>CM068385.1:95981263-96647556 GCA_034770075.1 Aralia elata
AAAGTGCAAAATCCGTCACTTTTAAACACTAACCCAGTCACTTTGAGACAGATTTTGAGCTGCAGGGTGTTATTATGCCAATTAGCTAAAAGTATAAAATGCAAACTGTAACGTTTTGAAGTATAGGATGCAATGTGCAAAATGGAATAAACTTGGAGAATACAAATTGCATTTAACTCTAATTTTGAAAGATAAGAAGACATTTGAAGGTGATGAAGTGAAAAACTTTCGAGATAGAGAAATTGTCTAGCATCAACGAGTGATATTTTGATATTTAAGAACTAAAATCTCTTTAGGTGTAAAAGTTAAATCTTTTGAGCAAGAGAAAGTTAAAAACTTTATAGCAATAAAAAGTGAATAATTTAGAAACTGAAATATAAAATTTAGTAGAGAGAAGAAGTAAAAACTTTCGAGGGAGAGGATTAAAAACATTTAAGAGAGTTATGAAATTTAGTAGAGATAAGAAGTAAAAACTAGAGAGGATTAAAAACATTTAAGAGAGTTAAAAACTTTTGAGCAAGAGAAACGGAGTACTTTGGAGACAGAGTAAAATTTTTTATGGAATGTAAAAAATTTGAAAGATACGAAATATGTAACTTTTAAGGCGAAGAAAGTGAACAACTTTTGGGGAAAAAAATTCAAGCTTACAAATAAGTGAATAATTTAGAAATTGAAATTTTAAAATTTGGGTAAGTAAAACTTTTGAGGGAGAGAGTATACAATTTAGAAACTGAAATTTAAAAAAATTTGTGAGAGATGAAACGTAAATTTTTATGAGAGAGAAACTGATAATATGAAAAGTAGAATTTGAAATTTAAGAGATATAAGTAAAAATATTAAGAGGAAGAATGTTAAAAACTTTTGAAGGAGAGATTTAAAATTGTTCAAGGAAAGTAAAACTTTTAAGCAAGAGAAAGAGAATAATTTAGAGACTGAAATTTAAAATTTTGGAGAAATAAGTAAAAGCTTTTGAGAGGAGAATGTCAAAACTTTTGAGTGGGAGAGTTAAAATCTTATGGGAAAGAATGTCAAAAACTTTTTAGGGGAGAGAGAACAACTTAGAGACAAATTAAAAAATTTGGAGAGACTAGAAGTATACTTTTTAGTGACAGAAAGTGAATAACTTTTTCGCAAGAGAAAGTGAAAAATTTAAAGATTGAAATTTAAAAATGTGAAGTTACAACAAGTAAAACCTTTTGAGGTTAGAATTTAAAATTTTCGAGAGATAAGTAAATACTTTTGAGAGAGAATAATTAAAACTTTTGACGGACAAAGTGTTAAACTTTTGAGATAGGAAATGTTAAAACTTTTGGGGGAGAGAATGCTAAAATCTTTTGAGCAAAAGAAGATGAATAATTTAACGACTGAAATTTAAAATTTTGTATACTTAAGAAGGAAAAACATTTTCAGGAAGAATAGTTAAAATCTTTTGAAGGAAAGAAAATAAAAAAAAATTGAGCGAGAGAAAATGAATAATTTAGAGACTTGAATTTAAAATTTTAGAGAGATGACTAAACACTTTTGGGAGAAAGAATGTGTTAAAAACTTTTAAGAAAGAGAAAGTTAAAAACTTTTGAAGGAGACGCTGAATAATTTAGAGACTGAAATTTAAAACTTTGGGGAGATAAGAAGCAAAAACTATTGAGCTAAAATAAGTGAATAATTTAGAAAATGGAATTTAAAATTTTGGAGAGAAGTAAAAACTTTTGAAAGAGAGAATGTTAAAATCTTCTAAGGCACAGAAAATTAAAAACTTTAGATACTGAAATTTAAAATTTTAGGAAGTCAAGAAGTAAAAACTTTTTTAGGAAAGAAAGGAAAAAAAATTTGAGAGAGGAACTCAAAAAATTTTGAGGGAGAGATTGAATAATTTAGATACTAAAATTTAAAATTTTAGAGAAATAAAGAAGTAAAATCTTTTCTAGGTAGAAAAGTCGAGATCAATTGAGTGAGAGTAAGTTAAAATCTTTTGAGGGAGAAAGTTAAAACTTTTGAAGGAGAGAGTTAAAAACTTTTGAGTGAGACAAAGTGATTAATTTAGACACTAGAATTTAAAAATTAGAAGCAAAGAAAAAACTTTTGAGAGAGAATTAAAATCTTTTGAGGGAGAGGAAGTTAAAATTTTTTGAGGTTAAATTTTTTGGGGAAAAGAGTAACATTTTTTGAGGAAGAGAGTTAAAATCATTTGCTCGATAAAAGTAATAACTTTACAGATTAGAATTTAAAATTTTGGGGAGAAATAAAAACTTTAGAGAGAATGTTAAAAGCTTTTGCTAGAGAGTTAAAATCTTTTGAAGGAGAGTAAGTTAATTTTGAAACTGAAATTTAAAATTTGGAAATATAGGAAGAAATACTTTTTTAAGAGGAAAAATTAGAATCTTTTCAAGGAGAGAAAGTTAAAAGCTTTTGAGCAGGAGAAAGTGAATAATTTAGAGACTGAAATTTAAAAATTTGCAAATGAGAAGTAAAAACTTTTAAAGGAAAGGGTGAAGTAAATAATTTAGAGACTGGAATTTAAAATTTTGGCGAGATAAGTAAAATCTTTAGACAGAGAATGTTAAAACTTTTGAGGGAAAGAAAATTAAAATCTTGTGGGAGAGAATGTCAAAAGCTTTATAGGAAAGAGAATAATGTAGAGACTGATATTTAAAATTTTGAAGAGACAAGTAAAGACTTTTGAGTGACAGAAAGTGAATAACTTTTGCACAAGAGAAAGTGAATAATTTAGAGATTAAAATTTAAAAATGTGGAGTGACAAGAAGTAAAACCTTTCGAGGTTAGAATTTAAAATTTTCAAGACATAAGTAAATACTTTTGAGAGAATAATTAAAACTTTTGAGGGATAGAATGTTAAAACTTTTGAGAGAGAAAATGTTAAAATATTTGAAGGAAGAGAAAGTTAAAAACTTTTGAGCGAGAGAAACTAAATAATTTAGAGGCTGAAATTTAAAAAATTCGAGAGATAAGTAAAAAGTTTTTAGGAAGAGAATTTTAAAAACTTTTGAAGGGGAGAATGTTAAAATCATTTGAGGGATAGAGTTAAAATCTATAAAGCGAGAGAAATTGAATAGTTTAGCCATTGAAATTTAAAAAATTAGAGATAAATAAAAACTTTTAAGGGAGAGAATGTTAAAAACTTGTGAGGAGGAGAATGCTGAAAACATTTGAGCGAGAATGTTAAAAACCTATGAAACTGAGTGAGTGAATAATTTAGAGACTGAAATTTAAAATTTTGGAGAGAAGTAAAAACGTAAAGTTAAAATCTTTTGAGGGATAAAAAGTTAAAAGCTTTTGAGGAAAAAAGTCAAAAGCTTTTAAGGGAGAAAAAGTTGAAAACCTTTGTGCAAGAGAAAGTATTCAATTTAGAGACTAAAATATATTAAAATTTTGGAGATATAAGAGGTAAAAATTTTGGAGGGAGAAGATGTCAAAAACTTTTGGGGGAAAATTGTTCAAGCGAAAGAAGATAAATAATTTAGAGACTGAAATTTAAAATTTTGGAGAAGGAAAAACATTTTCAGGAAGAAAAGTCAATCTTTTGAAAGAGAGAATGAAACATTTTCGAGCGAGATAAAATGAATAATTTAGAGACTAAAATTTAAAAATCAAGAGAGATGACTAAACACTTTTGAGAAACAGAATGTGTTAAAACAATTTAAGAAAGAAAAAGTTAAAAACGTTTGAGGGAGACAGTGAATAATTCAGAGACCAAAATTTAAAAGTTTGGATACAAGTAAACACTTTTGAGCTAAAAAAAGTGAATAATTTAGAAACTGGAAGTTAAAATTTTGGATAGAAGTAAAAACTTTTGCGTGCAAAAATTTTTGAGGGAGTGTTAAAATCTTATGAGGTAGAGAAAATTCAAAACTTTAGATACTGAAATTTAAAATTTTGGAAAGTAAAAAATTAAAAACGTTTTTAGTAAAAAAAAGGAAAAATCTTTTAAGAGAGAGGAAGTTAAAAACTTTTGAGGGCTCTATATTGAATAATTTAGAGACTAAAGTTTAAAATTTTTGTGAAATACAGAAGTAAAAACTTTTTTAGGTAGAAAAGTCTAGATCTTTTGAGGGAGAGTAAATTAAAATCTTTTGAGGGAGAAAGTTAAAAACTTTTGAGGGAGAGTTAAAAACCTTCTAGCAAGAGAAAGTGATTAAATTAGACACTAGAATTTAAAAATTAGGAGAAAAGAAAAAACTTTAGAGAGAAGGTTAAAATCTTTTAAGGGAGAGAGTTAAAAAAAATTAGGCCAAAATTTTTGAGGGAGAGTTAAATTTTTTGAGGGAGAGTTGAAATCATTTGCGGGAGAGAGTTAAAATCTTTTGAAAGCGAGAGTCAATTTAGAAACTAAAATTTAAAATTTGGAGAGATGAGAAGTAAGAACTTTTGAGGGTGAGAACAATTTAGAAACTGAAATTTAAAATTTTCGGGAGTTGTGCAGTAAAAACTTTTTTAAGAGGCAAAGTAAGAATTTTGGGGGAGAGAAAGTTAAAAACTTTTGAGCGGGAGAAAGAAAATAATTTAAATACAGAAATTTAAAATTTTGGAGATGAGAAGTAAAAACTTTTAAAGGAGAGGGTAAAAGTTAATAATTTAGAGGCTGAAATTTAAAATTTTGAAAAGATAAGTAAAAGCTTTTGAGGGAGAATGTTAAAACTTTTCAGGGAGAGTTAAAATCATGTGGGAGAAAATGTCAAAAACTTTATAGAAGAGGAAATAATTTAGAGACTGAAATTAAAAAATTTGGAGAGACAAGATGTAAAGACTTTTGAGTGACAAAAAGTGAAAAACTTTTGCACACGCGAGAGTGAATAATTTAAAGATTGAAATTTAAAACTGTGGGGTGACAAGAAGTAAAACCTTTTGAGGTTAGAATTTAAAATTTTCAAGAGATAAGTAAATGCTTTAGAGAGAGAATAACTAAAACTTTTGAAGAATAGAATGTTAAAACTTTTGAGAGAGGAAATATTAAAATCTTTTGAGGGAAAGAAAGTTAAAAACTTTTGAGCGAGAGAAACTGAATAATTAGGAGACTAAAATTTAAAAAAATTCGATAGATAAGTAAAAACTTTTTAGGAAGAGAATTTTAAAAACTTTTGAAGGGGAGAATGTTAAAATCATTGCACTGTTCTAAAAATCCCCGCCTAGGCGCTAGGCCCCCCCCTCCCGCCACGCCTAGGCGCTAGGCCGCCTAGGCGTCTCGTCTAGGCTCCTCGTCTAGACCCAAGGCGGCAAAAAAATCCCTCTAGAAGATTAGGTAGGACTAGACGAGGTCTAGACGAACAAGGCGGAGAAATTAAGCCTTTATGCGTGGCCTAGGCGAAGAAATTAGAGCTGTAATTGTTTTTTATTTTTATTTTTATTTTAATTTTAATTTTAATAACTAAACAACAAAATAATGTCGTGGGTCATTATCTTGAAGGAGTATGAGTGTGAGTCCGATGGAGACATTATCTTGAAAAATATGGAGAAGAAGAGTTAGAGATATAGAGAGATATATGGAGATGAGGACTATTAGTTTGTATTTTTGATTATTTGTTTGTGTTTAAACTTTGAACAATTACATGTTTGTGTTTGAACTTTGACATTAGCAATATGGATATGTGTTTGAACTTTAAGCAAATGCCTTTATTATCTTTATTATAGATTGTTTTGCTTTATATTATTGTTTTGTTTGGATAAATATAAGATAAAATATTAAAATTGACTTAAAATAAAAATCCCGCCTAGGCCCCCTAGGTGCTAGGCCCCCTCCGGCCGCCCGCCTCCCGCCTAGCGCCTTTTAGAACCTTGTTTGAGGGCGAGTTAAAATCTATATAGCGGGAGAAACTGAATAGTTTAGTGATTGAAATTTAAAAAATTAGAGATAACTAATAACTCTTGAGGGAGATAATGTTAAAAACTTGTGAGGGGGAGAATGTTAAAAACATTTGAGAGAGAATGTTAAAAACCTATGAGACAAAATGAGTGAATAATTTAGAGACTGGAATTTAAAATTTTGCAGAGACGTAAAACACAAAGTTAAAATCTTTTGAGGGAGAAAAAGTTAAAAGCTTATGAAGGAAAAAGTAAAAACTTTTGACGGAGAAAAGTTAAACTTTTGAGGGAGAAAAAGTTTAAAACTTTTCTGCAACAGAAAGTATTCAATTTAGAGATTGAAATTTAAAATTTTCGAAATATAAGTACAAATTTTGGAGGGAGAGGATGCCAAAAACTTTTTGGGGAGAGAACGCTAAAATCGTTTGAGCGAAAGAAGATGAATAATTTAGGGACTGAAATTTAAAATTTTGGAGACTTAAGAAGAAAAAACATTTTCAGGAAGAAAGTTAAAATCTCTAGAAGAGAAAATGAAAAAATTTTGAGGGAGAGAAAATAAATAATTTAGAGACTAGAATTTAAAAATCTAGAGAGATGGCTAAACACCTTTAAGAGAAAGAATGTGTTAAAAAAATTTAAGAAAGAGAAAGTTTAAAACTTTTGACGGGAACAACTAATAATTTAGAGACTGAAATTTAAAGCTTTTGGAGAGATACGAAGTAAAAAACTTTTGAGCTAAAAAAAGTGATTAATTTAAAATTTTAGAGACATAAAAACTTTTGAGAGAGAGAATATTAAAATCTTCGGAGGTAGAGAAAATTAAAAACTTTAGATACTAAAATTTAAAATTTTGGAAAGTCAAGAGTAAAAACTTTTTTAGAAAGGAAAGGAAAATCTTTTGAGAGAGATGAAGTTAAAAACTTTTGAACGAAAGATATTGAATAATTTAGAGACTAAATTTTAAATTTTTTGAGAAATAAAGAAGTAAAAACATTTTTAGGTAGAAAAGTCAAGATCTTTTGAGGGAGAGTAAGTTAAAATCTTTTGAGGGAGAAAGTTAACAACTTTTGAGGGAGAGTTAAAAACTTTCGGGCAAGAGAAAGTTATTAAGTTAGAGACTGGAATTTAAAAATTGGGAGCAAAGAAAAAACTTTTGAGAGAGTTAAAATCTTTTGAGGGAGAGAAAGCTAAAAAAAATTAGGTTAAATTTTTTGAGAGAGAGTTAATCATTTGATCGATAAAAAGTAATAACTTTAGAGACTAGAATTTAAAATTTTGGAGAGAATGTTAAAAACTTTTGCGGAGAGTTAAAATCTTTTGAGGGAGAGAGTTAATTTAGAAACTGAAATTTAAAATTTGGAGAGATGAGAATTAAAAACTTTTAAGGGAGAGAATAATTTAGAAACTAAAATTTAAAATTTCAGAGACTAGAATTTAAAAATTAAGAAAGATAAGTAAAAACTTTTAACAGAAAAAATATTAAAAACTGAATAATTTAGAGACTAAAATTTAAAATTTTGGAGAGATAAGAAGTAAAAACTATTGAGTTCGAGAATGTTAAAAACTTCTTTTTTAGGAGAGAATGTTAAAATCTTTGAGAGAAAGTTAAAAACTTTTTTGTGAGAGAAAATGAAAAACTTTTATGGTAGAGAATGAAAAATTTAGAGACAGAATTTTAAAAATTTCCGGAGAAAACAAAGTATAAAAACTTTTTAAGTGAAAGTTAAGAATTTCAAAGAGATAGTAACTAGATACTTTTGATGGGGAGGAAGTGAAAAACGTTTGAGGAGAAATTGAAAAACTTGTGAGACTGGAAATAAAAATTACAGTACATAGAAAGTAAAATCTTTTTAGAAAAAGAGTTAAAAATTTTGAAAGATGCGAGGTAAAAACTTTTGAAGGAGAGATTGTGGAAGTAAAAACTTTTAACAGGGAGAAAATAAAATGTTTAGATTGTAAAAGTTAAAATTTCTAAAGACAGCAAATTGGAGGCACAATCATAAACAAAATTTTCCACAAGTGCAAGCACCCACATTTATTGTAATCCAACACATCCACAATTAGTGTTATCCAACACATCCACAATTATTGTAATACAACACTCACAAATATCGTAATACACTGAAAATATCAGAAATGCAGATTTCAATGCACCAGGCAAAAAACAATTAAGGCAGAGAGTGTACTACCTTCATTCCAAAGTATAAGATCACTTGCCTTTCGTAAATTAAAGAATTTATGAAATGCAAAATATCTTATATTATGGAACGGAGGGAGTGGAGGGCATCCAAAATTGAGAGAGAGAGAGAGAGCAATATATCATACCTCCATATCTTAATTTGAGCATTTATATTAGCGTTCATTCAACAGCATCAGTGACTAGAGCCATCGACCTCTGATCTTTTACCTCACCAATTAACCCAAATTCCTTAACTTTTTGCTGGGGTCATAAACTATCAGTTACAACACAAGGAAAGCCACAACACCAGAATAAAAAACAGAAGTTAATTCAAAGAAGATGGTGCCAGCAGGCACAACTGCAGGGGAAATAAATGGAAGTGGGCATTTGCCAAAAGAGCTGTATAATTAGAAGTAGCAAATTAAAAGAAAACGGCTCAGGAAACAGCTCCAAAAAATAATAAAAAGAGAGATAGGTAACTTACAAGATTCCACCAAGGACAACACCAAATGGATTTTCATCTGCTTCAACTTCAGCCAATTCTTCAGCCTCTATATTAGCGGGAAAAGAGAGAAGAAAAAAAGAAAGACTCCATTACAAGAAAATCACATTTAAGCCGAGGAGGAGAATTATCAAAGCAAAAGACAGTAAAAAGGAATGAATATAAGAATTACCCTTCTTTAAATGCATCCCATAAAGACCACAGCCCAAATCCAAAAAACAATAATGTTGTTATATGATGAGTGAATTTATGAGGAATCTGCATAGTTTATCATCAGAAACATTTATAAACAGGGTATAAAAAAGAAAGTAAAATGAGAGGGCAATCGACTCTCAAAAAGAATCCTAAATTATTGGCACATATTGTTTCACAAATCACAACAGACAATATGAACTACCAAACAAAAGTTAAGCTAGTTTATAGGGTTAATACTTAAATCCATACAGTATTATACACAATGAGCATGAATATGTAGCGGGTACAAATCACAACATGAAACTTCCTTTGAATTATACAAAAACAAAAAACTCTGGTAGTGTTGTATAACTATAAATTTCTCAGGACCCAATAATTTCTTCTGCAACCAAGAAATATATATATTCTTTCATTTACTTTCGTATATAGTCAAAAGGTTAATTCGTATTTCCAAATATATGTGAAAGTAAATGAAAAAATTCAACCCAAATATTTTACTTTCATATACACCATGGCCAAAATTCAAAAGCTTCGCCGAAATCAATTTTAAGGTTCTAAAGTCAGATCCCCATTTTTTTTTTGTCCACTGGACTGAGAAGAGAATGTTAAAAGTTTACAACACAGATTCAGATCCAAAATTACAAATTAAAAACTGCATAATCATACAATTTCATCACTTAAACTAACTAATCAGAGCCAATTAGACACAGATCGTAACGTACCTTTTGAACACGCGAGAGAAAATTCGAAGCAGATCAAGGAACATGCAGAGATCACAACTTGATCAACAATAATAACAGCCACAAAAGAGGAAGAAAAAGAAATATTGAAGAGGAAAAAAATAATCGGTAGATTTACGGATATAGAGGATAGAAACCTTTTAATCAGTTAGATTTGAACAAAACCCTAAAACAAATTTTAGGGTTTTGGTTTGGATGAGAGAAGATGGAGACAGAGTGCCGCTAGAGAGAGAGTGTCAGATGAAAAATGGATTAAACAATTCATTTTGGCCTTTTGTATTTATCTTGCAAACCCTCGATCGAACGGTGCTTAATTGATCTGATCAAATTGGCTTAATATCAGCCGTTGTCTCCACTTATCAATTTTACTCCTTGCAATCTATAGTGAAAATCCACGTGGCGTTCACTCTGCAAGATCTTTTTACATCCGTTTCATCAAGATTTGGATGGCTCAGATCAATATATATATATATATATATATATATATATATATATATATATAGTTATAATATAATTGAATCCTTTCTTTCGATTTACAAATTCTAATTCTTTGAAAAAAATTTTGGTCTAGAACCAATGGGCAACGCTTGGTTACAATTTTGAATCCGTTATTATATGTTTGCTCTAGTTTTTGTTGTTTTTGATGTTGAAACGGTTTTTCTTTATTCATGGGCAATGAGTTTCGATATATTAGGTGTAGCTGTATTTATAGATTTTTAGTTTTCATAGACATATATAATTATATGTTTTATATAAACTGAAACTATAATTGAATCCTTTCTTTCGATTTACAAATTCTAATTCTTTGAAAAAAAATTGGTATAGAATCAATGGGCAACGCTTGGTTACAATTTCGAATCCGTTATTATATGTTTGCTCTAGTTTTTGTTGTTTTTTATGTTGAAACGGATTTTCTTTATCCATGGGCAATGAGTTTCGATGTATTAGGTGTAGCTGTATTTATAGATTTTTAGTTTTCATAGACATATATAATTATATGTTTTATATAAAGTGAAACTATATAATTTACAATACTATAATTATAAAAATTGAAAGTATTTAATTTATAAATATACTAATACTATAATAATTATATTAATAGAATTTTTTTTAATCAAATAATATTGCAAGCCAGACTCTCACACCTTTTCAAAAAAGATTTATTTTTGATGGAATGCTTCTTACATAAGCAAATGTATATAAATCAATGCAATATTTAAAAAAGTTCAAAAACTTTTAATAAATGAATGTTAATTTATTTATTTTTAATAAATACAATAATCATTGCTCTAAATTACAATTCAAATAAGTTTCATCATTTTCGAAATCTTAAATTTCAAAATGAATACTCTAATTACAACTATAACTAGAATAAGAAAAAAAATAATGAGTTTTAAAATATAGTTCCTTAATGAATGTATGTAAATTTATTTATTTTTAATAAATACAATAATCAATACTCTAAATTACAATTCAAATAAGTTTTCATCACTTTTGAAATCCTAAATTTAAATTTCAAAATAAATACTCTAATTACAACTATAACTAGAATAAGAAAAAAAAAATAACGAGTTTTAAAGTATAATTCATTAATGAATGAATGTTAATTTATTTATTTTTAATAAATACAATAATCAATACTCTAAATTACAATTCAAATAAGTTTTCATCATTTTGAAATCCTAAATTTCAAAATAAATGCTCTACTTATTAATGTTTAGATGTCCATTAATAAGTAGATGTATATTTTATGTGTATGGGGTAATACTGTAATATGTATGAATATTTATAATCTATGATTAGATTCAAAAGTTTATATTGAATATTTAATTATTTTTTTTTCAAATACTTGATTAAAACTTTAGTAATATATTTATAGGAGTTTTATTTATTATTTATTCTCAATATATAGATTACGTTGCTTCCTATAGGCACTTAAGATCTAGAAGGGGGGTTGAATAAATCCTTTTTGAAAATTACTTGTTTAAACTTTTTATCCAACAAATGATAATCAAATTAATTTAGCATAGCGAAAAATGTGATATTTAAAAGATTTTCCCTTAAAGATAAGTTGAACAATTTTAGTTCTTTGTTTAGTTAAAATATTAATCACAAATAATTATGCAGATAAAGTGTAATGACATAATTGTAAAAGACACAAGAAATTTTTAAGTGGTTCGGAGACTGAATAACTCATACTCCCCTCATCTACTTCAACAAGTAGGAATTCCACTATAAATTTGATCGCATTGACCAGGACACTATTGCCCTTTTCAAGCCCAGCAGACTTGGATATTTTAGTCACAAAGACAAGGAAACAAAGATCTCTTTCAAGCCCAGTAGACTTGATAATTTAGTCACAAAGACAAGGACACTCTTACCCTCTTCAAGCCCCGCAGACTTGAATTGACTCAGTACCCTAGGTACTCTTCAAGCCCAGCAGACTTGGAATCTCTATGGTCACTAAGACTTGAACGAATAGTTGTATGAATGTTGGTAAGAGGTGTTGCTACGATGACGTTAATATATTCTTATCAAGTACTTAGCAGCTTGAACCAGATGTTCAAATCGTAGAGTATGTTCTTTAGTTTGGACAGACTTTTTGGCTCGTTGATTTCTTATTCGTTGTTGGTGTTTTGAAACTCTGTAGACCTTTATAGTCTGCCTGAGATTTCTTCCCGTTGCTAGGTTTCCATTGGTGTATTTAATGTTTCAGATACTCTGAGATATTTGATGTGGACATTTTGAGTTTAGGTGTTAGTTTTCTGGTGTTTAGCCTATCACATCAGCCTGCAATTTCACCAACCACTTTGACCCGTGGCTTTCAGCAAACTAGCTGTTAGACATATCCTTTGGTCTTCGATTTTACTCAAGTATGTTTGGTAAAATTATCGGGATTCTCAACAGGCAGATCTTCCATTTTAGCCTGCTAGGATTTATTGCTCTACGACAAAGTAAGTTCGTAGTGTTGATTTTATGATCTGATGATGCCTTTACGATACAACTTGAACTTCGTGAACCTTTCTTCAGCTGAACAATCTTAGAGGTGCTTCACTTTTGACTTTAGCCTTGCGATTTTCCGAAGCACTCTACGTTCAGTCCTTGTTGTGTGAGCTCTGCTTCGCTTTACCATTTTGTTCACTTTACAAAAGAAGCCATAACTCTGCGATTTGTCCGAAGCCTTACAATATAGGAGTTGAGTCTCTGATCTAACATATTTTCCTTACAGCTTCATCAGACTAACTTTATATACATATTTAAGCCTCTCATCAACTCAAAGAGATCAACCTAATACGTTTGATCTTCTAACTCTAAGTCCTTGTACATTAGATCATCAAGAAGGACTTCACAAAACTTGTTGATACAAATATACTTTACGATCTTTCATCATCAAATCATATAAGTCATACAGATTCCAACAATCTCCCCTTATTTGATGATGACAAAATCAACAGTTTCATATGACAGTTAAGAATGCATTGCTTGAATTTAAATATGATTTAAAATACAATAAGTCACTGTATTGTTAGATCAAAAGTATGAATTTATTAAGAATTAAGAAGTTTTACAGAATTCATCAGATTAATCAACACTCCACTTGTGAAAACTGAACTTACTATTTCTTCCTTTTTCTTGGCTTTTCCGAAGCAAACCATTCCTTCTTAGCTTTTCTTTTGCGATCTGAAGCTTCTTGTAGCTCAACATTTTTTCTTCTGATTTCTTTAATAGAGTCTCATGGACCAAGGTTAGGAAAGTGTTCTTTCTTCTCCTACAACATGAGTACCTTGAATATTTCTATTCAGATACGCCGGATCTCTAGATAGAATCCTTATCTCAGTTAGCGTAACTGCACTCGATGATCTGATTTGTCTTTGGTCACGCTCTGTTGGCAACACTCGAGTTCTTTGAGAAGTTGAAGCTGCATGCTCATATCCTTGCCTCCCCTATCTCCTAGGCTCTCCCTATTTCCCTAACTTCCTTTCTCCCCTTGCTTCTTCTCCCCCTTTTTTGTCATCATGCATTCTGGTGAGATGCTGAACGGAGTAAACTAATTCTTGGATCTGAGTGGAGTTCATGGCAATATCAGGACGGATTTTTCTTTGACAATCAACAACATGCTCATTGTACTGAGTGACTAAAGCTTTTGTACCGTTGGCATTCATCTCCATCTCATTTTTAAATGAGGACAAGCCAGTGTTGAGCTCAAATACTTTGTTGGTCAGCGATGTGATAGATTTCTCATTCTGTTGCTGAAGGGTCTACATTGTCTGTTTGTGATCATCAAGAACTTTGAGAAATATTTTATCTCTATCATGAAGACGATCAGACATGTCCTTGAACATAGATTTTAACTACTTTTGAAGCTCTTTTCCCATGTCCCCAGGTAGATAACCAGCTGTAGTAGTGATGTCATCCATCTTATGACGTAGCTCTGTCGAATTTTTCTCAAGTTTATTCTCGATAGTAAGAGACATAGTACTTGTCAGATCAACCAGTTGTGCATTAGTGGGGATAATTTCTAGACATTCCATGATGCGATAGAGTAGAGACTCAAAACTGTCTGGAGGACCTTCGGAGAGGTTGAGAAGTGCAAGAGGTAAATCAAAGAATTCATTATTGGAAGATAAGGGAAAATTAAAGGGAATAAATGAAGTAGTTTCTTGTTTAGGAAGACGGACATGAGAGGTAACTGGTGATGGTTTGGGTGATACAATAACGGGATCTTTGAATTTATTTGACTGTGGAGTAGTTTGAGAGTGGGAGTGAATAAGTGACTGATTTGGTGTGGCAAGAAGATGAGACATATGAATAGGAGAGGGAGAATTTGTGTGCTATACAGGAGAAGCAATATTATGAACATCGATCGTAGGGTTTTGGGACTCTTATATCGGAGATGACGATACTTATACATCGGACATAGAGTGTGTAAGCTCTACGATGGGATGACTCGTATTATCGATATCAATCGTAAGGTTCTAAGACTCTACGATTGAGGAACTTGGTATTGTTGCAGTAGGCGCAAGGTGTGAAGAAATCATAGATTCAGAAACTTGAGAGATTGATTCTCTGACACCTTTGTCCTAGTCATATGAAGGAAAGAGATAGGTATAAAATGAGGATGAGAGAATATGTACCTTTTGATAAATGAAAGGGGGATTGTGGGGATGAGAACATATCAGCTTGGTGGCATAAGTGAGAACCCGTGGCAACTTTTGAGCTACCAGTGCCAAGCTTGGATATTTGGAATAGCTCCATCTGATAATTAGCCTTTACTAATAGCCTTCACAAGAGGCAAAAAAGGCAAAACGTAGAGCATTTGATCATTAGCAAGATTAGGATCGTAGAGTGTGATGCTACGATCCATTTCCGGATCAAAGGATATTCAAAAAGCTCATATGCACTTAAGGAAACTAGCCTCATTTTTCCTTCACCAGATCCTATCCATTTTCCAGGTAGAGTGACATTTGGATCCTATTATGTTTCAAGTACAATCCGCCTTCGAATCCCTTTAGATGTAGAGGGAATGGAAGGAGGAGGAACTGAATATCCAATAGGTTGTTCCCCCTCAGACGATGGATCCTCTGCTTTACGATCGAAGGATCATAACCCTTGTTGATATTATCTACAACTGCTTCAATGACATGAGTAACTTGTAGAGATGTATTCGAAGAGTGCAGCGATCGTTGAGTAGTATCTTCTTTGAACTTGGTTATCTACTCTTCCCTTTTTCTCTTCTCTTCTCTCTTCCTTTGCTTTTCTTCTTTTGTTTTATCTTTTTTTCTTTGCTTGAGGCTCAGGACTTAAACCCTTCACAGTCAATTTAACGTTTGCTTCCTTAGGCTTTTGCTGTTCAGCCGTCACAACCACCTCTTCATTTGGCTTAGGACTATCATCCTGCATACCCACCTTTTCAATACGTCTTGACTCAGACATTGAGGCTATCTCCAACAATGTTTCAACGACACTTTGGGATTCAGGCATGATTGCCTTCTTAGCATAATTAACTTCCATGTTTGCTTCAGAGGAGGATCTGGGTTTCCATTTATTCTTCTTTGTAAGTTCAGGTACTTATTAATCTTCCTCATTTTCTTCTTTTTCAAGCTATGCGATCGTAGTAGGCTTGGTTTTCAACTATTTACTGGTAACGAACGAGATTTTTATATTTAATCTTTAAATATTTATTAAATTAAATAAATATTTGTGTTGATTTACCTATTGAGTTAAATATAATAGTTGCTGAAATTATTGTACACTAATTTAATTAAATATGTCACATTGATTATATTAATATGGAATAATTTTATAGTTCGAAGTGTGAATTTAATTGGGATAATTAAATTAAATGAGTTGTTTATTAATTGTGACGTTATTCTAATTAATTTAATAATTAATTAGATATTTATTGATTTGTCATAATTAAATAAATGAGAATTTTTATTATGTGATTATTTGATTTAATGAGTAGTAATGACTTTTATTTAATTGTAATTAAATAATAGGGTTTGATTTATTAAAGTGTGACAATAAACTATATAATAAATAAGTTAATTAGAATAAACCAAAAAGGAGCTTATAAGGACAACCAATGACCTTATGAACATGGGAGCAGTTAAGTGCGAACTGGCCTTAACTGACACCCATGATACGCCAGTTATTATTATCAGCTTATACATATGATGTTCCTAAGTCTAAAATCAGAGAAATACAGAGAGAGTTTGTAAGGATTTGAGATTTAGGAAGAAGAATTCCCATCATTTAGCAATTTCAACCACTAATCAAAGGTAATTTTCTAAATTCAAGTTTAAATTTACGTTCTTGAATGTCCTCTGTGAAAGTTAAATTGAGTTCTCTGTAAATTGATTTTATGGCTAAATTGTTAAGAACTTGATGTTAGATGCTTGTTAGTTGCATAATTTGTTTTATATGGTTTGTATGTGATTTAGAGTAATCAAATTCACGAGATTATGTTTTTAATTGGAGTTTTAAAATTTACACAGAAACAGTATATGAATATGGCTTATATGTATAAAAATTGATGCTTAATTTGTACGTTAATCGGTAAATTGATGATTGATTATGTTTATACATGTAGAAACGAAAAGAATGCAAGTTTAACGGATTGATTTGGTGTTATAACGAATTTGTAATGTGTGATTTCATGAAATTTAACGAAACTTTAAAAATAGCAAGAACATGAAAATTATGAATTCAAATTCAGTTGTTTGAGTTGATAAAATCATGCTCTAATTGTTAGGTTATGTTTCTGTAAAGTCTAAAATTTATGGGTAGCTTTAGAATTGTGGTTTTAGCGAAACTTTGGCCAAAGTTAGCATTTTCTATGTTCTTCGCGAACTTGGGCAATTGAATCTACAGAGCGGCACCGCAATGCCGATACAAAGAGTAATCTGGGTGCCGCAACGCCGGCTCGCGTTGTCCGGGTCCAGGTCAGGCTAGTGCCGGCTCAAGGCTTATGCCCAGCACCACAGCGCCGGTCCGGGTCAGATCAACGGGTCGGGTCGGGTTACAAACCCAAAAAATGAAATTTTTTCAGATTTTAAAATAAAATAATTTCACATATATGAAGAAATATGTTAAGTATGTAAGAGAATAACAATGGTTTAAAAGTGTAGGTTCGAGTTATGTTTTCAGAATTGATCAATCGTTTAATAAAGGAAGTAATTAGTTGAACTATGAGTATTAATTGTTCAATGTGACTTGAATGTATAGATTACTTAAAGAGCAAATAGATAATATTAGCTGTAGTCAACGCACGAGGCAAGTTCTTAAACCCTACTTCTCTTTTATGTAAGTTTTCTATCTTTAATCTTCTTATTGCGTTGAATGCAAGTTTCTTAACTCTACTTTATATTGAGCAAGTTCTTTACCTTAATTCATTCAAGTTCATGAATTCAAATGAGATGTTCTAATTCCTTTTAAGTAATACCTCAGTTATACAGAGTTTATTTAATTGTATACCTTTGAGATTCAGTCTTTGGTTTTTGAATACCATTTACATTATATTATTGAGCCTTGATTAACTAGCAAACTCTTATTGATTCGACTAGCCCATAGTTGATGAGCGTTCTAAATTTTAGAACATTTATTTAAGTTAATCCAAACAAAACTTCCTTTGGTGCGGACTCTGATGTCAAACTGAGATGAACAACCCCTTATATAAAGGATTATATTTACGCGTTAGCGTTAAGATGTTGTGCACATACATGGTACGAAGGCCTGATCCCCCTAAGTACGAGAAGTAAGGTCCATATAGTCTTGCGATTATTAGAGGTTTAAAGTATAATACTTGATAACCTAGGACATAGTTTGTGGTCTTGTGACCCTCAGATGTACTTTTGATACTTGTTTCTAATTTTGATTCAAAAGCCGAGCTTTCAATTACCTAGTATCCATTGATTATTCGCATGCTATTATTGTTGTTATTGTTTTACTTACCGGGCAATTGTTGTTCACTCTTGTATAATAACATTGCAGCTAAGGTTGAAAGAGTTGATGAACCATTTACTAGTAAGGGAAAAGGCAAGGCGAACAAGTGATGAAGGCTTATTTGATTTATTTGAAATATGTTTATGTAATAGACATATATTATGTTTCCGCATTGATGTTTTATTTAAGGTTAGATGACCTGCGATTGAATTATTATGATGTTGTAACCCTGTAATGGGAAGATTTCTATTTCAGTTAAGAGTTTTCATTCATATTTGTATGTGTAGTTAGATGTGATGTGATTTATTTGGATAGTGAACACCAAATCCCGTGGGAATGAAGTACCCGGATTTGGGGGTGTCACAGGTTGGTATCAGAATTGTAGGTTATGAACCTTAAGTGGAGAAACCTTAGGGTAGTAGCCTTTTAGGAGACAGAGAACATAGTGGTGATAAACTCTTATCGAGTTCTAAGGAATGAATTAAGTAATTCATTAAAGATAATAAGAGACTTTATGTGCTATGTGCTTATGTGTTAACAACCTATGTGTTATGAATGGTATCGAGTATTAATTAAAATTTGAACTTTACTATCAAGATGTTGGATGTTGGAGGATTCAGTCAGCCTAGGGAGATTGAACCCCGAGTAGCTAGAGAGGAGGAACCCCGTGATATCCATGTTATTTGGGAGCAGTTGATACAGAGAGAGCCATCGCCATTGATCATTGTTGTGGGTCAGGAGCATGAGCCTGAGTTTGATCCAGAAGACGATTCTGAGGAGGTAGAGGTAGAGGCTGAAGAGGATAATAAAGATCCTGAGGAGGTACCCCTTACCTCTATCGACGTCGAGATGTATGATGCACTATGTGACCGTACCATAGAGTTACGGGATAGAATCAGAGATTTGGAGAGACTGTCAAATAGCCAGACTGCTATAGAATAGAAAAATGAAAAGATTGAAGATCTGGATGTACGTCTAGGAGACGTAGAATGGAAGTTAGTTCAGGCATAAAGTCAAAAGGAAGAATTGTTATCTTAGAATGAGAAGATGAAACTTGAAATTGAGAAATTGAAGGATGACCTGAGTGAAGAGTCAACAAAACGTGCAAGAGCAAAAGACGCCTGGATGAAGGCCTCATGATGTGCAGAAATTTATGAAGAAGGCGAACGAGCAAAGAAAGCTAAGATTGAGGAGACGGACTACACATTCCAAACAGCAATTGACAAGACCCGGATCGAGTTCTCCACTATCCAGTTTAGTTCGAGGACTTACCATGGGATATGTTGGATCACGGGACGATGTTCCGTATCATAGAGGAAGAACGTAGAAAGGGAGTTCGATGCCTTAGTAAGTTGTGATAGGAAAAGTATTGAAATATGTGAATATTTATGGTAGTTAGTAATGCAAATTCCAGCGTGATTATAAACAATTAAATCCTGAAGATTCTCTGATCTTGGGATAGTTGATGGAAATAGCAGTGATGCTATCTTTCCATGTTTAAAACTTTTGAATGAATGAGATATCAACGTTTATTTAAAATGTGTTATGTGTTAAGTGTTAAACTTAAATTGTTTATGTTAAGTGTTTAACACTTAAGAAATTGAGTAATGATCTAATAAGCGTATACTCTTAAACAGAAAATGTCGTCGAGACGCCAACCACGTCAATAAGCTCAGGAAAGCTCTACTAATAATAATAACAATGATGTCAATGCTAATCCTGTACAGCAATTGTTAAACCTTTTAGCTAGAGCACTTGCGAATCAGCCGCAAGCTCCACCAGTTATGTCATTTAAGGATTTCAAAGTGGTAGGACCGTCAGAGTTTAGGGATTCCATGAACCTAATCGAAGCCCAAACCTGGGTGATGGAAATGGAGAAGGTGTTTAACGTTGCTAGGGTTAGTGATGACCAAAAGATTGCCTTCGCAATGTTCATACTTAAGTCAGAGGCCAGCTACTGGTGGCAAGCGAATAAGGTTTGAGGAGGTTAGGGTGTAATCACATAGGATAGGTTCAAGGAGATGTTCTTTGAGATGTACTTTTCGACAAGCTCGCGTAGTCAGATGGAGATTTAATTCCTGGAGTTGAAGCAGGGTACCATGTCTATACCGGAATACGCTGCGAAGTTCAACGAGTTGGCTAGGTTCGCAACATATCAGGTGAATACCGATGAGAGGAAGGCGAGGATATTTGAACATGGTTATTGGTTAAAGTGTGGTTGTACAACAAGGTGTTAATATTTCAATTGAACACTTTTGTAGGAGTTTTGGAGAAGGTGATTATTACGAAAAGTGGAAGTGACGCTCTGACTAAGTATAACCAGGAGCAGAAGATGAAGGCTGAAAATGAGAATAACAAGGCTAGTAGTAGTAATAGTAGTGGTCACAATCAAAAGAGGAAGTGGAATAACAGTGGGTCTGTTGGAAATCAACAAGGAGGTCAGAAGAAGAAAGTGGATGCGTGTGTTACCTGCGGGAAGAATCATGTATGCTTGAAGGGGAAGAGAGTTTCCTACAATTGTGGCCAGGAAGGTCACATAACACCAAATTGTCCTAATCCTAAGAAGGGCGCGTGCTTCACTTGCGGGTCAAAGGATCATCTGGCTAGGGATTGCCCCAAGAAGGCAGTAGGAGGAATAGGAGCAAGAGGGAGTAAGGGAAACAGTGGTGGTAGCACGTTAACCATAACTGGATTAGTTTCGACAAATCGACCTACCGCTAGAACTTTCAACATGACCGTGCAGGACGTTGTGCAGTCACGAGATGCGGTGTCAGGTATCATTCCGATCAATAATATAAATGCTTATGTATTATTTGATTCGGGTGCTACTTGCTCATTTATATTCGATGACTTTGCTAAGAATCTAGATTTGCCTAAGGAAGAATTAGATCACCCTTTCAACATAAAAATTGTGAATAGGGAGATAGTTTATATTAGGTTTGTACATAAGAACTGTAAGGTGGATATTAAGGGAAACGTGATGACTGTAAATCTGATCCCAATCAAACTTGGGGAATTTAACGTTATTTTGAGAATGGATTGACTATTCAATTATGGAGCGATAATTGATTACCAAAGGAAATGTATTAACCTTATGACTCCGTCAAATGTAGTAATTTATAGCAGCAAGTCGCCTAGGCAAGCGAGTTATCTGACGATGATGCAAGCCAGGAAGTTGTTGAGACAAGGTTGTGTGGGATACTTAGCTTACATAGCCGATACTCGAAAAGAGAGTCCGAAATTAGAAGAGATACAGACGTATTTCCAGAAGAGTTATCAGGACTTCTGCCACACAAGGAAGTGGAATTCGGAATCGATTTGGCACCAGGAACTGCCCCTGTATCGAAGGCTCCATACCTTATGGCTCCAGTAGAGATGAAAGAATTGGTGGTGCAACTGCAAGAACTTTAAGACAAAAAGTATATCTAGCCGAGCGTATCGCCATGGGGAGCGCCAATGTTATTTGTTAAGAAGAAGGAAGAATCGATGCGACTTTGCATTGATTACAGAGAGTTGAACAAGGTCACGATCAAAAATAAGTACCCGTTGCCGAGGATCGATGACTTGTTTGATCAATTGAAAAGAGCTAGTTATTTCTCGAAGATAGATTTGAGATACTGTTATCATCAGTTAAAGGTAAGAAAGAAAGATGTATCGAAGACAGTGTTTAGGACTCGTTATGGTCACTGCGAGTTTCTGGTGATGTCATTTAGTCTAACAAATGCTCTTGCAGCATTCATGGACCTAATGAACAGGGTGTTTAAGCCGTTTTTGGATAAGTTCGTAATAGTGTTCATCGATGATATTCTAGTATATTCCAAAACTAAGGAAGAGCATGCAACGCATTTGAAAGCGACATTGGAAGCATTAAGAAGAGAAAAGTTGTACGCTAAGTTTTCGAAATGTGAATTCTGGATAGAGCGGGTGCAATTTCTTGGACATGTGATTGACAGGGATGAAATTTCGGTGGAACCGTCAAAAGTTGAAGTTGTGCTTAACTGGGATTAGCCGAAAACACCGTCGGAAGTAAGGAGTTTCCTAAGATTGGCAGGTTATTACATAAGATTTATTCAGGATTTTTCCAAAATTACGACTCCGTTAATGAATTTGACTAGGACGGCGATGAAGTTCATTTGGATGGAAAAGTATGAGGAAAGTTTTCAAGAATTAAGGAAGAGGTTGAGTAAGGCACCTGTGTTATCCTTACCGGATAACATAGGAAATTTTGTGGTGTATAGTGATGCGTCGCACAAAGGACTAGGCTGTGTGCTTATGCGAAATGGTAAGGTCATTGCGTATGCATCATGACAATTAAAAGACTATAAGAAGGGGTATCCGACCCATGATTTAGAATTGGCAGCGGTAGTGTTTGCTTTGAAGATCTGGAGACATTATCTTTACGGGGAGAAGTGTGAAATATATACAAACCACAAGAGTCTGAAATATATTTTCACACATAAGGACCTGAGCATGCGACAGCGGAGGTGTTTGGAATTGATAAAGGACAATGACTGTGAGATTTTATACCATTCGGGTAAAGCAAATGTTGTGGCCGACGCCTTAAGCAAAAAGGGTCGGGAGAAACTGTCTATGTTAACTGCTCAGGAGGAGATAATTACAGCAATGACAAAACTGGAGCTGGAGGTGAAATATCCGGAGGAGTCTGACAAAAAATTGTTTCAAATGGGAGACGGCCTAACTTTGGTGGATACGGTTAAGGAAGTACAATTTCAAGATGAAGAATGTGAGAAAATTAGGGAAAGAATATCCGTAGGTGATGAAATGAAATTTAAAGTTAATACTGAAGGATTATTGAGATTTAAAGGAAGAATTTGGGTTCCGCCAGTACCAGCAGTTAAGGAGGAAATTTTGAGCAAGGCTCATAATTCAAGATATTCGATTCATCTAGGAAGTACGAAGATGTACCAGGATGTTCGACAACACTTCTGGTGGCCGAATATGAAAAGGGACGTTGCCGATTGTGTGGCTAAGTGTTTGACATATCAGAAAGTTAAAGCAGAACATCAGAGGCCGAGTGGGTTAGTACAACCCTTAGAAATCCCAGAATGGAAATGGGAACATATCACAATGGATTTTATAGTAGGTCTTCCGACGACTCAGAAAGGGTTTGACGCAGTTTGGGTTATCGTAGATCGGTTGACGAAATCAGCACATTTTTTACTAATCATGATCAAATTTAACCTAGATCAGTTGGCGAAGTTGTATGTAAAGAAGATTGTTTCGAGGCACGATATTCCAGTTTCTATCGTCTCAGATAGGGATCCGCGTTTCACATCAAACTTCTGGAAACGACTACAAGAATACATGGGAACATAGTTACGTATGAGTACGACATATCATCTACAGACCGACGGACAGACCGAACGAACGATTCAGACATTGGAAGATATGTTAAGAGTATGCATCATGGATTTCAAAGGGAATTGGGACGATCATCTACCATTGGTGGAATTTGCTTACAATAACAGTTACCATGCAAGTATTAGCAAGACTTGGATATTTTAGTCACAAAGACAAGGACACAAAGACCTCTTCAAGCCCATCAGACTTGATAATTTAGTCACAAATATAAGGGCACTCTTACCATCTTTAAACCCCGCAAACTTGAATTAACTGAGTACCTTAGGTACTCTTCAAGCCCAGCAGACTTGGAATCTATATGGTCACTAAGACCTGAACGAACAGTTGTATGAATGTTGATGAGAGGTGCTGCTAAGATGACGTTAATATCTTCTTCTCAAGTACTTAGCAGCTTGAACTAGATGTTCAAATCGTAGAGTATGTTCTTTAGTTTGGACAGACTTTTTGGCTCATTGATTTCTTGTTCGTTACTGGTGTTTTGAAACTCTATAGCCCTTTTATAGTCTGCCTGAGATTTCTTCCCATTGCTAGGTTTCCATTAGTGCATTTAATGTTTCAGATACTCTGAGATATTTGATGTGGACATTTTGAGTTTATATGTCAGCTTTCTGGTGTTTAACCTGTCACATCAGCCTGGAATTTCACCAACCACTTTGACCCGTCGCTTTCAGCAAACTAGCTGTTAGACATATCCTTTGGTCTTCGATTTTACTCAAATATGTTTGGTAAAGTTATCGGGATTCTCAACAGGCAGATCTTCCATGTCAGTCTGTCAGGATTGATTGTTGTACGACCAAGTAAGTTCGTGGTGTTGATTCTACGATCTGATGATGACTTTACGATACAACTTGAACTTTGCGAACCTTTCTTTAGCTGAACAATCTTAGAGGTGCTTCACTTTTTGACTTTAGTCTTGCGATTTTCTGAAGCACTCTACTTTCAGTCTTTATTGTGTGAGCTCTGCTTCGCTTTATGATTCTGTTCACTTTACGATAGAAGCCATAACTCTATGATTAGTTCGAAGTCTTACGATAGAGGAGTTGAGTCTGTGATCTAACATATTTTCCTTACAGCTTTGTCAAACTAACTTTACATACATATTTAAGCCTCTCATCAACTCAAAGAGATCAACCTAACACGTTTGATTTTCTAGCTCTAAGTCCTTGTACATTTGATCATCAAGAAGGACTTCACAAAACTTGCTGATACAAATACACTTTACGATCTTTCATCATCAAATCAAATCATGTAAGTCATGCAGATTCCAATAGATTACATAGTTACAAAAAAATTATTTTATTTCATTATATTCATGGAGAGTGCGAGTTATAATGTATGTATGACAACTAGTTAATCCAACTTATCCAAAATTGACATTGTACTTTAAATATTTGAACTTCTAGTTTCTAAATAATTGGGCAAATAAAAGCGATAAATACTCCCTCTACCCGACAATTCATGAACGTAAATTAATCTATTAATTTTCAATCCTTCTTTCTAGATTAATTTTAAATTAATTCGAACCTAACACATTTTAACAATAAAATTATATTGTCCATTGCTCCCGCCTCTCGGCATTGCAAGTAAGTTTTGAAAGTAAAAAATTTGTAATAAACTAATAGTTATAGTTTTGTAAGTTAATATATATATATATAAGTTATTCGGATATTTATATATATACATAATTAATGAATATAAGTTATTAATATATATATATATATATATATGTGTGTGTGCGCGCGCGCGCGCGTGCGTGCGTGTATATATATATATATATTAATAACTTATATATATATATATATATATATATATATAAGTTATTAATTAATGAATATAAATTATTAATGAATATATATATATATATATATAGTATATGTAAGTTATATGTATAAATATTAATAACTTACATACATATATATATATAAGTTATATATATATATATATAACTTATATATAGGGGGATTTAGGGGGATTATAGAATCAAGATGAATAGATTGTTCAGATCCAATTCAACAACCAGCCGTAGGACAGTAGTTACCCCGCCGGCAATACCGCCGATACCCCCAGTTAGCAACACAGTCAACAGTGAAGAAAAAAGTTATGAGGACATTAGTCAATCTTTTCACAATTGGAATATCCCTAGGATATCTCCAAGAGAAATTTACCAGTCATCGTTTGTTGATAATTTCAAAGTTGACTATAATGTTAAAACTATTGAAAATGTTTATTCTATTAATAAAGAACATGAAACTTGTCATCTGTTTTCTTCTGATATGATTATCAGACAAAGAAAAAGGGGTTACAATTTCATACATGTAGGCTTAGTCCAAGTTGCAGTTAAACCTTTAAATATTAAAGGAGTAAATTCAAGTATTTACTTATTCTTAAGAGATGCTAGGTTTCTTAGATATTTCCCAAGCATCATTGGTGTTGTCGAATCTAGTTTGCATAATGGTCCAATCCATTTCAATTGCTTTCCAGATCTCACCTTAAGCCTAAGTGATCCAAACTTAATTCATGCGTTAATATTAAATATAAAAACTGCAGGAGAGAACACTTTTATGATGGAAGGTTCTCAACCATTAGCCTTAATTTATCGAGTTTATTACAAAACGATTAAGACTAATTTAAATGTACATGCATTAAATAGGAGTCCTAAAGACCATACAGTCTTAATTCAGAGTAGTACTAGGGATGCTAATATCCAAGTTCCAAGAACAATTCATTGGAAGGATATAACCCTGCCAAGTCATTGGTCTCTCTCAACAGAGGTTCCACAAAAACCAATTTCAAATAATTTTCTAAACATTGAAAACGTTCGACAATTTTCTGATGGTACGGTAAACATAAGTTTTGAACGTACTAGAAGACCTTTAATCATTGAAGATGTTGAGAGTTCCTCATCACCATCTTTAATTCCCAGATCTAGGAACAGTTGTTCTAACATTCCTAGTGAAATTTCAAATCTTGATTTTCCTAAAACTGATTTTAAAATAAAAGGAATTTATCAAGAAGGTCAGACTAGTCAACCAACCTATGTTCCTGAACAAGTTATGTCTCCTACTCAATCAGATTTTGAGACCCATAATATTGATCATCAGTTACTAGTAATCAATAAGGAATTTAAAATAAATTGGTCTTCCCTCGTTGCTGACTTTAATTCAAAAGAAAATCAAAGTGAACGACACAAGTTTAGGAAAAATCATCCTGAAAATGAAAGAGATAAGGTAATAAATAAATGGAAAAAATTCTTAATTAAAGAGCAAATTAATATTTCATTTTACCAGTGGTATAATAACTATTTCGGAAACTGTAATGTGTTAACTAGAAATTCGTGGATTATCGGAGATAACTCCAAAGTGTCTTCGGTCCTGCCGCCTCTAGAAACAATCCAAATTCCGGTTTAAAAACTCAGTCGTTATTGCTAGTCCTTTCAAAGTTTCAGATGGCAATAAAGATGATAAGAAAATAATTGAACAAAATAATTTTACTAACCAGTGTCTATCAACTATAGGTAAACAGTTAGAAAAAATTGAAGAAAAATTTGAAGAAAAGGTCATTAAAAAGCCAGATGCTAAAAATAAGCAGCCTTTATTAAAACTTCCCGAAAGCCGTGATGGCTTGGGATTGCCTAAAACGGACAAAGAAATTTCGCAAACATTAGATAAGCTTTTTAAAAAACTAAACACGGCAGAATCTAGTAAAACGCTTACTGTAATTGATCAAGTTATTAACAGTGAGGTTTCAGCTAGTGAATCAGAGGATGACCTCATAGATTCTGATTCTTTGCCAGAGTTAAATGAAGTTAAGAAAGTCACGTTTGACTCAAAAGGAAATTGGCAATCAAGGCCCACTCCGATTGACTTACAATTCGAAGATAGGAATTTAAATAATCAATTTTCAGTTTCCTCAAACAAGCTTTATGAATGGAATATTGACGGTTTAAATGAGCAAGAAGTCCTAAACAAACTAAGTCATTTGTCAATGGTTGCTAATAGTTACATGACATCGTATGATAGTTTAACCCAACCAGAAATAGTTGAGTTAATCGTCAGTGGATTTACCGGAACTCTTAGATATTGGTGGGAAAAAGCATCTCACTGACGAATCTAGAAATGCCATAGTTTACGCAGTTCAAGTTGATGCTGAGGGTTTCCCAGTATTAGCTGAAGGGATGACAACTGGAATCCCTGATGGAGTAAATACCTTAATATTTACAATCATCAAACATTTTATTGGTACTCCTAGTAACATAACAGAGAGAATACATGATCAACTCAGTAATCTCTCATGTCCCACTTTAAGTGATTTTAGATGGTACAAAGAAGTCTTTATTTCCAGAGTTATGATGAGAGCAGATAGCAATCAATCATACTGGAAAGAAAAGTTTGTTAATGGTCTTCCTAATTTATTTGCCCATAAAATCAGAGAGCAATTAAGCAAAGATCTAGGTTACATAGACTATGATAACCTAACTTATGGTGAATTAGTTAGCATAATAACAAAGCAAGGGTCAAAAATGTGCATTGACTTCAAAATTGCTCGTCAAGCACGAAAGGATAAGAAAAAGGCCAAATATGAATTAGGAACATTTTGTGAACAATATGGTTTGCCTTCAATCGCTCCATCTAGAAGAAAGCATAAATCCAGGCATAGTCATCTAGACAACCACAAACGACATCACAAATCTCATAAAAAACGAGATTCTAGTCAACAAAAGTCTAAAGATGAGTATTATTCAAAATCTAAATCAAGTCGCAGTCGAAATTCTCATAAATCTAGTAATAAGAAGTTTGACAAAAGTAAAATTGTGTGCCACAATTGTGGGCAGAAGGGACATTACAAAAATGAATGCAGAGTTAAAAAGAAGTTAAATCAATTGAATATTTCAGTGGAAGATTGTGAGCAAATCCTAGAATTATTTAGGATTGGAAATCAGGTTAGTGATGGCAATTATTCTGATATTCAATCAAACAATTCTAGTAGTGACAATAAATCGGATAGTAATAGTAATAATGAGGTCACCTTGTGCACGGAAGATTGTACAAACAGTTGCTGTTGTGTGTCAAGACAGTTAATGTATTAACGAAGGAAGAAGAAGAACAGTCTTTGTTAATCGACCTAATAAGCAGGATAAATGACCCTGAGTTAAAAACTCAGTATATGGATAAATTGAAAAAACTTTTGGTCAAAGATACAACTTCAGAAAATAAGTTAAAGAAAAGCCAAGATAAACCAATTTTCAGTCTTAACAAAACTCTTGATAGATTTAAAACCCCTATCAAAGTAGTTACAGTTGCGGACTTAAATCTGGAAGTTAACAAACTTAAAAAAGAAATTTCTAAAATTAAATCAGAAATCCCTAAGTTACAAGAAGAAATAAAGGCAATCAAAGAATCTACAATTGAGCAGCCTCTTTTAGTTAATGATTCCTCAGAAGATGAGGATCATGAGTTGTTAAGCAATAAAGAACATGCTGAAGAATCTATTGTCTCAATAGATAATTGTCTTCAAAGAATTAAGGATGTTACTATTCAGAAATGGTATATTAACATCAATTTAGTTATTAATAAGGACTTCATAATTGAATTACCAGCATTAGTAGACACAGGTGCTGATTTAAATTGTATTCAAGAAGGCCTTATTCCTACTCAATATTATGAAAAGACTAGTGAAAGACTTAATTCAGCAAATGGTAGTCAAATGGACATCAAGTATAAGTTATCCAAAGCCCATATTTGTCAAGACAAAGTGTGCTTTAAAACATCCTTTGTTTTAATTAGAAACATGACAGATAAGATAATTTTGGGTTTACCATTTATCTATTTGTTATATCCATTTGTCACTACATCTGCCGGGTTAACCACTAGACACCTAGGTGAAGAAATCACGTTTAGGTTTATTCTTAACCCTAAAGAAAGAGATTTAAGAATGATTCAAGATGATGCAATTTCAAAAAACTTGAATATCTTAAACTGTAAAAAATCTCAGTTAAAATTCTTAAAAAATGAAATTAGGTACAAACAAATTGATGAACAATTAACTAGAGATATTGTTCAACAAAAAATTAAAGAGAAAATGAGTTATATTACAAAGGAACTTTGCTCAGATCGGCCCAATGCCTTTTGGCATAGAAAAGTCCATACTGTTAGGCTTCCATATGCAAAGGAATTTAAGGAACATCTTATTCCTACCAAGGCTAGGCCCATACAGATGAATCATGAAACAAATGGAACTTTGTAAAGTTGAAATTAAAGAGTTACTTAAGAAAGGTCTCATTAGGCCTAGTAAATCACCTTGGTCTTGTCCAGCCTTTTATGTCAATAATGAAGCAGAAAAGGAAAGAGGTGCCCCACGGTTAGTTATTAATTACAAACCACTCAATAAGGTACTAGAATGGATTAGGTATCCATTACCCATTAAGAAGGACCTTATTGCTAGGTTAAGTCATTCCACCATTTTTAGTAAATTCGACCTTAAGTCAGGATACTGGCAAGTGCAAATTGATGAAAGGGATAGGTATAAGACAACATTTACCACTCCTTTCGGACATTATGAATGGAACGTACAAGCCTTTGGACTAAAGAATGCCCCCAGTGAATTTCAAAATATTCTTAACACTATTTTAACTCCTTACAGTCAGTTCATCATTGTTTACATCGATGATATTCTTGTTTTCTCAAAGACAATTGAAGAACATCATAAGCATTTAGATGCCTTCTTCAAAGCAATCAAAGTCAATGGTTTGGTTCTTTCGCCAACCAAGTGTGATATTTTTCAGTCAAAAGTTAGATTTCTTGGTCATAACATTTATCATGGCCTTATCACCCCCATCGATAGAGCCATCAAGTTTGCAGATAAATTCCCAGACGAAATTACTAACAAAACTCAACTTCAAAGGTTTTTAGGTTCTCTCAACTATATTGGAGAATTCGTCAAAGATCTTAGAAAAATCTGTCAACCCTTGTTTCAACGATTAAAAGAAAATCCCCCTCCATGGACTAAGGTCCATACCTCAGTGGTTCAGCAAGTTAAAAAATATGTCAAGACATTGCCCTGTCTTGGTATCTCAAATGAAAAATGCATTCAAAATCATTGAAACGGACGCTTCTGAAATAGGCTTTGGAGGGATTCTCAAACAAAAACTCACTCCTACCTCCAAAGAGCAAATTGTCCGATTTCACTCTGGTGTTTGGAATGATACACAAGTTAAATACAGTACTATTAAAAAGGAAATTTTATCTTTAGTAAAATGCATAAATAAATTTCAAAGCGATGTTTTAAACCAAAAGTTTTTAGTCAGGATTGATTGTAAATCAGCAAAATATATTTTAGAAAAGGATGTTGAAAATATAGCTTCTAAACATGTTTTCGCCAGATGGCAATCTTTACTCAGCATTTTTGAATTTGATATTGAATATATTAAAGGTGAGGACAATTCCATTCCAGACTTTCTAACACGAGAGTTTATTGAATCAGGTCAGCCCAAATGAGTGTCAGGAGTAGTGGAAAACAAAGGACCAGTCAAGCTGGCCCAACTAGTTCAAGTCAACACAAAGGAGCCATGGTTCCTTTCCCAGTTAACCCAAGTTCCACGACCCCTTTAGTTAGCAAATTTCAGGTTTTAGGGACAATCCCTAAACCATACAACTCAGTCCTTGCAAGTCAACCCAAACCAGTTGATCCGTTTGGTTGTGTTCAAACAGTTAACCCAAGGCCCAATACTAGTCAAAATTCACCTTATATTCCTATTTCACAACAAAACCTATTCCATATTGAGCCTCATATGAAGTTTAAAGAAGACCCAGTTAGACTTGCCGCCCAATTCTTTCCCCCCGGCTGGCACTTCCTTCCAATGGCCACCTTCAAAAATCTTGCTTATTACAAAGATATTCTAGTTCAAACTGAATCAGTTTTCATCAAACCTATCTATGATAGGAATGACAGTTCAAAAGCAATCTACCATTCCTTATACATTAAACAAATAATTATAATGGCAGATTGGGGAAACCACCCCTCTGATCTTAAACAGTTAGATAATCAAGATCTTCAGTTTAATTACTATGATTATATTGAAGCATGGGATAATATCTTCCTATACCAGACCCAATCGTTTGGTCACTCATGGTTCGTACAATTTGATCAGAAGTTTAAGTCTCATTTCCCAGTTTGGTTCAACCGATGGTGGTCCAGACATGGATCAGACTTAGAAATTTTCCCGCAAGAGTTAGAAAATGCAGTCACTCATTTCAGTTGTAAATGCCCTCATAATCCGCAATTTGATAGTGTTCCAATTACACTTCAATTTGTCAGCAAATATAAAGTTCCATGGATTCTTAAGTGGCAATATGAAATTCATACCCCTACAATTGAAATTGAGTTCAAGTCAGATATTAATCCAGCCCCAGCAACAACCAGTATTTGTTCAGTCCCTACAGTAGTCAGAATGTTCTTCATCAAATGGTGGGACAAGATTGACGTCAGCAAAATTATTGGTTACGTTCTTAAAGAATTCCCAGTTAAACCAATTACTCCAGTACGATCCATTCCAACAAAAGGATCATCTAGTAAAACCAAAGAAGTTACAGCAGGATCAGGTTTATTTGATGTTTCAGATATCCAGAACTGTTCGGGCAGCAGAGCTCAAGTTAATCGCTCAAGCTCTTCATCGGAGAACAGAAATACTCCAAGAAGAAGCCTCAGCTAGTTCATCCAACTCAGTTAATGAAGATGATGAGCAGTTCACCGTCAACCTCCAAGATGCTCAGGACCCATTCGCGTGAGTCACCAGCATGCTCCCAATAGAGCAGGACCCACCAAGCAATAAGTCATCCAGTTAATCAGGCGTGCTATCACTACCAGACAGGCATGCCTCACTCAAGTCAGGAATCACTCAGCTTTTCCACCGAAAGCAAAGTTACAACAGTGCAGTGTCGGCCATTCTCATGATGAATAGTGAAAAAAGTCACTGTTCATGAATAGTAACCTGTACTTTTACTATTAATTTACTCAAAAGTTGTAATAGTTAGAAATTGTAACAGTCTCTCCTTATTCTATAAAAGGAAGGCTCAGTTTTCATTTACAATCAGATTGGTTAAGTACCTCTTATTCTCTCCTTCTCTCCTCAGTCTAAACCCTTAACTTGTAAGCCTTAGTTATATTCTGAGTCTTGTACATTGTAGTTTTGTACATCTCCCTACCTGTTCTTGTAATTTTGTTATAAATAAAATCTCAAATTTTAAGTTATAAAATTGTTACTTTTATATCTGCATGATTTCTACACATTCTTTTTAATAAATCACTGCTATACTTCACTGCACCCTACTAAGTTGCTGTATGATTCTGATAAACACCACCTTTTTTAGTTTCTGCTTCCGCCTTCTTGGTATATTAATAACTTATATATATATATGTATATATATATATAAGTTATTCGGATACGAATTCTAGATACAGATCCGAATCCGAATATCAGATTCCGAATAGTCGCTATCCGTCGGATATATTTTACAGTTGGATGTTAAACAAATACAAATACGCCTATTTCCGTATTCGTATCCATTTATTTACGGATATCTTTAAATCGAATACAGATATATCCGTTTTTTTTCGAATGCGAATAATATCTGCTATTTTTCGAATACAGATACGAACGAATACAGATTTTTCAATTACTATTTACAACCCTAAATTAACGTGACAAACTTGTCGTTTGCCAAAATTGAACAAACACACAAAATCAAACAATGGAAAGGGTAGGAATGCTCTTTCCTCATGTCTTAAAATTATGGGCTGAATGACACATATGTCCCTCCAAGTTTTCACTCACTTTCAAAGTCGTCCTTAAAGTTTATTTTTCGTCAGTTAGGTCCTTAAAGTAACATTTTTTGGCGTTTCCGTTCCTTTTTTACCCAATTTGACCCCAACCCGACCCATTTTAACCAAATTTTGACTCAACCCGACCCGACCCAATTTCACTAATAATGTTTTTTTAAAAAACTAAAAAGTTGTAAAAGTATTTTAAAAATAATTATTATTTTAAAATTCTTTTAAAAATACTATTTTATTTTAAAATATTGAAAATTAGTATTATTTTAAATATTATAAAAATTATTAATATTTTAAAATTAAATATTATTTTAAAAATAATATTTTATTTTAAATTCTTAAAAATAATTATTATTATAAATTTTTTTAAAAATTATTATTATTTTTTAAAAAATATTTTATTTTAAAATATTAAAAATAATTATTATTTAAAATTTTTTAAAAATAATTATTATTTTCAAGAACTTTTTTTTCATAAAATGAGTAAAGTTTCAAAAAATATAGATTCAAAAAAATTATTTAAAAATAAGTATTTTTAATATTTTAAAATAAAATATTATTTTTAAACTTATAATAATTTTTTATATTTTAAAATAAAATATTATTTTTAAAAATAATTATTATTTTTAGGAAAAAAATGTTAGAAACTTTATTTTTTCAAAAATGAGTAAAGTTTCATAAAATATAGATTCAAAAAAAATTAAAGTTTAAAGTTTTTAATTTTTAATTATTTTTATGAAAATTTACACATCTTTTAAAAAATAAATATTTCTAGTTTTGTTTTAAGAAAATAAAGTTTTTTTATTTACGTTTTTGAATCTATACTTTAAGAAATTTTACTCATTTTTAAAAAAACTAAAAATTTCTAGTTTTTTATGAAAATAAAGTTTAATTTTTTTGAATCTATATTTTATAAAAATTTACCCATTTTTTAAAAAATTGAACATTTTTCTAATTTTTTTCCGGAAAATAATAAGTATTTTTAATTTCTTTTTTTAAAAAAATTGAATATGTTTTTTATTTATCTTTTACTCTTATTTTATTTTACATAAATATTTAAAATAACAATTATTTTTAATATTTTAAAATAAAATATTATGTTTAAAATATTAATAAATTTTAAAAATATTTAAAATAATAATTATTTTTAATATTTTAAAACAAAATAGTATTTTTAAAAGAATTTTAAAAAAGAATTTATTTTTAAAATAATTTTAAAATGTTTTTGTTTTTTTTAAAAAATTTGATTGGTGAAATTGGGTCGGGTCGGGTTGGGTCAAAATTTGGTTAAAATGGGTCGGATTATGGTTAAATTGGGTAAAAGGAACAGAAATGCCAAAAAATATCATTTTAAGGACCTAACTGACAAAAAATGTACTTTAGGGACGACTTTGAAAGTGAGTAGCAACTTGGAAGGACATATGTGCCATTCAGCCTAAAATTATGTATAAATATAAATATATAAAAAATAATGATACAAACATATTCATTCACCCTCTTTATTTGTTTTTATTTTTACCTTTTCTCTTACACAAGGAAACACAAATTTTATAGGAGAGGTTAAACAAAGGTGGCTTGCATGTAGTCCTATTGACTACATTGTCATATTTTAACGGAGATGTTGGTTCAAGTTTCATCCCTTCCTTAAGTTTTGTGATTTGAGAAAAAGGAAAAATAGTAGATGAGAGGTGTTATATTCAATGCTGAAAGTACGTACTCCTTAAAATGATACTAGGTAATTAGACAATTAAATATCCAAGATTATGTATTCAGAGAATGTATAATACAAATTTTGAACTTTTTGAGGGAAAAGAAAGTCTCATTTTGTGAAACTTTCATTGCATAAAATGATAAAAATATGAAGAACAACAGTTTATCACTAACCCTTCTATATCGCTTACAAGTTACAATCATGCTTTTAATACACATGTATGCCTCGAACTGTATCTTGACATTTTAAATAGATAAATAAAAAAAAAAGAATAAAAAAAAGAAGAAGTCATGGGACTATCAATATCTACTACTCGATTTGTCACAGTTCCATTACTTTCCGATGAAGGAACTTCTATAGTACTCTCTCCACCATTATGTAAAAATTATTTCTTTCAGATTCTCTCATTATTTTTCAAGTAGTCAAGAATTATCAAAGTTAATTACTACAGTACTTCTTGTCTTCTTAATTAATTAGTTCTTCTCCTTTTGGCCCTTTTTCATAAAACCAAAGGTGGAAACATGAATTATTTTTGCATTCTCATTTTCTTTACTTCAATTCAATGAATTTTCTACCAACAGGATATATGTTTAATTAGTTAAAGGCAGATGAACAATTTTAACTTCCGTGTTGCTCACTGCACCATATTTAGCTTCCGAGTTACTAACTACTTACCTTCCAAAATTAAAAATATAATATTTTTTTTCATTCTAAAGTTAGAACTACATTTTTTGTTTTAAATTATAAAGTAGCCTAAAGTTCTAATTAATAGGTTGTAGGTAAGAAAATTACACCTTGCTAGGGTTAGGGTTTCGTGTTGGCTGGAGAGGAGAGAAATCCACGAAGAGTACGGAACTGATTGATTGATTGAAGAGGGGAGAAGAACAGATGGACAATTACTCCAATGACACGTGGCAGAACTCTTAGAATCCGGAAACCGGGTTAGGGTAGCAGGGATTCCAAGAGCCTTCTAGAGTCTTCGAGTTGTGAGAGAGTTTCAAGTGTTTAGAGCTTCCAAGAGTCTAAGTGTAATGTCTTGAGAGCGATCCCTTTTTCTTAGAATAGAGGAGCTATTTATAAAGTTTTCCTGGGAAATAGTCACATGTCAGGCACATGTTTTAAGGGAAATTCCCGAAATACCCTTTAATTATGTTTTAAAGGAGAAATTCCAGAAATGCCCTTTAATCATCAAAGTAATGCCCAAATTGCCCTGTTCTTCTAGCCACCAATCCAATCCCTCAATCAATTCCCAGAATGGGCCGCATCCACGAGTCTTCTGCCTTGAAACACGTGGAGACTTCCCCGGGTCTAGTACATTTAATTAGGTCACATAAACCTTAATTTGTACATTTAATTAGGTTTTTGTAAACCTTAATTTGTACATTTAATTTAATTAGGTCATGTGAACCCTAATATGCACTTGAGCCCACACAGGTTATTACTTATACTCTACTATTAATCTGACATTGACATTCACAAATTACGTGTGTGAAAAAATAGAAGAAGAAAATAACAGTTAAAAGAAAAAGAGGTTAGGAGAGAGCGTGAGAGTAAAAATAGAGATACTAGAGTAAAATAGAAGGATAAAAATTAGTGATACAGTCTCAAAAAAATAGTTATTTTCTCCTGCTTCCCTTAATAATATAGATAGATATAGAGTAAGTGATATTATGCCATTACAACTATATTTCTATCTAAAATTGAGAATATAATTTGGAAATATATTTGGCATGCATGGTGGATCCCACATATGGCCCTCAACTGTTGGATGGTAACAAATTGCAGCTAAGTGTATCATGAGGTTTCTCTAAAGTTACTATAAATGAACTCAAGAATGGGAAGTCTTTAAAACACATAACATGCCTGTCATCTTCACTAACGTCACAAATTCAATTTTCATAGAATATTTAATTTGAATTCCAATAATGAATGAGAGGCAGAGAGGGATGGGGGAAATGAAAACTTTTTCAACCATAAGGTAAAGTCAGAAAAGAAATCTTGAATAAAAGCAACTCAAAATCCAAAAAGTAATTAACATGAAAGTTTCTCTCATTTTGTTTTGACTCTTTACTCCATCCCCCCATTGAAATCTTGAGTGCAACTTCTCCAAAGTCATATTCAAACCTATTAATTGATAGTCCCTTTCCAAAAGAGCCTCTCATTATATCTAACCCTTTTTCCCATACTAGAGAAAAATTAATGGACGGTTAAAAGACTCTTAAAAGTTGACATTATCAATATCATTTATTCTTTTTCTTTAATACAATTTATATTTTCTATATTTATTTATTGCTAACAAAAGATTTATTCGTTCGTATGCTGCACTAGACTAGTGACTACATCATATATATATATATATATATATATATATATATATATAGTAGATTCTACACGTATCAAACAATTATATATAACTACAATACTACATTACCTTAGCTTTCTGTGGCCACATAAATTAAGATCATTGTTTTAAATGGTTATCGATCTCTCAACCAAAGACTCATTTTTCGGACTCTTTACAAGAGTTATTGACCACGTAACTAATTAATCTCGGTATGTAAGGTTGATCATTACAACTCACCAACAAATTAAGATGCATCTGTATTTATACAATCAAAATAATAGTGCGAGTTGAAATGTCTATTTTTCTATCTATAAATACTCACCAGCTCATTCAACACACTTCCATTTTCTGCAACTCTCCTGTGCAGAGATAGAGATAGAACAAATACTCAGAGAATAGAGTGATAGAAATAATTCAACGAGAGAATATTAATTGTTCTTTTCTTGTTTGTTATATAATGATCTCTCTCCTAGCTAACTAGCTATATTCTTTACCATATTATCTTCTCAATATTTAGTGTTAACTTCCATACCAGGTTAGTTAGTGAGTGAAAGCAATCAAATTTACGCAACTCTTAATTTCAATTAATTAATTCTTGCTTTACTTATTATGGTTTGTATATAAATATATACCACTACTTTTTTTCTGAATCTGCAACAACTTCCAAATTCAGGCCCAATCCTTATCCCCTTTTGCCAAAAAAATCACCAAATTGGTTTTGCTTATTTCAGCTTTGATTTTTGAGGCATGGAGTTTTCCCTTCAAGAATCCGAGTCCTTCATTCAAGGGCTAGGGATACAACAACAACAACAACAACAACAACAGCAACAACAACAACAACAACAACAAGTGGGAAGGGGAAAGATCGAGATTAAGAGGATCGAAAACACGACTAATAGACAAGTCACTTTCTGTAAGCGCCGTAATGGGTTGCTCAAGAAGGCCTATGAATTGTCTGTGCTTTGTGATGCTGAGGTTGCCCTTATCGTCTTCTCCACCCGCGGCCGCCTTTACGAATATGCTAACAACAGGTTTTACATCAACATCTTAATTACTATATATATATATATATATATATATATATATATATATATATATATATATATATATATATATCATTTCAAGATCCATTTTTTATGTGGTCTTTTAATTTCTTAATCTTGATATCTTGGTGGTATAAGGTGATTATTTATAAATTTAAGCTACTGCGATGGTAAATTTTAGATGGATTCTTTGGCATAGAAACGTATATATATAATGATGCAGGTTGCAGTTTAGATTTATAGAGATCTAATTCATAACAAGATTAACTTTGTATTTTTTCTTTCGTTTTATTTTTTGTTTCCTTCCCTTATGATCGAGCTCATCTAGCTGTAAAATTCCTCTTTCTTTTGTGCTCATTCTTACTACTTTTCATTGTTTCATACATAACATACATAGATCTGTTGTAGTGATATATATATATATATATATATATATATATATATATATATATATATATATATATGAGATAATAAGTTAAGAGGATATGGAAGTTTTGGAAATGAGCTTATTTGTGTTTCCATTGTTTACTTTCTCATTTTCGTCTCTCTTTTTCTCTCTCTTCTGGATCATACATACATGTCGTTGATATTCAACTTACGAAATTAAAAGGTTGGTACTAAGCTGTCAAGCTCTCATTTGCCCGTTTTCTTCGATCTACATGACACTTCCGATCCTTAATAATATCATACCCTAATTTCGAGATCATTAGGGTTTGCAAAACCCAAATGGGTAATGCCTATATTCAGCTAGTGAAAAAACTAGATTAGGGTTTTGTTTAGCTAATTCGATCGTGTAAGCTTGACTTTTGCCGGTTCTTTTGACCATTTTACCCTTGTTTGGAAATCTAACAAGTTAGGGTTTGATGGATCAATGTGTTAGATAGCCTAGAATATATCTTTTGTCACTGCAAGCCAAAAAAAAAAAAAAGTAGCGAACCTTTGGTCACTTCAATCATGATATTTCAGTTCTATAAACACTTGTAATTGACAGCAAGAAGAGGGGTTTGTCATATTCCTTTTCCTTGGGGATCCCTTTCTTTTAATTTCTCTCTTCATTTAAATTTTAACCCAAATGGTGCAAAATAATACCCTTTTTCTATTCAGAAAATAACATAAAGAGATCACACCGGAAGTTGGTATCCAGCTTCTTACATAGATTTACCCCCCTCTTACATAGATTTACCCCTCCATTTGAGAGAGGGAGAGAGAGACAGAGAAAATCAATTGAAATTTACACGAAAATGGGATTTTGAAAGCTAATTCATTTTAAGAAATCGATTAGCTAGAACTCATTATAGTAATGATCAACAAGTACGTTTTTCTTTTTTTATAGAGAGAGAGATAAAGGATGAGGTGAGAGGAATAATGCTAGATAATAAGTTAATTTACTTAAATAAAACATTAATAATTACATCGTATAACTTATTAATATTGTAAATGGCTCACACTAACATAGATTAGAGAGTGATTCCACCAATGATAAAAGAGAAAGTAAATATATAAGAACAAATGATCAGAGACTAGATAGCCAGCCAATGGGATTTTTGTACGTAATTTAAGCTAGGCTAAGGCTAATAAGTTGCATGGGGAAAGGTGTACGCATAACAGTGAATTTGAATAGCAGCTGCTGCTGCTCTGAAAAAGACAATTCCACTGATGCACTCCACAGTACGACTCAGTTGATACACAAAAAAATGACCTACACATTTATAATTCTTTTTCATATTGTATATTCTTTTATGATTAAAATAATGTATAAGAATTGAATTGTCCGGGATTTTATGGAAGAATCGAGGTGGGTAATAGGGTTGACTCTCGGGTATTACACTTGGTGTTACTGGGTTGAGTGACTCCTTGCGGATATTTAAGTAGAGGTTTTTGAGACAATCATATTGTGGGATCTTTTGCCCGCGTGGCAGGAGACAGCCAATCAGTGGCTCGATGAAATTAAGGTTGCTGCTTATCCCGACTGAAACTGCTGCTTTACTGTGTTGACTGGACATTACTAAATGTTTTTGCCAATAAAAAAATATGGACTAGGATAATAAATGAAAAAAAAGGAAAAATACTAACACGAGGAATCTGGCAAATGAAAGTAACTAATCATCTAATAAAAGGAATAAATTCAAATATTGATTAAATTAATTAATGGTACATCATCTTCCAAAATTTGATTATTTTAAATACTTTTAGTTTAATTTAGTTGCTTAATAAGCAAGAGGTATTTTTTTTTGAAACAATCTAAATAACTAAAATATATGAAGACTAACTATAATCTGTTACAAATTATAAAAATAGTAAAAAGAATTTAAATGATAATTTTTTTAATTAAATAAGAGAGTAGTAACAGTTAGTTGAGATTACAAATATTTCTCAAATACAGTCCATCTCTAAAAATACTAACAAAATATACATATTTTAGAAGTTGTTTAACACAAACAACGATATAATAAATCAGTATGATGATTTTACACCCAAATCTCAATATATTTAATATCGCTAGTTAACACTAAAAAATAATTATTATAAACTAAAAAAAAAATCTCACAAGAGCAAGAAATCAATATTCTCACAGAGAAAACAAAGTCCCATAAAAAAGAAAACAGTTCCCACATCAAGTGAGAGTAAAATTACTATCAGAACTATGTGTCAGATCAATGGGACTTCATCTGACTTGAGATATTCATTATCTAATTATTATTTAATATAACTAGCTATAATGCATGGTTAATTTGAGCAAGGAGATACATATATATGAATAAAAGTACTCGGGCATAAGCAATCCCATTTCAGGTGCCCTTTTTGTTCGTCCATTTACTAGATTTCGTTATGGAACTAGCAAATACCTTTTGTTTTTGCTTTTATAATCACAATTTCGTTATGGAACTAGCAAATATCATATATTTTTGCTTTTATCACAATTACATAGTATTCCCTCTATCCCAAAATATAAGATAATTATTAATTTTTTGAAGTTATTTTGAGACATTTTTAAATTTAAAATTGACAATGATTAATTAAATTTTAGTCGGTACAAAAAGACATTGTAGCTAGATTATGAAAAAAGTCTCGTAATTGTAAATAAATCACACTAATTTTCAGTTAGTTAAAAAATATATGAGATTCAAAAATCAATAATAACCTTATAATTTAATACGGAAGAAATCTATAATTATCGTTGTAGATGACATTAATTACACGAGACTCATATATATTATGGTATATATATATTTACATGTTTTGCAGTGTTAGATCGACTATTGACAGGTACAAGAAAGTGTGTGCTGATTCCTCGAATACAAGATCTGTTTCCGAAGCTAACACCCAGGTATAATAAGTTCCTTAATTAATAAGTTATCGTAATTTATAATTAGTCCCTGATGACAATTATAAATTGATCGATTATACAAGTACTGTTTAATTACTTCTTAATTAAAATGTATATATTGGCTGCATGCAGCATTCTAAACCCTATTTTCACACATGATTAGTTGAGGAAACGAATTAAGTAGTGAAATTATTATAACAAACATTTTTACATTTATCGTTTCAATTATCATCGTATATTGCTCTCTCAATTCCAAAATTAGAGATACATATTACTTTTTAGTCTGTTCCAAAATTATAAATTCATTAATTTTATTTTTGGATTATAAAGTGTTATGAAATTAATTTTAACACACATTACTTTTATTATTAATTGATTGAGTACTCATATCATCACCACTACATTTCTACCAAATATTTTAAAAATATGTTTGGAAAATAAAATTTTGAAAAGGAGGGAGTACTAATATTCTATAGCTTGTCCAAGACATATATGTGTCATCACACTACAATGTTGTTGTAATACTTAAAATCAGTTAGATTCATAGGGTAGAGGTTTTTTTAAAAAATCATAAGCGTTTAGATCGAAGGAATGGAATGGAGAGTAGAATGATTCATTTCATTCTAGCTGGAATGAGTCATTCCAAATTCATAAATTTGAGAGAAATGAGAATGGTTCATTCCATTCTAATGGAACAACTAAACACAATTTTTTTCATTCCATAGGAATAATTAATTCCATTCTCACTCTCATTCCTCCAATCCAAACGTAACAACAGTAACAATGTTAGTCTTAGATTAATTCTGGAGATAAATAATCAGTATTCATGGTTTTAATGGTTAAATCACTTATGAATAAATATAACTACATTCACATAAACAAATATAATTAAATCATTTAGCAATATATATATATATATATATATATATATATATATATACACACACACACACACACACACACTCATTTGTGATATCTTGACACTAATTAATTTACATGTTTACTGATTCCCAGTTTTACCAGCAAGAAGCCTCAAAGCTGCGGCGCGATATCAAGAGTATACAGAATTCAAACAGGTATATTTTCCTAAGAAAATGTATACACAAAGGGAAATTTGAATTTGAATATGAAATTTACAGATTGCCATTAATTGTTAATTAGGAACATTGTTGGTGAGGGACTTGGATCTCTGAGCTTCAAGGAACTTAAGAATCTTGAGGGCAGATTGGAGAAAGCCATTAGTAAAATTCGATCAAAGAAGGTAAATAAGACGCGCGATCCATTAGAGACTTGGACTGCATTATAAAGCGATTTTCGAATATTGTTCAATTATTGATTTTTTGCTATTTTATTATATTATATGATTATAATATTGCTTATTAATTAGTACGTACTTGTATTATTATGGTACTGATATGGCTTAGTTTCTAACAGAATGAACTGTTATTTGCTGAAATCGAGCTCATGCAGAAAAGGGTAACTATAATCCTACTCTTTCTACTTCAATCCTTGTAAATCCATGCATAATATATATGTTTAGCATTTCAGCTTAGCTTAGCTTCATAAACTTGACATTCCCAATCCCAGCAGCCTCCTTCACCAGTTTTTGATTTTTGCACGTTTCTAGAAAAATGAAAATAACAAATTATATACAAATTTTCGCAAATCATGACAAGTTATTGGTATTATATACAGTCCAGTCCATCTTACATGGTCTGATGTAAGACTGGTGAGTCAAACTAACCGTTGAAACTATGCATGTTCTTATGACAACGATTAATATAGCATTGCACAACTTTTGTGTAGGAGATTGAGCTGCAGCATGCTAACATGTATCTACGAGCGAAGGTCTTTCTCTTTCTCTCAACATATATCTAGCTATAATATATTTTGTATGCGGTATAGGTGGTTGGTTCTGTGGTTGATTAATATATTTTGTATGCTGCAGATATCTGAGAACGAGAGAGCAGAACAACAAATGAATATGATGCCTGCAGGAGGAGGATCTCATGAGTACCAGACTATGGGTTCACAGCATTATCAGGATGCTCGGAATTTCCTTCCAGTTAACTTCCTAGAACCTAATCATCATTACTCTCGCCAAGATCAAACGGCTCTCCAACTTGTGTAAGATTCTTCATCTCTAATACCACAACATGCATGCATGATTTCACATCTGCAATTACTAGCTAGCTAGCTATTTAAGTAGAAACCATAGTACGTGCTACGTATAAAATAACATACTACATATATATATCCCTGACGGACGGACGGACGGAAGATTTAACGAGTAAAGGAAAACTGGAAGAAAAGGTTGCCTCTGCTACATTTGTTAGAAGAATTTCACATAAAGGTGACAAGGGTGAAAGGAAAATTATGAGAAGAAAACAGGAAAGAAATCAAAATTAAGTGTTTGGTACTAACTCATTAATCATGTGATCTTTGTATTCTTTCCAACTTTCCCCGAAAAGGTTGTTACTAGGCATATAAACATTGGTCCTGCTTTCTAATGTATTAGTGATCAGTTCCATCACTATTAGAAGAATTCCTACCATATGCATACTATCGAGTTGCTGAAATGCTTCTTTTGATGTTTTGGTGCAGTTAATAATATCCTCCTGAGGTCCTTCCTACTATATCTGGTGGTTCCATCTTCTTATTCTCTCCACTGGGCACTGCCCAAAACCAATAATTTTGTAATTTTGCAAGATTAAACTAAGCGCCTTCAATTCACTCAGATGAGGCTCATGTATGACTTTCTACTATTATAGGACAAGTCCTGTATAAAGTACTCAAATATTATATATGGTGGTACCGTAAGAGAGAGAATCATTTTCTAACTCGGTCAGGGTCTTTAATTTGGCTCAAGCCTTATCAAACTTCCAATGCGTTAATCACTCATTTGCTGCAGAAGTTGTGATAACACAGCTTCTAGATGGCATTGCAATTATCGTAGTAATTTTTTGTTTATATCAGTTGTTTTGGATTAAACCAAATGTTTATTATCCTGTTTAGTTCATTGATAAATGACAAACAGAAACAGAAAGTTAATTAAACTTGAAAGGATATATTCTTTGGAGTTATAAATGCAAGTGAAACGAAGAAGGTACAAGCAAGTCGAATGTCTTAAGTTTAGATGTCACGTTCCTTCTTCCCCTCTGAGATCATTTGGTTCAACATTGATAGCTACATGATTCATAAAATTGAGTTTTTACTAGTAAATAAACATAACTGAAAAAGACCATGTTTTGGATGAAAATGAAATGAAAAGGGTTATGTATGCACAAGCCAAAAATATGAACTACTTAAACAAGTGTATATATTGAGATAAAGTAATAATAGAAATCTGACTAAAATGACTCAATTTACAATTACATATACTGCTATATCCATGACCCTAATGTCTGTTGAAGGTCAACTATCTAACTTTTTAAGGTATTACTTGTTACCTTCATATATCATGCGTTTCTGGACAAGGAATAAACATTATCATATTATACAAGCCTGGGCGTGATCAGAGGACTGAAAGGTATAACCTTCTTCCCTCTGGTTTACTCTCAAAATAAGTATCAGAGAGTGAAAGAACTTTGTCCTCTTCCACTCTACGATTTCTACATTTCCTAAAGAATTCGTTTGAGAAAATTTACATGTCTAGTCCATAAGCTTCGTACCTCAGGAACCCCAATCTCCAACCACGGCTTAGCTGGTCCACTGAAATGTATAACAGCTGCCGTTTCCAGTTTCTCTAGGCTAACTTGAGGAAATCGATAGCCTAAACCTGCCCACATGCCATGAAGGATCGATGTGATGCACAAGACCATTGAATGCAATCAAGGCTGGAGGAAGTGCTCCGGGATTCCATAATGCCAACCCCAGAGTTTTGAGGTTTCTGCAAAACAAATTAAAGGCTTTGTGACAAAGGATTGAAAAAGTTATTATATTGGGGTATTCAAAGATTGAGTAGAAGAAATTCTCAAAAATTCAAACAACTTTCTCTAGTTACTCAAAAAACAGAAAAAGCATCCAAAAGGAGGATAACCAAATATTTTAGACTACTGATATTTCAGAAAACTATGCTTTTTTCTTCTCAAATTAATGCCTTTATTTTACGTATTGCTTATTTATAATCTTCAATAACGTGTTTTCAAGTTGAAAAAATAAAATTAAGGTCCTTTCTCTTTGATCTCTCTCACCTATTAAATGAAGTGTAGATTTATTCTCAGTAGAGTGATAGCAACACCAGACAACTTATTAATCCCTTCACAACTTCAGATTTAAGGGGAAAAAACACAAATTAAAATGTAGGAATCAGCCTGCAGTTACAGTAGCAAAGCAGTTGCAGCAGAGTAGACCAAGTATACAGAATGAACTTACAAACTTAAGCCATCGATGATATGTTGAGGTGATATTGTTCTTCCTCCAAACATCCAGATCAAAGATGTTCATCCCATACAACCATCCACAGTGGTCATAATCCAAGTTAGATGCTATAAATGGGTCAGTAAAATTGAAGTAATCCTTGTATTTCCTTCCAGGACAACAGTCAAGTCCGCAGAATGATTCAACAACTGCACCAACAACTTTTCCATTGAGATCCAATTGCCAGAAGGGAATGATAGGTCACGTTGAACTACAACATCATCGTCCAAGAAAACAATCTTGTTCAGATCTGGAAACAACTGGATCCCATGAAATCAGATAAACATTAATCTTCATTAAAAATTTACATTCTCAATCATCCCGATGATTGGTCAACAAGCAATGAGAAATTTAGTAATTACCTCAGGGATATATATACGGAGATGATTCAAAAGAGAAATACAGCTAGGGCTTAGAACCTCTAAATTTCTTTCGTGATCTCCCAACGATTCAAAGTCTTCTTCCTTCAAATTTTCATATCTATGGCTCCAAATAAGGCGATGAATCTCAAGCATATCCTTAACCCCAAAATTCACTTCGCGAGACCAATCATACTGATGCAATCCTTTAACCTCCACAACTGCTGAATTAATCTTGTTTATTGCAAACCAAGCATGCATTGGGGTGTAAGTCTTTTTATCCGTGACTACATGGAATACCAATTTCTCTGGGTTGACAAAGTTATTGACAGTAGAAGTGATGACAACAGAGGCAGCAAAGACATTGTCCTGTTAGGAGAACAAACATGATGGAATGATAGGGTCAGTGAGTCGGGAAATGTTATTCAGGTGATGGTAAGGAAGACCTCGCCGCGGCATTTACAGCATACTCTTCAGCCAACTTGAGGTACAGGCAATGCAGGCTTTTAGGTACTCCATGTGAAGCTAAATGCCAGTAAATGGACTCTCGCCGTCTAGCTGACTGCAACTTCCGCTCCATGTTTAAAATCTGCATAAAGAAAAGAAGATTCCAAATTCCTTGAGGATTAGCTTATAATGGCCGTTCAACATAGCGACTCACTACTACAGGCATACTTCAAACTGTTTGCTAGTAAGAATCCATTATTACTAGTGATGGTATAATAATTTATTTTGTCCAAGTGACGATTTATGCATACGTACATTGTACTCGGATACATCATGTTGGGTATGACATGATTCCTTATTGGATTTAGGTATTACCTAGAATTCGTTTTGGTTTAAGAAAAGTTATCTTTCCTAGTTATACTCAATTCAATATTTCTTATCCTATTTGGTTATGAAATTTCCTATAGCCTATAAATATAGGTGCTAGGATTTTGGAGAAGAGATATTCAGATTCATTCAGAAACATTCTAAGAATTCTCATAATTCTCTCTCTTTATCTTGTACTCTTCAGATATTTATTTAGTGGATTTCTTCTGCTTTCTCCGTGGTATTTTCCCGATTTGGGTTTTCACGTAAAACCTTGTGTTATTGTCTTTATCTTTCTGCGTTGATTTATTGTGTTTGTCATAGTTTGTCATAACAAACTGGTATCAGAGCCTAGTTATTATCGATCCATACTATAGCGTTGAGTTCGACTTCATCAACGAAATTTGATATTGACAAATTCGATGGGAATATTAGTTTCAGTCTTTGGCAGGTTCGGATGAAGGCTGTTCTTACTTAGTAAGGCTTGAAGAAAGCTATTATAGGGAAGCCAGTGAAGCCTGTAGATATGTCTGATACGGATTGGGAGACGAAGAAAGCTAGTGAGATGTCTGAGTCAGAATGGGAAACTATGGATGATAAAGCACTTTCGGCAATTCAGTTGTGCCTTTCGAATGATGTGTTGCAAGAGGTGTTAGCGAAAACTACAGCTGCTGATTTGTGGAAGAAATTAGAGAGAGCTATTTGACGAAGTCCCTCACCAATAGATTGAGACTTAAACAACGTCTTTACACCTTGCATATGTCAGAAGGTACTCAAATCAAATCTCATATCACTGAATTTAATTCAATTGTAACTGAGTTGCAGAATATTGATGTTAAGATTGATGATGAAGATCAAGCCCTATTGTTGTTAGTCTCATTACCTCCTTCATATAAGCACTTTAGAGACAGTATGATCTATGGTAGAGACACTATCTCAATTGAGGATGTTAAGACGAATCTTATGAGTAAACAAAAACTAGATTCTGAGATGACTTTTGGGAAAAATGATGATCAAAGTGTTGGGTTGTTTGTCAGGGGGAGGTCAGTTGAGAGAAGTTCAAAAAGTGGTAGTACACACAGGTCAAAATCTCGGAATAAGAATTTCAGCTGTAACTACTGTCATGCAAAGGGACATATAAAGCGTAATTGTCCGAAGTTGAAAAATAAAGAACAGCGAGGAGACAATCATGGTCAGATTAATAGTGGACAAAATGTGCAGAACTAGCAGAATCAGGGAGCAAGAAAGCCTGCTCAGGCTAGCGTTGCTGAGGATAGTGATGATCTTCTGTTAGTAGCCGATGATAGAGAAAGACTTCGCAGTGATTGGATTTTGGATTCTGGGTGTTCTTATCATATGTGTCCTACTCGTGATTGGTTCTCCACATATGAACAATTTGATAGTGGAATTGTTTTGATGGGAAATAATTCTAAATGTAAAGTAATTAGCATTGACACAGTTAAAATTAAGATGCATGATGGCATAATCAGGACATTGTCAGATGTTAGACATGTTCCAAGTTTGAAGAAGAATCTCATATCTTTGGGTACACTAGATGAAAATGGGTGCAAGTACACAACTGAAGGTGGAGTTATGAAGATTAGTAGATGCTCTTTTGTGTTGATGAAAGGAATCAAGGTCGGCACTTTATATAAGTTGGAGGGTTCTACAACTACAGATTCAGATGCAATTTGTTCTTCGGTTATTGCAGATGACACCACAGGTTGTGGCATATGAGGTTAAGCCATATGAGTGAAAGAGGCATGGATGCTTTAAGTAAAAGAGGTCTTTTATCTGGACATAAAATAGGAAAGTTGGATTTCTGTGAGCATTGTGTCTTGGGGAAGCAGAAACGAGTTAGTTTCAAAACTCCGGTTCATAGAACAAAGGGGACTTTGGACTATATTCATTCAGACCTTTGGGGCCCTTCACGGGTTCCTTCCAAAGGTAACAGTGCACATTATCTGCTAACCTCCATTGATGATTACTCCAGGAAGGTTTTGGTCTACTTCTTGAAACATAAGAATGACGTTTTTGTGACTTTCAAACAATAGAAGATTTTGGTTGAGAAGCAGACAGGAAAGCAGATTAAGAGGTTTATATCAGATAATGGCCTTGAGTTTTGCGAGACTGAGTTTAATGAGTTTTGCAAAAATGAAGGAATTGTTAGACATCGTACAGTTGTGAAGACACCACAACAGAATGGAGTTGCAAAATGGATGAACAGAACCTTGATAGAGAAGGCTAGGTGTATGTTGTTAAATGCAGGTTTGGGCAGGGAATTTTGGGCAGAAGCAGTGAACACAACTTCTTTCTTGGTGAATCGTTCTCCTTGCACAACTATAGAATGTAAGACCCCTGAAGAGGTTTGGTCAGGTAATCCTGCAGATTATTCATCTTTTAGGGTGTTTGGTTGTCCTGCATATGCACATGTGAATGAGAGAAAACTCGAACCTAGAGTCAAGAAATGCATCTTTCTTGGTTATGGTTATGGTGTGAAGGGTTATAGACTTTGGTGTGCTGATCAGAAGTCAGCAAAGGTCATCATTAACAGAGAGGTTACTTTTGATGAGTCCGCTATGCTTCATAAGAACAAGAAATCCTCTGTTCCTTGTATTGATAGTTTTGATAGTATTAGTCAGAAGGTGGAGCTTGAAGTAACTTCTCCTCAGGTTCAGAAATCACAACAGAGTTCAGATTATGTGCCTACTGTTGCAAATGAAAATATAGTTCCAGAGGAGGAACATGTGGACAATCAGTATAGTCTCACTAGAGACAGGGCAAAGAGGACAGTGTGACCACCACAGAGATATGGGTATTCAGATTATGTTGCTTATGCCTTATCAGTTGCCGAGACATTTGAGTATAGTGACCCTGTGACTTATAAAGATGATGTTTCCTCGAATGATTCAGAAAAATGGTTGTTCGCTATGAATGAGGAGATGAAATCTCTTCAGAAAAATCAAACTTGGGAGCTTGTGAAACCACCTAAAGGTAAGAAAATTGTGGGCTGCAAATGGATATTTAAGAAAAAGGAAGGCATCCCAGGAGTTGAAGACGCTAGGTACTAAGCAGTGGTATAAACGATTTCACTCATTTATGGCTGGGATTGAATATAGCAGGAGTCAATATGATAGTTGTGTGTACTTCAGGAAACTTCAGGATGGCTCATTTATCTATTTGTTGCTTTATATTGATTACAACAAAAGATAGTTCAGAGATTGGTAAACTGAAATCACAGTTGAGCACTGAGTTTGAGATGAAAGATTTAGGGGCTGCTAAGAAGATTCTTGGCATGGAGATTCAGCGAGATCGCGGAATTAAGAAATTGTACTTATCTCAGAAAGACTACATCGCGAAGGTATTAGATCGTTTTGGTATGAAGGATGCTAAACCAGTAAGTACTCCTCTTGTTGCTCACTTCAAATTATCAGCTGAATTATCTCCTCAGACAGATGAGGAGGTTAGGTATATGTCAAGTGTTCTCTATTCTAGTGCAGTTGGTAGCCTCATGTACGCTATGATTTGTACTCGTATAGATATTTTACATGCCATTAGTGTGGTAAGTAGATACTTATCACGTCCAGGTAAAATTCATTGGGAAGCTGTGAAATGGATTTTAAGATACTTGCGAGGTACCTCTGATGTTAGTTTAGAGTTTGGAAGAAATGGTGATACCCTTATAGGGTATGTTGATTCAGACTATACTGGTGATCTTGATAGGATGAGGTCGTTGACTGGTTATATATTTACCCTTGGAGGTTGTGCAATCAGTTGGAGAGCTACTTTACAGCATACGGTTGCTCTCTCTACTACAGAGGCAGAATATATGGCTATTACAGAGGCTGTTAAAGAAGCTATTTGGTTGCGAGGCTTGTTTAGAGAGATCAACATGGATCATGGAGTTACTATTGTCCACTGTGATAGTCAAAGTGCTATACATTTGACTAAGGATCAGATGTATCATGAGAGGACGAAGCATATTGATGTCAGGTATCATTTTGTTCGAGACATTGTTGAAGATGGTGACATTAAGGTCTTGAAGATTGGTACTGCAGACAATCCAGTTGACATGTTAACAAAGCCATTACCACATACCAAGTTCGAACATTGCTTGGATCTGGTTAGTGTTCGATGCACTTGAGTTGTGCATTTGAGAAGAGGAGAAAGTTCACTGTTTGTGCTATATTTGGAGGATTCAAGTCAATGTGGAGATTTGTTAGGTATGACATGATTCCTTATTGGATTTGGATTTAGGTATTACCTAGAATCCGTTTTGGTTTAAGAAAAATTATCTTTCCTATATATACTCAATTCAGTATTTCTTATCCTATTTGGTTATGGAATTTCCTATAGCCTATAAATATAGGTGCTAGGATTTTGGAGAAGAGATATTCAGATTCATTCAGAAACATTCTAAGAATTCTCATAATTCTCTCTCTTTATCTTGTACTCTTCAGATATTTATTTAGTGGATTTCTTCTGCTTTCTCCGTGGTTTTTTCCCGATTTGGGTTTCCACGTAAAACCTTGTGTTATTGTCTTTATCTTTCTGCGTTGATTTATTGTGTTTGCCATAGTTTGTCATAACACATCAGAACCACAGTCATGTATATAAAAATTCAAGTTGCTGGACAGGAACTACTTACACCTGTTTTTCTTATAACCTTGCATTTAAATAAGTTTTTGAACGATTCATGTTTTCCCAATCAAACCGTGCAACATTATGCATAAGTATATTGTACCATACAAATACAGTCATGTACATAATGCAAGTTACTAGACAGGAATCACTTAAACCTGTTTCTAAGAACCTTACATTTCAACAAATTTTTGAAAGATTCAAATTTCCCAATCAAACTCATTCCTGTTGCTTTTTCTCCTTTTTATGGCATGCCAAAAAAGAAAGTCAATCTGAAGATTAATTACTTCAATAGCAGCATTTATTCTTCAAATTAAAGTTCTATTTTTACAGATTTAGGAGAAATGGTCAGTCTACTGATTGACTGCCAATATATTTTCTATTCAGATTCAGATAAAAAGGTGGGGCTTTTAAAAACTACCGATGCTTATACTGCCCAGAAATTTCTAGAGGAGGACATTTTTAACATATTGAATTTACTACTACGTCCAAAATTACTCAAGTTGGAAACAATATTAGACTTCAATTGACTTTTGATGTTATGACACTCCAAAAATGCAAACTGGACCAAACCCTTCAAGTACTCACAAAACCTTACACAAAGGAAAACCAGTTAAAAAACAAAGGGTTGATTAAATCATTAAACCAATATAGACTAAAATGTTTACTAAATGGTCATCAAAATCTGGAAAATGTCGTTCTATGATGAAGTGACTCCACAAATGGAGATAGAGCTTAGTAAGGGCATGTTTCTGTAACAAATAAGATTTTAATTGCAAGTAAGATAAGCAGGTCCACTAATAGTTGGAGGTTTGGCTCATTCCTATAAACAGGACATGAATGCAAACTTGACTAGGATGAGGTGATTCATTAACATGAATAGGTATAAAATAACAACTATGTTATATTATAAGTCATTCTTATGCAAGTTACTAAACTTTGTAGAAACCTATACTAGAATTGAGAGAAAAACAGGAAATTAGTGAATGAGAGGTGATCATTCTTCTTGTCATATCATATTATTTATAATAAGGATTTTACATTCAAGGCTACAATCAAGCTATGTAATTAGAGAGTTGTACATCAGTTATAATTAGCTATAATTTAGGAAACTTCCTATATTTACAATTCTGGCAGATTCTAACATAATCTATATAATTTTATTTTATTATACTTCTTCGACATTTAATGTTAATCTCTTCAAAACTGCATCACTAGATGTCATTTTGTGATGCTCTAATGCTAAAATAGTAAAAATTTAAAATAAAATTCAATAAAATAAAATAAAATGTTGTAGAGCTCTTCAGATATGTTGAGTTAAAATTGTTAAGATAACTCAGATGCATAAGAAGTTGGACTCAATCTTATTCATTGTTATTGTTGTTATTTTTTCTCTTTGTTTTTTTCTCCTGATGGTGAGATTATTCATTGCTTAAGAAAAGTTCAAAGGTAACAGTAATATTCTTATTACCATATGAGTGGAGCCAGAAGTAAGGATGAGTCCGTTTCACTTGATTAGTTTGCAGCCTATTTAAATTGGTTTTTCTGCCTATTCAATTCTGGCTTCACGGGAATTGAAGGAGGATTATTCTCTAACATCTACCTCAAAAGAACTCAGTCACTTGCCTAAAAACATTTTAGATAGAACTTTAAGTAAAAAACATGTTTGACTTTCAGTTTTAATGATAAACTAAAAAATCTAACATATACTCTTTTAAAAAAATTAAAAAGTGATGGTAATAGCCAAAAGTACAAATGTTTTCACGTTGAACAATAGCTTTAATTCCAACATGTTAAATCAGATAAGTAGGAGCCCAACCCCATGTGGGTTAACCCCAAAAGTTGGGCAACATTGGGCCAGCTTCAAAGGTTACCATGTGGGCAACAACCATAAACCAGTGGTGTTCTACACTCAAAGAAAAGACACAACCCAAAAGCAAGAAAAGAAAACAAAGTTGGAAAATAAGTAGTGGTGGATCGTGGTTACCATTGCCTTAGTCTTGAAAGCGAAGGCCTTGATGTCCTGTCTTTTTGACGTCATATCCTTCACAAGATCGTTGAATGACTCCGGAGAAACCCCTACTATACCATTTCTCATTTCATCATCATTGTTTGCTTCCATTAATGCCCTCATCAGCTCTTCTCTCAGCTGCATTATAGTAACACCACCACACACCACCAACAGACAAAAGAGTCAATCATAGTCACAAACAGAATTTATCCTATACCCTTAAATTTTTGTCAAAACCGTGTTGACATGTGACTGCAACAAATTTCTTACATCGTCAATCAATTAAAGTAATAAACTAATACAGTCCCCAACGGGTTTTGTTTTATTCAATTGTTAGCACTTTTTGGATATTCACTTTCCTAAGATTTTTTATTATTTATTTTTTGCTCAATGGAGTTTTGAAGTGAACATCAATTAGTTTCAAGATAAGAACTGAAAGTCTAAATTTTACAAACTGAATATTCAGCCTTTGCATTTAGCAAAAAGAAAATTTGGCTGCTTTCAGCCTAAGCCTGGATAATGGATGTAGCCATCTACAGACTACTTAATGACACTAATTTTTGAGGTTGGGTGGATTGTTCCTTTTTAAAGACAAGTGGGTTTAGAATATTATGATGGCAGAACAACTAGACAAAGAAGCCACCTGTCATCAGAGCAACTAGTGGAAGTAGATAATAGAGAGACTGTCCCAAAATGCGGTCATCCATGGGCTGTATAGCATTTATAATATTCTTATCCAATAGAAGTTTCAACGTCAAAATAATCATCAATTTTGGATGAAAAACGTCACCCGTGAATGGAAAAATGTTTTTTCCTTTTCTCAAGTACAATTAACCTTGAGCACACTACTTTGATCCATAAGAAAACACTAGTAAATTGTGTTGTTCAAATAAAACTTTTGCGGGGCTTATCTATTGCATACTCAAAAGGTAATGACAGAAGAATTATTGGGGGAAAGAAAATTACAAGATCAATTGGTCACTATGACAAGCTAGAAATAGTCATAGGTTCGGGTCCAATGTTACACAAACCATACTATATGTATATTGATGATAGATGGAAACCAATTTCAAGTGGGTAGAGGTCATATTATAGGCCAAACCAAATAAACATAGATGACATTATAGAGTGGACACCATGAGTGTCTTTTTTCTAAAAGGACTGGCAAGTCATTTAATTCAGTTACGGCTCATCACTTATAAAAAATAACTAAAAGAAATTTTTTAAAAAGAAAATGAACTGAAAATAAAGTGGTACATGTTCCTTTAAAAAGTACTCCTATATAATAATGTAACTGATGAGCTTGTTAATGCATGATGGAGTGCTTACATCATTTCCTCAAAATTTTATTCTCGTACCGAAATATCAAAAATTCTAAATTTATTTGCAGGGGGTAATTTGGTAAAAAGGTAAAAGTACTTACCAAAGACGGATCGCTCCCGCCGAAAAACCTCAGGCCCATACAATCTGCAATATTACGAATACATCCCAAAACATTTAATTACCCGAAAATACATGAATAAATACAAAATACGTAATTAATTAATTACTCAATCAATTGAGCAGAAAAAAAAGAAGGAAAAGAAATAGAATTACCAAGAGCAGAGGTGCAAATGGTGGCGGATTCAAGAACAAGATATGCAACTCTAACGAACAGAAAGGGCAAAACAATCGCAAGCATCAACACAATCGGCAGCATCACTGCCCTTTGAGAAATCCGGCGATTCGCGGCCGGAGTTCCTTTCCCCTTCATCACCTCCCAAAAACCACCACCACGTCCTCCTCCACCCGCGACAACTCCGGCGTCTGCGCCGGATATAGTCAATCTCTTAATCCCCGTCGTGGATATATAGAACTTCATTTGATCTCTTGTCGCTACTCTAGCATTCGGAGCTTGGATTTGCGTTTCTTCCTCTTGAAGAAGAAAAGTCTCATATCTTACTTTGAGATCTGTGATTATTCATCCACTCAACTTTTTTGTCCGTACACAGAGAAGAAAGAGTATGATAGAAGTAAGATTTGGATGGATAAATGTATATATGTATATGTAATGGAATGTGATCAAGCTCTGTAATCACAAACTATGGGTGCTCAGTCAGTTAAGAGAGAATATGGTGGTTGGGGGTTTGTGGCGGAGGGGCGAAAAAGCCAAGAACCAAAGGCCGCGGGAAATAGATGGGCAGCCGTATAAAATATACTCCACTTACTTACTAAGCCTGTTTGGTTATCTTCTAAATTAAAAATCGATTAAATGATTAAACTTACTTTGATTTAATATACTATTATTGTATATATAAATATATAAATTTTTGGAATTTAGTTTAAATTTGCAATTTTTTAAAACAAACAATCTTCTTATCACAATAATGGATATTCTTACGTTGGATGTAAGGAGTGGGTGTGCTAATTTTAAAGTAGTAACTATAAATAGAGTTACATTTGTTAAGGTAGTCTTTTAATTTATTTTCTTTCTATACTTTTTTGTTAATTTTTCTGTTTTCAAATGTAACCTTAAATTGTAAACAAATTAAATTAATCAAAAAATATTTCATGCCTAATACTTTTTTTAATAAATAAAATAAAATTCACTCAGAAATTTTACCGACTTATCTAATTAATATTATTATGTAAAAAACACTTAAAAGAAACTTTATACATTACTTCTAATACTTTAAAAATGAATGTCATGATGATGTGATGTCTAAAATAAATTGGGTTTGTATTTTATTTGTTCAATTAATTCATTTACTTAATTTATAAGTAAGATCATTTTTCAAACACTAGTATTTTTACTTGAAAGGAAAAAAGGGGCGGGAGAGTACTACAATGTTTTTTATGGTTTCAAACAGCCCCTAAGCATCAGAAAAAAATTAATATCTATTCATTCCTTCTCCGGATGCAAATTTACCTTTCTCTCCCCATCTATATCACCGACACTTGGCCACACCATGTTGTCACTTTCTTTCTATTAGAAAGACCAGTAACACTATGATTTAGGTTTGAAAATCAGTTCCATGTACCAATAATATTCTGCCATGTTTTTTGTCAATAAGAAATAGTAAAACGACCCCAAGCATAAATAACAGCAGTTAAGCATTGGACTACAATAATGATTAGGATAATGCTTAGCTTTATAACCCAACTATGCTTCTTTTTTAATTTTTAATTTTATTTTTCCCAATTTTATTCGAATAAAATAAAAAATTCCATCTTTTTCCTTTTTGTAAGTTCATGGGTTCAGTTAATCACCTTTTTCACCCCAATAATATTGTTTTGCAAGTAAATTAAATTATTGATGACGTAAGTTTTATCCAACTAGTATAAATTTATTATCATTATTAAAAAAAAAAAATTAACTGGCAAAATCAGACTCCCCATGATTTCTTATTCTTCATATTTTCTTTTATAAAGATACATTAGTAAATTATCTAATTTGTATGAAAAATGAAGCAAAATTTTAGAAGAGATAAAACTGATAAAGGCAGTATATAGATTTATCAGTTGTATTTCATTATAAAACAAAAATTTAACTATTATGGTATTACCTCATTTTCAAAATACAAGATTAATTTTGAATATTTTAAAAATCACTTTAACATGTTTTCTATTTAATTTTTATGTGATTCACAAATTTTTTTAAAATAATAATAATTTTTTAAATAATTTTATAATTTTTATAATAAAATTGTCATTAAAAACTTATATAACTTAAAAAAAATTTAATTTTATCTTTTTATTTTAAAACATAAAGAGTATATATTTCTAAGTAGACCAGTGAGGGAAAAGACAAAAAGAATAGTACGTACCATATTAAATAAAAATGCACCAGGCCACTTGATTCTTTTACTATTAAATATATATTTATGTTCCCATTATAATTAAGAATTGAATAACATTATACACCTAGCTAGGCTAATGTGTGCTATCTCTGAGCTTGTTTAAAGTACTAGTGGTCTTAATGGATTCAATTAAGAACCTTAAGCGCTATTACCATTTATCACATTACTTGAATGTTAAGGAAAAATAATTGTAGCTCAATGCTTCGCCAGGTCATGGATTAATCTTTTTGGTGTTAATAGCAATTAGATGAAATCATAAAACATTTAAAGACTTTTGGTGAAAGTTAATCTAATAAACCTATATAATTGCAGCCAAATCTGACTATTAAAAATTACTCTCCATCAAGAAATATTATCTTTTAATTTTTGACAATTTTTCACACATCTAACACTTAGATATTATAAATCCTATAATACTTTTTCAATATTAATTTTCAAAAGTGAATTTTGTATTTATTTTTTTAAAAAAAAGTTAAATTGTTATGAAAGATGGATGATAAATGCGTTGGGATTTTTTTTATCATTAGAACTTGATTGTCTAGTTAAAAATTTTTTTTTTAAAAAAAAAAAAATCATTTTTTCAACTGATAATTTTGAAATGCATTTATCAGTTCGCATTGAAGCGATAAAAATTTCTTCTTAAGGCCTTGATTAAGGATGACCACCCATATGCTTTTGATGCTTATTAAGGGAAAATCAAAATTAACAATGATGCTTAATTAATGATATTACAAAAATTTGAGGCTTTAACAAAGGATGAATTCATGCAGACATGACCATTTTCATTTACCATGCTTATATAATTTCATAGGGGTGTTTCTTTTATACAGAAGACAGAAAGAAACAGAAATGCGTTTTTGGGCTTAATAGGGGATGAGAAACAGCAGGAGGAATTGATAAAGAAACAATTTGAAAAATTCATGTAACCAGTTGTAGATGCATGCAGATAAACATCTAATATGTTGATTCTATATTATAGAAGTGAGCGGCGCAAGGGGCGATAAAAGAAAATTAGATCGAGTCTCAATTTCTACACACATTTGGGCTACTATGAATGAATTATGGGGGAAAATTGATCATATGCAATAGATTTTTTGGAGAAGGTACTGTTTTGGGTCAGCTCAGAGGTTGGTTTATATGCTACGTACAAATGTTTTGTTTATTGTCAATCTTGAGTATATATAAGGAAGCTGATGGCATGGAGTTTTCTTCAAAAGGACATAAAATGTGCACAAGGGGAAAGAAGGGTTTACATTAAGAGCTTTGGAAGTGAAGAAGAAAGGATGTTATAACAAAACGGTTGAGATCTCTGCGAGGCATGGTGGTGATACATTAAGACGTGTTCTGTTTTGCAAGGAGGCTTATCATGGGCTGTGAATTTTTTGGTACTTTTGTGAAATTTTTAATAAAATTATCTTTGCTGATAAAATATATATATATATATATATATATATAGAGAGAGAGAGAGAGAGAGAGAGAGAGAGAAAGAGACAACGGCATATGGTTAATTGGATATCCTATTCAATGACAACAACCTAGGAGACCGAGTGATGTATAAATCACATCACTTCATAACTTAACATGTTCTTAACGTTTTATTTCTGTATAACTACAGTAAATTCTAGAATATTTCTTTCCCTAGGATTCCATTTGGTATATACAGATAATATTATTGAGGGAATAAATAATGAAAAGATATTATTCCCTACGTTCCAAATTAATTGTATTTTAAAGTCAAATTGACTATTTTTAAAACTAATCTTTTTACTATTTTTGCTAACATATAGGTGAAGATATTATAACCAAAAGAAAGTATATACAATTTATTACTAATTTTAATTTTTATAATTTTACAAATATATTTATATATGCTTAATTATTAATTTTAAAAATAGTCAATTTGACTTAAAAAAGTCTTAGAAAAGCAATTAATTTGAGACGGAGGGAGTACTAAACATATTCGTAAGATTCTTACATTTGATCCAAATGTTGCTACTTATTACAAGACTTGGGGTAAGTACATATATTTCGCACTTGGAAAACACATATGAAGGAGAAAAAGAAGAGAAAAAGATAAATAAATTAAAAAACAGAAAACTTATGATTAGAATATTATAAGTGAGTAGGAGTTTCGTATTGAAGAAATAATGAAAGAGTAAAAAACTAACATCTATGAATGGGCTTAACACGACAAGATCTAATAACTTAAGATTTTGGGCCAAAATAAGTTCCAAACATGTGTGTTAGTGCCTTGTGTACACTGACGAATGTAAAAATAGGCAAGGGGTTAAATATTTGAAATTATCATATATATATATATATATATTTAATATAGAGATTCGTTTTTCAAAAAAAAAAGATTGACAAATTAAGAAATACTTTTTGTTTTACAAAAAAACTTGTTTCTCAAATGTTTTTATGTCAAAATAAGAGTGTTATTATTTTCCTAGTATAAAATTACATAATATTTTCAAATGTACCATTACAATTCTATCATCATACTATTACTAATAAATTAATCACTCATTAAAATTAGAGATAAATATGGAACATAAATATATTCTTAATGTTTTTATATATTGTAAATTGGGCACTTTTTATGGAATGAAATAGTACTTTTTTTAACAAGTAAAAAAATTAAATTTGATAACTTAACCTAAACTAAATGGTAGAGAATGAAAATCCAGTTATGAAAAACCAAAACTTCAATGGTAATTAAGATATAAGATATCTAATATACTGAGAAATACGTATTTAATATCATTAAAAATGAGGTGATTCTAAAACAAGTTTAAGAACAAAAGTCTTAAATGTATAATTTTTCTGTGGTGACTTTTATGTAATTTTGTTAGGAATTTAATTATATTTTTGTTTTGATTATAGTTATTGTTGGAGAATGGAGGTGGCAGACAACATTATTCAATATAGGACACCCATGTTTTGGATCTAATGCATGTTTTTCCCCTTTATTCCTTATCTCACATGTGGTTTACCAACTCCACTCAAGTTGTTTTCTCTCTCTCCTTGATATATGCAGAGAACTTGGTTCTCTGATTAGGCATGAATCGGATGAGCAATATTGTAGAATACAGAGAGTGTGAGATAGAAAATTGCAAGAAGCAATTATAAACACTGCATAAATATTGAGCTCCCAATATTCGGTAAAAATCTAGTTGAACGGATCGTGGAATCGAGCTCCGTTTTCATCTCACAAGATTGTAATTCGGAGACGCCGCTGGTTCGTAGATTGGTTCGTGGACTGGTTCGAGATCTTCCGCACCAAAAGATTTAATACGCTTCAAGAGGTATTTTTAATTTTGGTTCTCGAATATGTAAACTTATGCTAGCGTACATGGTATTAAATCCCTTCATTGGTATCAGAGCATGCGTATTTCGATCACATGTATGCCATGTATGTAGTTTACATAAAGCTCTATTGATGAATGTTTAAAAAGCTTGAAAACATTATCAATCCGAACACTTTGAGTAGTCATAACTTTCTGTATATTTGTTCGTTTATATTTTTTGTTAATATGTATGCGTAGTACGTGTTGTAAGCTTTCCAACGACATATTATACGCATTAAACGGATAAATATTGAAAGAGATATGATTTTTCAAAGTTTATTTCGCACAATGGCATTTCTGTAATTAATGGATGGCTGGAGGTTGAAGATGAAGTGGAATCCCACTCTCAGTGAGATTCATGTTCATCCCACACGCTATATGGAAGCTCCCAAAATGGGTTTTGAGCATACCAATAGACTCAGATCATCCATTCGATCATGACAGAAAAAGCGGGGTCGCGAAAAAATGCCGGGAAGGCGGCGCGTGTGATACACGCGCGCGCGCGCATGGCGCGAGCTGCTGCTGAAGCATAGCGCGTGGGCCTCACACGCCCGCGCGGATCTTGCCCATATCCGATCCGACCCGTGCCCAGCTTTGACCCGCGAGATCTTTTCCGGTTTTAACCCGCGGTTTTTTGATCCGCCCGGTCCAGTGACCCGCGTGTCCAACCCGGATCCGGTTATGTTTTTTATTTTTTGTTTTTATTTTCAGAAATTGATTTAGTTAATTATTTTATTAATGAAAATTCATTTTAAAATAGTTTTAATTATCAGAAAATTTTGGAAAAATTACAGAAATTTATTTATGGGTTATTGTTAATATTTCCATTAAAATTTTTGGAATATTAATTTAATTGGATGTTTTTGTTAATTTCCAATTGTATTATGTTATGGTTTATTAATTGTAATAATTAGCATAATTATCAGAAAATTCCAGAAAAATTACAGGAATGTTTTATTGTGATAATATACTGTTAGAAATTTTTTGGAAGTTTTCTCATGTGTTTATAGCATACTTGGTATATTAATTGATTAATATAGCCTATAATTTGATTCCTTTTGTTAATATTTTTGGAATATTAATTGATGGTACTTGGGATTAAATTATCATGCTATTATATATACATGTACACTTGTTCCTAGTGGGAGTAATTTTAGGTGGCAATAATTTAATTAAGTTATTCCCTAAATTACACGTCTAATGCGCTGAAAAAATTAAATTTAAATAATTGGGCATTTATGTGGATTGTGATTCCAAAGCCTGGCGAAGTCTCCCTTCTATATTTATGTCATATTATTTTTATGTTAATTTAGATCATGCGGCAAAGATGTTTTTAATATACTGTGGTGAACAATAAATATCTCTTATTAATTCTCATATTTTTTTTAGTTCAACAGAAATGGCTTCAAAACATATTATCGCAGATCTTAATCAGGGAAACAAATTAGATGGAGATAACTACGACGTGTGGCACAGGAAAGTCAGAATGGTTTTGGAGGAGCAAGAGATTGAAGAAACCGTGCTGTCCAAAATGGTAAAACCAGAGGGTGACAATGCAGATGATCCTATCAAGGTTGCAGCCTTCGAAAGTTGGCGCAAAAAGGATCGTATAGCTCGCATAACGTTGTTAAGTTGCATGAACAATGACTTTCTGTTTGAGTATGAACAGTACTCTACTGCACACGAGATGTGGGAAGTTCTCAAAGATAAATTTGGTGGCACCTCGTTGACAAGGTTGAGGGAATTAGCCATTAGATTCGATGGTTACAAAAAACGTGATAATAACACTATGAAACAACACCTTCGAATTATGGCCAATATGATCCGGGAATTAAAAACCGGTGGGACTCAATTGTCAGACGAGCAACAGATTTCTGCAGTGGTTCGCTCTCTTCCCGATAATTGGGAACATATGCGGGTGAATATGACCCATAATGAGAATATCAAGAATTTTGATGATATTCGTACGTCACCTGGAACTTGAGGCTGAGCGCCTTAAGATTTGTCCAAATCCTCCAGGGCATATGTAGCTGAATCAAACCCTCATTGGAGGCCCAAACCCAAGAAGGGGAAACAAGAAATCTGTTAATCCCACTGCGCCTAAAGGGGCTGCGAGTGGAGGTGTCAACAAACGGAAAAAGAGGCAAACGAGGTTTTGGTAAGAAGGACAAAGCCAAAATGGCATGCTACAACTGTGGCAAGGCGGGACACTTCGCTCCGTGAATGCACTGAGCCGAAGAAGGTAATTCCTAGTCCTAATCTATCTATGTGCTTAGTATCAAGTACTGTTTTTGTTGCTCATTCTCCCTCCATATGTGGATTGTAGACTCCGGAGCAACGGACCACATAGCTAGAGATCGAAGTGGATTTTGTGGAATATCGCCGCATTCCCGCTGGCAAAAAGTATACATGGGGAACGATTCCAGTGTGGACGTGCTAGGACTGGCACTTACAAACTGGAAATACGAGGATGCTCAGCATTGACCCTAATGTGATGTACTTTATAGCGCCGGAATTGTCCGGCAGAATTTTTTATTTTCTGTATTATCAGTACTACGTTTGGGATATTCTGTTATGTTTGAGAATAATTCTGTAATAATTTCATTTGGGACGAATATTGTTGGATATGGTTTTGTATCAAATGGTTTTATGGTGTTGAATACTATTGATTCTAGTATTAATAGTGATGATTCTTATTCATTTACTTGTTTGGAAAATGATCATGATAGTTCAAATTCAATGGCATGCTAGATTAGGCCATATTGGACAGGATAGAATGGCTAGGTTTAGCTCGAGCAGGTTTGTTAGGCCCACTCGCTAAGGTCAATCTACCCACATGTGAACATTGTTTAGCAGGTAAATCAACTAGAAAACCATTTGGTAAAGCTACTAGGGCAGAAACACCTTTGCAACTCATTCATTCAGACATCTGTGGCCCTATGAATGTGAAAGAAAGGCATGGACGTTCCTACTTTGTCACAATGATAGATGACTATACGCGCTTCGGGTACACTTTCTTGATCTCTCATAAGTCTGAGGCATTAGAATGCTTTAGACGTTATTTGATTGAGGTTCAGAAACAGTTAGACAAAAGTGTTAAGGCACTAAGAACTGACCGAGGCCGCGAGTATCTATCTGATCAGTTTAAAGCACTATGTGAAGAAAGAGGGATAATCAGGCAACTGACAATCCCTAGGACTCCGCAACAAAATGGTGTGGCGGAGAGGAGGAACCGGACATTATTAGACATGGTTAGATCTATGATGGTGCAAGCAAATTTGCCTATCTCTTATTGGGGTGATGCATTGTTGACTGCGACATATATACTTAATCGTGTGCCTTCAAAATCAGTACAGTCCACCCCATATGAAATGTGGACCGGCAGAAAGCCCGAATTGGGCCATATGCGGCCATGGGGATCAACAGCTTTTGTACACAACACTTCTCATCAACATGGGAAGTTGGGCCCAAGGGGTAAGAAGTGTATCTTTGTAAGATATTCTGAACACTCCAAAGGCTATTTGTTTGTTGGAGAGCAGCCTGATGGGACTATATCCGAGATAGAGTCACGAGATGCAAATTTTCTTGAGATGGATTTCCCTAACAGAGGTGATGTGAGCAAGGAGATGAACCTTTATGAGATGGAGGAAGATTTAGGCACCCCAAATCGTACAGTAGAGACCGAAGAGGATATTCCTCAAGCTCCTGTAGATAGTGGGAGTGACATACCTTCGAGTAGTTCTTTTCCATCGAATGAAGAGTCTCTTGTTCCTCAAATACGTAGAAGTCAAAGAGGTAACATTCCACGTCGTCTCTTTGATATTGAGGGGAATGCTTTTGTGGCTGATACACGGGAAGAGGAGGAACCTCGATCTTATCGAGATGCTCTATCATCTGTTGTCAGCAATAAATGGATGATTGTAATGGAAGATGAAATGGAGTCCATGAGGACTAATCAAGTCTGGGATTTGGTTGACCTTCCACCAGGGCGAAAGGCTATTGGGAACAAATGGGTTCTTAAAGTCATATGCAAGGCGGATGGTTCCATTGAAAGGTACAAAGCTCGTCTTGTAGCCAAGGGCTACACCCAACAAGAGGGAATTGATTATGAGGAAACTTTCTCACCAGTTGTAAGGTTTGCTTCAATTCGCCTTATTTTAGCAATTGTCGCACATTTGGATTTAGAGTTGTATCAAATGGACGTGAAGACAGCTTTTCCTCAATGAGAGATTTAGCTGAGGAAATATACATGGATCAGCCAGAGGGTTTCATCGTACAAGGACAAGAGCGCAAAGTATGCAAGCTCAAACGTTCTATATATGGTTTGAAACAGGCTTCCAGACAATGGTATCTTAGATTCCATCGAAGCCGTCATTAGTGATGGGTTTACGATGATCGAGGAAGACCATTGTGTGTATATCAAACGGTCCAAAAGATAAATTCCTTATCCTATCGATGTATGTCGACGACATTCTATTAGTTGGGAACGATAAGGAGATAATTGTCGCTACCAAAGGGTGGTTGTCCTCTAATTTTTGAGATGAAGGACATGGGAGAAGCAGCTTATGTTCTTGGAGTTAAAGATCTATAGAGATCGCTCAAGAAAGCTTCTTGGTTTGTCTCAAGAGACTTTACCTTAAGAAGGTTTCTGGAGCAATTCCAGATGAGAGCAACTGCAAATCCATAAAACACTCCTATCGCTAAAAGCGATGCCATTGGACTCCGAAACAATGCCCTACTTCTCCCGAAGAAATTAAGAAGATGTCTCATTACCCGTATGCCAATGCTATAGGAAAGCTAATGTATGCAGTTGTGTGTACTCGGCCTGATATAGCATATGCGGTTGGTTATCTCGGTCGTTTATCAGTCAAACCCTGGAATTGCTCATTGGAAAGACAATCAAAAGAATCTTGCGATATTTGAAGGGTACTTTGGACTACATGTTATGCTATGGAGGGACCTGGACCTGCGATTAATTGGTTACTCCGATGCCAGTTGGGGAGGGTAACCAGGGAATACGCAAGTCGACCTCAGGATATGCATTCTTGCTACATGGTGGCGCCATCACTTGGTGTAGCAAGAAACAGACTTGCGTTGCCTCTTTCGACAATGGAGTCAGAGTTTGTAGCATGTACGTCAGCTGTTCAGGAAGCTATGTGGCTGAGGAGATTCTTCGAGGATCTTGGAGTCATCCCTAATGCTTCGGACCCCGTTTACTGTTTTCTGTGATAGCACAGCGGCCCTAGATTACACTAAGGACCCTAAGTATCACGGTATAGAACGAAGCACATTGACCTGAGGATGAACTTTATTAGAGAGAATATAGCAAAATAATGAGGTGATTTTGAAGTACATGCCCACTGACCTTATGGTAGCGGATCCCTTGACGAAGCCTATTCCGAAAAGATGCCTTCTGCAGGCATGTTAGTTCGTTAGGACTTCGTAGTAGGGTTTGATGTACTTTCTTTGTTACTGGGATATCAACTCATTGTATGGCTTTGTATTTGAGATATTCACTATTGTTTTGAGACCTTTATCATATATGCTAGATTCATGTGTTCGCACTTAGGATTGTGATGGCGCACGGGATAATTATGATTCGTTCACACAGTGATGATGCAGATTGGATATAGGCACACACTAAATATATATGTCAACAGGTTGATTGGCTCACTCACACGAGCAATCACCCTTGGCGCTTTGAAGAGCGAGCAAGGTTGAGACAGTTCATTTTATTGGCGCTTTGAGTAGCGAGCTATTGATGCTTTGGATAAGCAATCAATTGGCACTTAGTAGCGAGCAATATGAACATAATGTCGCCTTGGCATGTGCCAAGATGAGGTTAATTTAGTTAACCAAATATAAGATGTTCCACCATCTATATATACCTGTACTGATAGCCGGATGCGAAGTTCAGAGTTGGCGCTTGGGACAGCGAGCAATCTGGAATTTCGAGTTAGGCGCTTGTGGAGCGACTGAACTAAGATCCGTACGGCATGACTAGAAGACATATGCTCATGTAGATGAGATTGTCTGCCGTAACATGATAACCGGACACAAAATTTCAAATGTGGCACTTTGATAAGCGAGCAATTTGAAATGTTCGGGTTAGCCACTCTGGGAGTGACTAGACTAAGGTCCGCACACAACCAAAGCCTATAGAATAGTATGTTGTGAGAGGGTTACATGAGCTAAGCGATCAAGCAATGGAGGTGAGAGAATGAATCCCTGTTTCCTCACCATGTGAAGTTCCAGTAGGACAGGATTGTTAGTCCTACATCTAGTGCTCTTTGTGATCTTTGACTATACTACAAAGATATGGATTGATGTTGCTACTTTGGTTTCGATTCCTACGGTTAGGATTGATGAGACAATAAGGACCGATTCTGGGAAAGCAGTTGATTTATATCTGAGTAGTATTAGGGCAAAGGGAAGACAATTTGATTTCACCTCGTTCTGCACTTATTGTCGACAACTATGGCGCTTTGATAGCGATATAGTAATAAGTGAGATACGAAATGGACAAGGGCCCAAAGGTGGTTAAGTATGGCTATCTGAGGGATTAGAGATGCTTAACCTTGTGAAAATCAAATGTGTCTGGAGTACTCTGAGTTTATGGGTTGTAGCATCTACGTGAACTAATTGTGTTTGGTGTGAGAGCTCCCACACTGTTTTCTTTAAAAGGGTAGATGTCTCTATTTTGGTCTTAACGGGTTTTGATATAGAGCTCCGCATTGCAGGTGAACTCAGCGGTCGCACGGTCCGGCAACTGAAGATTTACGATTTTGGTTTTGAGCTATATTTTTGCAGATGTGAGGATTACATCATCCCCGCCATGGGGTGAGTGGGAGATGTTGGGAGAATGGAGGTGGCAGACAACATTATTCAATATAGGACACCCCATGTTTTGGATCCTAATGCATGTTTTTCCCCTTTATTCCTTATCTCACATGTGGTTTACCAACTCCACTCAAGTTGTTTTTCTCTCTCTCCTTGATATATGCAGAGAACTTGGTTCTCTGATAAGGCATGAATCGGATGAAGCAATATTGTAGAATACAGAGAGTGTGAGATAGAAAATTGCAAGAAACCAATTATAAACACACTGCATAAATATTGAGCTCCCAATATTCGGGTAAAAATCTAGTTGAACGGATCGTGGAATCGAGCTCCGTTTTCATCTCACAAGATTGTAATTCGGAGACGCCGCTGGTTCGTAGATTGGTTCGTGGACTGGTTCGAGATCTTCCGCACCAAAAGATTTAATACGCTTCAAGAGGTATTTTAATTTTGGTTCTCGAATATGTAAACTTATGCTAGCGTACATGGTATTAAATCCCTTCAGTTATGTATAGTGTCATTTATTTATTTTAATTAGTTCATTTCAATATATATATATATATATATATATCATAGTGTTTTTAGTAATTCATATTTTAACCACCCTTGACAAAAAATTTGCGTCTGTCACTGCTTGTGAATATATATGCGACGCTTAATTGGGCTCTCTGGTTCTTCTCAATGGTATCTGAATTGCGGAAAATTGATCCTGACAAAGCTAAAAGTGGCTATAGCCCATTAAGAATTGGTGAATGCAATGATTGAAAAGAAATGTTAAAGTGAGAGGAGCTCTTGATGTAATAAATTCACTTGTGAGGACAAAATATTATTAGAATATCGTAAGTGACTTAGAATCTCATATCAGAAGGATAAATTTTTAAGTCTGATTGAGTTCCAAACATGTGTACTAAATCTCTCCGGTTCTTCCTTAGCACCTATATAGTGAAATAGATGGTTAGTAAAAACTAACAAACTTTTAGATTTCCTTTTCTTTTCTTTTTCTCTTGAATTTTCAAGTCCCAAACATATATACCTCACATAGAAACCTTACGCATTTAATGTTCTTTTATATTTCTTTTTATCTTCTGGTCTTGTTTGTTCGCAATAATATGAAGAAAAAAAGATGTTAATTAGCTCCTTAAATTATGTTCATAATTCGCACTTCAAAGTGCAAGCATCAAACTTTATTTTAATTTATCTTTTACATACATGCATGTTTTCCATTTTCTTATTTTTAAAGTATAAAAAATTTGTTGGTTCATAATATATGTACGTACTCTGATCCGGAAAGAGAATTCTATTTATTTATATAACTTTCATTAAAAAAATTACAATAGTACTCTTTTATCCAGGCAGAGGGGTATATATAAAAGTACAAACTTAGTATTATTTCCATAAAGATAATAATCCCTAAACCCTGAAAAAATACATTGAATATTGACATGTGAGCATGAATGTGATAATGCATTGGAAAAAGATGAAATGCTTAATATTATCCTCTTGTTTCTATGGAAGTCTCGTCTTGTTTGAGTAGTCTGTCTTTATCATAAGTACAATAATAGTAATACCTCCAACGGGACAACAAAAAAAAAAAGAAATTAAAAAAAAGAGAGTAAAAGATAGAAATAAATACCCTGAAGATTGTATGCATTGTGCAGGAGATGTAGCAATGCCATATGTATTTAATCCGACTAAGGTTTTATAAAGATTAAGAAAATAACACTGAAAAATTGAAACTGGTCAATCTGTTTAATTATTCCTGCTGTCTAAGTTTGCATATGAGAGTTATTAAATATTTGTTAAATTCATTTAAAATGTAATTCACACCGACAGAAATCTAAGAATGCAGCTCTCCATGTTTAAATATCTGAGTCAACATAAACAGGCCAGTCTCTCAAGATATAAATGGACTTCTATATATATATTCGTAATTTTTCTTCTTTTTTTTTTTTTTTTTGACGGTTTGATGCATTCAGGAGATTTTCTCTTGCGTGCTGGTCCTAAGGTTTGAATTCAATAACAAATCTTCTTGACCATCAGACCAACTCTTTGGGGTTATTCATAATTTTTCAACCGTCTTATTTTAAGAAGTTTTTCTTTCCTTATAAAACGTGTCAAACAAACGATTAGAGTAGCTGTTGAAAGTTGAAACTGACTTCGCTAGCCATGGCTTGAGGATATTATATAAAGCCATAAACCGAGCTGTATATATGACTGAGAATGTTCAAAATCCAAGCCAAACCAAGCTATATCAAGAACAAAAGATGAAATCAGACTGTTCATTTTGATCCCGCTTCACGGCTTGGACTTGATATGGTTGGATATTGAAAAGTGAAGCTAAAATAGGGTGAAATAACAACCTCCATAGTCCATATCACATAAAAAGTCTCATTTACAAAATTTTAAAACATTAATAATATGTCTTTATTTAATTTTTACTCTCACAAATAATAAGTTATAGTTTAATTTAAATTTTGTTAATTAATTTATAGACATCAGGCTATTTTATATCATTATAATTTTTTTACAAATTAAAAAAAATTTTACAAATGAGACATGTGGAACAAGATAATATTGTTATGCGGTTGTACAACGTGATGTGAAAGCATCAAACTAAACACTGCCGCAGAAATCTGGCAATAACTAATGTTCATTGGCTTCCACATATATATTGTTGATGTAGGCCGATGAGCCATAGAATTTAAGGCAAATCCAAATCACAACGACTTTTCCGATCAAAGTCAAAGTGGAATTAATGGTGCTAAGGGGACGTGGCTCTTCACCAAGGCTGTAACTTAAGTTGGTTGGTTAGGGATTTTGATACAAATAAATATTTAAAATTATCATCATTTCAATGTATAAAATTATGTATTTTAAAAGAAAATGTCGGTTTAAAAATTAAAAGAGCATTTAAAGAATACAAGCCTAACCACCCCAACTTCCCATTTCTGGCATGCTACGCTGCAATTTAATCATTTTTGGTGAAGCATCGGATGACTTTTTAGTTTCATTTATTTATTAGAAATGGAGCTCTTATTTTAAAAGTTATAGAAATAAAAGTTAGAAAATAAAAGTCTCATTTTGAGAAAAAAGTTTAACATGTTTGCCTTGGAGTTGTCTAGCGGAAATTAGGCCTTGTAACATGCAATTTCAGCATCACTATCCCTCATGTTCCCTAATCAATAAACTGAGTAAAGATGATTTGGAGAAGTTGTCTCTACACTTTTGGTCAAGTGGGATCCATGATATAAATGATTATTATTATTATTATTATTCTAAGGTTGATGCTGAAATTCCAAGAATAACTAGAATTATTATAATTGAAATTGAAATTTTCCAATAGATGAGTAGTAATTGTTTCCATTTTGGGCTTCAACACCATAATCATGGACTCAATTGTTGGGCTGTCGTAAAAGTTAACAAACTGTGTAGTTTGGTTTGGTATGCTCATATTTTGACCCATTAGTTTTGGATGTTTTGTGTTTGGCATCAAAGCTCCCATTCTGTGTGGTCCAATCTGATGTAAATTTGTGGTGTTGGGGACTGATATTGCCCGTGAGAGCAATTAAAAAAAATATGCAATAGACAAAATTGCCCCATAGTTACTGCCCTCCTCTTTTTTCTTTTACCTTTTCTATTTTTACTTTAATTTCCTTGTTTGTTTACACATCATTTTTCACCTATCTTCCTTATTTCACTCTCAATTGCTTATCAATTCTCCTAATTCCATGTATGATGTCAAGAAGGCAGTCAACGAGCAAAGGTAAAATAAGCAAAACCAAGGAATCTTTTCCATTTATTATCATTACATGTGGATTACCAAAAGAAACTTTGAAATCTATCACAGATCTCTCTCTATTTTCGTAACTCTAAACATTGGATAAAGAACATCAAATCAACCAACAAGGAATCTGCTAATTGACTATTTTGGGTTTCTTCAAATACATCTTCTTTACTTGCCAATCGTCAATACTCTGACTATATATATGACCACTTGAGGAATTTGATTTTGATTTTCTGTTTTTTTTTTCACCTTCCAAGCTATCAAATTTCGTTAAAGATTATAAATATAGAGAGAAGGGTGTCAAAATTATGAAAATAACAAGTATGAAAGGAAAAGATACGTACATGGTTAATAGACCAAATAAGAAATTGGAAGTAAATTAAGGTAGATGAATGCAATTTTATTTTTATCAACTGGCCTTACCTCATGTGTAGTAAAATAAAAGGTCTTGGATTCAACCCCCACCCCGAATTAGCAAAAAAAAATAAAAAAAAAAATGTAAACACGAAGAATGGTAATAACTATTTAGGGACAATTTTGTCAAGTCTGCAAAGTGTTTGCTCCGGAAATATTAGTCCTCCATTATTTTGGTAAACTCTTACTATATTTTACTGCAAATAATGAATATATTTGAGAATCAATATTGACAACGATCCAACACTCCATAATAGTTATTGGAATTCAATTCTCACTCCCCTGACCAATAAATTGTACTTTAATAATACCAAAAAAATAAATAAAAAATGAATGAATATGTCCGGTATGAACCTTAAGACTTCACAATCGTATATTATATATGTCTACTATTTAAATTTTTTTTTAAATTATTCTTAAAAGGCTAAGATCCTTGTCTAATACACCGTCTAAAATGTGTTGTGATCTAAATTACTTGACAACCAGGCAACCACTGAATCCTACACGCCTTAGGCCCAGTCTGCCGTTTAAGAATGTGGTGAACTTATTAGTAATAAATAGTATATCTCAGCCTCAATCGTATACTTGGCTTGTTCTTCAAATGTAAAAGTTTTCCATTTAAAATTGATGTCAATGTTCTTCAAATGTAATTCTTTTTCCACATGAACCCAAAAAAAAAAAAAAAATCCACCTGTACATTTTTTTTGTATAAGAGTAATGTTAATTTTTTGTCTCAAATGATTTATCCTTATTATATTAATCGTGAAAATCTCTTTTTATTGACTGTCATAAAATATATTTTGTCTTATCCTATAACACATTATTGACACACAAAAAATTAAGACTCTTAACATTATACCTTGTCAATGTTAAATATCATATTTGTGTCATTGAATATTGCGTCACTCTCGATTGCTCTTTGTTAGAATTTGCTCTTTTTGTAGTCTTATACAAGTAAAAGAAACCGACGGGTGCTATATGTTTTTCGCCCAGAGAAAGGAAGGAAGACACCAAAATAAGCTCTTCTATTGCTCTTGATCTACAAGCTTATTAACCCGTACAAAATACAAGTAAATTGAAAAACGATTAGTCAAGTAAATTTTATATATAACATTTTTAAACGATATTTTAATTGTTCTCAAGTCAACCCGGCAATTTAAAATTGGTGACTTGATAGCTTAATTTTTATTTTATTTTAATCTTTACTCAATTTTTAGTGACAAATGATACATTGTATCGTTAATAGTAAATGTGTACTAAAATTTTGTCAAAAATAACATAATATAACCTGTGCAAAGCACGCGTAAGCTTAAAAATGACTAATCAAGTAATTTTATATATAACATTTTTAAACAACATTTTAATTGATTTTAAGTCAACTCAACAGTTTAAATTTGGTGACTTGATAATTCAATTTTTTTTTCCTTTCCTTTATTTTATTTTTTATCTTTACTCAATTCTTAGTAACAAATGGTACATTGTATCTTTAATAATAAATGTGTATTAAAATTTTGTGAAAAAACATAATTTTTGAGTTGACTTTTAGGAATTTCAAAATTTATGACTAATTAAAAGACATGAAAATCAACAAAAAAAAAAAAAGGAAAGTCTTTTGAGCTACCGAGTCTCCAAAATTAGACTACTGAGTTTATTCAGGATCAACTAAAGTGATTCGATATTTGTCTTATTATATATTTTGTAAAAAAAATATAATTTTGAAGTTTTTAAATTAATTTTTGAGAATATCAAATTTATGATCAATTAAAAAAAATATGAAAATCAACGACAAAAAAATATTTTGAATTCCTGCGTCACTAAAATTGTACTACTGAGTTAACTCTACCGTGTCACCAATGTTGGACTAGTCAGCAGCTGCTGGATCTCCCTCTCTCTCCTAAACTTCCCCCGGAATTCCTTCTTAAGCTGCTGGTTGGGATGCTCCCTGTAGAAAAGCACGCAGCGAGAAAGACAGTACCATACGAGGTAGCATAGATCGGCAGGGCAAGAGGTGCAACGCAACGATAGTTGGCCCTCTATCATCTTCTATCTGGTAGACTTGATAAAAGGGCCCTGACTTTTTTCAAAATTCGAGTTCGGGAAGCTGCTCTACCGAGTCACCAAAGTTGGATGGTGAGTTAACTCACCAAAGTGAGCCTTGTTATATTTTGTTATAGATAGATAGGGTTTACGGATTTCCGTTTCTCTCTCCCGAAATCTCCAGGTATTCTGGCTCTTTCATCTATCAAATCTAGAACAATTATCCACTTTGAAATGTTACAGTTACGCACACAAAATAGAAGTATACATATGCTATACTACTTGGAATATGTTGTTCTGCTGTTCAACGAGATGCTAGTGATTAAAAATATTAATTAAGTGGGCGGTTTTATTTGTGATTAATACAACATTATGATCATCCCAGCTAAAAGGCTTCAAATTAACATTTGGTGGATGATTTTGCTTTCTTTTCATTGGTGGATTTTTTACTCAGATTTTATCAAATTTATGATGAATAAAATGCTTTTATATCCTTTGGTTGCTTGTTAAAAATTTCATCAACACCTGTGCCATTTGCAGTTTAACCCATTAGGTACTTGAGAACTGCATCTAATGTGCCCTTTTTAAATTTTGTGACATTTATTTGTTGCGAGGTCATTCAGAGAGGAAGAGGAAGTGCGATCGCATTCCTTTGCAATGTTTAAGCGCGGAAACAGATTGTCAAAGACATGGAATGGTTTTATGAATAGTCGAGTGGCAGTTATAGTTACATTTCTGATTCTGGTCTTTGTAACTTTGATACTGTTATTTGGTGAAGATAGAGAGAAACATAATTCTGTAGCTACCCTTGCAACGGAAAAATGGAATAGCTTTGGTTCCTTGGTTCAGTTTCAACCCACAGTGGAGTTCAGGAATGGAACAGATTTGATATGGCAAATACCTGATTCGCCCAAGGCAGTTCTCTTTTTAGCTCATGGGTGTGATGGCAGAGCAGCTAATTTTTGGGATAAAACTCCTAACTGCCCAAACTGTGTTGGTTTGCCTGAAGAAAGGCTAATTGTCCTTCATGCTCTTGCCCGGAAGTTTGCTGTTCTCACGGTATCAAGTGTGAGTAGATGCTGGTCATTTGGGGAAGAAAGGTTGCTCGTTGCGGGAATCATCAGATGGTGGATTGAGGAGCAAAAGCTTGAGAAGCTACCTCTAGTAGCTTTGGGGGCTTCCTCTGGTGGGTACTTTGTTTCTGCACTAGCCACTGATCTGAGGTTGAATAGTATCACAATAATGATTGCTGAAGGGTTGTTTAGTCGGATGGATATTTCAAAGGACTATCCGCCTACCCTTTTTGTGCACATGCCCAAAGACAAAGCTAGGAAACTGAGCATTGATGAAAATATGAAAGCTCTAAGGGAGAAAGGTATTGATGTTGCAGAGATTAAATGCATGGAGTTCCAATTGTCGCCTAATTTTCTAGCAGACAGGATTCCAGGCCTTGATCAGACCATTTCTGTGGAGTTGGTTAGACTCTTCCAGGAGAAGGGCTTCATTGACAAGAATGGTTATATGAGGAATGATGGGCGTGCAACACTTTGGCAAGCAGCTCTCAGGGAGAGAAATATCCTTTTGCCAGATAAGAGTTTAGTCAATCACATTCAGGAGGAACTGAATCTAGCTTTTGCATATCATGAAATGACTAGCTTGCAGTCTGAGCAGATTTTCCAGTGGTTTGAATCTCATATGAGCTGATCAAGACTCCATGTTGTCATTTTTCCTTTGGTGGAGCTCAGAACAGCATTATGGATGGTGTCTGTGTCAAGAAGACACCAACTCCTGACAATAATTTAGATGAACTTATTTCCACCATCTCTAGGAGCAAATCAGATTAGTTTATAAAGTTGCGACTCTTTAAATCTTCTCTACATTAGAAAAACGTAAGTTAATTTTAATATAAGATGCCCCATTCTCACTTGAAGAGGTTGTGCATGCATATACCTTTATTATGATGTAATATAGTGGGCCTTGACACCAGGAAGATTTGATTATAATTTGCACACATTTTGCGCACATCTGATGGAAATACTTATACAAAGTATACTTCTGAACTGTGAGCAGAGATCTCAACATGCTTACTATGTTAGAGCAAATTGTTTAATTTCTACTATATTTTCTCTAGTTAGCGATCTATCTTGATCTGAAAAGCTATCTGTCCGCTGTGATAATATAGTTTCTTTAGACTGTTGTATAGATCCAGATGGATTGAGCAGTTGAATTGTACAAGTATATTTTCTGGGCCAGCTTCTGTTTTGAGTTTTTAAGCAATCTTCATTTGTTCTTTCTATTGTTTTTGGATGCTTTTCTTCTCTGTCATCTCATATATTTTCATCTTTTATAATTATCTGTTATTTCTAATAAGTATATATATGTATCATGTATGTGCGTGTCAAGCATTTTTGGTCTCTGTAAAATAATAACTTGGTGTAAAGAATTCTAGATATCCTTTTGTACTATCAGTGTTTATCAAATAACAGTACTGTATCCGATAATTTCAGAAAGCTGACTCGTTGTAGGAAATGACAAGACTCTGATGGTGCTGGCAATCTTACTTTCAGAAAATTGATTCTCAAAGCATCAACCTGATTTTATTTATTTATTTATTTATTTTTTTCATGAGGTTTCAAGTATATGTCAATGTATTTTGCCTCCTTGTGAACGCGCAATACTTGGTGACAGACTTGAGGCTTTGAGACTCATTTAAATCAGTAGAATCTAATGGCCTTCCCCATCAACACTGCACACGATAGTTTGTGTTTATTGATAGAGGACACGCAGGATATTTACTTCCTCTGTATGTCAACTCTGTAGGTTGTACCATGCCTATTGTCCATCAATTACATTTCTTATGGTAGACTTAAAGCACACCTGTCAACATACACAGTGACATTATACAGGACATGCATATGTTGTTTTTTCAATTATAGCTCGAGTTGGGCTTACTGATGACTAGTTATTTGTTTCTTGAAATGCAGGTTACGTGACTTTAACATTCTTGGCCTTTTGATGCTCATTAGTTGCCTGGTCCCATTCAGCTATATGTGCAGTTTTTTTTTTCTTTTATTCTTTATTGCTTATTTATTTACCTCGTTAAAATTTTCCTTTATTATATGGATAATGCTAGTGGTTCCAAACGGGTGACAAAAATTGGGTACCAAAACTTTTCATCAGTGCATTGGTTGACCATGTTATGTTGATTGATTATGTTATAAATATCAATCAATTATTGACCAACCAATTTAATAATGACATATCAACTTGGTACCCAAAATGTGGCATCACATTTGGGCCCTAGTATTATTCTTATTATATTTCATGGAGTAATCTGAAATGGTGAAACAGTTGATTGGTTATCATCATGTAATCTTTTTACAGCTTATGGGAGCCAGATCAATCTTTCTTACTGCTCAAAGAAGGTGTTAGTAATTTCCTTTCATCTTCTCTTTGGCGTGGTTGGTCTGCATTTATTGTTCGTAGTAAATTATTTCTCTTGCCAATATAAATGCGCATAACATGATGGAGAAGATATCAAATCATGTCATTTAAGCTTTTCCATAAAGTTGGTTGTTGTTGGCAGATACCTTCCTCTTAAAACATAAAATAGCATCTCTCCTCCCCCCTCCCCGCCCTCCCCACCTATTTTTCCTGTTTATACTTCCCAAAGATTTGACCATTCGTTCGTTTCTTTGATAATGTCATTTTTCCCTGTTGACATTGCTTAGACTTTCATTATAGCGGAGAACCTTATAAGATTTATATATTGGGAAAGTAAACAAGAAGCTAAACTTGATATCTCATACATGGACTGGTGGTTGTGCTGTTTATGCTTAGGTATAGGAATAGAGTAATCAGTCTAATATTTATATGCATTCATGCAGAAGCAACTTCCATCTGTTAAGACTTCTATCTTGCATCGAGTGGTCTCTTAACTAGTCTTTAGGATCCTTCAAAATTTGGAGCCAAAAACCTGAGTGTTGCTGGTTGATCAATTATGTTATGTAGACACTGTTTTGTTGTATCAATATTAATTCTTGGTTACTAGGATAGGCCGAGTGTTATAATAATTCTGATATAATCCTTAGAGACTTAGCCAATTGAAAATTCAGTGGCAGACAGACTGTAGTACTTAAATAGATTCTGAAGCTTAAATTGGACAGTTATCATTGTAAGTTCTTGACTTCAGTGTTAGGTTCTGTAAGTTGCAGTAAATATTAACAGAAAATCTCAACTTCTTCTTGAATGTCAAGTCTAGCAGTGAAACTTCTAAAACCTTGTATACTTAGATCTGTCATTGACTATTAAATTCCCTCCATTCTGATTTCTAAAATATAAGATCAATATTGATTTTTTAAAGGTCAATTTTAAAAAAATTCAAATTCAAAATTGATAGGAATAATTTAGTTTTTATTAATGCAATTATGAATAGTATAAATTATCTAAAATGTACTATTAATTCTGAGATTTAGTGTTTTAAAACTTAAATGAATCATGTCAATTTTAAATTTGAAAGTGTCTAAATCAACTTTTAAAAAGTTAATATTGATCTTATATTTTGAAATGGAGGGATTATATTTGTAAACTTTCCCATCTTTATGTATTAACTGAATATTTCACGAGAATTTGGAGTTCAATAACTTTCGTTTTATAGTTTCGGTGTTATCAACATCAAATCATATTACAATGGACACATTAACAGTAGGTAAAAAAAATACTACCAACTGACCAGCAGCCACAGAACCAAATCAAAAGCTGTTGTTTTTATTTACTTACTTGATGGTAGTATTTTAATTGGCTCATTGACACATGCAATTCTTTCCTCACTGTTTCGATTAACTTTGATATTTTCTTGTTGTAGTTATTTCACATGCAGCCTAATTTTGAGGCTAGAAAAGCTAAAAGCTCTCTATGGGTATCTAAAATACTTACTGTTTTAGAACTGACCGGGATCAATTCCAGATTTTACCCTTAAGATTTTTCAAAAGGTCTTCTATAATAATTAATTGGTCATAATGTGGCACTGGTTGAACTATGTAGAATCAAATGCCAGCTTTAATGTTATGACAAACTGTCAGCCTTATCTCAATTCCCAACTGTTCGAAGAAACAATTTACTAAATATTAACCTGCTATGTTATGCATTCTGTCTTTGCTTTAGTTTCCTATCATTACTGCTTTGCATTAAGTTTTTAGCTCATTCATTAATTCTATAGTCTTTTGCGATAAAGTAGTGAAAGCAGGCTGTCATTTTAGTTTTGTGTATAAAGGCAGAATGGTCTTTGGTTTGATGATTATTTCATGGAAGATCCTTTTGCTTTCCCTGCATATGTAATTGCTAGCATTTCCAATTGTCGGTTTAATGGTCCGAGTAAAGTTGATGTATCAATTGCTTGGATTTGTAAGACTTTGGTATTACAGACTCATTAAAATGAATTATCAATAAATCATCCGACTAATGCTACTTGCATCTATTCTCTTGTTGATATTTACTGCAAAACCTCACTGTTAGTGTAACTTGACATAGATGCGTAACTAAAACCAAACTAATATTATTAATAAGTATTTATCATAATTCGGCATACGCTTTAACATTACAAGTAACTGATAATAAATATCTGAAGTAAAACATACACGCACACAAAAACACTACCAAATATAATGCATCACAAAATTACAAGGAAAGTAACCAAAATGTAGCAATAGTAACTTAAAAGGTCAACTAGGTTCTGGGCTTTAGTTGAGCCTCGTTAGCCAGCTTGAAAACATGTGCCTGTGCTGCAGCAGCCTTGTCGGAACTAAGTGACGTGATAAAATTATCCCTGACTTGCTCGGTTGTGAAGGGGAATCTCTCGCTCACCATTGAATTCAGCAAAGAAGCTGTTCCTTCTCGATAGAGTGCCCCATAACCATCAGTACGGGTGTTTGAAAGTGCTTGTTCCAAGCTAAGGTGTGACCCAATCCCTGGAATGCCGCTGCTGGTTAGGCCGAATGCTCCGCCTAAGGTTGCACCCCAGAAGCCAAGCAGACCCCATATCAATGTCGGGTGAGTACTCCAGTAACTGCATTATTTGAAGTCATGAAAATGTAACATTTAGTAATGATACTACTTCATAGCATGCTAATTTGCATGTAGTCGTTCAGTGTTTATACTCTGGCTACATAATTGTGACTTACTTGCACGGGAAGGGTGGTGAATTTGGATCAAATGAAAATGGTGGTGAATTTGGATCAAATGAAAACGGTGGTGATGGTACTGAGATGCCGGGAATTGTTGGGGTGCCTGGGTCAATAGATGGAGTAGTTGGTGGGCTGCCGTAAGTTGGTATTGAAGGGGTGCCTGGGTCAATAGATGGAGTAGTTGGTGGGCTGCCATAAGTTGGTATTGAAGGGGTGCCTGGGTCAATAGATGGAGTAGTTGGTGGGCTGCCGTATGTTGGTGTTGAAGGGGTGCCTGGGTCGATAGATGGAGTGGTTGGTGGGCTTCCGTATGTTGGTGTTGAAGGGGTGCCTGGGTCAATAGATGGAGTAGTTGGTGGGCTTCCGTATGTTGGTGTTGAAGGGGTGCCTGGATCGATAGAGGGAGTGGTTGGTGGGCTTCCGTATGTTGGTGTTGAAGGGGTTGGTGGACTAATGATGGTTGGTGGGCTTCTGTATGTTGGTGTTGAAGGGGTAACGGGAGTGACAATGGGCGGACTGCCGCCAGCAGTTGGAGGTGTAGGGTCATGATATCCTCCACTCGGCGGTGTTCCGCAGTTAGAAGGCGGTGAGCTTCCATGGCTGCGGCTGCCCCCTCCATGTGATGGTGTTCTATGATAGGGTGGCGTGCCTCCATGGTTACCTCCTGAGCCATGTGATGGAGTATGGTGAGAACCTGGTACGGCCAGGACAAATTATTATCCCTGCACATTGTGAACTGATAACAAAAATCTTTGTAATTTGATTAATTGTCTTTTAATTTTGTGCGCGCGTGAACTCCCTTGAATGCATATGTATATTTTTTTACCAAAAAAATATTCTAAATAGGAAACGGTTAAAATCAAACCATCTATACTTTAAAAAATTCAATGTTAGCAATGTTAAAATATAGTGTGAAAAAAAGAAGTCTAATACAATTTTAGATTTCATTTCCTTTTCCTTGATGCAGTTTTCCAAGTTCCAAATGGTAGGGATTTCATCCTGCTGACATCAATATTGATACTCCAGTCACATACAAGTTCTAAGCTACATGCGGTAAAAGGATGTCGTCTATAAAATGAGTGTACAAACAGCCAATAATTTTTAGGTACATAAAAGTCGATAACCAAGTAGAGTTAAAAACAATAGACAACATGTGGAGAAAAGAGTGTACCCCTGGGAGGCCTTGCTCCTGCATGTGGGTCTGGAGAGTGGTAATAGTTCTTTTGATCACCTTCAAGACTTGCAGCGGACATTACAGGAAGGACCAAGCTCTGAGAAAGTAGCCCAGCAACCAAACTCAAAATCAGCAGAGAAGTCTGCTGCTGCTTCTTCGCCATTTTTGTGTGCTTTTTAGGAAAGAGAGAGAGAGAGAAGTGGGAGATGGTAGTGCTGCAGAGAAGAGTGGTGTCTGTATGTGTATATAAGGGAGTGATGATGATGGAGTGAAGTAAATATAAGCAGGTGAAGTAGTATGTGGCTAATTGAATGTGTTGCAGGGTGCATTTATGCTACCACTCACGTATATATTTGTTTAGTACTAGTAAGTATGGCAAAGAATCGTCCGTCCGGTCCAATACCTTTTTCCAATGAAACATCTCCAACGAGGCGGGTATGTATGTATAATCTTAGAACCCTTCTCCACCCGATGCCACGAATTCTTAGTTAAATTCTTTCAGTCCGTCTTGTTTATATTTTTTTTTACTAGATATTACAAATGTTAAAAGTTTTAATGAAATAATTTTAATTGGTATATAATCGGGATCCCACTAGGAGGCTATATTACACATCCAATATTATATAAACAAAATGAGCACCCAAAACATGATACATAAACATATAAAAGCATAAATATCAACAAAAGAATATTTTATTTATTTATTTATTTTTTTAAAAAAAAGAAGCATATAAAGGCAAAGGAGAAAATGGGATTCCCCCCCCCCCCCCCCTTCATTCCCAACTTAATGGGTGTGACAGAGAAGTAGGTGAAGAAGCACAAAAGAGAAAGGAGGTTACATTGCAGCAGTAAATAAGAGAACTATTGAGCAACGTCTGTTTACGACTTCCTTTGAAAATCTGGGCTGGAATTGTAAACTCTTTGAGCGCGTCGGTCCACTTCATTCAAGTTTTACCTAACAGGAAGGAGGGAGGGCCAGTTGGTTTGGTGTGTTGGTGCATTTACTTACCCTACTTGCATAATACGGGTAAATTATTTGGGGGTAATAATAAGTTCTAAATTTAGAATCTCAAATTATTTAGAGTTCTTAAAATTTGAGACTCTTAACATTACTCAAATTACCATCTGTCCTCCCATAAATCTAATTAGGGTCCCTTATGATTCAATGTCACTACAATATTAGTGTTACTATATAATTGTGACAAATATTATTATGTTATTAAATTTAATATTTTTGTTACTATTGTATATTATGAAAAATTAGATTAAAAAAATAGAAGGTGTAAAGGTGGGAATTCTAATTTCCAAACCGGGACCTACTAATTCTTGGTTTTGCTAATGGCTCGACTCAGTTAATCAGCCGAACTAATTAACTAAAAGTTCAAAAGGAAAATCAAATCAAGTAATTCATCAGTTAGGTTTGGCAATGCCGCGTGTAATTTTTACAGTTGCAACAAGTGGAGTGATGGGCACACCCTGTATATACAAAGAGAACAAGTTTTTATTGCCGTCGTAGTAATTATTTCTCCTACATAATAAATAGTATTACAGCACCGTTTGCTTCGAACCTGATTCACAAATCATATTAGCCATGAAAAAATCCAATAAGTTCAACAAAATCTTAACCATTATATAAAGTCTGACGCTTTCCCGTTTTACCCTCCAAATTTAGTGATTTTTACATATTTGATTCTTACTCCCTCTCTTACTCTCCAAAGTGTTGGAAAACTCTCTTTTACCCTCCAAATAATATTCTTAATTTAGCCTCTTTCTTTCACCTTTTCATATTAAGTATAATATATATATATATATAGGGTTAAGATCAGGTCCGGACTCCCGGACCTGATAAAATCCGGACCCGGAAATTTTTTTTTTTTTTTTTTTTTTTGCAAAACAGTTAATAAAAAATATATAATGATTTTTGGTATAGAAAAAAATTATTAAAACAGTGTTTTGGGTTTGATTTGGATACATATAACAAACAGTGTTATACAGTCGGTACAACACTGTTTGTTACATGTATCCAAATCAAACCCAAAACACTATTTTAATAATTTTTTTCAATACCAAAAATCATTATACATTTTTTATTAACTGTTTTGCAAAAAAAAAAAAAAAAAAAAAAAAAAAAAAATTACTGGTCCGGATTTTGGTCAGGTCCGGGAGTCCGGACCTGATCCTCACTGTATATATATATATATGGAGACCGATCCATTACTAATGTTAAAAATTTAAGATTATTCTTACAATATATTGTGACCGTCCATCCGAAAATCTAACGGTAAAAATAATACCCCGTCCGCACTTTAATATGGGAGAGTTCACAGAACTAAACTGCGAATTGCAAAAGTGACCAAAATGTCATCAGACTTTGCAGTTTAATTTTACAGACGAAACAAATGATAAAAAAAACTCAACTCAAATCTTATACCATCCGCACAATTATAGTGATGATTAAGAGAATCGCTTAATTTGGGAAGTTTGATGGCAGAAGATGAGGAGGAAAAGATAAGCGAGTCTTTCAGATGAAAATTTTCAGGTATATTCTGATGATTCAGATTATAAGGAAGAACTCGATCATGGAAAAACAAGACGAGGTTCCCAGTTCCTTCATTGGGTTATCACCCCAAGCCTGGCTCTACTGGGCTAGGGGCTATAGTGCCAAAAATGTGCTACTCAATTCAATTGCACCTAGTAAAGAACTGGAACAGTTCAGAAACAGTTAGCGTATGACAAAAGTACTGATAGAATGTTGGATCACCACCCAAATTGCTGTTCTATTCTTCTTCAAGGTATTACATCTCTAGCTTTCATGCTGTTCTTTCACCATTTTTACATACAAACTGATGATATAGATCAGGATAGCATCCGGAAGTTCCCAACTCTGTAACTTTCTCTCATTTTCTTTTTCTTCTTTTGCAATAGAGATGCAATTTTGACAATTAAACTAGTATGTTTTCTCATATTGCCAGAACATATTGAAATAATGAGCAACAATAGACCTAGTGAAAGTTTGACACTCAAAGACATGAAGAAGATGTAGTACACCAAGTTGCGTCTGAAAGCATGAGGCTGTTCCCTCCCATTTCTAGTTCATTCTGAAACGTGGTTTTGGACATCGGATATGAAGGTTTACCATTCCCCGTGGGTGGAAGGTGCTAATTCTATCTTGCTTTTCTACTTAATTTACTCACAAGAACATATCAGAACTCAATATAACTTCCCTAGAATCTCAATAAAAGACCTATCTGCATTTCTTATACAAAATATACCTTCAAATTGTCTTTATTATTGTGGCTATCTGCAGGTTTTGTGGACTGCAAAGGGAACACACAATAATGAAGAATATTTCCAGGAATCCATGAAGTTATAACTACGTAGGAGTGAGGAACCTGTTCAACCATATGCTTTTCTTTCCTACATCCAAGTGTGTTTATGTGTATCAACTCAAAAAGATCAAATGAAATGTGCAAGCTTTATATTTTTGAAGGACTTGTGTCTACTGTAAGAGGTTATGCCACTAAGAAGAGGCCTAGAAGTATATGGATGCAGAAGGTTTGATGCTTTAACAGATTAACAAGAAAATTAACCCAGGTATGTTTCCCAACAAGTAGCATTTACTTCTTTGAAATATTCAGTGCTCAGAGGTATCCTTTAGGGAACAAATATATTGAGAAAAAAAATAAAAAGGTACATAGTTTGCTTTTGATTAAAAACCACATTCTCTTCAGACTCACTTGAAAGGGTTTAAAAAAACAAAATGATATCATCTATATCTGGAGCTTGTAAAATATTACTAGTTCTTAGAAGGAAGCAAAATATTATTCCTACTAGTAAAAGCTTTTATCAAGAGGATTTGACTCAAGATAATTTATGGTAGAGGTTTATCAGTACGGTAATAAGATGATTAAAACATCATCAATTAGGTAATGTGATAACCACTAATTTGTTTAGCAAAACCAATAGTAAAGGCCATCCAGTTTTCTCTTTGAAATCTGATACTCAGAAACCCAATGTATCAATTCATTGATATTGTTTACTAGTTTACAGAAATCCACTATGATCAGCATTTTCTTCATTATAAAGTACTTGTCCTCAACTTCTTATCAAAGAATGAAGAGTAATAATGGAGAGAGAGTTCACCATCAGTGTTTACTTCTGTTTCCTCCTTTCTTTTTTATGTTCTTTATCTTTTTCTTTATGGTTTTACCTATGCTTGCTCACTCTTATATTGTTTCCTTGATCAACAAAAAGCAATCATGGGATAAAATGTAAAATGATATAACAAAAGGACCACTGATAGCTACAAATTGATCTCACTTAACGTACACAAAATTTCTTACAGAGAAGGCTGATCTTTCACACACTCTAACGAATCTGGAAGTAGCTGATGATTGGTTGGCTGAAACCCTTTCTTAGACCATCGTTTTACAAGGGCAACCTCTAGTTTCCTCACCTGTAAACATGTTATATTGAATTAGAAGCGATCAACATTCCAAGAAGAAATAAGGCAAATGTGTATTAATGCCAATAAAGCAGGGAACATCAGCTCATTTTTTCCTTGATTTGGGGACTCTTTTGGCTGATCCAAGGAAATGGCAGATTTCTGTGTCCTTAATTGTAGTATATTTTCGTATTTCCTTCTTTTTTTCTTAAATCAGGATTTTTCAAGGGCTTGTATATCAATACTGAAAGCTGATCAAGGACAGTGATTGATGAACAACTTGGCACGTTCTATTCTCGTCTGACCAGGAGCTCATGCTTATTGAGATTCTTCTATCATCTAGTTATAAAGAATTAAAGATATCTCCACACCCTGAGATGTTCTATTGAAGAGGGGACATCAGTGCAGAACCAGAACATAGCTGAACGAGTTTGTTAAAAATAAAATAAAATAAAAACAAAAAACAGAGAATGATATTTACCCCAATTTATAAGCAATAGTTTGAAAATCCAGATCAAAAGACAACCCTCAAGAGAGTTGGGCAATGCAGCTCGACGTCCCCATACATTCTATCATTATTGTATAAGACACAATTATCGGAATTTTTTTCCCGCTACAAGTTGAATTCCTCTACCTACGTGAGTATATGTTCTCTGAGGATTTTAATTTAAACTCCTTGATAAATTCAGTTGATCCAACATTATGACTTACAAAAATAGAACAAAAAATTAAAAAAATGTATTCTAACATTATTCTTTCAGTGACAATAAAAGGCTCCTAAAATAGTAAATCAATATGAAAAGATAACCAACCTGCCTAACAATGAAAGGCTCCTCAGCGGGACTCAATGGATTAGTTAAAATAGTGAGGAAACCATTTCGGTTTCCATAGACAATGTCCGTGAAGGGTCGATCACCCACCTGCAACATGCATAACAATTTCATCCATTCAATACAAAACCACAGAGTAAACAGATAAGTTGATTAATTTAACAGTCAACTACCTACCATAATTAGTCTTGAGGATTCACATCCAAAATGTGTTTCAATTTCTTCAGCTGATCCAGCCGGCTTCTTCACCCCTAAAATTAACAAAATGAAAGCACAACATTAAATACATGATAAATAACCAAAATTGAGTTAAAAATTGAATGCATCCAAACGCCTTGACATAAACTTTAAGCTAATACATCACTTAGTTCATCCTAACTACCCGCAAAAACAACATAGACAAGCACACGTCTCGTAAACAAAGATGTAAAAAATTAAAATGAGAAAGACTACTCACTGTGCCTTACTACTTTGATTCCAATCTTGAACTCCAGAGCTCTTGCTTTCCTACCATCAGGGTCATACTCATGGAGACCTAATTCATAAAATTTAAGCGCATTTACACAATTGTAAATAATAATTTCACCCAAAAACTAAACAACACAAAATACATGTATATCTGATTCAAAAATTACCAGCAGAATTGCTGAACACAGCAATATTGTTACCAAAAACAGATTTACACTCTTCCACAGACGACTTGAGAGGTCCCCACAAGGCCAAAGAATAAGGGACAGTTAAAGTATTATCCTTATCAAAGACAACACCCTGAAACCCTCTTCTCTTCAAGTCAGCCCAATCAATGTACCTTATATCTGGGAGGGCAACATGGGGCACAACTAAATGCCGGTCCTTGGTAATAACCCCAGCTGCACAAGAAATCCCCTCCAAGTTAATTCTCTGCCCTACGGCTGCTTTCAAATCTGCCCACCACATGTTTCTCAAAATTACCTTATCCTCTTTATCCCTTTTATCTTCAATCTTTCGGGTTTTCTGGGATTCGGTTTTGTGGGTTTGATTTAAGGAGCACGATTGTTCTAAAAAGGAATGATTTTGATGTGGGTATGAAGTGTTGGTGTTGTTATTTTCTTGCTCTTTGCTACAACTGCTTGTTGTTGCAGAAAGAGGGAACAAATCGTTGTTTAGAAAATGGAGGTGGTTTGTCTTGGTTTGGTAATTGAGAGCTTGAGGAGAAGAGCTGATTTTGGGAGTGTGGGAGAGATGATGAAGACGATGGATTTGAAAGTTAGGGATTGGATAATTGCAGACGTGTTGCCATGGAGCAATCGAGGTGGCGGACTGCATTTCCAACCCACCTTTTTCTCTCTTATAAATTAAAATTAAAATTTTACGCCTCCCATTATTTAATCATATGGTCACGTACTTTTGTTATCTCCGACTAGGCAGGCACTTTGAATTTCCCAGTTTTTGTTACTCAATGTTAATAACCAAACTACTATAGTTTGCGGTGTTTCTACTGTCTGAATTTTTAAAAGTGCTGTATTATTTTTAATGCGTTACGCTTGTGTTTTGAGTTTATAAGTTATTTTTAAATTATATTTAAATAAATTGTTATTAAATAAATAAAATTTTTAAATGTAGTTGGATTTTTAAATCCACCAAATACTTCACACATTATAACCAAATATACACTAAATAAAATTAATATCTTTTTTCTCCCCAGCTGAAATCTCACCTTCAAATCTCACTATCAACCTTTTCTTATTTTATAGTTGTTTTCTCTTTATTTGTGTGGGATTTTATTTTATCCTAATAAAATTTATTTTTTCATCGTTTTTCTCTTTTTAAAAACACTAATTCTCTTTATGTGAAAAGTAATTTTTGTCTGTAGTGACGGGTGATGGATGATTGTAAATATATTTAAAATTAAATGTGGAATGCAACATGTATCTGTCGGTTATTTCTTGATGAATTTTTATTTTTTTTTGTTTAGATCACCAAATTTTGTAACAAATTTATTTTTTAAATAAAACAGAGAGCTCTTAATTTTATTATAAAGATAATTAGATTCAATCTACATGAGTGAATGAATGAATTGATATTTTTCCCAAGGTTAGTAATAAATAATATTAAAATTAGTACTCCCTCCATTTCAGACTCATTTAATTATTTTTTTACTCAGCTTATAAAATTTTAAAATGTGAATTTATTTAATTTTAATTAATATAATTGTTAATAGTTTAAACTATGGATAGGGTCCAACCGGTTAACTCGACTTCCTATTGGGTTTGGGCCAATCATGGATTATGAAGTGTGTGGTTAATCAGTAATCTGGCCCGAGGATCTCCACTTTATCGAAAAAGAATAGTGTCTATTGTTTCGTCCTCAATGTTTGCTGTTAATTATGGTATTATATAATCTCTTTTTTAAGGTATTATTTTTTTTATTCTTTTGAAAAATATTTCATGTAATTAAATAAAGAAATAATTATAGAATAATATAATTTAGAATAGTGTTAAATTAATACAAATAGTCTCATTCCATCTATATTTTTGCAAACGATGATAGTTTTACTTTCAAAATAGATATACATTTGACTGTTTGAACTTAGTTGTGAAATCTTTAAATTAAAATTTTTATACGAATTCTTTAAAATTTTGAAAACTTCAAATATAATAATTAACAATATTTTTTAATTAGTTTACAATAGTTATAATTTTTATATTGAAATCAAATAAATTTAGATTAATTTTAAATTTTTGAATAAATTTAAACTACTAAAGTTTTTATACAACACACTTAATGAGTTTTGAAATTAAGAATTTGGCGTGGGACTGTATTAATTGATTATGGATCTATAGTGGTGGGGTTGGGGTGAGTTGGGGGGTGGTGGTGGGGGTGGGGGGGGGGGGGTGGGGGGGGTTGTGAAAATCATATCATCTGGGGGAGGGGAGAAAAGAGTGGAAAATGGAAATGTAGGTTGCAAATTGAATTACGAAATTCTTGTCAACTGATGTAGTAATTAGAAATTGTACGCGTATCCAGTTGGTTGGTATGGGAATGAATAGTCAGTCATGAATCAAAAAGTAAAGCCTGGTAATCTAGGGTTGGTTTTAGAACCGTCCCATAAAGAAGAGCTGCCCGACAAACCAAGGTACGTTCATTCATAACAGCTCATCCTGTGTCCTTTGATAAAACAAAACTAGTTTTTTTATAATATATACTTATATAATACTACTATTATGGGTCTCAGATCATGCGTTACCATTTGGAAAATAAATTATATATATATATATATATATATATATATATATATATTTTTATAAGTTAATGTTTTACACCATTTAATAGTAACATACAATGTAAAAAATTTAAGAGAAAATCAATAAATTTAAAATGAATTAACAGATTGTACATGTAATTATTATTTATCATCGTAAAATTATTTAATTAATCATATTAAATTTTAAATTTCTTGATTTCCTTTTAAATTTTCTGCGTAACATGTTGTTATTGGATGACTAGGTTTATATGTCATTCTTATATAATTTATTTTTTATCTCTATATTAAATGAATACATGAATATACATTATTTGTATTGATTATGACACAAATTAAATATCATTTATCTTATTCAATAATACATCATTAATTAAGCTACATTTAAGACAAATAATTTTTTAAAAAAAGTTTTAAGATATGTAATATGATAGGTTATTCTTATAATTCTATCTAATCATATATATTAATCTATTGTGCAATTATAATTTGACAGAAAATTTTCTTAATCCATAATAACAGAACTTTTATTTTATATAATGCCGCATTATTTTAAATACATTTAAAATAAAAATAATTGAGATTCCTGCATTATCTAGAGAAATGCCCATCATGAGTCTTAGGAAGGTTTTATCATCAAAAAGTAACGCGCACTTAATTCTTAAATAGAATTCCTCACTCAACAAAAAGTAACGCGTACTTAATTCTTGAATAGAATTCCAAATTTCACTTTACAAGCTGTACCAATATCTGTCAACTTCTCTGATACTTCCTTTCCTCTCCTCTCTCTCTCTCTCTCCCCCTCTCTCTATATATATATCCTTAACATCCCTACCACAACAACTACAAATTAATCTCAATCTCTCTTTCTATATCTTTCTCTCATTAATTACATTGCCAAGCACTAAAAATGTCACACTATAGAGCTCCAGCAAATGCAATGCTCCTGCTGCTTTCCATAATGATTTCTCTATTGGCGTCCTCAGCCGTCGGAAATTTCTACAAAGACGTTGACATCACTTGGGGCGGTGATCAGCGCGCTAAAATATTGAACGGCGGTCAAGATCTCTCATTATCACTAGACCAAATTTCCGGTGCAGGATTCCAGTCCAAGAATGAGTATTTGTTCGGAAGGTTTGACATGCAACTCAAGCTTGTCCCCGGCAACTCTGCTGGCACTGTTACCACTTTTTATGTTAGTACCATTTTTCTTTCTTTTCTTAGTTTGTTCTATTTTCTCTTCCATTAGTGTACAGTTATTAATATTTAATTCACAGCTATTAGTGCACATATAATTATCTATGTTCTTACATATGCTAAGTGTATATGTCTTGTGGTGATGCAGCTATCTTCTCAAGGACCAGCACATGATGAAATTGATTTCGAGTTCCTCGGAAACTCGTCTGGGAATCCATACACCATCCACACAAATGTTTATTCTCAAGGCAAAGGTGACAAAGAGCAGCAATTCCGGCTATGGTTCGATCCAACTTCTTCCTTTCACACCTACTCCATCGTTTGGAATTCTCAACGAATCATGTAAGTAATTATTTAATCTCTCCTCCCTCATTTTTTTTCTTTCCAATTCTTTCTAATTTATCTCAGTATTAATTTCCATGTTAATTAATTTACCTTCTAATAACATGAGTCCTGTTTTTCTACCTTTTGTGGTTCAGTTTCTTGATCGATAACAATCCAATAAGAGTGTTCAACAACCATGAATCCATTGGCGTGCCGTTTCCCAAGAGCCAGTACATGAGAGTCTATGCCAGCCTATGGAATGCCGATGACTGGGCTACACAAGGTGGGCGCGTGAAGACAGATTGGACTAAAGCTCCCTTCACCGCCTACTACAGGAATTTCAACGCTAATGGATGTGCTAAGTCATCCGGATCGTCTTGTGGTTCTACTACTCCTACCACTACCAATTCTGAAAACACCGAGGCATGGCAAACTCATGAACTTGATGCAGCTGGCAGAAATAGGCTACGATGGGTGCAAAGCAAACACATGATCTACAACTATTGCACTGACTTCAAAAGGTTCGCTCAAGGTGTTCCCCCAGAATGCAAGCTTTCTAGGTTCCTCTAAAGTAATCTACACTACTTAATATATCATCCTTCCACAAAAATGTTGTAATTTTCTTATGTTCATAAAAATTCTTTAATTCTTTACATTCAAATTTGTATTATAAAACATCATCAATAATAGCAAAACCAGTTTCTTGGCTATTTTTGTTTTTACTGCATAGCGTTCAAGAAAAAGTGAATTTAATTTGAACTTCCTTAAGATGAACCAAAAAACTTGATCCAATAATTATCCTCACCAAGTCACTCATTTCTTATTATTAAGAGAGTGAAGATTTAAATCTCATCAACAGTATCAGTGGATGCAATATGATATATGAGGTTAAAGTTGGGGTTAGGGGTTTAAAAGGAGGCTGAAATAAACTTTATACCTTTTAAGTTTTTCGTTTTTTACAACTTAAACCTTGATGTTTCAACTTTAAGATATTGAATCTTAACGTCTTTAAATTTTTATAGATTAAATCTTGTGGCCACTGATGAGTAATTAATAATTGATCTGAATGAGAGTATTTTGAGTAATTTTACTCCAAAATATCTTTGAAAACACGCAAAAATGTATGCACGTAATTAGTGTGCGATGATGAAAAAAATAGAAAAAAATTAATCCAATGTAAAAGATATATACCGTTAAAAGACTTAATTTTTTGAATTGATAGAAGAGTACCTTATGTATCTTTAAAAACATAGAAATTGTAGTCACGTGATTAGTGTGTGATGAAAAAAAAAGCGAAGCCAATTAAATGATACAGACCTTTAAACGACTTAATTACCTTTTATTTTGAGTTACATGACTTATTTCGTTAAAAAATGCTTAATTTAATAGTCAAAAGATTTTATTTATAAAAATAGAGAGACATTAAGGCTCAATGTCTCAAAATTAAAACATTGAAGTTAATTTAAAGTGTAAAAAGTGAAAAACTTTAAATTTTAAAGTGTATTTAAGCGTTAAAAGGATATCGACGAACCAAATGTTCCAAAAGTAAAAAGAAAAAAACTTCCTCGAGATTAAACTGATAAAAGCTCAGCTATACGCAAATCTATTGAACCTTGATCAAAAACAAGAATCCAAATTAATTCCACGAGTTGAATAAGGGGTAGCTAGGAAGTCACCTCATATAATATTAGTGTTTGTAATTTGTTTATCTAACAAGGAACATGATATATTGACATCTCAAAGAACTGCAATTTGGGTTTTTTTTTTCCCTTCTGAATTTACAGAGTTAAAAGGTTTGGCTCTTGAATGCCTTGTGTACTTACAAGAGGGAGTTGATCGATGTGCTAAACACTAGTTTAGTAACCATTACCACTCGTTAAATTTTCATAATAGTAGTTAATTAACATTTTTGAATGTATTTTTTTTATTTATAAATAAACTATGATTCTTTATTAATTATTACTTAGTAAAGTCTATTAATTTTATAATTTTTCAATAGCATCTTTCTTTTTTGGCAGTTAGAGAGTATTAAGAGAAAATGTTACAGAATGTACATATCATTTTTTTATAAAAATATGAATATGATTATTACTAATAAATAATAATGCGGATATCTTTTTTCATATTGTATGTAGTAACTGTCATGGTGTTATATATATTGCCATTATTATTTTTATTTGTTCTACTATCATGCAATATAGTAAGAGAAAATATTTTTTGGAGACATACATATTTTTTGTATAAAAATGTAAAACATGATTTCTAACAATAATATACAGATATTCTATTATTTCATTCAAATTTTATGCATAGCATCCCTTTTTCGATAATAAATTAATTGTGTGTAAAACTAATAGTTAAACTTTAATTTTATGCATAGCATCCCTTTTACCATTTAAATGCATGTTCACAAGTACATATGAATAACAAAATTCTTTGTAGCAAGATCAAGAGAGAAAATCAAATAGTAAGAGCTCTTTCTTTAATATAAATAGTCACAAATAGTACAAAATCAATTAGTAAGAGCTCTTTCTTTAATATAAATTGTCACAAATAATACATTTTGTACGTCACAACATACAAGCAATACGTTTATATTTTGTTATTATATTTTCTGTGTTCTAAAAAAAGATTATTATTGACTTTTAAAATTTTAATAAAGACATTTTAAAACTTAAAATTGACATGTATTTTTTTAATTTTAGTCTGATAAATATTGCAAACCATCTTAAAAGTACTACTCATTATAAAATTTATTTTTTCATAATATTTAATTAATTTTCTTAATTTTAAGTTTAAAAATATACGAAATTAATTTTTAAAAATTAATAATAATTTTATAATTTTGGGATCGAGTGAGTATCTCTTTATGTCAATGTTTCGTACTTTTCTGCCTTTTATTGGGCTGTTATCCAATTTTGGTAGCTATGAGCATAATAAGCATATAAAATATAAAAAATAAAGCGTAACGCGTGAAAGATAGTTGGGTTGTGCCAACCATTCTTGAATAAAGAGAGAGCTAGCTGTTCCTGTTAGGCATGTCTCTGGATACAAGAGGTGAGCTAGCAAACCTAAAGGAACCTTCATCCCTTTTTCTGTTCCTACGCCTTTTCTCTCTCACTACTCTTCCCCTTCCACAATATAGAATCGTATTTATAAAATTTAATTAAAATTATTAAAGACACATGATTGTTTCATATATATATATATATATATATATATATTTAAAACTATGAAGTGATTAATTTAATAGTGATGTCATTATGATAATAAATTTGGGAAAATTATAGTATTATTTTATACTAAAATCATTAAAAGTGAAATAACTATTTTTATGAAACAAAAAGATCATCACAAAATGGACTAAAGTGAACTTAATTAAGTTTACAAGCTGTACATTATCTGTTCTCTCTAACTAGCTCTCTGTCTGTCTTAGATGCTTCCTTTTTGAGGCATGGTCAACGAGCTCTGTGCTACCACCCTCAAATCCCACCTATATATATACACATATGACCTCCTCTTCACATATATTCCTACCTCAAGCATCATAAGATAATTTCTCTCTCTCTCTCTCCTAGTCCTTTCTCTTTCTATTCTCATTGCAGCAATTAGCCAATTACCACTAAAAATGTCATCCTTCTTACATTATAATAGATCTTCAGCTCTAATGCTTCTTCTGCTCTCCATACTCATCATGACCACATCTCCATTAATGGCTGCTCCCAATTTCTACAATGATGTAGATCTCACTTGGGGCGGTGATCAGCGTGCCAAGATATTGAACGGTGGTCAGGTTCTCACTTTGTCGCTAGACCAAATCTCCGGTGCAGGATTCCAGTCCAAGAACGAGTACTTGTTCGGAAGGTTTGACATGCAACTCAAGCTTGTCCCCGGCAACTCTGCTGGCACTGTCACCACTTTTTATGTTAGTACCACCTTTCTTTTTTCCTCTTAGTTTTCATTAATTATGAATATTCTTTTCTCCTCTCGGTTAGTGCACAACTCATGTACACTTGTGTTTTTATAGCGCTAATTTTATATAACTTGTGGTAATGCAGCTATCTTCTCAAGGAGCAGGACATGATGAAATTGATTTCGAGTTCCTCGGAAACTCTTCTGGGAATCCATATACCATTCACACCAATGTTTATTCTCAAGGCAAAGGTGACAAAGAACAGCAATTCCAGCTGTGGTTCGACCCAACTACTTCCTTCCACACCTACTCCATTGTTTGGAACCCTCAACGAATCATGTACGTAATTATTACTTTTATGTGTAGTAATAGTGGGAGAAACTAGGACATTGAACCACACGTACTCTTTTCTCACTGTTACTAGACATAGAACTTCTCTTATTTAATCTCTTGAAACGTTTAATGAGTCACATTTTCCATGTTTACCATCTAACAACATGAATTCTGTTCTACCTATTCAGTTTCTTGGTGGATAACAGTCCAATCAGAGTGTTCAGCAACCACGAAGCAATTGGGATTCCATTCCCTAAGAGCCAATACATGAGGGTCTATGCCAGCCTCTGGAATGCGGATGATTGGGCAACACAAGGTGGGCGCGTGAAGACAGATTGGACAAAAGCTCCATTCACAGCCTACTATAGGAATTTCAATGCTAATGGATGTGCAAAGTCATCCGGATCATCATCTTGTGGATCTACCACTACTACTACCTCTGAAAAGTCCGAGGCCTGGCAGACTCATGAGCTTGACGCGGCTGGGCGCAATAGGCTTCGGTGGGTGCAATCGAAGCACATGGTCTACAACTACTGCACTGATTTCCAACGCTTTCCTAAAGGTGTTCCTGCAGAATGCAGTCGTTCTAGGTTCCTCTAAGAGACTGAATGCCTTTGGTCATTTTCACCCAAATATTGTAATTCTCCACGGTTCACATAAATTCTTTATTCTTTATTCTTTATTCTTTATTCTTTATATTCATTCTTGTATTGTCAAGCAAAAGCAATAAATAATATATTCATTTACTTTGTTTATTTACTACACCACCTCTTGGAAAAACTGATCATAATTAATGAACATTGTCCCAAAATAAATATCCAAATTGCTTGAGTAAACAACAATGGTTTAAAAATCTCTGCCTAGGCGGCCTACCTTAGCCTTAGCTAGGCCGTAGACGGTCTTCAATTGCCTCGATTTGGTTAGATAGAATCGACTAGATAGAATTAATACTCTGTTGAAAGATTAAGGTTCTGAAACTTTACACTTCAAAATAAATTTGCTACACCTTAGTAAGTTCCATATCAATGTTATAGAGAGCTAACTAGCTAAGGTTTAAAATAAATTTATAATGCTTTTAGGGCTCCACTCTTCATTAAAAGAAGATCCTTATAATTCAAGTCGTCGGTCCAAATTTATTCTGCAAATATGAATGAACATCTATAGGTTTATACCTTTAAGGTTTAAACATATATTGGATTTCGATGTCGAGTAGGCTGTTACAATATTTAATTTGTTTCATCTCTCTCTCTTGCCCCCTTTATTTTGTTTTTCTTCCTGGCCTTTCATAAAAAAAAAAAATTGTTTGTGCGGTGGCGGTGTTTTCAGTGATTTTTTGTTAGTTTCTTTAAATAACTATTTGAAATTTATTATAATTATTGCGCTTGTAACGAGCTGGACTTAGACCAACGCGCTTCGGGAATTTTAAATTCGTCATTTATCTTTCTTAACTTTTTTTAGTTGCTTATTTTGCTTTATTTTATTAGTTCGCGCATCTATCTATTTTCTTCTTATCTTTCTATTTTTCTGTTTTTTATATGAAATTCATTTTCAGTCTACCTTAAATAGTATAGAATAAACTAGTTTAATTTAAATTTTTTTAATCAAATTGATCATTTTTATAATCAAAATTTATAATTTTTTTTATAAATATATATAGGGGGAATGGATTATATCCATAAGAAAACTATATTGAATTTACTATTACTTCTAATTTTTGTGAGTTTAAAAATATTACTCCTGTCGACGCCGGTTTTATCCGCTTGTCCTTTTCCAATTTTAGCCTTTTGATTTAATGATTCTTTTGGAAAAGATCGGCATTGATGTCGACGGGGTTTTGAAAGATCGTTTTTTATGATGAGCCAATTAACCAGAGTCGCCAGTTGGTATACTTGAAATGGATGTACCAACTCATCCGAGTTTTCGTTTTTTTATAAATCGCTGGCTCACATGTGACTCCGAATTAATTGGTCTGCGAATCGAGATTCATAGAGTTCGGGGGCTTGATTAAGTGAGGGGAAGGTGTTAGGCACCCCCCGACTTCCGTGAAACACGGTTACCGCAATCTTGATGCTTTCCTATCCTTTAATTCATGAAGTGTGTGTGTGTGCGCGCGCGTGTGTGTGTGTGTGTGTGCCTATATGAATGTTGTGGTGAGTTTGTATGAAAGAATCATTTGGATTTTTAAGGAAAGTCGTGCTTCAATTTGAGAGTGCTTTGGAATGTCCTTCGGCTTCTACGAGAAAGCTTTATTCGTTATTAGGAAGGTTTGATTTTAATTGTCAAAAGCTATGAGATTTTTCTTTAGGTGTTGTTTTGGCAAATCAAGAGTTTTTAAACCTTCGTCAAAATAGGAATCGAGATCTATACGTTGCCTTGTGAATGTAATGACGGGCAATTTCTAGGATCTCTTTAACCCTATGCACAACGGTTTAATAAAACATCACTTTATTTATAAAATCATTTTGGGTGATGTTTGAAAGCGATTTTTTCTTTAGCCTTCTCGTTGAATAGGAATCCACATTCATTAGCATTTCCAATTTTTTTAGCCTCGTGATTCTAACAACTTAGTTTTGATTGATTTTATGAAAATCTTATCGTTTAGCTTTGAAACCAATTTCGTGTCATAAATCAAATCAAGCATAAACACGCGTCGGGGCTATTCATGGGCATGTAAGCCATCAAAATAACCCCAAACGCCTACAATCACAAGCTTCACTATTTCGGGGCCTTAAACACGATTCTCGCCTTGGCGTCGTTTTAAGGCCCGACGATTACATATTTACAATGAAAGGTACATCGAATTTATTACATATATCAAACGATGTCCATCATCGGATTTGGACCACGGGGTCGCGCTCCTAGGCTCACATCCAAAATCGCTACATTAATATAACGAGCTAAAAATTTACCGAATGGATATCATCGGGCCATTAGGAGGAATTTCGTTCCATTTTAGAAACCTCACTAATAGTCCTCAATCCATAGATCCACAACAATATACAAGAAAAACTACATTTAATTTAACCAAACAATATGATATAAATTGCTAGAACAAAGGGAATTTTCACCTTGCAAATGATCTCAAATGGATGTGAACTTGTGTATTTGACTAAGATAAGGAGTATATTTGGTATAATCAAAATCAAAGAATATAAATCCTCTCTCTTTTTCCTCTCTTTTCTTCCTATTTGATTGCAAAATTTGCTCCTTTTTCTCTCTATTTCCGTGTTCTTGCTGCTGCAGAATTCTTCTTCCTTCAAATTCTTCCAACCTCCTGTATGCTGCCCGAAGCTGGGCTTAAATAGGCTGGCCAAAGCCAGCCGCAGATCTATCTGCGGCTGGCCGCAGATGGATCTGCGGCTGGCCAGCTGGCGCGCCTCCCATCGCACTCAACTGGTAGTGCTGATTTCCTGGTTTCCGTGCTGGCGCACCCACTTGGCCGCAGATCTATCCGCGGCTGGCGGGCTTGACTTTCTCGATTTTCGTGTCACGCCTCGATTTTCGTGCCGCAACGTCGGTCTTCGCTGACAGGCTTGTATTCTGCAGTCCGGGAATTTCCGGGAGACGTGCCACCTCATTCGGAAATGCCTGCCTCGGACGGCTTTATTGTCACGTAAACTTGGGTTGCCCAAAACATTGCGGCGGTGCCGGGCGCTTGCCCTTGTGCCCGTTCCTTTGCTCTCGCAAGCTGGTTCAATTGACGATTTTGCCCTCCTGTCATGATTAGTAGAAGGAAACGCAAAATTTGGGTGTCTACAACTCCTTTTATCCTCCAAATGATGGCCTAAAGTATAATAATTTATCTTATTTATGTCTGGTGAGACCACAAAAAAAATTCTTTTCAAATTTTAATAATCAACCATATATATACATAGACTAATACTTACCATTTAAATGCGTGTTCACTAGTACATAAAAAATACTAACAAAGATCCAATAAGATAATCTAGGTAAGTCTCCCTCTTTGTTGTGGATGGTAACAACTAACAAGTAATACATCTTGTCTAGTGACAAGCAAATAAGTTTTCATTTCTATAATATGTCCTTTATGTCTATATATGTGTTGTACTTTACCTCTGCTTGGATCAACCTATTTTTTTTTCCTTTTTTTTTTAAATATATAACTTTAATTATATTATTATTTTGTCTTTTTATATTAATTTTTTTTATCTTTTTATTTAATCATCTAAATTCTATAAAATTCTTATTCTACTCAACATAATTTATGTGGGCAGCGCTGTGCCACCCCCGTGTTAGTATAAAATTTAGCTAACGCGTGAAAAAGATGGTTGTCCCAGCTATTCCTGAATAAAAAGAGAGCCAGCTGTTCCAGTTAGGCATGTCCGTATAGAAGCGGTGAGGCAAACTAACGGAACCTTCAACCTTTTTCTGTTCCTACGCCTTTTCTTAGTCGCTTATATACTGAAATAATAATAGTGTCCATTTCACAAAAAAAAAAAACTAATTTATACAATCTAAAAATATTAAGGCATTTTTCTAAAAATACCAAGTGATTAATTTAGTAACGGTGAAATTATAATAAAAAAATAATGGGCAAAATTTAGAAAAATTGAATATTTTTATATTAAAATAATTAAAAGTGAACTCTTGTTATGAAATAAATAAATTTTGACAAATGAGATTATTTTGTTGAAAAGAGAGAGTAATAAAGTGAACTTTAACTTCACAAGCTAGCTGTACATAATCTGTTCTTTCTAACAAGCTCTGTCCGTCTTAGATGCTTCCTTTTTAAGGCATGGCCAACTAGCTATGTGCTACAACCCACAAATCCCACCTATATATAATACACGTACACATATGACCTCTTCACAGATATCCCTACCTCAACCATCAATATAATTTTTCTCTAGCCCAGTCCTTAATTTTTCTTTCTATTCTGATTGCAACTATTGGCCAATTAGCACTAATTAAAAATGTCATCGCATTATAATAGAGCTTCAGCTCTAATGCTTCTTGTGCTCTCCATACTCATCCTGACCACATCTCCATTAATGGCTGCTCCCAATTTCTACAGAGACGTAGACGTCACCTGGGGCGGTGATCAGCGCGCTAAGATATTGAACGGTGGTCAGGTTCTCGCCTTATCACTTGACCAAACCTCCGGTGCAGGATTCCAGTCCAAGAATGAGTATTTGTTCGGAAGGTTTGACATGCAAATCAAGCTTGTCCCCGGCAACTCTGCTGGCACTGTCACCACTTTTTATGTAAGTCCCACTTTTTCTTTTTCTTTTTTTCTTGGTTTCGTACTGTTTTTTTCTCTGTAAGTGTACAATTAATGCACTGCGTACTGTTAGTGGACGTAGAATTATATTTATGCTTTTACGATGCTAAGTTTATATGACTTGTGTTGATGCAGCTATCTTCTCAAGGAGCAGGACATGATGAAATTGATTTCGAGTTCCTCGGAAACTCTTCTGGGGAATCCATACACCCATTCACACCAATGTTTATTCTCCAAGGCAAAGGTGACAAAGAACAACAATTCCAACTTTGGTTCGACCCAACTACTTCCTTCCACACCTACTCCATCCTTTGGAACCCTCAACGAATCATGTACGTAATCATATATTATTTAATGATCGATCATTTCTATATGCACTAACGATTAAGTAATATATAACTTAAGTGTATATTAACAAACAGAGAAAAAATAGTATAGAACTATTCATATTTAGTCTCTTAAAAAAATTGTGTTTAATTTGAGTCTCATTTTCCATGTTTACCTTCTACTAACAATTTTTTTGTGATTCAGTTTCTTGGTCGATAACAATCCAATCAGAGTGTTCAACAACCACGAAGCGATTGGCGTACCATTTCCCAAGAGCCAACACATGAGGGTGTATGCTAGCCTCTGGAATGCCGATGATTGGGCAACACAAGGTGGGCGCGTGAAGACGGATTGGACAAAAGCTCCATTCACCGCCTACTATAGGAATTTCAATGCTAATGGGTGTGCCAAGTCATCCGGATCATCTTGTGGTTCTACTACTACCTCTACAAATTCTGAAAATTCCGAGGCCTGGCAGACTCATGAGCTTGATGCTGCTGGGCGAAATAGGCTGCGGTGGGTGCAATCGAAGCACATGGTCTACAACTACTGCACTGATTTCCAACGCTTTCCTAAAGGCATTCCTGCAGAATGCAGGCGTTCTAGGTTCCTCTAAGAGACTAATTAAGTTGCCTTTTGTCATTTTCACCAATATATTGTAATTCTCCACGGTTCGCATAAATTCTTTATTCTTTATTCTTTATATTCGTACTTGTATTGTCAAGCAAAAGCAATAAATAATATATTCATTTACTTTGTTTATTTACTACACCACCTCTTGGAAAAACTGATCATAATTAATGAACATTGTCACAAAATAAATATCTAAATTGTTTTGGTAAACAACAATGCTTTAAAATTCTGTGTCTATGCCCGCCTAAGCCTTAGACGATCCTCTAACTGGGTTAGATAGAATTAGTAGTACTCCACTGAATAATTAAGGTTTTGAAACTTTAGAATGCTTAAAATAAATTTGCTATACCTTATAATATTTTTCTGGTAAGTTCCATATCAATTTTATAGAGCTAACTAGCAAGGATTAAGAACACTTGAAAATGCCTGAATAGAATTCGTAATTGGGTTGTGAGGCTATACAAATAATTATCCTTCTTGATCTCATTGAAATATTTCATAAAATGAAAGATTGGATTCTTTTATATTAACATTTGCACCGAAGACGCATGTCAGCACATGCAGTACCTTAATTTCAAAAGAGTAAATCTATAGGTACATCCACTCTACTTCCTCCTTCCCAATACACAAGTCTAAAAGTCGTTTTGGCAAAATATAAATCAAAAACTTGTCTGTTTTGTTTATTTTATTTGGGTCTTCTCTCCAAATCTCTCACACGGTTCTCTCTCTTCTCGTCTCAAAATCCTCTCATTCTAACCCAAAATCAACCTCTCTCTGTCCTCTCTAATTTTATTTGGCCCAGCAATTGGTCCGGTGAAATCACTCAGCCGCCTAGCTCTGCTCTCCTTCTCGAATAGTCATTCTAACTTTGAAACAAACAAACAAACAACCTTCTTCCCCTTAACTTTATTATAATTTCCACAATCAAATTAAATCGATTATTCCTTTTTAGAAGACACATAATTTCAGTATATTGAGCACACATTTGAAATGGGAACGCTTATGAGCAGGAGACCCAATAAAGAATTTGACGTACAAATTCATTGAGGAATAGCTGTTATAATAACAATTCAGTGGTAGTAGTGATGGAGAAGACAATAATTTGTCTAAGGATTCCATTTTGGCGACACGGTCGAGCCAGCCAGAGATGAGGAAGAGAGAGAGAGAGATTGCAAGGCCAGGTTCTCATGACAATTCGAGAAGGAGAGCAGGGCTATGGCTGAGTGATTTCAACACTTATGAGCAATTACTGGGCCAAATAGAATTAGAGAGGAAGAAGAGAGGGGTTGATTTTGGGTTAGAACAAGAGGATTTGGGGAAGAGAAGAGATGAGAGAGAACTGTGTGAGAGATTTGGAGAGAAACACACATAAAATAGAAAAGATTATATTTTGCCAAACGACTTTTAAACTTGCGTTTCGGGAAGGAGGAAGTAGAGTGGATGTACCTATAGATTTACTCATTTCAAAATACATGTAATGATGAATATTAAAAAAAAAAAAAATATATATATATATATATATATATATATATATAGTAAAGCGTGTGATTCCATTTTTTTCTTATGATCATAATGTGGGTCTCTTTATTTAGAATAATTCACCTATATAATCATGCTACGCGCAAACCTCTTCTGCATGTCTCCACCGCACTCGATAAACTATACAACCATGCCAACTTACCTATTATCTGGCTGCTTAGCTAGGAGCCTAGGATGCTTCCGGTTTACAATCACAACACTATCTAGTTGGCCTTTAGAGCATGGTCAACCCCCAGCTACTTAATTTCTCATATCATATCATATCATATGCATGCACCTATATAAACACTTCATACTTCTCCCTTAATCCTCACACATTTCTCTCTCTCTCGTGGTTCTTCTACGTCCACCGATTCTGCAAACAACAAATCGTGGAGGACTCATGAGCTTGATGCCGCGGGGAGAAATAGGCTTAGGTGGGTTCAATCGAAACACATGGACAGATTTAGGTAATTGATAAATCTTAGCACAAGTGTGTCTAAACACGTAGCATCTGCGACAGCAATCAAAGTCATAGAAGAAAACTAGCCAGAATTATATGCTACTACTGAAAAATCAACAGAATATTTGGGTATATAAACATATACAACCAGCCTATCATGGTCCATACAGCAATATCAACCATATTGGACACTGCAGAAAGTCAAATTGGAGAAGTAACTAAATAAATATTCAGACTATGAGACTAATTTTGCAGTTTTGCACAAAAAAAGGGTATCTCCTCATTACCAACCAATTTCAAACATCCAAAATTCAAGTAAGGGTTGGACCCCTAAACAATAAAAACAAAAGAAGATAAGACTCTAAAAGAAACATATTCGTATTCCCCCATTCTCCTAAAACTAAATTTACCTTGCAAAAATGTAGGGAAGGTACAAAACAGGTAGTGTCAGCTGCAGTAGCGATATCAGCTTCAACCCCACAAAATATTTACCCTCATCATCAAAAAAACCCCTCTTCATAACCAACTTTCACATTAATAACCTCAATCTCAAATACCAGAAGCTTCTTCTACTCCAAACTCTCATTCAGTCATTCCCTCAGTTTTTAGCTCCATCCCTGTACTTTTCAATTTTTTTCTTTTTTTTTTTTGTTAGCTTGAAATATGTATTTGAAAACTATGCACTAACATCGCCCATCCACTATAAATTAGTCATAAATTCTAGTTATCTGATTCTTTTGCACGATACCTGCCTTCCATACCTATGTCTCACATGTCGCGCTGCCATCAAGCTAGAATCTAAGAGAGGTTGGCGGCTAGGACCAATTTAGTCCACTGATAGATTTTAGCAAGTGTATTTTACAAGATGTATATTATCTCCAATTCAACCCATCTATTATTGGAATTAAAATAAGAAAGAAAAAATAATAATAATAAATAAATAAACTCTAATTAGGATAAGCATCCAAACCAAATCATCAATATTAAATAAAACTCTGGAAAAAATAACAGAGAACCAATTTATTTGGTTACCATCAACATCAGTTGGCTTCAGGCCGTCTCTAAACTATAAAGTGGCCTCACAATGCGATATAATATGAATGACCATGCTAGATAGCCTTCTAACAGTTAAGCCAACAACAATCTACAAAATGCATTGCAAGGTATACTGACATTCTGATCAACAGAAACTGTATACTCCATATTTAAGCACGATAATCCAATCGAACATTTGTGTGTATATAAACATATAAGACACCATACTATCATGCCCATCCAAAAATATCAATCATATTCAACACTATGGTACGTCAAATTAGAAGTCACTGCATAATTAAGACTAATCAAGTTTGCAGTTTTTCATAGAAATGCATATTTCCCAAGTGCCAACCAAGATCAAACACTTCAAATTTATAGTAAAGACTAGAAACCCTAAAACAAACACAAATACAAAACACAGCCTCTCAAAATTGAAACACATTCATCTTCCTTACTCCGCTATTAATAAATTTACCTTTGCCTCAGGTAGCAAAGGTACACAACCGCAACCAGAGCAATAGTACCAGCCGATACGGCCACCACTGGCCACTCCAGATTTAATCCCATCAACCCTTTCTCTTCATCATCATCATCATCATTATCAATTCCCCTCTCCAAACCCACATCTTTCCCATTAATATCCTCGCTTGCCTTCTCCTTCAGCCCACTAATCATTTTCTCAGACCCTTCCAACTCCTTGTGCAATAACCCAATCTTATTCTCCATTTCCTTAACCTTCCTCTCAGATTTCTTCAAAAGCGCTTCCAATTCATTCTTCACAATCTCCAATTCTTCTCGCTCCTTGTTTGACCTCTCCATCACTGCTTGTAGCTCCTCAACCAAATTCTGCAAATTTTTTATCTGCCCTTCCCTCTCCTCAATCTTCACTCTCATTTCCTCTTCAACCCTAACTTTTTCACTCTTATAACTACTATCTCTCAACTCCAATGCCTCAATTTTCTTCTCCAAATCACTGATTCGACTGTTCGATTCCTTAACACCCTCACTATCCTTAGTAATCTTTTCCAGCAACAAATTCCTCTCTTTCTCGATAGCTTCTAACTTCAAACCCTTATTTAAATCACTCTCCCGCAATTCCTCCACCACTCTTTTTGTTTCCACTAATTCAGCATTAACTTCTTCCGCCTCATTCGCTGAGGAAATTAGATCGTGCTGAAGCCTGGACACCACCGTTTCGAGTTCCGCTGCTCTGGCGGCAATCGAGTCCAAGGCCTTGGTGTCGCTCTTCAATTTTTCTTTCTCAATCTCCGATGCTTCGATCTCCCCTTTTAGTTTCTTCATCCTTTGGTTGATTACTTCGTTTTCGTGCACCAATTCGGTTTTCTCTTGCTCCAGTGCAGCGATCTTCTGCATCAAGGCTGGAACTTTTGAATCGTTGCCGCCTTTATCTTCAATTTCAACCGTTTGATCATCGTACGATTCGCCGTTGATGATCGTCAAATCTGCCATCGTGAAATCCTGCAAAAACAAACAAACAAATTGAGTGGGCTATAATCAAAATTTTTAAAATTGGGGTAATAGTATTCACTGTTTGGCTGTTTAGAAACGCTAGTAAATGTACTTGTTAGGACAGCAAAGAACCCTAAGCGATTGAATGAGGGTTTTTCTTCTGCGTTTGGGAGATACAGACAAAAGAACCTCCACCTTTGTATTTTGGTTTTGGAGAACAATATTTTGATGATAAATTGGTTCGATTAGGGTTTGGAATTAGTGGGTACAGCACTTTTTAGAATTTCATCCAACAGAGGGTTTTCATGTGGCCTGTGCCAAACGGACGGTTAAGGATTCGCAGGAATTTGGGAACACGTGTTATAAAGCTATGGGACCTTCAGCCACAACTAGCGAGATCTGTTTACGGACACCCTCTGATAGTGGGCTTTTAATCGGGAAAATTGATGCTAAGGCCCATTGTGGATGACACAGAGGCCCATCTACATCTTCAATAGCTCACTGTGGGGATGGCAAATTATTCCTCAACTCGCGAGTAGTTTTTACTTGAATTCAATGAATTTAGAATTCCGAAGAAGGTGCATACATGAAATACTAAAAATTAAGAATACTCTTCTCTTAATTTATTTTATTTTATTGTATAAATTTATACCTTAATTGTAATTTAATTTTGTTATATATTTATTAACATGTACGTCATTTCTCATTTAAAATTGAATATAAATATTGTACTCGGTAAATAAAATTTCATAACCTTAGTTAAACTTGGATAATAGTATTAACATAATAAAAATAATATATCTTGCGAATTTATGTCGCTTTTTTTGTTGCAAATTACATTGATAACTATAGTTATTGACTTTTATTATTAAATTAACTATTTTTCAAATTAATAGATGTTATTATTTCTTTTATATATGTGCAAAAAAAACATAAACAAAACAAATTATCCATAAACATAACAAATTACATACAATTATGCACTAATTGCAATATTTATCTTTTAAAATCTAAATATATATTTTAATTATTAATTTAAAAAACAGTCAATTTTACCATAAAAGTTAATGGAAAACTTTTATCCTTAAACAGAGGTATTAATATTTTAAAGATATATTCGATATAGTGGATCAACCTTATAATCTTATCCATTCTATATATCTCACAAAATTTTTCAAAAAACTTTTACAATAAATAACAGGACTCTTAACCAAATACTATTTGATAACATGACCTAGTTTCTTTCTCTATCGTTTCTTAATTGTTCTTCTCTTCGATTTTACTTTTTTATTTTTTTGCAGACTCCTACCAAATTTCTTTCTCTTCCTCCTCTACTAGTTTATTTCTCTTCCTTCTCTCCTAGTTTTCACGCGGCGACCCAGTGAAATTATGGTTTCAAATTTGGCTCAAATTCAAAATTGATTTTGAAGAAAGTTCGGGGCTAGAAAAAAGAATTTATTTAACTTATATACAAGCTTGTGCCTTACCAGCTTATTTAGTAGCAATAAAATATTAATTATATTCCTAAGTTTCATTTAGTTTGTTAATTTTCAAAGTTTCACTCAGGATTGATAATCTTTCAAATAAATACTTGTTGAAAACTCTGAGCTCGGTGACTCTATGTATTTTGCTTGCATATCTTAAAAATCCACATTAAAGTTGCTCTCTATAAAGGATGAAATAAAATCCCAAATCAAACATCTTAGGAAAGAATTAGTCTTAGATAATAATTAAGGTCAACTCTTCCTCTACCAATTAATTTTAAATTATAGAGCTTAATATATTTATATGCTAAATTTGGAAACATTATTTTCGACCTTTATTCTTTCTCACTCGCTTTTTATTCCTTAAGTCTTGAAATTATTTATTTTTAACTAATACACATACATCAATTTGACCAACAATTATCAGTAGTTTATCCTTACTCTAGCACACAAGCTGTAAAAAAAAAAAAAAATTAGAACTTGACCCGACAAAGAAAGCTCTTTTTCGGAGTATATAACTTATCTCACATTAAATATTATGAGTTCTCATTGTATATGAATTAAAAATTTTGATGCTTTTATATACCAAATTTAGACTCATTTTATAAATCTTACAACTACTACAAGTATTAGAATTTCAAATTCTGGTAATTTAAAGGTTCTATATATTGGGACACAAAAGTTGGATACAATAGATTCTCAGGGGCCTCAAATTTTGGTTGTTATTTAGAAACGGGTGAATAAATGAAGGCTAGGCAAGAGAAAACGGAGGATGATTTGAGCCCTCTGTTAATATTTCTGGTAATAATCGTTGAACGTTTACAATTTTTATACTCTGCCCCTGCCCGCATACAAAAAGAGTTTAATTTTGACCTTATTTAATTAATTTTCAAAATCTTACAAGTGATGCAAGTTTTTGAAACGAATTAGTAATATGTACAATAGCTACAATTGTATTAGATAAAATAAAACGAAATTTTGAATATTTAAGACTTACAAATTGACTTCCGGATGTTAAAATAATTTTATTTTATTTTTTTAACATGGAGTATAAAAATTTAATGATTATACCTTGACACATAGTACCTAATATTGTCCGGTTATCTATGGCCAGCAAAAAGCATACGACTAAAGTAAATCATTGTGTGGTGGGAGGGAGACGAGGGGTTTGGGTTTGGGGTTGGGGTTTGGGGGGGGGGGGGGGGGGTTAATAGAAGGTAAAATTTGCACTCAGATTGTTCGAAAATAAGTACATCACAATGGTATACAGTACAATGTATTTTGGGACAATCCGAATACAAATTGTGTGACTCAAAAGATTTTTAGTCCTTCCTCCCAAATCCCATCAAATCCGTTCAAAGATAAGTCATGTGCTCAACCCTTTTTTCCCATGGCCCAAATGATCGTTTCCAAAGTAAAAGGTAAGATAGAAGATCTCTTTTAAAGATTTTTCACCTTTTTTTTTCCTTTTCAATATATTGTTGTGTATATGTTTTAATTAGTTTGGAAAACAAATTGTACTACCTATTTTAGTGTTAGTGTTAATACTTGATAGTACATTGCGCTTCCACAACAGACAAATTACCATTTATTATATGTATGGACCAATTAAGTCAATTGCAACTTGTGTCTAAACCAAACAAAATCAACTTATCATGAATTCTGCATAATAATTTACAGGTTCTAAGAAGAAAATAGTCAATTTGTTACAGCTAGATTTATCTATCCTTCCATGTAAAAATATACATATACAGCTGTACCATGAGACTAATTTTGATTCATCACCTAAAAATATGAGGACTAATTTATAACAACATGCATGACCATATATATTTCTTTAAGGAATGTACTAGCTAGCTATATATATCATAGCTGGAAAATCATTACCAGAAATAAAACTGAAACCTCTCTATACTTCTTGGAAACTAATTAAGATAAAAATGAAAAATTAAACAACATCAAGAAATATAAGAAAAAAATTAATCTTCCTAGCTAGTCAAGTCCCAATATAAGAGGGGAGAGAGAGAGATTCGGTTAAGATAATGTCAAGAGTCTTAACTTTTTTGTCTCAAATAATGTGTCATTAAATAGTCGATCAGAATAGATGTACTCGGTCAATGTCACGACAGACACATTATTTTGTGATAAAAAATTTGAAATCCTCCGTGACATTACTTTACCATCCCATCGGGTTATGATATATGGAAATATTGAAACAAAATATTAAATGCAGCCATTAATGGACTAGTAGAAGTAGAGAATTAATCAACCTCCAAGCTTGGTCTTCTGTTTTTGAAGGAGCTCAAAAAAGTTAGCAAGGAGTTTCATGGCTTTGACTTGATTTTGCAAATCCAAAATGTATGCAGCAGTCGTTTCGAAAAGATTGTCAACATTGTCAAGTGACTCACCTCCTGGGACAATCTGCTGCAATGCCATTATCTTTTTCTCTACCTCTTCCTTCTCATCACTACTACTTATAACTTGATCATCCTCCTCCTCCCTTAATTCTTCATCATCTTTATTTGTTCTTTTTCTTTTCCGGTGCTTCGTCTCCAGCGGCCGCCGTATTCCAATAGAGGTTGACAAAGATTCTTGATTAAGTAGTGCATTACCCATCATCTCACTCTTCATCCTCCTGCTGCTGCTGCTCCTCCTCGAGAGAATTGAAGAGTGGGGTGAATGGGGGTAGTGGTGGTGGTGTTAAATTATTGTTGTTGAGAAATAGAAAAAATAAAATATAGATAGAAAGAAATGTCAAATGCCAACGAAGCTGGGGCCTACCTAGTTTTGGTTTCCCAAGCCCCTGAGAATAAATATATGGATTGATGAAAGAGGTGGTAATACTCATACTAATACTATTACCAACCAACCAACCAACTCGCTACTTAAGAGAGTGCATCCACAGCACTACCTTTTCTCCTCCGCATTTTCACTTATTCCGCGTTTGCGGTTATAATGTTTGATGCGTTTAAAAATCAAATACATTATGTTTGTTCATTTATCGGTTTTTAAAGTGTTCAGTGCGTTTAAATATATTAAATTTAATTTAAATTTTATTCGTTTACAAATAATTTATTTTAAATACAATTACATTTTCTCTTCACAAATGTTACGTTTGAGGTCTAAATGCAACGCTTCAAAAATAATGTGGTGTGTTTAAACTTCCAAATCTAAATACTATTGCCACAAATACACTAAACGCCAGTAACTGAATATATTATATAATTTTTAATGTGTTGTATTTGTAAATTAATTAAAATAAATTATTTTAATAAATAAAATTTTTAAATACAATTAAACTTCAATCGTTTCAAATGTGGTGGATCCAAACAAAAATTATACCTAGACACGGGTAACTAAGGAACGGGGTTTCACGCGACAAAGGACTGTGGTGGGTATGCAGTAGCAATGGGATCATGTGTGGGAGGGTGTAGGGTAAGTGGATGGAGGCGCAGGAAAAGATAGTGGTGCAATGCAAGTGGGTGCCACACTTAAAAAACAAACGGAAAGGGCACATGCGATCACATGATTTTCTTGAACCTACCACCTCCCATGTGCTTTCCCGTCCTATTTATATCAATAAATAAATACACCTTTATATATATATATATATATATAACACATATTTATTACGAATTTTTATACAGTATGCATCATTTATATTATTAAAAATAAAAAAAATGGTCAAGATCAAAATTTAAAAAACAACGTCCGCTATTATCAGTAGCGAACAGTAAAAAAATATTTAGTCTCCCCTACTATTAGTATAAGAATGGGTTTGATTTTCCCTATAAATATTTAAGATTTATTAATCAGGATTTAAGATTTATTAACTAAGGTTTATGGTTTATTAAACAAAGGTTAGGTTAATAAACTTTAAACCCTAGTTAATAAACTATAAATCTTAGTTAATAAACCCTAAATTCTGATTAATAAACTCTAAACTTTGGGTAATAAACCCTAAACATTTATTGATAAAATCAAACTCATTCTCATTAGCATATGCTACTATTAGTAGCAGACGTTAAGTATCTTTTTTTTTCAGTTTCTAATTCTGGTTGTTGCTTCTTGTTTTCAATGTTATAGATGTTGTATGCCCTATAAGAATTCATAGCAAATACATGTTATGAATCATTACTCATATATCTATGTGTACTATCTATATTTTTTTGCTTCAATTTAAATTGTCGTAATTAGTAATTCAATATTACAAATTAAGAAAGTTGGCTTTTAAAATTTAAATTGTTTTTATGAAAAAAATTAACAATTCTTAGAATACTCTCATAAGTTATATAAACCCTTTTCACTAATTCTTTTTTCTTTTGAAAAATTAGTTATCATTTTGAGGGATGATTTACTCGATTACAATAATTATAATTTTTTTTAAATATATAAATATAATAGTGAAAGAGGGGTTAAGACTATAGATATCATGCTATTGTCTAATTAGAATGAATTTTTTTTAAAATATAATAGTGAAAGAGGGGTATAGACTATAGATATCATGCTATTGTCTAATTAGAATGGAAAATAAACAAAGTCTCTTTTCATACAAAAATAATCAATCAAATTCTTATTATGTTTAGTGACTCATTTTCAAGCTACGGTTTTAGATATAAATATAAAATAATTGTATACCTGAAGATTAAAAAATTTACAATTTATAAATTGAACACTTAATGGGGTTGAGATTAATATGGCAAAAATTTTAAGCACAAGACGTACAATTGTTTTATAGACAAATTTACTCTTGATATTTAATTATAATTATGATAATTGTGGTGAGCAAATTATTTTAACTAGTTGGATAACTCTGCAATGCACAAGTTAGTTTGAATAAAGAATTGTATAATTTATCAATACGGTCATCCTCGAAATTGAAGATGTATTCTCTGTTGTAACAACTAAAAATAACTTTAGATACCAGTCATTATATATTTACTTAACATAAATTTCTTTTGATTCATTAGATGATTTATAAATATAAAATTATAAATAATTGTGAAGTTATTTACACACCCGGAGATTTTTATAATAATTTGTCCCCAGTTTTACTCAATCACTCACTATGTAAAGTTTCACTCTTTTATGCCTCTTAGTGTGAGGGTTAAAAATTCTCATTGTAAAGGTTAAAAATAGGCTAATTTCAACAACAACAAAATCAACAATTAAAGAGAGCATAATGAAGACAATGTACACATTGATATAGACATATACATACATATACACACACAATAGTATATGTAAAAATTGAGGGAGACAAACCGGCATGCAATTGGTTAATCCATCAGTGCCGGAGGGAGGACCGGCCTAACGACGAGAATTAAAAACGCGATCGAAAAAGAGTAGTCGTCGGTGAGAAAGGCATTTGCTATTTGCTATTCGCTATTGCCACCCAAAAATTGTGTTTCGCGAAATACATCTCCTACATTATTAATTTTCTTCAATCTCTCCATAGGCAAAGAGAGGGAATAAAAAAATAACAAGGGGACCAAACATCAGATCACATGCAAATACTAGATTACCAATTCTGAGCCTTGAGATTACCAAAATCTACATTTAAAAATAAATAAATAAAATCGAACTTCATGATTGATCAAAAGAGCACAGTAGCAAGTATAGAAAGGATAGAGCCAAGTTGTTTTTGGCATCATAATTCTGAGCCTCGAGATTGTTATTATCATTGGACAAATTGGCCTTCAAATAAATCAATGTCCTCAATTTATAGCCTCCAAATAGTATAAGCTACAACATAAATTCCTACAATTCCAAATTGAGAAATACCCGGATAATTATTGCAATACTATTAATTAACTTTAATTCAATGTCATCAATTGATGGCTTCAAAATAATGTAACCTACGAATCGAAATTAAGAGACACCCATTAAATTACAGCTTAAGAAGTCAAAATTGAATGAACATTAATCGTATTTAGTTGCTTACTACTATTAATTCAAAAAAATTCCTCCAGTACTGAAGGAAGTTATTCTAAAAGGTTGTGCACTGACGATGAAAAATCGCCTGAAGTGAAGCAGATGGGTGCGGACGCTATGTTTATTGATATAAGCATGAGGGGGTCAGAATTTTATGACACTTGTTCGACACAACCAACTCGATACAAACCAAACCATCATGCAATGGCGGAAACGAATTCTAGCTATACCACATGGCGTTCATCATGGAGATTGATTCAAATAGCTTGGATCCATAATGGTTCGAGTATAGCAGTTTTGGGAATGGATTCCAAGTGCGTGTGCACCATAAACACCTTGCAAACGGATGTAGCGGATCAGAAAATCAAAAGGAATCAGTTTGTTTGGACTCAGGATGGCTCGCCCCGGCGAGAGTTTCCCAGCCAGTTTTCTCACCCCGGCGAGGATTTTCAAGCCAAATCTCTCGCCCCGGCGAGAATTTTCAATGCGATTTTCTCGCCCCGGCGAGAACCCCCTGGATGCAGTTTGTCTATTTTTGACTTTCTTGATTTTCGAACCTTCTTTCACCCAAAACATGATATCAGTATTTAGGTTCAATTACATGAGTTATGATTGCTACATTTCCAAATTTGTGTGCTTGTATTTCAAAGAGTGTGTGCTTCTAGAAGCTTCTAGTTGGTTTCCTAGACTAGTATAAATAGGCTTCATTTGTAAGACATTAGGGACTTGTAAAATTGAAAGTGATCTTTCGATTCCGTTGATATCATTAGTTAAAGTTGAAGTTGCTATTATCAATGGAGAGGAAAAGATTGTTTGTGTTTTGAAGATTCGAGATGGGACCTTACGCTCCGAAGATAAAAACATGGTTTGTTGGGTAGATCCATTCGAACATTATATTGAGAGTCTACAGGGAAGTAATTTGAATTTTGAATTAGTAGACTATACATATGAATTTGAATTTCTTGAGTTTTCCTTGATTATACAAAAGATTCATATTGATTGGTGTTATTTTGTGTTTAACCCAGGGATTCAAGATTGCTTACTTGAACAACGTGATGAGTTTCAACAATTCATATGTGATCCAGGATCGTTAAAAATGATGTATTTACAAAAACACGAGATCCTCAAATTGATTTTTGACCCAGGGATTCATAAATGTAAATTGATGGAATGTGAATTGTACTATGTGCTGATACTAGACCTAGGAGGAGACTATCAATTGGTATCATTTGTGTCTAATCCAGGAATTCGTGTGTATTTGCACATACGATGTGCAAGCTTACAAAGATGGGTATTTGACCCAGGTGAATTGAAACGGGTATTAGTACGAATCACCATCACAAACGAAGCATTTCCATCTAGGAATGCGTAAATGGGAATATATGCTTCAAAGGAAGATCTATATGATGATATTTGACTCAAGGAGGGACAGAACTTTTCAGATTTGTATTTGCGTTTATCTTATTACATATGCATGTGTTTTCATAAGTTACATTTCAGTTGTTAACTTAGTTTGTTTTGATGTAGAGTCCGATGTTTGGAACAATCCTTTTCGAGAGAGGGAAATGCTAGATTTGAGGACAAATCCTTGTGAAGAGGAGGGGAATGATATAAGCATGAGGGGGTCAGAATTTTATGACACTTGTTCGACACAACCAACTCGATACAAACCAAACCATCATGCAATGGCGGAAACGAATTCTAGCTATACCACATGGCGTTCATCATGGAGATTGATTCAAATAGCTTGGATCCATAATGGTTCGAGTATAGCAGTTTTGGGAATGGATTCCAAGTGCGTGTGCACCATAAACACCTTGCAAACGGATGTAGCGGATCAGAAAATCAAAAGGAATCAGTTTGTTTGGACTCAGGATGGCTCGCCCCGGCGAGAGTTTCCCAGCCAGTTTTCTCACCCCGGCGAGGATTTTCAAGCCAAATCTCTCGCCCCGGCGAGAATTTTCAATGCGATTTTCTCGCCCCGGCGAGAACCCCCTGGATGCAGTTTGTCTATTTTTGACTTTCTTGATTTTCGAACCTTCTTTCACCCAAAACATGATATCAGTATTTAGGTTCAATTACATGAGTTATGATTGCTACATTTCCAAATTTGTGTGCTTGTATTTCAAAGAGTGTGTGCTTCTAGAAAGCTTCTAGTTGGTTTCCTAGACTAGTATAAATAGGCTTCATTTGTAAGACATTAGGGACTTGTAAAATTGAAAGTGATCTTTCGATTCCGTTGATATCATTAGTTAAAGTTGAAGTTGCTATTATCAATGGAGAGGAAAAGATTGTTTGTGTTTTGAAGATTCGAGATGGGACCTTACGCTCCGAAGATAAAAACATGGTTTGTTGGGTAGATCCATTCGAACATTATATTGAGAGTCTACAGGGAAGTAATTTGAATTTTGAATTAGTAGACTATACATATGAATTTGAATTTCTTGAGTTTTCCTTGATTATACAAAAGATTCATATTGATTGGTGTTATTTTGTGTTTAACCCAGGGATTCAAGATTGCTTACTTGAACAACGTGATGAGTTTCAACAATTCATATGTGATCCAGGATCGTTAAAAATGATGTATTTACAAAAACACGAGATCCTCAAATTGATTTTTGACCCAGGGATTCATAAATGTAAATTGATGGAATGTGAATTGTACTATGTGCTGATACTAGACCTAGGAGGAGACTATCAATTGGTATCATTTGTGTCTAATCCAGGAATTCGTGTGTATTTGCACATACGATGTGCAAGCTTACAAAGATGGGTATTTGACCCAGGTGAATTGAAACGGGTATTAGTACGAATCACCATCACAACGAAGCATTTCCATCTAGGAATGCGTAAATGGGAATATATGCTTCAAAGGAAGATCTATATGATGATATTTGACTCAAGGAGGGACAGAACTTTTCAGATTTGTATTTGCGTTTATCTTATTACATATGCATGTGTTTTCATAAGTTACATTTCAGTTGTTAACTTAGTTTGTTTTGATGTAGAGTCCGATGTTTGGAACAATCCTTTTCGAGAGAGGGAAATGCTAGATTTGAGGACAAATCCTTGTGAAGAGGAGGGGAATGATATAAGCATGAGGGGGTCAGAATTTTATGACACTTGTTCGACACAACCAACTCGATACAAACCAAACCATCATGCAATGGCGGAAACGAATTCTAGCTATACCACATGGCGTTCATCATGGAGATTGATTCAAATAGCTTGGATCCATAATGGTTCGAGTATAGCAGTTTTGGGAATGGATTCCAAGTGCGTGTGCACCATAAACACCTTGCAAACGGATGTAGCGGATCAGAAAATCAAAAGGAATCAGTTTGTTTGGACTCAGGATGGCTCGCCCCGGCGAGAGTTTCCCAACCAGTTTTCTCGCCCCGGCGAGGATTTTCAAGCCAAATCTCTCGCCCCGGCGAGAATTTTCAATGCGATTTTCTCGCCCCGGCGAGAACCCCCTGGATGCAGTTTGTCTATTTTTGACTTTCTTGATTTTCGAACCTTCTTTCACCCAAAACATGATATCAGTATTTAGGTTCAATTACATGAGTTATGATTGCTACATTTCCAAATTTGTGTGCTTGTATTTCAAAGAGTGTGTGCTTCTAGAAGCTTCTAGTTGGTTTCCTAGACTAGTATAAATAGGCTTCATTTGTAAGACATTAGGGACTTGAATTCATTAATATTCAGATTATCATCATTATTGTGAGATTGTTCTTTTCTTGTGGTTCTTGAGAATTCCTAAGTATTCCTTAGTTTTCTTTGAGATTCATATTCGACTTATCATACAACCAATCATAGTTGTGTGTGGCGTCTTCTACCGCATCAATCGTCGATTGTACCAAGATTACCGCTTCAACATAAGCGAGGGGTCGAGGTGTCGTTGGTGTCCATCCTACGCAAACTTCATTTGCAAGCAATTGTACCAAGATTACCGTCTACATATAGGCGAGGGGTTAAGGTGTTGCAAGCTTTCCATCCTATCAACTTGTTAGAAACGATCCGGGCGACGACCACCTCACGCAAGCGTGCCGTGGAGTCTATCATTTATCCTTATAATGGGTGCTCTAATAGTCATTTTTCTTTTGATTATGGAGAAATTAAGAACATTAGATTGCGTATATATAAAAATAAAAAGTGGGGCCAAACAAAGGGAATATATATAAGGAGAGAAGGAAATTGATATCATGGTCATCACCATCTTCACCACCAATCTCCGAAAAATAAACTTATATAAAACTCCATAGTCGTCAATCGAAGATATTATAGTTTGTCGACCCTTAGATATTTGAAACTTGTCTCATGTTGTCTCTCATTATCTTCTCATATTTCTTATGCTCGTACGATGGGTTTTTGGTGGTTTGGGAGGATTGGGTGATGGTGAGAGAGAAGAAAGATCAATCAATTTGTTATTTGTGTGAGAGAGGAGAAGAAGATATCAACCGAGTTAATTTTTTTAAAGAGAAAAAGGTCAACCGAGTTAACTCTTAATTAATTAAATCAACCAACTTAATTTTTTTAGAAAAAAAAATTAACAATTTTTAAATAATTAAAATTTGACTCAAATTGAGATCGCTTTACGTATTTTTATATATAGGGATCGATGAGAAAAAGATATATTTTGTCTAAGAAACGTAATTGGTGTTGTCTATATAAATTATAATTTTTGTTGAATATATTAAACGGTTAATGTTCCAAATTCTTTACATGATCCAAAAATTGACAGCCACATGCATGTTACTACTAATTTGGAGGGGGAGAGAGGGGTCCCACCTGGAGCCCCACAAGAGCCATTGATGGTGGTGGTGATGGAGCTATGAACTTATAAGGGAGGGGTGGTGGGGTGATGTTTCCAAGAAGGAAACCAGTCGGTGGTTTGGATTTCCTTGTATTTTCTGTGATTGTGTGTGTAATACTGTGTGAGAGAGAAATGGAATCTCACAAAACAATAAATATGTTATTAATATAAATATAAAATATTATTAATATTAAATATATACTATTTATTCTAACAATATAATTATTACGTTGGTATTATCCGAATGATTTTTGGATTTATGATTTGGAGGCAGTGTTGGGCATTTGGGAGTCCACGACTCCATGTGATCAGAGATACCAAATCTTCTGTTTCTTCCACGCACTACATACTCCATCCATCCACTCCTTTTTACTCCTATAATTTTTATATTGCGTATTAAAAAGTGTCAATAGTAAATATGACCTGGAACCAAGTGACTTGAGGAACATTTTATTGATTTATTAATTTATAGTAGGAGTTTCAACAGCTTGTACTAAATTTCTTGGATCTGTGACCAGCTCATGACCTAGTTCCTCCATGTCAGTTTCTCACTTTTGGCTGGATATATATATATATATATATATATATATATATATATATATATATATATATACACACACACACACACACATACACACACACTCATATTAATTTAAAATTTAAAATTTTCACAAATTAACTTGAAAAATCAAAATATATTTTTAATTTTTCAAAAAAGTTGACTAGATGATAATGAATAATGTGTTACTATATAATAATAAGAAAAATAATGGAATAAATGTATTAGCTTATATATATATATATATATTGTCTTTTTTGTGCATACTACCCGCATGCGGGTGGTAAATAAATTAATTGTCTGACCATTTTACTTGCGGCAAACAAAGTAAAGCATGCATTTTTCTCATTAAAAAATAAATAAATTCTCCAAATAAAAAAATAAGATTCTCTCTCTTCTTCCTCCAAACAAAGATCAGAGGGTAGCTACAGGGAGAGAAACAAAAAAAGAAAGCAAGCTAGCTCATTTAACCCCATTTTACTGCTGCAAGTTTGGACATCAAAACTGTTAAATTATTCAAAAAAATTATATTTTGAAGATATCTTTGAATGAATTCTAGTTAAACTTATTGTATTATTTTTATTTTTGAAAACACGATACGGTGAATGCTTAATCTTTGAGATGTTTTGAGGACATTTCCTGATAATGCTTTGTTTTGTGGTAAGAAGGTTTCTCTCCGTGTAGCTACCCTCTGTTCTTTGTTTGGAGGAAGAAGAGAGAGTCTTATTTTTTTATTTAAAAAATTTATTTATTTTTTAATGAGCAAGGTGCATGCTCTGCCTTGTTTGTCGTAAGTGGAATGATCAATCAATTAATTTATTTACCACCATATGTGGGTGGTATGCACAAGAAAGTCAATATATATATATATATATATATATATATATATATATATTACACATAAATTTTGTAACACAAATTTTCGTCACCTATCCTTCCTTGTACTTCTATAAAAAAATTCTATTTGTCAAAAAAAAATTATAAATTTTACGAAAAAATATCTATAAATTTGACGAAAAAATATACATTTAATATCTATAAATTTTACGAGTGAAAATCTTTTTCTAGATTCAACTTTTCTAGTAATATAAATTTAAGACTCTGAATAGTTGTAAGGACCTAATTGGTCATATTCTTGGTGGGTTTCACGTGTGAGCTGCAGTACTCCATGAGTTCATGTACTACAATAATGGTATGGATAATTCAACACAATGTTCACCAGTAAATAAGTGGATGGCGTGTCCGTGTGTGAGTCAGATACCATTGTACGGCACGCTGGTTAATGAACTGCTGTTCTGCCAGCCTACTTTATTTATTATGCACCATGTGGCACATTTTCAAACCCCCACGTGTTCATCTTCTTCTTCTACCTAACCTAATCCATCACAAAGAGGAAAGACAGAGACACTTGCAATAACCATGTGGACTGTTTGGTTTCAAAAACTGCATTCTCGCTAGCTTCTTGACAAAAACAATACCAGTATCACCAAACCCAAATAAAAACAAAGGGTACAAAGTCCTAGATATACAAGTACAACATCATGACGCAAGACATTAATAAGAATTTATTCACTTTTTCTCAATTATAGTGGTTGGGCTCAAATCCTATCTAAAGAGGAAAGAAAAAATTAAAAAGAGGGAGGCTTCACTCCAGAACTGATTCATATCCATACACTTCAGAGTTCCTTTTCGAGTATTAAAACCCTCCCCACAGAAGATCCCATCCCATCCCATGTAGAGCACACATACACGCACCAACGGGAGAATTTAAATATGTGAAACTTGAAGTAAACTCTCACTCATATGTATAGCATGACCTACAGCACTTTTACTCTACATGAGAACCCGAGAACTTTGATCCACAAAACATCCGCCAGCCAGCCAGCCAGCCCTCCCATTTTATGTACACATGGGTCCAGAGAAGAGGCATACTGACTTCTTTTCTAGTACATTCTCGACATACCAAATTTAACAGCCCCAACTTTTCTGTGAGCAGCTGCAGCTGCACCAATTCCACCATATTGAGCTCTTGCCTGCAACAGGTTTGTGTCAAGTGCAATCCTTTCATCAACATGATCCATCTTTGTCACTCCTGCCCGCGTCATGTAAAATGGATTTGTGTCTATGTTTATGGCTATATCCGGGCCAAGTTTGGCAGCCATGCCACATTGAGGGACTTGTTTTGCTTGTGAAGACGAGTCCCTCTCCATCTCCATCTCCATACATCTTTCTTGCTTAACTGTGCCGTTCCGTCGGTGGCAGTATGATGGTTGAACAACCTGCGGAGGGATGACTGCATTTCTCACCAGCGTTCTAGGATCATATGCTTGTTTAATGAGATTTCCGTTCTCATAAGGTGGGAGTGGCCCCACAACTCTTCCTGGTTTAGCTGAATAGCAAACAACTGTGTACATTTAGCTTAAAATTAACAACTTAAACAGCACAAAGCATAATTACTTTTAAAAGAAGTTTAGAATACCCAGTGGAATCCGTTGTGGTGCCTGTGAGGTTCTGGACAGACTTCCAGGAATTCCATCTCCATCTCTGGAGTGCTTACTGCATGCATCTTCTGTAAGTTGCCGATGTTTCAATGTGGCAGTAAATGGCTGCTCTTTAGGAGGGATAATATTTGAATGTACAATTGTAGACCTGCAAAGGTCAATGGAACAAAATTTATCAGAAAATCACCAGGAACGAGAACTCAAAAGTAAAAAGCTAATGAAAATGGAAATTTCATTACTGAAAAAGAACAAAACAAACAAAAAGGCTACAAGTCTGTCAAAAAAGTAGGCTAAACTCTGAAAACTAGACTAATGAGCAAATTCAGACAACCATAGCTTTACATCATTTTTTCCCCTGTGAAACTCAGTGCCATATCTCTTGATTCACACCATAGTATGAGTAGAAGTTTTAGTTTCTATTCTCTGAAAGCAAAAGCTTTTAAGACGAACTAGGAACAAATGTGTCTAGCTTGACTGGACGATTCTGCCACCATAAGGTGATTCACCACTCTATCATACATTCAACAATGGTGACCAAATTCAGTACAAAAGACAGTGAACCGCACTTAACTTGCTAATTAGCGAGATAAGCACAAAATATACAAATTTGTGGATTAATATGGGTCAAAAAAAGGCAGTTTATGTCATTCAGGCCCACAATCTCTTTTTTTTAAGGGACTCGAGAGTCAAGACTAAATTGTTCGCCATCTATGCACCCATCATGGACTGCCAATCTGCCATGCACTATTTACGTTCAGTCCTTGCATTTCCTTGTAAAATAAACTGATTTAAAACGTGTACCATCAAAGGAATTCAACCCAAAACCTGGACATCAACCAGCACCTTCACTCCACCTAAAAAAAGAAAAAGGTACTGAGATTTAGATCCATCTACCTAGGGAGAGATGCATGCTTTCTTTCGAGCGGAATCACCGGCCCACTTTTACCACTACTTTCTTCTAGATGAGCAAACTGTTTCCTGAACTGGTCCACAGCACTACATAAATATATACAAAACAAATAAGGAGAAGTTAGCATACAGATAATTAAATGATGAGAGATGTTATCCATGAGAAATAACTAAAAGCATCATAACCTTGGGTAGAGAAAATTGGTTCTTTCTGTTCCATTAACGTAATCTTTGAGCAATTGAGGATGGTATTCAAGTATCTCACGGAAAATTAATTCCCGAACGTCTTCCTTTGTAACCCTTCGCCTCTCAAATTCAAACTCCACCTTTGAAATTTGCTGGCAAGACGGTTCTCTATCGGCTTTGGCAAGTCCCTTGAAGTAAGGATCGGCCAGTGCCTGATTACATAAAGGACAGAATATAATGTTGAACACTTATCGAACTACAATCCAGAAAATATTAGAGTATAGAAGAGTATAGAAATGATAACGACTCTCAGTACTTGTACATATGGCTAAGGATAGACGTATCTAGTATGCCATGACAAACCTCTTCAGCAGTTGGCCGGTCTTTTGGATCAAAAGCAAGTAGCCTTTCTAGTAGTCGCAATGCCAAAGGATCTGCATTAGGAAATTTCTGCCCCAAAGGAACAGGTTGCTTCTTCCTCATGGTAGTAAGGTATCTCCTGGCCTTTTCATTTCGAACCTGAATGAATAAACAAGAAAGTTGATACCCAAGCAAGTTTGCAGAGGTTGGGAGGATAAACATAGACTTTAGCAATATGATCAAAAAGAAAGTTAAGAGGTAAGAAACATACCCTAGAAATGGTGTCAATTGAAGGTGTCCCTAGCAGATCTGTCATCAAATCCAGCTGGTGAACAACATTTTTTCCAGGAAATAGTGGTTTCCCCGTTAAAACCTCCGCAAAAATGCAGCCTATACTCCATATATCAATTGCAGATGTATACTGCATCCAAATGTCATCGCAAAATCAAATCATTAGCACAAGTATGAGATTTTTATATTTATCTTAACAAAAAGGAACTACAAGCATGTTTTTGAAAGGTGCAAGAAATTTAAAAGTTCTAGTTCAAGAGAAAATACTTATATAGCAAAATTTACAGTGTTGCTCTTGACACATTATTTATTCTCCAACAAAGTATATATGCCTAACTGCCATGAACCATTATTTATTGTCCAACAAAGTACTGGGTAGCACTAGTATTTATTTAGCTGATAACTGTGAGTCGATATACGGAAAGAGTAACATAAATTAACCACCTCAACATTTAACTTTATAAAATATTTCATCAATCTTGAACTTGATTTTCACTTGGCAGTTCAACTAAATTGCTGAATGGTCCAATGTGTTAAAAAGAATTCCACAGGGTTTATAAGCTAAAAAGGGTTAAACCACAAGGTGTTTTGTATTAATCTCTACAGCTCAACATAAGAACTGATAACATAAATATCCAGACACAGTACGTAAACCACACCTTAGAGAAAAAAGAACCACATACTTCTGGCGCTCTATACCATCTTGTAGCAACATAATCCTGTAAAACATCATTGTAAAAGTTAATAATGACACATATAGTCCAATGTCCATACAGTATAATTCAAAAACATATGTATAAAAGTGAACGAGTGAAAGTTGAAAATTCATGTATCATGGTTCTAAATCACATATCGTCCAAAATATAGCAGTAGGTGTATCATTGAATGCAACTCTCGCTAAGCCAAAATCACAAATTTTAAGTTTACAATTTGCATTTGCCAAAATATTTTTTGGTTTCAAATCTCGGTGGTAGACATTTGCTGCATCAAAATTGTTAACCATCAGATTAATAACTTCCAACTGTAACTGAACGGAATCATAGTTACGCATGGTGCTCATATTAAAATATTTGACAGCAACTTCTAATATACAAATAGATATGCAACTCATAGTGCTACTGATCCATCAACAATGTCAACTTCAATTCAAAGACCAATGACTAGTGACAATTACCTGTGTGAATATACTTTAGAGCACGAAGCAACTGGTAAAGAAAGAACTGATAGTGCTCTTTCGTCAAGTCATCATTGGCTTTAATGACTTGGTGAAGGTCCGACTCCATGAGCTCGAAAACAACAAAAATATCTTTAAAATCTCTTCTGGATGGAGGAAGCATTATGTGCTTAATCTCCACAATGTCTGGATGTCGTAACAGCCTGAGCAGCTTTATCTCGCGAAGAATTCTAGCAGCATCAGACAGATGTTCAAAAATATCATGTATTTTCTTTATTGCTACTTTCTCACCGGTATGGGTATCAATGGCTGAGCAAACAACACCGTAGCTTCCCTTCCCTATAACCTCCTGAATTTTGTATCGGCTGGCATCACCATATTCTGAGAAAAAATCCATCTCCGTGGAACTCTGCAACATAGGAGCACCAAGTCAAGTTATTTATTGATTAAGAATATGAACATAACCAATCTCCTGCAAACACCACATCAAAGTAGTTTCTTCCCCTTATCCTTATCAGTTATCTCCCTATATTGTGAAGCTAATACATCTAAACAAAACTTTTTCCATACTACAGTCAATAGGATCCATCATATTTCCAACTGTATGCTAACAGATAACAATACTTACTGTAGCAGCAAATAACTAAAATATCAAAAGCATAGGACCAACGTGGAAGAAACAAAAGGCCAAATTTTCTCATGCCATTGAAATTGGATCCTCTTATAGCCATGCACACATGATAAGGTCAAATTAAAAATAATATGGCTTCCAATAAAGAACAAAGAATTTTCAGAAGGATATACGATATTCAGATTATATGAAACTTATAATATACAAATTTTTTAAAACATAGATTTCAAATGGAAAATAAGTTCATATTGAAAATAAAAACAATGAGTACAGAGCAAAAACATATATTTAAGGGGTTGAAAACTACCTCACAGAACCAAATCCTATTCTACTAAAGAAGTAAACAAAATAATCCATAATGATGGCACTAAAGATGATAAAGAGTTAAAGAGAACAAATAACTCATAATGCTTATGCACTTTAAATATATACAACATAAAAAAAAATAAACAACAAGCTATTAATTTTTGGGTTCACAAATTTCCCAGAATAACAAATCTCAGAGCAGCAAAGAAATGACCAGATTTCTTATGGGTTGTCCCTAAAAACATAACCATTTATTTTTTGCATTCAAAAGTTGAATGTAGATTGTATATTAGGCGGTCAAATGTTAAATATGTGGCTAAATATATAGATTCTAGTAACTTCAAATTTTAAAAATTGCAAATTTGGGTAGCATATTTAGAAGCAAAACTAACAATTCACTGCACAAATAAGATTATGAACACAAAAACATAAATTAGAAGGGCAATAAATCAAAAACTCACTTTCTTTCGGTGATCTTGCTGCATTGTTTAGTGTAATTTGGCAGCCAATTCAGCAGAAACTGATTTCAAGCAGTCGAATTAAAGATTTCTCAGACTAATTAATAAAAAGATAGACTGAATTAATTAATTAATCTTAGAAATGATTTAGCCACATTTGCCCCAACGACCTCGACTTCGGATAACAAAAGAACAATCCCACCTTATTCGTCTCCTCGAATCCTTCACAAAGAAGCCTAAAGAATGAAACCTAACCAAATAATCACTCATACACTTCTTCTGCTCTTTGTTCACTGAAACGACGGCGTATTCCTTCTTCGCGCCACCAGCAATAATCATAGAAACATCAACAACATTACTCGGCTCTCATCAAGCTCTTGCATCTTAGCTCCAAATTTAGAAAAGAAAAACTAGAATATTATTCTTATTATTTGTGTATGAATTATATCTCTGTGTTTATCAGCAGAGTTTCTGGATCTGAACAAACCCTAACTGGCAAAAGGATGAAGGAGCACAGAAACGGAAGAAGATCTGAACACCGACAGAAGACAGACAGACAGATAAAGAGAGAGATGAAAGAGTATGAAGAGAGAGAAAGTAAGGGTACAAGGCATGAATCTAGGTGGCCTTTCTTTTATGAGTCTAAAACAGCGGGTGGAATTTTCTTTTTCTTTTTTTTTCCTTTAAAAATATATGATTAAAATTTTAATTAATAGACGGTGGAAAATTGGCCATGGACTAAAAAGTTTACAATCAGAACTCTGTTATAAAACTTACTAAGTATAATAAAATTATATAATTATAATCATACCATATACTTAATAAAGAGAGTAATAAGAACAATAATAAGTAGATGAAAATAAGAGAACATTCAATCTATATGTATTTCATTCTCTTCATCTTGCTTCTATTTATAGACATATGTATATCAACATTTGGGAGCTCAAGGGTCATATTGGAAGGTGAAGGATTTTCACTAAAATATCATATTGAAAGGTGAAAGAACTCACCTTAGACATCCACTAAGTTTATGTCATATTTTATAACACTCCCCCTTGGATGTCTATGGTATAGCCATACGCGTTAAGAACTGCCTCATTAAAAACCTTACCAGGAAAAACCCAATGGGAAAAAAATTTGGTTAAGGAAAAAAGAGTGCAGTGCGTATTAGCTCCCCCTCATGAATGTATCACCTTGAGACATTAAGTTGCCGCATTCCAATATTGTGTCGCAATCTTTCAAATGTTGTAGCTGGCAATGCTTTGGTGAACAAATCTGCTAGATTATCTTTTGAGCGAATTTGTTGAACATCAATGTCACCACACTTATCAAGGTCATGTGTGAAAAAGAATTTCGGTGAGATGTGCTTCGTTCTATCTCCTTTGATGTATCCTCCCTTTAATTGAGCTATGCATGCAGCATTGTCTTCATATATAATGGTTGAAGTTCCTTTGCTGGAGGATAAACCACATGTTTCACGAATATGTTGAGTCATTGATCTCAACCACACACATTCTCGGCTTGCTTCATGGATTGCAATTATTTCAGCGTGATTAGATGAAGTGGCGACTAATGTTTGCTTTGTAGATCTCCATGATATAGCAGTATTACCACACATAAAGAGATAACCTGTTTGAGATCGACCTTTATGTGGATCAGATAAATATCCTGCATCAGCATATCCGACTAATTCATGATTATCATTATTTGAATAAAATAAGCCCATATCCATAGTTCCTCGTAGGTAACGAAAAATATGTTTAACTCCATTCCAATGTCTCCGGGTAGGAGAAGAACTATATCTTGCTAGCAAATTCACAGAGAACGATATATCTGGTCGTGTATTATTAGCAAGATACATTAGCGCACCAATTGCACTAAGGTATGGTACTTCAGGACCAAGTAATTTTTCGTTATCCTCACGAGGTCTAAAAGGGTCCTTTTTCACATCAAGTGATCGAACAACCATTGGGGTACTCAATGGATGACCTTTATCCATATAAAATCTTTTAAGGACCTTCTCTGTGTAAGTTGACTGATGAATGAGAATTCCATCTGCTAAATGCTCGATCTGCAGGCCGAGACAAAATTTTGTTTTTCCCAAATCTTTCATCTCAAATTCTTTCTTTAAATAATTTACTGTCTTTGGTATCTCTCCATGAGTTCCAATAATATTTAAATCATCAACATACACAGCAATAATAACAAAATCGGATTCTGACTTTTTTATAAAAACACATGGGCATATAGGATCATTATTATACCCTTCTTTCAATAAATATTCACTAAGACGATTATACCACATGCGTCCTGATTGCTTTAACCCATATAGGGACCTTTGCAACTTGATTGAGTAAACTTCTCGGGGATTTGAATTATATGCTTCAGGCATTTTAAATCCTTCAGGGATTTTCATATAAACATCATTATCAATTGACCCATATAAATAGGCAGCAACAACATCCATTAGACACATATCTAGTTTTTCATGAGTTGTCAGGCTAATAAGATACCGAAATGTAATTGCATCTACCACAGGAGAATATGTTTCATTGTAATCAATGCCAGGTCTTTGTGAAAACCCTTGTGCCACAAGTCGTGCCTTATATCTTACGATTTCATTTTTCTCATTTCGTTTTCGTACAAATACCCATTTATATCCAACTGGCTTTACTTTTTCAGGTGTTTGGACTACAGGTCCAAAAACTTCACGTTTTGCAAGTGAATTTAATTCTGCTTGGATTGCTTCTTTCCATTTTGGCCAATCATTTCTGCGTCTACATTCTTCGACGGATTTAGGCTCAAGATCCTCACTTTCATCAATGATATCAAGTGATATATTATATGCAAAAATGTTGTCAACAACTATCTCATTTCGGTTCCATCTTTTCTTTGTATAGACATAACTTATTGAGATCTCATCATTTTTACTGTTTTCAGGTACCTGAACCTCTTCTGGGGTTTTATGATTAGCTATGTCTATATCCTCATGAATATTTTCCTCCTCAATAATGCCAACTTGATTATTTGCTCCTTTCCTTTTTCGAGGATTTTTGTCTTTTGAACCGATTGGTCTACCACGCTTCTGGCGTGCCTTAGACTCATTTGCTACAATTTTTGCGGATTGTCCTATTGGAACTTCAATCCGGGCTGGAGCATTTATAGCTGGTATATGAGATTTGGTTACTCCTTTTGAGTCAGTGAATGCATTCGGTAGCTGATTTTCTATGTCTTGCAAACGAAGTATCTTTTGAACTTCTTGTTCACATTGTTTTGTACGAGGATCAAAATTCAACAGTGACAATGCATTCCAAGTAATATCTTTATCCAGCTGTTTAATTTCTCCCCCTAATGCTGGAAACATAGTCTCATCAAAATGACAGTCGGCAAATCGTGTCGTAAATGAATCACCTGTTAAGGGTTCAAGATATTTAATTATCGATGGGGACTCAAATCCAATATATATTCCCAACCTCCTTTGAGGACCCATTTTTGTACGTTGTGGCGGATAAATTGGAACATATACCGCGCAACCAAATATCTTTAGATGGGAAATATTTGGCTCATGACCCAAAACCAATTGTAATGGGGAGAATTTGTGATATGATGTTGGCCTAATTCGTATAAGTGCTGCTGCATGTAAAATAGCATGCCCCCAAACAGAGACAGGAAGTTTTGTTCTCATGAGCAATGGTCTTGCAATTAACTGGAGACGTTTAATAAATGATTCAGCAAGACCATTCTGAGTATGAACATGGGCAACAAGATGTTCATTGTTTATCCCAAGTGACATGCAATAATCATTAAATGCTTGGGATGTGAATTCACCAGCATTGTCAAGACGAATAGTCTTGATTATATGATCTGAAAATTGTGCTCGTAATTTAATAATTTGAGCAAGTAATCTCGCAAACGTCAGGTTGCGAGTTGATAATAAACACACATGTGACCATCTTGTTGATGCATCAATTAAAACCATAAAATATCTGAATGGTCCACATGGTGGGTGAATGGGCCCACAAATATCTCCTTGAATACGTTCTAGAAATCTTGGAGATTCAATCCCAACTTTAGCTGGTGATGGTCTAATGATCAATTTGCCTTGAGAACAAGCAGCGCACGTGAATTCCTTAAATTGAAGAATCTTCTGGTTCTTCAATGCATGGCCGTGTGAATTCTCAATAATTCTTCGCATCATTATTGATCCAGGATGACCCAACCGATCATGCCAAATAATAAAATTATTTGGTTCATTGAACTTCTGGTTCATTATTGCATTGACTTCAATTGTACTAATATTTGTGTAATACAATCCTGAGGATAAAACGGGTAATTTTTCCAATATTTGTTTTCTAGTAGAGACATTTGATACAATGTAAAGATATTCTATACCATTGTCATTGGCAGTCTCAATATGGTACCCGTTAAGTCGTATATCTTTGAAACTTAGCAAATTTCTTCTTGACTTAGTAGAGAACAAAGCATTATTAATAATAAATTTTGTTTCACAAGGAAGCATTATATTGGCTCTTCCAGAACCTTCTATCAAGTCTGTTGAACCTGATATTGTATTCACTTTTGCTTTCATTATTCTTAGATTTAAAAAATATTGTTTATGCCTGAGAATGGTATGCGTCGTTGCACTATCTGCTAAGCATATATCACCACCACTGATATTGGTCTCATTTATAACATGATGCAAATCCATATTTTCTTCACGAAAAAGAATAAATATATAATAAGTTCATAATAAGATACTATTATAACACAATCTTTTACATTAAACAAGCCAACATGAAAAGAAGAAAACAAAATACATAGAAATATAATAGCATAAAAGGAACACACTTAAAGGATTGACAGAAATATAAACTAATTATTATCATTACAAGGAATATCAACTTTCTCATTATTTTGCTCAAAGAAATCTGCAACGTCAAGGTGCGCCATATCTAAAGGGTCAAAATAAATATCATCATTATCTTGATGTGGCTGAGAAAAATTTATTTCTATGTTCTTCCCATTTCTTTTCAATGAGGACTGATATAAATCAACAAGATGTATGGTCGTACGACAGGTACGAGACCAATGTCCTTTCATTCCACATCGATAACAGATATTTTCTTCCTTCTTAGTATCAGTATCTCTGTTATGTATATTTTTCCCCTTTTCATTTTTCTCCTCATTCTGTGAGGGTTTGTTAGAGTTTGACAAATTACGACCATCATAATTGCGGTAATTAAAACGTCCTCGCCCATGGCCACGTCCACGACCACGACCTCTACTACGACCACGACCACGATTATTATTATTATATCTCGTAGCATTCACTTCAGGGAATGGAGCTGAACCAGTCGGTCGTGATTCGTGATTTTTCATTAAAAGCTCATTATTTTGTTCAGCCACAAGGAGACATGAAATCAGTTCAGAGTATTTCTTAAAACCTCGTTCTCTATATTGCTGCTGCAGGAGCACATTTGAGGCATGAAAAATGGAGAATGTTTTTTCTAACATATCTTCATCAGTGATATTATCTCCACATAATTTTAATTTAGAACTGATTTTAAACATTGCAGAATTATATTCACTTACTGATTTAAAATCCTGCAATCGTAAATGTATCCACTCATAACGAGCTTTTGGGAGAATAACTGTCTTTTGATGGTCATATCTTTCTTTCAAATTTTTCCAAAGAACAAGAGGATCTTTTATTGTGAGATACTCTAACTTCAACTCCTCATGAAGATGATGGCGTAAGAAAATCATGGCTTTCGCCTTGTTTTGACTAGATGTTTCAGCACCATCTTTAATGGTGTCTCCAAGACCCATGGCATCTAGATGAATTTCGGCATCGAGGATCCATGACAAATAATTCTTTCCCGTAATATCAAGTGCCACAAACTCAAGTTTGGCAAGGTTTGTCATTGTAACTTCATAAAAAAATATCAAAAATTATTAGATATATTTATTATAATAAATATTGTATAAACATTTAGTCAGATGATAAATGATTAGTACGTAGCAAAAATAAAATCTTGACAAATTATTTGTCCATATAGATAAGCCAACGAACATAATTGAAGTAAAATGTAAATTGTTACCGAGCGTAGTTATGTGTAAGCTACAAACAGTGTGCTAATAAGTATGAATGCAAATAAAATTGTTGTTATGTTTTGTAAACATAGTTAAACAAACAGCAATTATTATTAACATAGTTAGTAGTTAATATACTAAATGTATCATACAACTAAACAAAGTTCAACAGTAATAATAGTGATTGCATGTGTGTACAAAGTCGAAACAATGAAGTGATGAAATAACAAAGTGTCTGCAAGTATAATAGTAGCTGTAAACTAAAGTGCAGTGTACTATAATAAAATCACTCATTGCCAAAAACTAAGATTACGTGATAAAAAAAAAATGAGTGTACATAAGAATTTAAATTTGCAGTAGTAACGAAATTAAAGTGCCAAAAGATGACATGAATAACGGAAAACATACTTACTGCTTAAACCAAATATAATTATTTGCTTCAAGATGAAAATGAAGAGCAATTCGTGCTGATAACGTGTTATAAAACTTACTAAGTATAATAAAATTATATAATTATAATCATATCATATACTTAATAAAGAGAGTAATAAGAACAATAATAAGTAGATGAAAATAAGAGAACATTCAATCTATATGTATTTCATTCTCTTCATCTTGCTTCTATTTATAGACATATGTATATCAACATTTGGGAGCTCAAGGGTCATATTGGAAGGTGAAGGATTTTCACTAAAATATCATATTGGAAGGTGAAAGAACTCACCTTAGACATCCACTAAGTTTATGTCATATTTTATAACAAACTCAACAATATTTTCGTCCCACAAGTTCTCTCTGGTAAATGACTCTCACACCACTTATAAGAGCGTAAAAATATTAATTTTTTTTTAAATATTATAAATTATTTAAAAATTATTATTAATGATAATATTTATTATTTTTAAAATTTAAATTTAAAAATATCCTAAATTAACAAGAATATCAATATTAATCATATTATTCGTAACAGAATAGGTACATGGATTTAACTTAAAAAGTAGAACTTGCATGCTCTTTCTATATGCTAGTGTACAATTAAAGTAGCACTCACATCTCGTCTCGTGTATTCTTTTTCTTTTTTGCTAGTGCGCAACTAGTCCATTGTTATTATTGTACGTACATAGTAGTTATTCTTAAAATATGAATGAAGTTTATACAGTCATACTGACTTCATCTGTAACACCCCAGTCTCACATCGAAAGATAAGAGAAAAGTTTGTCTGTATATAAAGAATTGAGTTACTATCAATAGTACCTTCAAGTCATGACCTTTTGGGTGAGCCTGTGGTGGGCTAAGATGACCCAAGAAGATACTATTGGGCCAGTAATTTAAGGCTTTGTTTGGATGGATTTGATTCGATTCGGACTTAGGATTTGACCCAAGATTTGTTCCGGACTCGGGATTTGACCTGGGTTGTTACATCATCTGTTTTAAAATATAAAAGTCATTTAATTAATTTAATATATTTTTAAAACTTAAGTTTGATAACAATAAATTATGTTAATATTAATTTTTAGAAAAAGTATTATTTTTTAAATTAAATTTTTAAATTTTTTGGACCTGAGAAAAAAAAAGTATTAAAAGCTTGATTTTATATAAAAACAAGTTAAAATTTAATTAAGACTTATTTATATTCCACATGCTTTTTTGATATTTTTGCATGTAAGGTATGTTATTTGACCAAACCAATGTTGCTGAGAGAGTTAACAAGTTGGTGTTCCAAATTTACCCAAGTATCTATAGCTTGAAGTTGTTCATTCTCAGTTTCTCACTCTCAGTTGTTCCTTTCAAATTCTTCCTTCCCCATCTCCCTACATATACAAAATCGAAAATATCGAATCAGTGAAGGAAAGTGCAAGCGTGTAACTTTGAGAGAGAGAATGAAGTATTTAAAAGGAGTTGTAGATTGTGGGGGTAAATTTGGAACACTAATCATTTTACATTGCCAAAAATATTAATGTAGTTAATCAGCGAACCTTACTTGTGAAAATATAAAAAAAACTTACAAAAATATCATTTCCCTAATCATAATTATATAACTGTTTCATTTTAGTTAATTTTCCTTATCCGAAATGTTTATATACGGGAGACGGGGTCCGTGGGGAGATGGATAGATACGAAGCCGGATGTTAGCATTAGAATCAAGGAATTTGAGGGCATTGATTTCATTTTGATAAGTAGGGTGGCGGAAATAGACTTTTCAATAAATGTGGTGTCGCCTAGATAAGCCGATTAGGTACACCTATTTTGACAAATGCACCTGAGAAATTATAAAAGCCAAAATTGCAGAAGTAAAGCAAAAGTTCGCGTAGCGACACCCAACGTCCATTTTCCTTTTGTAATTTCTCTATCCATAATTTATAAGTCGGTCAAGCTGACTTATAAGTTACTTCTCCCGTCCTTTATTATTTATTTTTTTACAAATAGGCACATATATTAAAAAAAATTAATACTATATTTTTTAACTAAAAATAACTTAAATGTCAATATTGTTTTTGCATTGGAATAAGAGAGTATTACTTATTGGATAAAAATAGTGAAATAGCCAAAGTTATATTTAATACTTGGGGTAATATTGGAAACTAAACAATTAATACTTAATTAAAATTTTTAAACGACAAATATTAAAAGACAAAAATATTTCTCTAAAACGACATTTAAAAAGGGACGGAGGGAGTATTTTTTATCATTCAAGTGTTTGACTGTAATTTATTTTTAACTTATAAATTGACTTATAAGTAGTTTTTGAGAAATAATAAATTTTTACTTCTCAAAAAATGATTTATAAGTCATTTTAAAACAAGTAGGTTAGAGCAAATATAAAGATTATTTTATCCTTATTTTAGTAGTATTTACATATTATTTTAACTTATAAGTCATTTTAGTCAAACACTTTTACATTTTATTTTAACTTAATTTCTGATTTATAAATTAAAATGATGTCAAACACTTTTATTTATAAGAAGGTTGTTTATGAGTGAGTTCGTGATATTTATATTTGAAATTAACGAATTTGAAATATATGAATTTTTATTGGATCTCAAGCTAATAAATTTTTTATAGTTATTTATAAAAAGAGTTCCGTTTTCAAAATTTACAAACATATTATTGACAATTTAGTTTAGCAACAATGTATGATAACAAAATTGTGGAAATTTTTTTAAAACTTTGTGTCATTTTAGATCATCCCCAAAATAAAAGGAATTATTATTTTTATAAGAAAATTTTAATATTTTCACAAAATATTCTCATTTTCTATTTATGCAAGAGAAATATTGTAAGATCATCAAATCTCTTGTGAAAATATCAATTCTCAAAATAAAAATAAAAAAAAAACTTTAATTTGAACAAAAATAAAAGAAACAATTTTTTTGGTGGAATAAATGGAATATTACGAGTCCATCAAACTTAAATCTCCATCGTATAACATATTGTATTTAAACTGAAAATGTTGAACCCTAATTTATAGTGTCAAAGTAAATAGAATAAGAGGGTCCATGTTGATTATAAAATTTTATGTATATATACTATTGCTCGCCTCAACATAGTGTGTGAGTTTCAAAAAGAATTTTTTAAATTTATTACTATTTTAAAACTATTTTTAATATTAAAGCTTAAAACTACTACTTATTGTTCAAATAACCATTATTTATTTAGTTCTTAAGCAAAGTTTAATATGCATTTAAAGGTTCGAAACTTTATAAATTAATAGCTAGAGAATTAAAAAATAGAGAAAAAGAAAATGAGGAAATGCACCGACCTTGACGAGTAACTTAACAGTTCCATCACATGTTTCAGCCGGGGACCTACACGGTTTCTTGTGATTCTCATTCATCTTCATTTCTCTTTCTTTTAGTGGAAAAAAGTTGGTAATTATTACTGTGTTTCAGAATAAAATTTTTTATTATTATTTTAAATAGTTTTAAATTAAATGTCTATCTATTTTAAATAATTTATTTTTTATAATAATTTGTCTATAATACTCTTAATATTAATTATCATGTTTTTATTATCTATGCATATTTATGAAACATTACTAATCATGTGTAGAAAACTATACAATTAAATGAGAATTTAAATACGTGTACTTTTGTTATTTTATTCTCCGTTTTAATATGCACAAGAAAATAACTAAGATTTTTATCTTACGACAGAAAGACTAGTGTTGTATTATATTTTTAAACTTGAATTTTTTTAAAAAATTTAACATAATTTATTTAAAATTTTAAAAATATATCTATAATGGTTTATTTATAAATTAAAACCCCAACCCCCGCCTAAAATTGTTTGATGCATTCCTCATCATTGTGCACAAATTACATGACTGATTTTTCCAGTGGAAGTGTGGAACCCACTTAATGGAGGCACGCCTGATAAAAAGTAACAGGAGTATAGCACGTGGAAAAATGAGGTCATCCACCACCAACCACTAATGTTAAGTCCAGTCCTGCATGCTCCAATAATTTAACCAAAGTGCTTGGTCTCATTCTCATATGCCTTTCGTAGCACAGCCGACACATAATAATAATAATCACCTACCAATCTACCTATCTATCGTAAACCAAGAACTTGACCCTTTTTTAGTGAGTCATATTGTAAAATAGTAATAACATTTTTTTTAATTATAAAATCGGCCATGACTGTTAAAATAAATTGTCACATCTCGTGTGATGCCCCAAAATAAATTCACACAATTTATTTTGAGTCGTTAAAATATATACTATAAAATTTAAATACAAATTTTTCTATTTATAACTATTATACTATCGTGCAAAATACGCCAACACATATACTGTGAGTTTCAAAACAAACATAACTTAAGTTCTCAATACAATTATTAGCACCCTATTTTATAACGTATTGAGATACATCTACAGTCTCGGACGATCACTACATATCCCGACTAATCCCAGCTACACTCTCATTTTCTGAGAAGAACAATGGAACAAAACTGAAAAGGGTGAGCTCAATTAGTCTACTAAAAAATATCATAACTAAGATAATGAAGAATAAATTATCTTTAGCATTTAACGATAATAAATCAGATATTTATCGAGAATAAATTTTCAACGATAACTGCAGCGAAATTAATAATTCATTAAAAGAGTCAAATAGAACATAATGTCTACTATTTTCTCTTATTTGAAAAAAATTCACCATCATTATTTTATCTCTATAACACCAATCAACAATTCCTGTTTATAATCATCCAAATCAACAGTTTATCTTTGCACTACGCGCCAAACATATTCATTTGTAACACCAATGGTCATGATCATGTTAAATATCAGTCCATCTTTGCATTGCGCGCCAAAAAGAACTTTCACTACAAGCCTTTGTCTGTAATACCAAATATTATGATTATATTAATAAACAGTTTATGGTCATAATAATGTCAATCACCAATTTATTTTTGCATTACAGGGCAAAAAAAAAACTTGTATCACCATTTAAATCTGAGGATTATGACAATGATATAAATGATGAATAAAAATAATAAGATCAAGAATAAATATTAGAGACTTGTAATTTAAATTATCCAAAGTCCAAGAATGTCCAAATAGTTAATATGATATCCAAAAATTCGATCAGAGTTCAAAAATAGAATAAATAAAGTTCACAATTCAACTATAACGTATAAAATGTAATAGAAAGATTGAGGTGAAAAGATAGTAAATGAAGCACAAACTATTAAGGATATTTTATTAATTTTAGGAATTTTCACCATTTAATATTAAGGTTATGGAAATGAATAATAATTTCTTACCATAAATGGAGAAGTATGAAAGAAAATGATATCCCTTACGAGTATGAAAAAATAAAATAATATCATTTACGAGTATGAAAGAAAATGATATATTTTACCTTAGTATTGAGACTAGATCTAACTGGTATAAAAAAGATTATCTTGAGAAATTCTTGCACTATTTGTAACACTCAGAGTATCTTTATACTCAAAAGAAATACGCACAATATTATAGAAGAAGAATCTTGTGATTCTGGTGTGAGTTTCATACCTCAACTAAGTAACTTATTTATAGAAAAATGCTTAACACACCACGTTTGACAAATGCGCGGCTTAGCACGCCACTAACGAATTCGTTAGTCTGATTTTTACTGTACAATAAAATATTCTAATAAAACAAATAACTTTATATATAATATAATATATTCTAATAAAACAAATAACTTTATATATAATATAAAAGTTTTTTGTTTTATATAAAAAGTTTTCTATTTTATTACTATTATAATAATAATAATAAAATAAATACTGAACGAAATTTTTGTCGACAGTTTGACAAATTGACAAGTGGGGGTCTATGGAATAATAAGTCAAACTTACAACAAACGTTTCATGACAAATCTCAAAAATTGAACAAATAACCATCACACATCACTTATCTTTAATCAACACATTTTCAATCTTTCAGCAATTATTCACCATTAATATTATAAACTCACAATATTGACAACCAGATTATTTCCAGGAAAGAGAGAGTTTTTCGTAGAAACGGCGCGCAATTAAATAAATCATTTCCTTGACAAAACTTCTAAACATTGTCAATAATGCTAATTGGTCTAATAATATTATATCAAATAATATGAGTTAATGTGACAATTATTGATTTGACAATATCAAATACTATGCAGATGTTACTGTAACAATTATTGAGTTAAATACTGTGCAACTGCTACTATATAAAATATTAAATCAATAATATGAAATACTGTGCAATATCGTATGTTAATATGGAATTGTGCTATTGTGGAATATCACGTGCCACTGTGGGATAACACGTGCTACTATTCTTTTATTAATGGGGGTATTTCAATAGGTGTAGGTGATAAAATCGTTGACAATTTTGTTATAAAAAATTATTTCTGTCGTTTTCAGTATCCGATAATTAGTCGTTGTAGGGCCCACCAATGATTTGTTATTTCGGCGCCGTCGTACTTTACCGAATATAATATTCCTCGACAAAAAAGAATATTCCTCGATAAAAAATATATTCCCCAACATACTGTTTATGTGATAATTTACATATATCACTCTTAATTATAACATTTTATCAATTAAATACCTTAATGTTTAGAATAATAATTATAAAAAAATAAACTTTTATTTCATAAAAGTCGGGGTCTTACATCCTGTCTCACAAAAAAAAATTTATTCATATTTTATCTCATACTATTTATATGCAACGATTGTGCCACTTAGTAGTAGAAGGTTGTCTTTAAAAATTTGATTGATCTGACTTCTCTCCCAAACAGTCCTTCTCATAAATAAATTATTTTTAATTTCTCTCATCACTTTAATGTTTTAATTTTCTCCTTTTTCTTTCTTGTTCTTTTATATCTTCATTTTTCATAAATATAATGGCCATTTGGATGAAACAACAAAAGCAATTAAGGATTAAGTAAAGTAGATTTGCTTGAAAATGATAGCATCAATGTCTAAGGAAAACTAAAAGTTAAAGGGAACCAACGGCTACCCATTAGAGATGTTGGTAGAGGCCAAACACTTGTCCATCAAAAAAGGCAGATTTATTGTCACAATCATTCAATCATTCACTTCCTTTGTTACTAAGAGAGGCCAAAATATTAAAAAGGTTGTAGTATTGGCCATTACTTCTTTTCAACTTGTTTATTTTCTAATTAACAATAGATCCATTTTGTAACTTACCATGATGTCAAATCAATGTTTTATAACCGCATGATTCTTTTTCAACACATGATGGGGGTTACTTTCTTTTCTTTTTAAAACTGCGGAATTTGCTATGTTTAAGTCTACACGAATTACTTGGTGCGTGTAATATTATACACTTACAAATTATATTGAATTAACTAATGATACGTACATAATATTTTTTCCTTTTCATTATTATATAGATCGTTTTAAAATAAATTCATAATATAAAACGTTTTACATATATCTAAGATATTTTTTAATTATTTCCTACTTTATTCTTAAAAAAATAAAATAATTGAGAAAGAAGAAAAAGAGTAATTAATTAATGTATAAATAGTAATGAAATTTTAAATTAATATTAATTACCTAATATTTAGAATTAATAATTTTTTTAATATGTGTGATTATGTCTTAAACGATTTATATAATAAAAAGGAAAGAGTATTTGAATAACTTCCAAGAGCATCATTACTAGTAGTATATAAGTTTAAGTTTATAAAAATGAATCTACATATACGTGCAAAACTAGTATATAAAGAAACATTAAGTGCGTCTTAGAAATTAGTGTATAAAGAAACATTAATTGCGTCTTAAAATTGTAAAAGTTATTGAAAGGGTGTTATCATGAAACTTGTGAAATTATAGTACTCTATTTGTTCTTAAAAAATTGTCTTTTTAGGGAGTAATTTTTGTTTTAAAAAGATTGACGTTTTGAGTTTATCAATGCAAATGGAGTAATTTTTTCCATCTTTACTCTTATTTAAAGTTTTTTCCTACTTAATGGTTTTCCTCAAAAAAAAAAATCTCTTCTTGGTTGTTGAAACGTTCTTACAAATCCTTTCCATTCCCAATGTTTCTTCTTCATAATCTCATGGTTGGTAGTATACTCCTTTTTGAAATCTACAAAGTTAATAATTGGTTGAGATAATTAAAACAAGGATAATAGTAGTATTTTTCACAGGGAGTAGTTGCATTCCTTAATCTACGTGAATTAACCTTAAACGACAATCTTTTTAGGAACAGAGAGAGTATTTAATAATTAATGTATGTGTATATATATTTCAAAAACTATTGTTATTAAATTTGTTAAATTATAATTTCATAGTGTTATATATGTGTGTGTCTTAAACACACAACCTTATATGTGTTATATTATTTTAAGAGATTTTATTAATGATGTTTTTAGCATCATACTATTTTCATTAATAGTTGTTTTGACATTTCATCAATTTATCAATTAAAATTACATCGTATTAAGTGTAGAACACACACAAGGTTGTGCGTTCTTAAGACACAAACTCTTTTTTTCATATATATAGATATATATATATATATGTTTTAATATATTAATGATTTTTAATACTCCTTTCGTCCCATAATATATGGCGTTTTAGAATTGTGCACAAGAATTAAGCAAATGATTGTATAGCATTAAATCTAGTATTAATTGTCTATAATATCCTTTACCATATATTTATCTCATACTTTCTCTCTCATCTGTAACATTTTCCAATAAGGAGCAATTTAAAAAAAATTATGGTTAATTCTCCTAAATTATATAAAACGTTAAATAATTTGAAAAAAATAAAATTATCTAAAACGTCATAGATTATAGAACAAGAGAGTAACAAAATTTGTGAAAATCAGTGCCTTACGGATGCCTTGGTGTCCCTGTTAGCAGGACCGATAGCAATAATATAAGGTAGGTATAGGATAATTTTGTTCCTTTCATATCTAACCATAAATCTTTATTATAAGGTGGGCATAAACCTGCCTGTATATATACACCGCTATGAACCACTCAAATAATATCCTTTATAAGAGGATTAATTCAGCAAAAAGAGGAGATACATAATGTCCTAATGTAACAGTCATATTCAACTTAGTGGAGCAGGCAATTTAAGAACAGTAGACTATTATTCTGTTGTTATTGATTATAAAAAATATATTTATATTTGTAATAATATTTCTCTAAAATAGTATTATAATATACACACACACACACACACATATATATATATATATATTTAGGGTTTTTGTTTTGTTTATTTTCACCTAAAAACAAACCAAAAAAGAAATAAGCCACATCAAAAAATAAACGAGATTAAAGGGGGGGATAAAGGTTGTTGCGGTGGAAAAAAAGAGAACTATGGCATGTGTGACACGGCCCCAATGGCCTACCACCTTCGAGGCCCGTACCAGCATACAAAAAAAAAAGAAAGAAAGGGAATCGATATTTTTATATGTCACATAATCTGTGAAATAAGGAGTTAAAATATAAATAAATAAAATTGTAAAGAATTCATGTTCAATTATTATGTCCGTATAGAGTTTTTGAATCTTTTTTATAAGAAAATTAAGTAAGTTTCATATTCATATAAGATAAAATAAAAACTCTACGTGAACATAAAAATTGGACATTAGTGTATTTGAATTTCACATATTTATATTTTTATCCCCAATGAGGGGTCAAAATACAAATATGTAAAATTTAAATACACTAATATTCATTTTTCATGTTCGTTTAAAAGAATCCAAGATAAAATTACGTAAAAATATCAAAAATAGATATAAAAATATACGTTCCCGTAAAGAAAGGCCGAATAGTTTTAATCCATGCAAAGTTTCATTTAGTTGTAGAAGCTGAATCATTGGCTTCTCAGAGGTGGAGACAAACTTTTCCAAATGAGGGACTTTTAACAGATTTTTTATTCGTACCTTTAGATAAACAATGGAGAAAGTAGTGTTTTGTTTTGGATAGTCATGATTTGACTCGATTCTGATTTATTTAGATTTTGTCTCGTATATTTTATTTTGGATAGTCACACACAGTTAAGATTAATTTGTTCATTAATTTAAATTTTACACAATATATTTCGTTCTGGATAGTCATTACTCATATTATTGATATGAGTTCATTTATTTTGAATTTCACTGGAGTAAGTTCGGATTTGACGTGTCAAAATCCAACTTACAAGATTGAATTTAGGAAGAAAGTTGTTAAAGCGCAATTTTTTTATTTATTTTTATTTTTATAATTTACGTTCTAGTGTAAAGTTAAAATTTAGTTAGTTACTTATTTCGTTTCAAATTTAAAGATATAATTTGACTTTTGATGATATATTAAACTTTAAATTGATGTGAATTTATTTAATATTAGTCGATACAATTATTAAAATTGTATATTATATAACAAAAACTATTAATCACGAAATTTATAAACTCTTAAGAGTCATATTAATTTTAAAGTTTAATATATCGTTGTATGACTTCAAAAGTTAAATTATATCTCTAATTTTATACTTAATTCTAAATCAGTGTTCACATGGTAAATTTTAGAAAGATTTTAATTTTTAGGAAACTTCATTTCCATGATCTTAAATTCTTTCCTTTTTCCTGTTTTTTGATCTCACCATTTAAACTAACTAAATAATACAAGCTCACAAGCTCACAAGTCATCGAATATACTCAAACAGATAATTCTCACAGCAGTGTCAAGCAAGTGTCTGAAGAGAAGGGAGCAATTAATAATGGCATCTTTCATAGTTGTCATCTTGTGTTTTGTTTCGATTGTGACTGAATAAGTCCTTTCTTACTATCTATCAGGAGTACAAAAAATAATAATAACCATAAATAACTAGCGATAGTAATGAAGGTCTTAATTCAGTTATTGCAAATACTTCTTCCATTATCAATTGTGATAGTTTCATTTGATATTTTTAAAATTTTCATACATTCAATTAGTTAAAACTTAAAACACATTTTCTAACAAACTTTATAATGGAAATCGTTTTAAAATTTTAATTATTGTAAATATATTTTCATTTTAGTTGAAAATTCAAAAGTTGAATAATACTCCTATTCAAAATAAAGAAGGATGGTCAAGTCCTAAATACTATATACTCTCTCCGTCCCAAATTAATTGATTTTCTAGGACTTTTTTAAGTCAAATTGACTGTTTTTAAAATTAATAATTAAGCATATATAAATATATTTCTAAAATTATAAAAATTGAAATTAGTAATAAATTGTATATACTTTCTTTTGGTTATAATATCTTCACCTATATGTTAGCAAAAATAGTAAAAAGATTAGTTTTAAAAATAGTCAATTTGACTTTAAAAAGTCCTAGAAATGCAATTAATTTGGGACGGAAGGAATATCTCTTTTACGAACAAGAGTTTCAAAATTGATATAAGTTTACTTAATTTTAGACAATAAAATTGTAACTATTATAAAAAAATAAAAAAGTGCATATTTAATTTTGAGACTAATAAAGTAATTAGAATTGCAACTTAAAAACAATGTTATATAAAAAGGGATATCCATACGTTCATCATAAGTATATCCACACGCTGCGTCTTTGTCTCACATCGTGACCAATTTGCAATTTTTCTCACTTTATTAGGGGAGAGAGAGAGAGAGAGAGAGAGAGAGAGAGAGAGAGAGACCACAATACGTTTTTGGGTTTGGGGGTGTCTTTTAGGTGGGACAAGCAAATAAACGGTTGAAAAAGTTTTCGTCCCTGGGCTTGCATGTTTGACAATTGATTTAATAGTGATTTTTTTTTCCTAGTTCGGTATCTCATTTTGTTTATACTTTACTAATTTCTCTAATTCGTTTTTTTTCTGTAAATATTTTTCTTTCAAGTATTACGGTCTTATAGGAAAAAGCAAAATTATTTTCTCAAGAATTATAGGTTGGGCAAACTTATGCAGCTCTGCTCGGTTTCTAAGATAAATGAGTCGAGTTCAATCGCGCTTTGAATTTAATGGGATCAAAATTAAAGTTGATATCCAACCTCCCTAACTAATTGACACTTTGAAATTTTATTATGATTAATTGACTACTTTTGAAATTATTATTTTTACAAGTAAAATTTAATATTCTTATAATTTTTCTTTCACATGAATATGAGATTAATTTATTTCTCATGTGAGAGAAAAATTTGTGAATTATTACCTTTAACTGTAAAAAAATTATTCCGTTTACCTTTTTTTTTTGGTACTAAAGGGAGACTAAAAGCCAGAACTACACACAAAATCTTAGGGTAGTAACCCCAGTGACATCTCTACTAAGAAGATGACATAAATTTTTAGACGGGTAATGTAGAATCTGTCTAGACTCAATCAACAAAACTTTTTTGGCTAAGAAATCAGCACACCAATTACCTTCTCACCAACAATACAACAAGGTACACTCGCACTCTCTATTTAACAAGTCACGAATTCTCCAAATCAATAAAAAATTTGGATATTCATTAGTTGCAGCAAAAATTAAATTAAGAGGCACTTGTGAATTAGATTCCAGTTCCACCTGTCGGTAACATTCATTCCATGTAAGCTCAAACCCTTGCCAAATTGCCCAGTGGTTTGCAACTGTATTAGAATTAGTGCCAATATTAACCATAAAGACCACATGCCATCGACCAAGACAATCACGAACACGACCACCAGCACCAGCTCGGCCCGGATTATTTTGGGAAGCCCCATCAACCTTTAGTATGACCCATTGAGCCCTCGGGAATTTCCAAGCTATGTGCCTAACCTAACCTAACCTAACCTAGCCTGTTTGGAAGGCTTCAACTTATCTTGTACAGTGGCCTGACGAATAGCATCCATACTTGCTAGAATTTGCGGAACATCCAGTAATTGAGCATGAGTCACTTGATTCCGGTAGTACCATAAAGAGCAAATTGTTTGTCTAAAAATTAAAAGGCCAATCCCAAGAGGCATCCACTGTTATACACTGCACCTCTAAATTCCATGTTACCCACTGTGGTAGAAAAATTCCTCCTCCCAAAAATCCGGATGTACCAATCTCCTCCAAGTAGGTCGGACCCAATTACAATCTCGAACAGCATGAATTGAATAGTGCTGTCTGTCGCTAGAGAACAAAGAGTACACATCACATATTGCAATCTATCACTCACTTGGAATTCCTTCCTATTCCATATATCTACTTAAACATTTAATATCGACATAAATTTATCATCGTATGTATGTAGTATAACTCATATCCAAATATAAATAAATTATCAATATAACTATGAAAGGTAATTTGTACAATATAATACACAAACCCACACAAACACAATAATTTTTTTTTGAAAATTCTACAACATTCAATAAATTAATGTGGTGTCTAAGATTAGTGAGAAAAACAAATATCCATGTTTTTTAGTTAATAACTAGAAGTCGCAAGGTCAACAAAATCTGAAACATAGTTGGGCTAGTTCACGTATTTCACATATCTATATGACTATATCTATTCTCGTATTCTGACCCATCATAACGCAGTCCATCAAAATAACTGGGCTGGGTTGGCTTGGGATAGACTAGTGGGTTTTGCATGGGCCTTTAGAGGGACTCAGACTAATAACCTAATGACATGAATAATTATGAATGCGGTTATAACTTATAAGGGCAAGTTAATGGGCCATATATAACATTAACGGCCGTCTCGTCAGAGCCTAGTAAGAAAAGGAACTTAACAGATGCACTATACTTAGCCATATTTTTTGAAACATAATTTTTTTTTTTTGTAGATATTACATTATTTTATAAAACGTACAAAAACAAAATAAAATTAAAATTTTGATAAATTAGAGTTTTTGCGGTACGAAGGGAGTATTTCTCGAAACATATTGTAGCATTTTTCTCTCTTCTTCACTATTTCATTTTCTTTTGAGGTGAAAGTGAGACCCATTTATTTTGTTTTCTATCCTCATTAACTTTAAAATATTAATAAATTATTTAATTTCCTTTTTTTCCCCTTTGGTTTATTTATTGTAAATATGTTAATCAATTCAATTTGTTTTCCTTATTCAGATATTAAAATTGGTTACACACTGCAATATACAACTGTACTCTTTATTTTTATTTTTCTTAGGGAGCTATAATTTATTTCAAAGACTAGTCTCACTTAAGATTACTTTCTTAAAGAAATGCCGCTTGACAAAAGAAAATAAAGGAGGAAGATAACATTGTGGAAAAGAATAGGAGGAAAAAGACAAAAGGAAAAGAAAAGAAAAGAAAAATAAATAAATAAGAGAGATAAAACTCCTGTCAAAATCCATGTAAAGCACTGAAAGGGTAGTATACTTTGTCTCATGCAAAAGAGTAGTGGCAACTGCCGTAGTTTTTGCTGAACTTCGAGGCTAATTAAAAACACATCTTTTCTCACAAGTCGTGTCAACGGACGCAAACCAAATTCAGACGCACCCAAATAATTCTGGAGAGAGAAACATAATAGAGAGATCAGACAGAAGGAGCAACCAACTATTGAATAATTTTGATGTTGTTATACTCCTTTCCCTCCAATCATGGATTAATGGGTTTCAGTTTCTCTCTCTACGTTTTCCACTTTCCACTTCGTGTTTCTCTCTCCAGTGTCCCGGCGGCAGATAGGGAAGTAAAAGAGTAGAAGAAATAAGTTTCTCTGCTTCTACGAAACTGTTTTTCTTGTTGTTTTTGTTGCTGTTGTTGTTCATAACCTCCATTATATTTATGCCTTTTGAGGTACTTTCTCTCTGTCTAAAACTTTTGTGGGTATTCAAATTCTCTGGCTAATTATGTGTTTTGTTTCTTGGCTTGGTATAAAGTTGCGATTTTTGTTTTGAGTTATTTTGTTTTTGTTGATGAAAATGGAAAAGGTGTTGAATTTATGTAGACTTTACTTGAAATCGCCTTCTTTTTTTTGCCTTCTTCTTGTTGGAATGGGAGTTTTTTACCTTTGAATTTATGTGACTTTCTTTTAGCTTCGATCAATGTTGACCAGAATATTTGTGAGGCTTTTTTTTTACCTGTGTACTTTTAGAATGATGTTTAAATTTGTTTGATTTTTCATGTGGGGTTATTTCTAGTTCAAGTCAACAGAGCGAAATTGAATTAACAAAATGATCCATCCACAGAATTTTGTGGGGTTGTTGAAGTTTAATAAAAGCCTATTATTATTAAATTGTACCTGCAATCATCAATTCTCCTGGCAAGACTGGGGGGCTTTGATGTTTCATGCAGTAAAGTACAGTAGTTGGTGAATTTAGTTTATACAATTATACTCCTTAGTTCCAAAATTAGAGATACAAGTTGACTTTTTATTTTTATTTTCGCTAAATAAAATTAAAGATTCATTGAGTTTATTGTCAAGATGTCATTTTTAATATCTCGTCTAAGTTTTCACTTCCATATTTGGTTTGGTGTTATAGTGTGCAGTCAACTTCTATTGCTGAAATATTTCCTCACTTAATTTCTTCCCCTTATAAGTTGACCTGGAATGTAGGCTCTAGGTCTAGGCTCACCCATCAACCCGCTCAGGGAACCTAGTATATCTATTCTTCCTGATGTACTTTTTCCATTTTATTTCCATTCTGCATTCTATATTGGCCAAACCAAATTTCTCTTTCCTTGTGGTCCTGTGGAATAGGGCGGAGGTTTTGTATAATTGCACTTTCTTTTGTCTATGATATTTGATGTGGAGGTCAATATTTACTCTATGCTTTTTTTTCTTTCAAAGTTTTATTTTATTGACTCGCATAACAAAAATCCGGAGTTCAGAATTTTGTAATAGTATAACTTGTAATCCCTTTCACTTGTGTTTCCAGGAAGTGACTGAATGGAGATGAATTTAAAAAATTCTATTTCAGGTAATTCTAAAGATTTCCTCCCCTTCCCTCCCCCCCCCCCCAGCCCAAAGCTTAAACGCATCACTTTTACATTCTCAAATTCTTATGTTTTTATCTTTGTTTGTAGGTCCATCGGGAATTCACTTGGTCGATATTTCAAGAAAAGTTGGAAATGCATGGAATATTCCACGTAGTACTGATGCATATTATGCATCAACTGATGCTAGCTTGTTTTCTAGCTCGTTGCCTGTCCTTCCACATGAAAAGTGTATGTTTGAGCTTCATTGCTGACATGTTTTGCATACTGTCATTGAAATGATTTTAAAACTTGTTTTACCTGTAGTGAATCTCATCGGGATGGGGCATTCAGGTCAATACGCTGACGATGACTTTCCTCCCTTAAGTAATATTCGTCAAGCAAATGAAGGTAAAAATTCAGTTCTAGATATTGAGTCACATGCCATTGGACGCTTACTTCCTGGAAATGAAGATGATCTATTAGCTGGTGTAATGGATGATTTTGACCTTAGTGGTTTGCCTACTCAACTGGAGGATTTGGAAGATGATCTTTTTGACAGTGGAGGGGGAATGGAAATGGATTTTGACCTCCAAGAGAGCCTACTAATCGGTGTGTCAAAGTTGAGCATGTCCGATGCTGTTCCCAGTGGCATTGATAACCATGGTCTTATAAATGGCGGGGGAACAGTTACTGGAGAACATCCATATGGAGAACATCCTTCAAGGACACTATTTGTTCGTAATATCAATAGTAATGTTGAGGATTCTGAGTTGAGATACCTCTTTGAGGTATTTCACACAATTCAGATCCATTAAATCACATCTATCACTGTCTTTCAACGTTCTGCGGCTTAATTATTAAACTCACATTATATGTTTACGGAGTTTTTTTTATTTGACCATGTTATGGTAAGTTAGTAAGTTTTGTACTCGAAATTCAATTTTAGGAGTTCTGTTTATTCCATAAAAAAAGGATCCATCCTCTTGTGTTACTGCTATGCATTTAAGTGGAGGAGGAGGGGGGAGGGGGGTCCCATTACGATTTATTGAAAAAGTGGCCAGAATGTTTAAGCAATCTTGTGAAAGTGCAAAAAAATTGTAATAGTTGTAACACTCTCAAAAGTTTGTCATTCCAAGTCCTAACATAAAGTGTCAAGTATGAACCCCCACCCAAACCCACTCCATTATAGCATACCATCTCGAGTTTGATCGAAGTATACAACCTCTTGTTTTTTAGCCAATGTTATTCCTGGCGTTGCGATTACAGACTGCAGTCTCCATGCCTGTGCAGCACTGGTCAAGACTTATGGTTTTTAGAGGATTGACGAATAGTCAAATTTCATAAATAAATTATTAATCTTAGATATTGCTGATTTGGTAATAAGGCATCAACACAACCACAAAGGAACAATGGTCCATGCATTAAAATAAATTCTAAGTTATGAAAGATCGAGAGGTTTTGATGATTGACCAGAACATCAATTACCTGATTCGGGACGAGAAAGGCCATATATCTGTCTAAACGGACATGTGTCTTTTTTATGATATTAGAATAAGAATCATGAATACTCGTGGAATTGATTTTTCTTTGTAGCAATATGGAGATATAAGGACCCTATATACTGCATGCAAGCACAGGGGCTTTGTGATGATATCTTATTATGACATCCGAGCTGCTAGAACTGCAATGCGTGCACTTCAAAATAAGCCCTTGAGACGAAGAAAACTTGACATTCATTTTTCAATTCCCAAGGTTTGAACTAAGAGTTAGTTTTATTTTTCCATAGTTTGGTATTATTGATTAGACTAGCATCTATATTATGTGTAATATTCCTTGCTACGCACAGGATAACCCATCAGAAAAGGATATTAATCAGGGAACTCTTGTAGTGTTCAATTTGGATGCATCTGTGTCAAATGATGAACTTCGTCAAATTTTTGGGGATTATGGGGAAGTCAAAGAGGTGCTATTATCCTCTAATAATTTTTTACGGCTGTTAATTTTTTGACCAATTGTAGATGAACACGTCCTGTGCTTTCATAATATGTGTTTGTCAACTCCTTGTACATGACATACAGATTAGGGAAACACCACACAAGCGACACCACAGGTTTATAGAATTTTATGATGTTAGAGCTGCTGAGGCTGCCCTCAAAGCATTAAATTGGAGTGATATAGCTGGGAAACGAATAAAGCTCGAACCTAGCCGGCCTGGTGGTGCCCGTCGAAAGTATGTATCACTAATATATCATTCTTTAAGCACTCTTGTTGGTATGGGTTTCTAGTACCATTAGACGTTTTTTAGTCTTTATGAAATTTGTTTGCTGGTATAATGAACTGCCAGTCAGATTTTCTTTAGAACCATGAGATTGAAAATTTGGAAGGAGGGATTAAATTTCTGGTGTTTTCGTCTTTTTTGTTTCTTTACTTGCTTGGATTGTGTTTCATTTCACTTCCTCAGATTCTTCCATTTTGGTTTAGATTCATTATGTAAATTTTTTTTTTTTTTTGCCTTCTGTCTTCAGCTTGATGCAGCAATTAAGTCAAGAGCTGGAACAAGATGAAACCTGGACATTTCATAATCAAATTGGTTCACCGATGAACTCTCCTCCAGGTATGTATCTAGGTAATCTTCATCAAATGTATAGTATTTTATGCTCATGTTGTTATTTTCTGATGATAAGCTGAAAAAGGTGGTGTAATCATGACAGGTAACTGGACACACTTCAGCAGTCCAGTTGAATACAGTCCAATGCAAGGTTTTAGTCGGTCACCAGGTTTGGAAACACTCAGCCCCATAGGCAACAACCAGGCCCATATGCCTGGGTTGGCCTCCATTCTTCCAACCCATGTCTCAAAACCTGTGAAGATTGCACCAATTGGTAAAGATCAAGGAAGGTCTGGTCAAGTGGTGGCTTATCAGCATTCTCATTCCTTTCCGGATCAGAAGTTAAGTGCAAGTCCTGGACCTGTGTCATCTTTTGGTGACTCAAGTTCTAGTCCATCTGGCATTGGTACGCTATCTGGTCCTGAGTTTCTCTGGGGAAGTCCCACTGCTTACTCCGAGCACAGCAATTCTTCTGCCTGGCCAAATCCGTCCGTGGGGCTCCCATTTTCTTCCACTGGACATGGGCAAAATCATCTTTATCCCAATCAGCATGACACTGTTCGTGCTTCACATCATCACCATCATGTGGGATCTGCTCCATCTGGCATTCCTCTTGACAGATATTTCAGCTACTTACCAGAGTCACCTGAAAAATCCTACCTGAGCCCAGTGGCTTTTGGAGGTGTGGGTTTTAGTCAAAATAACAGAAGCTATGTGACAAATATGGGTCCCCTTGGGGCTGTGAGTGTTGGCATTGCTCCCCTTGGAAACATGATTGAAAGTGGTTCTCCTAGTTCTAGGATGATGTCAATGTCAAGGAATCCTATATTTTTTGGGAATGGTTACTATCAAGGTACAAGATCAATAAACGAGGGATTGACTGAACGAGGATGGTCTCGACGGGTTGAGTATGCAGGGAACCAGATAGAAAACAAGCAGCAGTATCAGCTTGATTTGGATAAAATCATCAGTGGGGAAGATATTAGGACTACTTTAATGATAAAAAACATCCCCAACAAGTAAGAACAAACTAGAATATCCATGTTATGTCAGTGTAGACTTGTAATGCTTTATGTAGATTTCTGAAATCCGATGCTTGTGCATCTCTGCTATTTCTGTAAGGTACACTTCAAAGATGTTGCTGGTAGCTATTGATGAAAATCATAGGGGAACTTATGATTTTCTGTACTTGCCAATTGATTTTAAGGTAATTTAATTATAATTTTTGATACACTATTGATTATACTAAATATCCTCGCCATGAATCATGACTTTTGAATGTTTTCTTCTTTGGCTGCAGAATAAGTGCAATGTAGGTTATGCCTTCATCAACATGGTGTCTCCTTCACACATTATCTCCTTCTATCAGGTTCACTTTCCTGTCCTTTGCTATGTTTATTGAGAGGTTGTGTATAATAAATTACTTTGTCCACATTACTTGTATAGCTTCTGGTTCATGCATTGGTATGCTGTTACCAAGAGCCAGTTCTGTGTCTTCACATTTTAGACTATCAAGGTCCGATTTGAAATTTCCATATGCTATTCTTTTGAAATTAGAAATGCTTATTATTTTAAATGGGTGTAGGCATTTAATGGTAAGAAGTGGGAAAAGTTTAACAGTGAAAAAGTTGCTTCATTAGCATATGCCCGTATCCAGGGTAAGGAAGCCCTCGTTACTCATTTCCAGAATTCAAGCCTAATGAATGAAGATAAACGATGCAGGCCAATCCTCTTTCAGTCAGAGGGCCATGGGATTGGTTACCAGGTAAAACAAATTAAATGTCTTGTTCTGATGTTCATCTCTTCACTCGGTAACTTTGCCTATCTCGGATTCTCTAACCAAATATTACGTTTCTCTATCACTTCATTTTTGTCCTTGTCTTAGAAGCTAATTATGTGTTAATTATAACCTCAAGCTAAATATTAAAAAAAATGTAATCTTTAATCACCCTTAGAATGGATAATAGTGGGCACTCCCATATAAAAATGGAAAAACAAACTTAATATAACATGCAACTTGAAGTAAATATTCACAAGTTGACCCCAAAACACGAGTATATGATACTTTCAGAAAATATCAACGATTTCATTATGCTCATCTTATAACTAAAAATATGATACTTTGAGGTCTATATAGAGAAGGGACTTTCTTTAACCTCTCTTTGACCTTGATAGCTGAAAAGTCAACTTAAACTTGTGTGGAAGCTGGATGTGTAATTTTTTTTATTTTTTTTAAGTAGTTCTTCAAATTAAGAGTTACCCACCCTCCAAACTTATACTTAATAAATCTGCTGACATCTCGTGGGTATGTTTTTTGATCATCCAGGAACCTTTTCCCTACTTGAATATATGTATTCGTAACCCGGATGGGTCTTATTCAGAGGATTCGTTGGAAAGCCCAACCAGTAACCCAGAGGACCAGCCACAGAAGAATTAACATGCACTGAACTAGACGATTATCTTCCTTGAGAAGTGATGTTATGAGTAAACTGTTTCAAGTGTATAAACAAAGGGGTATAATAAGTTGTGGGCATCAAGTCTTCCTGCTACCAGATGTATCGCTTAGTTTGTGCATGATCTCCCCTTTTAATTTACTTAGTTTTTTTCGAGGTCAATTATTTTCTTTTGGTTGGTGCTGGGTGATTAATTTGTTTGGTAATATAATACATGTCTATTTACATTCCTGTAGTATAGAGCTAGGGGCTGTTTTCAGAAGTGTATAGAAGGAACACAAACATACCCTGGATGTGTTACCTGTTGTTGTCATGTAATTGATGTACCTCAAGGATATATGTAATTTGAAGCATTATTGTAAATAGGTTTGATGATTAGCAAACTTGGATATCTTATAAAAACGCCAAATAATAACTTTCAAGATGGAAGTTATCCTATAGATACTGTATTGATGCCTGCTTTTGCGATTTATTTACATACTCGAACCAATATAAATTTACGGGGTGCAAATTCAATGTTGGTATGGAGACTTTGCTTCCCGTTCCCTGAACAACCCCCGTCTTTGTGAAAGAACTCTGATGAGAAGAAAAAAGAAGGCGGAGTGTATGAAATTATTATGCTTCTGGATGGGTTGAGTGTATGTGATGATTATGCCTCTGGATGAGTTGAGCCTCTAAGCATCAGAAAGCCCGGATTTTTGAGATGATTATGCCTCTGGATGAGTTGAGCCTCTAAGCATCAGAAGGCCCGGATTTTTGAGACACGACAGCCGCACACAAATGGGATCCCATTTGGCTTAATTATACTTGGACCAAGTCCAAAAGGTGTTCTGTATAGTCACAGAGGTGCCTATCTCAATTATCTTGCTGCTGTTCTTTATGAAATGGTGTCTATGCCTGTCTAGTAATGGACTTTTTCAGTTTTTCACTGTAATAGCTGTTTTTTTTACTGTTGGCAGTGGCAGCACAAGGTGGTGCAAATATTCGGGCAATTTCGGCACTTTTCCGGTTCTTAATTATACTAATAACACTGGTAAAAGTAAAAAACTACCAAACGCATAAATCAATAGATGTACAGAAAATCACAAAACAAAGTAAAACAAAAGCACAGTCTCATGATTCATTTGTAACTTGTCAGATTAAGGAAATTCTTACAAAATAGCGGAAACATAAACTGGAGTCGGATTTTTATTTATGACATGTCATCAATTTCAGTATCTCAGAGCATATTGACATGTCCATGCTGTTGGTTGTTATCTCCTTGTCCCTGCTCCTGGCGGATTCCAAGCAACCCATGAATGGTCTGTATCAAGTTGAGATCCTTCACAGCTGTGAGGAGAATACAGGCTGAGACAATAACAGGTTTGGTCCATGAGTTGTGGTTTTTGATGTGCATCCCAATCGACATACTTACAACAACGAAAGCGTCAACAATCCCGAAATTCTCACTGGTGTGAAACATTTGCAACTACGTGCGTGGAGGGATAAATTGAAGACTTACGTACCAAGAACCCCCAAACGTCATTGTGCAGCAAATGATTCAACTTGACACACATGTACAGCATACCACAGTCTATTCCAAACCTCAGAAAATGTATATAGCTTTAGCCCAAGGCTAAAGTTGATTTTTCTGGACAAACGGTGCAAACCACACACAACAAAGGCGTACCCCATCCCAAAAGTCATTAGTTCACATAAGTCGAAAAAATTGGGGTGTTCAAATTTCAGCTTTTCATAAAAGTGTGTGTTTCAAGGAGAATAGCATCAAAAACATTGAGGCATAATCCATGACCATCCAAAATTTTGCTAATATAGCCCTCTTGGTGTTGTTGGGTGGATTCCCGGTGGCAAGAAATGGAGTTCCATTATCCTCGGCAGCAGCAACATTTCCAGTATTGGCAGCAGCAACAATTTCAATCTCATTCACATTCCCACCATCCCACCATTCCCATTCCCTGCCTCAATTTCAATATTCTCTTCCATCCGAAGTTGATTCAGATTCTTACCATTCTCGATATTCTCTTCAATCTGAGGTTGATTCAGGGGCGCTTGGGGAGGAATCCCCGCAGTAGACGGACCAACATTTTTCTTTCTACTCCTAGGATTGTATGAAGAAGCAGAACCTAGCATTGTTAGAAAAAAACATGAAAGAGGAAGAATATTGTTGGATGAGTTATTGGAGACAGAGAGAGCAGTTCTTGGAGGTTTGAGTCAGGAGGGAAAGGAGGGTAGTTATGACGAGGGTGGTTTAAGGGGAGATTTGATGATGACGATGATTTGAGATGGGTCTTGGTTTATGATTTGACATGGGTATGGGTTTTCTTGGACGGAGAATCAATGGAAATGATGTTCAGAAACAGAGCGGTAATTAGAAGAGGGAAAGTAAAGATCTTGGCGGTTGGACCATGGTTTTTTGCGTGGAGAATCAGAATTCAGATGATGATGATGACGACGATTGAGATGCGTTTTGGTTTATGATTTGAGATGGGTTTTGGTTTTCTTGGACGGAGAATCAGCGGAAAAGATGATCAGCAACAGAGTGGTAATTAGAAGAGGGAAAGAGAAGATCTTGGCGGTTGGACCCTGATTTTTTTGGGTTTCTTGGATGGAGAATCAGAATTCAGATGATGATGGAAGACGATCTTTTTATAGGGCTGACAGAGTAAGAGTAGAGGGAATGAGAGAGAGATTTGATGGTTATGACAGTTGCAATCTTGGATTCAGTAACAAACTGATAGTGACAGACTTACAGTTATGGAGGCTTGAATCTTAACTAACCGGACTGAAAGTGAGAGTACACTCGAAAGAATTTTTATTAGGAGGTCCAGGTCTTTTTAGAAATTACCCCTCACATGTTATAGGCTATTGGTTGAAAAAGTAATTATTGTACACGTGTCGAAAATGTATAGGAAAGTTCTTTTCCTAGTTGAAAGACTTGAATCTCTTAATAAAAACTCCACTATAACATTGACATTCACGTGAACTACAATCTTGATTTGTACTCCCTTCGTTCCAAATTAATTGCTCAATTTTGACTTTTTAAAGTCAAATTGACTATTTTTAGAATTAATAATTAAGCATATATAAATATATTTCTAAAATTATAAAAACTGGGGTTAGTAATAAATTGTATATATTTTCTTTTGGTTATAATCTCTTCACCTATATTTTAGCAGAAATAGTAAAAAGATTAGTTTTAAAAATGGTCAATTTGACTTTAAAAAGTCAAAACTGAGCAATTAATTTAGGACGGAGGGAGTACTTTGTAACAAAAAATGCTCCCTCCCTCCCTTCAAAATTATAGAATCAATTATTGATTTTAAAAGTTAACTTCACAAATATTTAAATTCAAAATTGTTATGATTTATTCATAATTATGACATAATAAATCTTATAATTACTATTATTTTTTAGATAGTTTACTATATTTATCATTGTATTGACAAAAAAACAAACTACGTCAATTTTGAGTTTGAAAAAGATTTAAACTTTAAAAAGTCAATAAAACAATAATAAAAAAATTCGCATGATCTTGAATAATGTTGGAGGATATTTCTTCGAAGTATCCTCTTTTTCTTAAATATAAGAATTATAAACATATTCATAAGTAAAATTGGTAAGATGGTACTCTCTTTTTATATTTATTTAGTAAAAGGTACTTGAAAATTAGAAAAATGGAATATTATGCTCCCTAATTAAGTAGTCAAATAGAATATAAATATAAGAAGTTTGAGTTTTGGGGGTGAACTAAAATATTTTAAATTTAAAATTGGAAGGCAATTTATGTGGTTTATAATTATTCATTAGAGCAGAAAACTTTCTTATTAGGGAACATAAATACAATCAGCGATTATTTACATCACTCACTTAAGCAAGAGTTTTTATTAAGAGGTCCAGGTCTTCCAACTAGGAAAAGGACCTTCCATTACATTTTTAACACGTGTACAATAATTTCCTTTTTAACCAATAGCCCATAACATGTGGGGGCCAATTTGTATTAATTATGTATGACCATTACACGTGTCAAAAATGTAATGGAAGGTCCTAAAAAGACCTGGACCTCCTAATAAAAATTCCTTAAGCAAAGACACGGACAATAACCACCCTAACTAACTCTCTCATGTAATTACAGTTTTATCCTTACGAGTTGGCTGTTAAGTTCTCTTAGGTAATTACAAATTTATCGTTACAAGTTGGCAGTGAAATTCATACGACCAAAATTTTAATTCGAACTCAACCTGAAATATAAATAATTCAAATATGATCGATAAATTATTCAAATCTTTTTAAATTACAATTTTTTATTGATACTAAATCGAATCATATTCGCTCGAAAAATTCAAACTGTTCAAGCATAATCCGATATTGTGCTCAACTCGATAGCTAAACGAGTCAAAAATCAAATTTTATCTGAGACTTGATAAATTTTATGAATCAAATCTGAATAATTCAATATTCGGCTCGACTCGATCCGTTTATACCTTATTTATAATTGTTAATTTCACTAGTCTCTCCTTTTCTTTTTCCTAGCTTTTGTGAAATATTAACATGTCATTTAACTTAAACATACATTTAGCTGTTAATAGCAATTGGTTCACACACTTCCACAAAAAAAATGTTTTTACTATTAAAAATTCATAACAATTCTCAATAAACCTGTTTCTACAAGCTGTTCTTGCTACTTGTCAGCTGCAAACGTTCCTCGCAACATAAATGAAGACCCTGAGTAGAAAATTTTCAGATTTGAAGAGCATCTGCAATAGATCCAGCGAGACTCAAAACTTCAAAAGGAGCTTGGTTAGCTATAGCCTTCACAGTGTGGGGGCATGAATCAGTGATCCAAAAGTAGGCAAATACCTTGTCCACGTTTTCTGATGACAAAGTGTTGAAGGAAAAAATCACAAATATAAATATATGTAGAAGTATATAGAGGATAGGAGACGGCAATATGAATTAACTTATCTAGGTGATTACCATTATTCTTGTGAACAAATCGCCCCCACGAATGCTTTGGAAACACGGCATGGGTGACATAGGCACTCACCTTGGTTGCTCCATGAGCTGCCAAAACTTTCTGGTAATATAAATAGAGATTAGGAGTCAAAAGGGAAAGAAACAAAAGTAATAATTGTCATCTGAATTCATGTTGGCGTACCCTATATCAATCCCAACATTTTATGATGGCTAGCCAACAAACTATGGTCTTCTAAAAAATTGTTTACAATTGTCATTTTATGGAGATAAATGAAATGGATACAGATATAGCTACAAATGAATATACACGAGAGAAGCTTTGGAAATATATTTTTATGATATAACATTTATCCATATATTTTCACCTAATACAGAATAAAACATGAGTCAAAAGTAAAGGGAATAGAGAAGTACCATAACATAAGCACCCCTGTTGTAACTAGGCACAAGATTTATTTATTTATTTTGTTTTGGGGGGGGGGGGGGGAGGATGTCCATCCACTTTCATCTTCTGCTTTTGCTGTAGTACAAATGCTTTATAGAAAAATAGTCTGTGCTACTATAAACATGATTTGTAAGAAAAATAAAAAAGAAATACCTGGCACTCAATTAAAGTACCTCCTGATTGCACCAGATCGTCAACAATAACCACATGACAACCAGCAGGATTACCCTCTTTCAGCCGAACTATACGCTTATCGCCTTCACGAACCTTTGCACAAACTACCTGTCGTTGGACAACAACAAAGACGGAAAAAGATGAAAGAGTACATAAATCGAGAGTACAAATGCTCAAAGGATGTTAACCAACCATTGGAAAGTGATCCAATTGTTTGTGAAATCGCTTCCAAGCTCCATCATCTGGAAATGCAACAACTATCTGGAAAATTACAACTATATAAGTCACAGATAAATGAACAAGTCTACTAGACAAAATTCCTTTGCTATTTGCAATAAAATAATTATGAATCACTAATGAATCAATTATAGCAATCCAACACTGTGAGAGTATACAAAATACTTGCATTATCTGCATCAGGGAGCTGGTGAAGACGTTGCTTCAACAGAGGAATACCAGTTTCAAAACAAGGCAAAACATGGTCCCCAAAGTAAAATCTTTCCTGCAAAGATGAAAACATAAGGTAGAAAAAGAGATCACCTTGGGATACAAGATTAAAAAAAGAGGTAATAATAGAAGAATGCAAGATTTCAGAAGATGCTTTGAGCTTATGCAAAAAAGGGTAAGAATGAAACTGGACATGTAAACTGGTTAAGTTTGTTTCTTTTTTTTTAATATTATTTTTCTCTTTGTTGATGGTTAGGAATTTCAACAATAAAAAGATGAAATACAGCTTATAAAGTGAACAGATATAAAACAAGAGTAACAACTCAGTTACATCAGAGAATGTTTTCGAGTTACTTGTCAAGAAAAAAACAAAAGCCAAACACAAAAATTCCAAACAGTTAAAAGGAAAAAGAGAGGAAATTTTAAGCTTAAATTAAGAGATTACAGAAAAGAAACAGACTAGTGGGAGATCAAAAAGACTGAACAAAAAAATATTATAGATTATGAGGATGAAAGGACATTATATAATATTCAACTAACCAACAATTATTGCAGATCAAAAAGACTGAACAAAAAAATATTACAGATTATGAGGATGAAAGGACATTATATAACATTCAACTAACCAACAATTATTGCAGCATGTTTAGGTGCATTAGTGCTTTCCCCTATATTCTTATAAGTGGTATTTAATGCATGCGCTATCGTAATGTCTATAAAGTTAATTAGGATCTAAGGTGCCCCTGTTTTTCCTGAATAATTCATAATATTGTTAATATACTCCACCAAAATTAGAGTCTGGTTTCTACAAATTAATTAAAATGAAATTACAATAATATTAATATACATGTGTATATAGAGATCATATTTTAAGTCCTGAGAGAGTAACAACTTGCACCGAAAAAAGAAATTTATGCAGAAATGCAATAAGACCAACCTGCAAAGCATGTATGTCATATATGACCAAACTAGTTGGGCCACCCCTTGATATAGGAATATTTGATAATATTCTTGCCATGGTAAATGCAGTTGCGACATCCCCCTCTTCTTCCATTCTCTCAAAGGAACCAGTTGGAAAAAAAGGTAACACCAATGTGAAAGAAGCAGCAAATAGCCTGGGAAGTGCAAATATGACAGACAGCTGTTCAAAGATGACCCCTGGGGAACTGAAAGATGCTAGAAAGGCAACATGCTCCCCTCGGATTTCATGTGCATTGTTTATGAATAGGTTTGGGAATCCATCATCAAAACTCCTGACACATGCAAGAAAAAAAAATATAAGTATATCCTGGAATTACACGAGTACGTTTATTCCCTAAACGAAACAAAAGTAAGAAAACTTTAGCAGCCCTGCTCTTGATAGGGTCATGAAAACTGTTGCAAAAAGTACAGAAAAAAGAAGAAGAAAATAATTAAGCGTAATCATGTTAATAAAAGAGTTATATCTTCAGTAAAATAAATCAATAGGATTTTTATGCTAGGAACCCTAAACACATGGAAAAAAGTTTACAATTATACTCTAAAATTATAAAAGCATCCTTGTTTTCGAAAAGAAACAAAAGTTTTCAGAACTTTAGAACCTTGATTATCATTGAAGTCATGGTAACTGTCGCAACAAAGCATAGTGTAAAGAAAAATAATACTAATTAAAAGCATAAAGCCAATAGAGGAGTTAAATTTTACTTCACCCTAGAAATAATTGCTTTATAAATTGGCTAGGAAATCAGTTACTCATCATAATTATACATGCAGGCCAAATTTCTAAATAGTATCTTCTCACGTAAAGGAAGAGTAATTTAAAAGAGTGAAGCAGTAAACAATAGCGGCCATTTATAATCCTCTCTTTTCCTAACACTTTTAGGAGGAACAAATATGTAGGCATGGAGCTTATCCCCAGTTTTTCACTCCCCCCCCCCTCTCTTTCATCCATTGGACTAAGGAAATCTAGCATTACTCCGCTTTTCTGTTTCTCTCTTTCTCGTCCTTCCACTTTTACCACCTAAAGGGATCATCAATGTCTGTGAAACACATCCTCATGCTCTAGTTTGAACTTTGAATCTAATAAAGCATAATGTACAATTTTATTTTCTTGTGATTTTTACATTCCAGGGATTGGGTCACACCTTAGCTTGGAACAAGCACTTTCAAACACCCGTACTGATGGTTATGGGGCACTCTATCGAGAAGGAACAGCTTCTTTGCTGAATTCAATGGTGAGCAAGAGATTCCCTTTCACAACCGAGCAAGTCAGGGATAATTTTATCTCATCACTTAGTTCCAACAAGGCTGCTGCAGCACAGGCACAAGTTTTCAAGCTGGCTAACGAGGCTCAACTAAAGCCCAGAACCTAGTTGACCTTTTGAGTTACTATTGCTACATTTTAGTTACTTTCCTTGTAATTTTGTGATGCATTATATTTGGTAGTGTTTTTGTGTGCGTGTATGTTTTACTTCAGATATTTATTATCAGTTACTTGTGATGTTAAAGCGTATGCCGAATTATGATAAATACTTATTAATAATATTAGTTTGGTTTTAGTTACGCATCTATGTCAAGTTACACTAACAGTGAGGTTTCGCAGTAAATATCAACAAGAGAATAGATGCAAGTAGCATTAGTCGGATGATTTATGGATAATTCATTTCTAATGAGTCTGTAATACCAAACTCTTACAAATCCAAGCAATTGATACATCAACTTTACTCGGACCATTAAACCGACAATTGGAAATGCTAGCAATTACATATGCAGGGAAAGCACAAGGATCTTCCATGAAATAATCATCAAACCAAAGATCATTCTGCCTTTATACACAAAACTAAAATCACAGCCTACTTTCACTACTTTATCACAAAAGACTATAGAATTAATGAATGAGGAGCTAAAACTTAATGCAAAGCAGTAATGATAGGAAACTAAAGCAAAGACAGAGTGCATAACATAGCAGGTTAATATTTAGTAAATTGTTTCTTCGAACAGTTGGGAATTGAGATAAGGCTGACAGTTAGTCATAACATTAAAGCTGGCATTTGATTCTAGTATTAGAATTTCTTTTTCCTCCTTTGAGTATTGCTCTCTAAATCATTAGTATTTTATGTCTTCTACTGAGGCCTACACCAGAAATCACATGTTACATGATAATCAGATAATGACTTCTCAAATCTGTCTCCTTATAAAATTGACAATATAACAACAGACTGACAAGGATTTGGCAATATGTTCTGCAATTTAAAAGTTACTCCAAAAGCAAGCTTCTACGACCTTTCCTCTATTGTTCACACACATACTACCTTCATTTCACAAAAAGTACCAGTTCTTCCATTTTATTTGTCTCATATATTCAACAGTTTTAAAGTTACTCCAACAGCAAGCTTCTACGACCTTTCCTCTCTTGTTCACACACATACTACCTTCACTTCACAAAAAGTACCAGTTTTTCCATTTTATTTGTCTCGGAGTCAAAATGATTACAATTACAAACTAAACTCAAGTACAAAAAAAGGTTACAAATTTGGGTATTTTGAAAATTGGAACTATTCGGTCTATATACATAGAATTATGAAAATAAGAATGCCCAGCTCGAATTTTCATTATAGAAAAGCAATATAGTGTAAACAAAACATCTATGAGAAGGATTGAATCTTGTTGAACACCAAAGCACAAAGAAAGAATTTTTAAGCAGAAAAACAATCAAAGAAGTATTTTTTATACTGAAAGAGATGAGATAGAGAGAACCTCCAGTTGATGGATTGAAGTTGAATAAGGTCAGAGTGAGCACCGATTTTGCGAGCTAGATCTTCTGATTCCACGCAGTAAAACAGTAGAACTTGCTTCTTCTTTGCCTTCTCCATATGGCTCTGTTTGTTAATTGCAAACTTGCGAGGCTTCAACAATTAAAACTTAGAGTGCTTCTACATGGACATGGTTTTTGAACATGGAAATTGGACATTTCCATGTTCCCTTGGCCTTTTTTTTTTTTTTTTTTTGGTATATATCCAAACATATTTATACTAGGGATTTATAAAAAAAAAATAAAAAAAATCCAAAAAAATTAGGTGTAATTTGGATATATATCAAAAAAATGGTTGTATGGGCCCATACAACCATTTTTTTGATATATATCCAAATTACACCTAATTTTTTTGGATTTTTTTTATTTTTTTTTTATAAATCTCTAATATAAATATGTTTGGATATATACGAAAAAAAAAAAAAAAAAAAAAGCTAAAGGAACATGGGTAAACTAGGGGACCGGTCCAATTTTCCGGTACAATTGGCCGGTCCGCCTAGACTTACTGTAAAACTTATAAGGGTTTGCTGCTCCAATAATAAAAAAAAGAGTGAGGTTAGAGTCTAAAAAAAATCTTAAAAAATGCCTTAAATATATCTTTTATACCAATTTTAAAAAAAAAAGGCTTTTTTATTATTTTATTTTATAGTAATTTAATGTACTTTTATACAGTTATAACTTTATTTATTTATTAAATCTTTTGGAACGGAATTACAAGTTGCAGGTTACTTGATTCAAAGGTGAACAATCAATCGTTAATTTAGCCACACAAAAAAAGAAGAAAAAATAGAGTCAGTTGTTCCATCATAGTCTCCCATTTTCAATTCAAATAGTATGATTTAAGAGTAGGACCAATCATCTAGAATATAAATATGTAAAATTCATTAATAGGCCGCGGATGTACTTATCAAGATGCTTCCCGATGCATTATTACCTCTATGAGACTTAAGGCATAGTCAATAGTGTTATACTCAAGATGCTTCCCAATGCATTACCTCTATGAGACTAAGGTATAGTGTCATACTCCACATACAAATTACAAACCAAAATGGTGAAATATTCATTGATTGCCTTATTTTCAGAGTTTCTTGAATAAAAATCGAATGCTTAGTAACAATCTTGTGACTAATCAATTACCCATTATCAAGCAAATGGCCATCTTTTAATGTGTGTGTGTATATATATATGTGTGTGTGGATTTTCTTAATGTGTGCCCTGATGGCACACACTATACACACGAATCGAGAGAATATTCTCTTGATTTCTGTACATATTCTCTTGATCTGTGTGTAAACGCAGAAATCAAAATAATATGCACAGTAATCAAGTGAATATTCTCTCGATTTCCGTGTATAGCGTGTGCCCTTAGGTCACACATTAGAAGGACCCTGTATATATATCTAACAAAGTTGATCGATAAGATATACACAAGAGGTAAAAATCTTCCATCCGAGGGAGTGATGGTAAAAATTTATTCCGTGGAAAATTATTGAAAATACTGACTAGAAATCAGATGAGAACCTTTTATACATATATAGGCAAATTTGAGCTAAAAAATACGTTTATAACATACAAGCAAAAGTCGAGCAATACAAGAATGTACATCTTAATTACACTTGTTTTTAAACTAGGATTCTCATTTACATAACTCGCAAAACCATCTAATCTCAAAATGACTAGATCTTAAAAGAAGTATGCTAGCAGTCTAGGATTTAGAAAGATTTACAATCCAACACAAAAAACTCAGTAGATTATTCATCTTCCTTTCGTCTTTATACCGCTGTACAACATCTATAAAATGAGCACTATCAGCAATCTCTTGCTAGCATCATGATAAGAAATGTAGCATAGATTAAAAACCGACTTCTGCTAGGGACGGTGGCTGCTGAGCTTGAGGGGTTGGTAGGTCCTGCACCAAAAACTGTTCCCCCATTTGCATTGCTTATGTTTAAAATCGACGAGCTTGTGCTGCAAATAGAACTAGTCATTTAATTTCTTTTACAAAGCAAAAATGGACCCAAAAAAAAAAAAAAAAGAAAAGAAAAACCTCAAATAATAACCTTGTGGATGGGTATTGACATGTACTAGAACCTGCACATTATAAAATAGAAACACTTATAAAAAGTGTCGCAAAAAACATACTAGTATTGGTGAATATTCATTAACAAAGAGTTTGCTTACTTGGGTCAGTGCTAGTAGTAACAGCAGTGCCACCAAAAGTGCAGCTAGTAGGTACTGGATTCTTCTGATAATAACTGTTGAATGCATAAGAAGCGTGGTCGCGAAGCGTGTTGGGATTATAGCAGCCACCATTAGGCTGAATTGCCGTGCAGTCAGCACCACCATAACCACAAGCATAGTCCAGTGCTACCTGCAACGCAGTTTGTGACACGGATTGACTAGCAACACACCAGCTTCTAGTTGCAGATGATGCTGGGGATGTTGTGGTGGTTGGGGTTGTGGTTGGATTGTTGGTGACAGCGGGTGAATCGGGGTTTGAGATTGCTGGATTTAACACTGGAGTTGTTGATGGGGTGGGATTTAATGTTGGAATGGTTGTTATAGGAGTTGTAACATCCATTTTCCTAGTGGAAATTGACTTGGGGAATGGAGGTTGTTTCTCTCCATTGTGTTTATTTACTTCTTTCTCTGAACCTGAAATAGAAATCAGACTAAGGTAAATATATTTCCTTACTATTTTAATTTAATTTTTCCAACATCCTGAAAAAAGAATGCCATTCCAAGCAACTTTATTAATGTAAGCAGGGAAAAGCTAAATTTGAAAATATTGCCAGTAAAATAAAAAGGTTCAACAAAATAGTATTCCCTCAGTCCATAAAAGAAGTCCTACTTTGTTTTTATTGAACTAGATTATGGTACTCTCTTTTTAGGACCGAGATAGTAACTGTTTTAGCGTTGCTAGTATTTGCTGCCGCTGCACTCTGCAGAAGCTATTGCTGCTTTCGCTGCAAAATTCAGTTTGTAGAATATTGGATTTGCGTTTATTTTCTATACTTGTGTAAGAAATTTTGTGGCATGTACTAAGCTATGCTTGAGCCATTACACGTGTCTATGAAAAAGAAAGAACTTTGAGTTTCAAATTTCTGCAGAAATTCCAGAGTTCAGAACAACACTAGTATACTACTATTATGTATCAAATCAAAAAAGTGGAGGAGGACAATTTCAAAGGCCAAACAGGATTATAAAGAATAAGGGTCATAATGACCAACTAACAAAGAAAAAGTGAATTCATTATTATTTATTTGAAGAGCCAAAGACTTAATTCTCTTACACATGGGGGTCATTGAGAAGCAAACACAGGATCAATTGGACTCGAGTTGCAATTGTAAAACGTGCAAATTGATTCAGAACATATCATATAAGAAGAAATGAGATTGTGATGGTAAAACAGATTTACAGGTTCTGATTCATAAACATTAGGACAGAAGAAAAAGACCTCCATGAGCATATATTCAGAAGTATCTTTAAAAGAAAGAGAAAAAAAGTAGAAAAACATGTTTGGAAAGAAAAAATAAAGCCAAAACCACACATGGAAAAACAATATGATTATGAATACCAAGCAAATGATCATCACCTGAACATAGAGAAACACCCAAATGGATGAATATTAGAATTATACAATAAGCAATCCATCTATCCATCATTCTTCTTCTTCTTCTTCTTTCCCAACCAAGTAATGCTTCTTGATTGTTTTAAACAAAGAAAAACAGTTAAGATAATTCAAACTTGTTCATGTTGAAAAGCAGAGGATCTTGTACCCTTCATGATATGTATAAATAAATAATAAATCTCGGAGAGATAGATAAAGGATAGAAGGAAATTTGAGAAAGGAGGTATGGAAGGTGAGTTAAAAGGGTGCAAGAAAAAGAAGGTGCAAAGGGAAATGGGCTGGGAGGAGGTGGAAAAGGCAGAGAAAAGAAAAGAAAAGAGGGAATAGTTTGGAATTTTAAGTTTGGTTTGTGGGCTGAAGAAGTGATTCTAGTAATGATGATGAATTTATGTGCAATTCTTCTTTTCTTATTTTTTTTTTTGCTTCTTCACCTTTTACTATTTCCTGATATTGACTATATTTAGTACTGCTAATGTGGTCCTCCCATTTTCGTGTCATTTTCCTAAACAGCCAAACTTGTTCTTCATCGTTCACACTCTTTTAAGTAATTTAGCCCCCTCAATGTGGAAAAATCACTCCCAATCTGTTCAAGTATTTCATTTACCTCCCAAATAATAAACACACACCCTTCGTATACTGAGCGACAGAGTGATAAGAATCACTAAACTAAACTCCTGAGTTGAAAAATAAATTCCCTTTTAGAAATTTATAATATGTTCCATACTTTTATACTGCTATTGTATTATTTAACACCGAGTGCTAGTCAAGAGCTTGATCAAAATACATAACACTCGCATTCTAAATTGATTAGCATCTAATACCAAACATACTAACACCAAAAAGTGCAGTGTAATGATGGTAATACAATTTATCCTATTGCATTAGAGGATTGTGCAATTTATCTAACTACTTGGTCCCCACAACTCAGGCATTACCTAAATCTTGAACTTTGATTTATTCTCCTTCCCTTTTCTTTTTTGATGGGTGGTTATGTGACCACGACTACTTGCATAGTGCCTCCCTAACCCTAAGCAATGGTATGTCCTTTTAGTTACTTTTAATTTTTCCTCCTTTTTGTTGCAACAATCTTGTCATGGTTTTCCTTGTATATAAAAGAAGGAAGACACAACATCAATCCTTAAAAATTTGTAATTTTTTATGTTCTTTTAAGGAGATTATACTAATTAGACGGTACTTAGCATAAATACCTCATTGAGGTATAGGTCACACCACCAAATTAAATTGAGGAAATTTTTTTTGTCCTTCCTGCCTAGATCTTTTATTTACTTTAAATGAAATTCGTGTAACCATTTGAAGGTGAGATGGATCGTCAACTACTAAAATTAAATTTTAATCTTGAAACTTACAGTTTATAAATGATAAAATAAAAGTAGATGAGTAGAGGGAACAATGATCAGATTCCTTAGAGGAGTATTTCTTCCTCAATCCGTTACAATTAAAAAATGTTACGTATAAATATATGTATTTCTCTTGACTTAAAATAATTTTAACATTGACTAACTAGTCTGCTGGTATATAATTTTCTCATTATATCATACTTATCACATCTCGTAGAAGTTTACGTTTAATTCCTATCCTTCTGATTCTTGCGGAACATGTGAGGACTCAATAATGCATTTTTATGCCTTTTTTACACTAATAATATAACATTAATAAATAGGTGAGTGGAGCAATTTTGAATTGCATGCAAACACGAATCAATCTTGAAATTCAACTTCAATAATTTTCAAACTTTTCCCCTTCTGCTGATTTCTCTCATAAACAAAGAAGGCAAAACTTGAGTTATTGAGATGAGAATAAATTATATATGGATGACCGGTAAAATTAGAGTTTTACACCCTCCAATAATAACATGACACATAAGAATTCAGGAGAAAATCAAGCGATTTAGTGCCCGTGATAAAGTTCCCATTGTACTTGGATTTATGGCTTGCTTCATTCTCTTTGATTGACAAATCCTTAACTTTTTATTCTTTTATTTTGTGTTGTCCATGGAAAGTCTATCTAATGAATATATTATTCCTCTCTACAAAGCACCGAAAGGTAGATCATTTTTCGTATGGATAACGTGCTATATATTAGATAATTGAATTAATCCCCGCTTTAAACAATTTGTCATTTGAAATTTTAAACAATGACTAAAAGGATTTTATATCTTATATTCTTACATCCAAATTACTAACTTTATGGAGGATCACATTACTGTGTCTTTATCAAATCCGACTACAAATTCATTTATCTTGATACCTAAATTTTAGCTAAGTTTTTTCTCTATTGAATTTTAAACATGCTTTCAGTTCCAAAATTTAAGATTTGGATTGAGTTGAGTTACTAAATATAACCTAATTTGATGCGTCGTAGGATAATTACTTTGTTTCGGTCATGTAAAATGAGTTTGTTTTCCAATTTATGATCTTATTAATCAATTTTTGCCATCATGGACTTTCCCCAATATTATTTAACATACTAGATAACTGCAAACAGGTATACCGATGACCACTTGGTCTACCACTGAAACGACTCACTTCTATTGATATAGAGATAGAGAGTTTGAATCTTATTGATTACGAAGATAGGTCCAGAAAGCAGCAGTGTCTTTTGTTGCGCTTGTCATTGTAAACTATATATACTATGTTAGTTGTAGCATTGCTTATTTCGTTTTGCTTAAACTAACACAAATTGAAGCCACTGAATTCTTTATACTACTACTTCACAAATAATAACCAGTAGGTTTGGAATCACTATAGTTAGAGACAGAGTATTCACTTCACTCACAGCTTCCTTGCCTTTGAGTTTCTATATATGATATGAAATGACAGCCTGTAGGCTGTAGCTATGGATTTAAGGGTTAAGTAGATTTTTGGTGTATGTTGGGAAAGGCGATTTACATGAAAGGAAAATCTGTTGATAGTTAGGTAGCAGATGGAATATTAATAACCCATATAAAACAGTACCATTATTAATTAAAAGGTTCATATTACTTAACCATCTTCTAATCCCATAAATTTAAATTCACAGTTTCTCTACTTAAACATACTCCCCAATCCATACCCTTACCGAAAATCCCGGGTGCTGCCCAAAAAAAACCAAAAAACAAAATGGCTGGTGGTGCAGACCTCACCCTGCCTCCTGTAGTCCCAAAAAGTGCCATAAACCATAATTTCCCAGAGCCTGACAATGCCACTAACCACAGGCCTGGACCTGATTCAAGAAGGCCTCGTGGCAGGCCGGCCGGATCCAAAAACAAGCCCAAACCGCCCATAATCCTCACTAGAGACAGCCCAAATGCGCTCCGGGCTCATGCCATGGAGGTGAGTTCAGGATGTGATGTGAGTGAAGGCCTAACTAGCTTCGCCAGGAGAAAACAGCGCGGTATCTGCGTGCTTAGTGCCACGGGCTGCGTGACAAATGTGACATTGCGCCAACCGGCCTCATCCGGGGCCATTGTGACCCTCCACGGGCGGTTCGAGATTGTGTCATTGCTGGGCTCAATCTTGCCTCCCCCGGCTCCACCCGGGCTCACAATATACTTAGCCGGGGCTCAGGGGCAAGTGGTGGGCGGGGGTGTAGTTGGTGCACTCATTGCTTCGGGGCCTGTGGTGATTATGGCTGCAACATTTATGAATGCCACTTTAGATCGTTTGCCACTAGACGAAGATGAAGCAGGGCAGCAGCAGCAGCGCTTGATTGATGATGATGTTTCGGGTATTTATGGCGTGCCACTGAATTTGCCGACTAATGGTTCTTTACCTCCGGAGATATATACTTGGGCACCAGGGCGGACCATTTCAAAGACTTGAAAATTGAGTGTGTTAATTGTTTCAAATTTGTTGGTTTCATTGATCATTACAAATGAATATGTTAATTCCTTGAATGCTGCTGCTGTTATTTTTCAGTTTAAAATTAGGGAAGTGATATTTCCGCAGTGGTCCCCACCACTCAATCAAATTAATTTGCTTATGTCCGATTTGCCCCCAATAGATACATATCAAACACCCAGTTGTCTCTCTTCATCTCTACAAAACTCAGGACCACCCCTTGTTTGTTTCAAAATCTGAACCCATCTATTGGGTTAATCCACCTCCCAGCTCTAGTTTGGCGAGATATCGATCGGCTCCGACCTCTTTCTTTGCTAGTATACTGGATGACGGTGTTGCGGGTGGTGGTGGTGACAACGAGGCCCTCTGCGATTACATAATGAAAAGTTTTAAAATTAAAATTAACTCAACTAACTCACTCACGAAGTGCAAAAAAGAATAGAGAAGATTGAAGGAGAGGGAGAGGTGGGAATTGGGTATTGTATCAAAGAAGGGCAAATGAGGCACAAATAAATTAATTACTTAAGCGGTGGGACTACTTACAAAAATTAACATGTTTATTTTATAGTTACAGAACTTATTTATGAAACAAAAAGATATTGCGTCACTTATTATATTATTCTCTCATTAATTAAAAATACAATTTTACTGTTTAAGTTAATTCATAAAATTTTAAAATTTAAATTTTATAAGAATTTATTTAAATTTTAAAAGCAACCAATATAATAATTAAGAATATTTTTTTAATTAATTTACAATTGTTATAGCAATTTTTATTAAAATTAAATGAAGATTAATTTTATTTTTTTTACAAATTAATTTTAAAAAGTTAAAATGATTTTCCTTTTTTCCTTTTTCTCAAATTTCTCTGTTTCCAAACACTTATTTTGTTTCTTTCTCGGCTATCTCTCCTCTCAAAATCAGTGTCAATCCAAACGGAGCTTAGATTACATTTCGTAGCTGCATAATTTGCGTCTAATTCCCGAGACCCATTAACCTCTTCAATTCTTCTGAACAAATATATACACATACAATCTAATCTATTTGGTCTCCGTAAAACTTCAGTACACCGCTGGTAAGTTCTCAAGGCTCTACCCAATTTTCCATTTTCTCTAATTCCAAGTTTTTATTGTGGTATTCTGGAAAATACCCTTTTACATGTTGTTTTGATGTTATTATGTAGACAGACCAGTGTCAATTCTAGTATATTTCTATGAAAGATTGTAGTACTATTCATGGTTTATAATGATTACCGAATTCATAGCCTGACGTTTTTATTTCAAAATTGAATATGAATTCCTGATTCTGTAACTGGGTATTGATTAGTTTCTTGTTGAATGTGTTTACTCTCTGAACTTGTGTACAAGTGATGGTTCTAAATTATTGACAAAGTGCTATGTTAGTTTCAACTACAAACTGAATTGTGATGTATTACAAAGAAAGTTATTAGTGGATGTAAGGCGAACCGCTAATTATTGGAAGTGGACTAAGAGCTGGTTGGAGAAGTTTGAATGATACTATCAGTAACACAAAAAGATTCCCATTTTGACCTTTTGAAGTTAATTTGGGAAATCCTAAATTTTAAAATTGATATGATTTATGCAAGATTTAAAAACTACAACAAATTTTATAATCAGTAGTACTTTTATATAGTTTGCAATAATTACGATTGCATTAACTAAAATCCAATGAGTTCATGTCAATTTTGAAATTTTTGGATTTCCCAAATTGACTTCAAAAAGTCGGAGCAAGTCTCTTTTTTGTGGAACAAAGGGAGTATCCTAATACCTACAAAATTTTAAAGATTCTTCATATTTGAAACTAATAATTTCTCTTATGGAGTTTGGAAATAAGATTATTCATGGTTTTATTATTTCATAAAATATATGTGTGTTGACTTTGAACGCGTTTTTTTTTCCATTACTAAGGGAATCCTTAAAACAAAGGTGATTTAGAGAAGTATGGTTTGTTGTTCTGTTATAATGCTTTGGTATGATCTATTCTGTAAGACTGTAACCGTCTATTTTCCACTGTATTCCATTGCTTGGAGAATAATAACATCTGAGACAATAAATAAATGGTTAAAGGTTATTTCATTTTTGTCATAAACCTACAAAGTTATCCCTTTGGACTTTTTCAGCACGAATTAAGCAACTTGAAGATATAAAACATGTCTAGCAAGCAGCAGAGCTAATTTTTTTTATTTTTAAAATGCTAAACTTAATATGCTTTCTGCCTTTCTTTTTCTGATAACTACTTTTTAGCGAGCTCTCTTGATGCGAGACTAGGTGGCTTTACTCCTTTCAGTAATTGCTATAAGAATTCTCGATATTTACCTTTTCTTTTTCAGGTTACCAAGCTTCGATCCTCGAATTTTAAGTTTTTCGGATATGAATTTACTTTATTTGCATTTATGAATTCAAGAATGGGTGGTTCTGGAAGTGAGAATTCAGCTATAGAGGAGAAGAAGAAAGAGAATCAAAAACATCAATCCAGAAGAGATGTCATACTGGCAGGTGACTTATGGACGGATGGACTAATTTGTGCCTTTGAATTTGTTCAAGGCCATAGGAGGGCAGTTGATTCAAAATCTGGTCTAAAGACCCATTCTGCACAGCAAGAGACTATAGAGGAATCAGATAAGCAAGTATCTACGAGTGTAACAATTAACTCTACAACGCATGAAGTCAGTAGCGGGGCTTTGGAATCTGTACCTTTAACAGCATCAATTGGCAATGATATTAATCCTTTGCTTGGCCGTAGTTGTGACAATGATTGTTATTCATCCTTTATTCATCCTGACGAAAAATATCCAGGAAGTTATTGGACACCAATTGGCTGGTCTCGAATTTCTGAACTTGTCCAGACTGTGCAAGCTGATACTGCCTGGGCCTCACAGCCTGTTGAGCTCACCTACAAAGAAGACGATCTCACTGTTGCAGAGGTTGCAGCTCCCTATTGGGAACGGCCTGTGGGGCCCACTTGGTGGTGCCATGTAACCGCAGGCCACCCATTTATCAATGCATGGTTGAGTAATGCTCAATGGTTACATCCTGCTATCAGTACTGCTTTAAGAGATGAAAGCAAGTTGATAAGCGAACGTATGAAGCACCTTTTCTATGAGGTAATATTTCTTGTTCTATCTTTGTACATGTCAGCTACTTCAGTCTGTTTTGTTCTCCTTTTTTGTTCTTTTTATTGTTCTCACTATATGGAAATTAGTAAATTTGCATTTGTTGCCATTAAAATTGAACCTTATCCTAATCCTTTGAGTAAATTTGCATTTGTTGCCTTTAACGTTGACCCTTATCCTAATCCTTTGAACTACCTATACACAAAAATGAAAAGAAAATCCACTCCCTCGCCCCCACCCCCAAAAAAATTAAAAAAATCTCCACCCAAATATACTAAAAAGATTTTAGGTTTTGTCCATTTTATATTTCTCTTTCAAAAGATAGCATTTGAAAAAATAAAGAGATAGCATTCCGTATATATTTTTCAATCTCTTAAAACATTGTTACAAGGAAAAAATAAATAAGGTAAGATCTTAGATGGGTTGTAACTTGGGTTGCAATCAAGTAAGGATGCAACTAAGTAAAGTTGGTATTACTCTGTCAAACCTATTTCAAGTGACTTTACTGACTTATAGCCGTATTTTCAAACACAGCATATAAATCTGATGTCAAAAGAATGATACTACTTTTATGTTTCCAATGTCTGCTAGTTACTATATTGCCTTTCTTCTTTTCCTGATACTTCTATAATTTGGGGAAGGCAAATTTGGTATCATAAGCTCCAAAAAATGATTTTTCCATGTATTCTTTGCCTTTGAAGTTGTGTTTTCTCAAAGAAGATGCTCAACACAGAGTGAGGCTGGCTGTATGCGAGTCTTAGTGTAAATTGCACTTCCTGGCACAACAAAGGTTTGCATCCAAAGTAATGTTCAAGCTGAATTTCAGCTTCTTAAAGGGGTCACAGGCCCATAAGACATGTTAGAGGCAAGAGGAGCCCAAAAGGTTCCTATTCAGTGAACAAGCTTGTTATTGGGTTTAGGTGGTGATGCAATCAGAAATGGGCACAGGTCTCTTCCCAAAATTGAGCTGAAGTCCATATCAAATTGAATCAATTCATACTGATAAATAGTTATGAAAATCTTAGAACAAGGTACCTGTCAGGGTTGGTTTCCGTTGCCTTTTCCTTTTGATTATCAAGTTTTTCTAGCAACTGATTTTCTATCTGACGGGCATAAACAACTTCCAGTTTCAAATTTGAAGTTAAAGACTGTTTGGTCTTTCAAATTCATATTGTAATTAGAATTCTGAATTACACTTCTTGGAAACGTTTTCGTTGATTGCCTTGGGCAGGAAGAATTTCCTTTGCTGCTTCAAGGAGGTCTGTGAGATAGGGAACATAAAGTAATCCTTGGTGAACAACCAGGACTTATAAAGGAGTCATATAAAGGGTTTGTAGAGGGAGGGAAGAACATTAGGAAGCAGCAAGGGTAGGTTGTAGAGGGAGGGTAGAACACCGGGGGAGCAGCAAGGTAGGTGTTAGAGGGAGGGACAAACACCAGGGAGCAGCAAGGGTAGATTGTGTAATTTATGCAATGTTTCTACCATGGCTGATTTTGTGGATTGCCTCTTCTCAATCTTAGATGTATGCATAATTTTGGTAATGCATATGAATTTTATATCTTTCATGTGCAATATAATAGTTGACTAACATTATTTTTTGATCATTCATATGCTTGTGCATCATTCTAACAAATTATTTCATTGTTTGGTCTTCTTTACACCCTGAAAAGAGTAGAGTTGGAGCTTAGCACCCCCGAGTTGTGTTATTAGTGCGTGGTACACGTCAGATCTTCTGAAGAGTGTCAAAATCATGAATTTGATTTCGTTCGTATTGCTAAAGAACTCTTCTTATGTATACAGGTTCCAGTTAGAGTTGCCGGTGGACTATTATTTGAACTCTTAGGGCAGTCAGCAGGTGATCCATTTGTTGAAGAAGATGACATACCTGTAGTTCTCCGATCATGGCAAGCACAGAACTTCTTGTTAACTGCGTTGCATGTTAAAGGGTCTGCATCAAACATTAATGTGCTAGGTATTGTGGAAGTACAGGTTTGTCTATCCTCAGCCAAAAGTTTAGCAACTAATTTTATTTTATTATTTTTATGTGTTTTTGTTCTAAAGATAAGAGTTATTACAATCTGATTTTCATGCTTAATGATGGTCCATTTGAATTTCATCTAATAATTTTGGATTGACCTGATTAGGAGCTGCTTGCTGCTGGAGGTGGTAATGTACCACAAACTATTCACGAGGTCATAGCACTCCTAGCATGCCGCCTTGCTAGATGGGACGACAGGTGATTGTTTTCCATTTTCATTGAGTTTGATATATTCAACAGGGAAATGGACTTATTTGTAATCCATCCTGCTATTATCATGCTTACCATTTTACATTATCTCTTATTTGTAATCCATCCTGTTCTTATATATCAATGATTTTGTATCATAGTTGTCAAAATCTTACGATAGGCGATAGGTATCTTACGATACGATACGATATGTAGACAATTCGATACGTATTGCAGGGTGAATCGAAAATGACACCGTATCCTACGATTCAGTTACAATTCGATATGATTCTTATGAAATGATACAATGCACGATACTTTTTAAAGTTAGCAACCGACTGAAAAAGTTTTTATGTAGAACCAAAAGAGTAAAAACAAAACTTTTAAGCCTTCTACCATTTCAAATGAAGATGTTTTTTAGTATAAAGTATAAACATATTCTATATCACTTGATGAGCCTTTAATCACTTTTTAGAGATTTATATCTTCTTCAGAATGTCCGCTCTTTTTTTCTCACATCACTTTCTATAAGCAGATACATAAATCTCCACTTGTTAATTTGAGTTATTCTCTTTTGTTTTACAAATAAAAGGTGAATTTGAATTTTCGTTTTCTCTTGTTACTCTATAAAAATTATCACTCTGTCCCAAATTAATTGCTCAATTTAACTTTTTTAAGTCAAATTGACTATTTTTAGAATTAATAATTAAGCATATATAAATATATTTCTAAAATTATAAAAATTGGGGTTAGTAATAAATTGTATATACTTTCTTTTGGTTATAATCTCTTCACCTATATTTTAGCAAAAATAGTAAAAAGATTAGTTTTAAAAATGGTCAATTTGACTTTAAAAAGTCAAAATTGAGCAATTAATTTGGGACGGAGGGAGTACTAAAATAATATCTAATTAATCAATTTAGAGTATTTTGGCTACTATCTAATTTTAAAATTTATTTTTAGTCTATAATAATATTTACTTGACCAGTTTTATATATAGTCAAGCTAATATGCTTGATTGTCCAATAAATTGTGTGTTTTATATGTTTAAATATATATTACCACATTTTTCATTTCGTTTCCGTATCGTACGATACAATATATGAAACACGATATGGAGGTCTTTGATACACGATATGATTCACGGTTTGACAACTATGGTTTGTATAGAGTTTATTATTGCAAGATATATTTTGTTTCTTATCTCTGAGCAATCAGATCCTATAGGTCAATCCTAGTATTTTAATAGAATTTATTAAATGTGTTATGTTGCTCCATCATTAAAAGGAGTAAAACTCCTATATGTGTTTTAATTGTGTTAACTGTAACATCCTTTCTATACGTTACATTGAGTCAAGAATAGCACAATTTTTTTTCCAAAAAAAAAAATGAAAGAAAAAGGATCTGGTAAGTTTATCATACATGAAAATGAAGTATTTTTTTTTAAAAAAAATTATTGATGTATCTATCTGTTCAGACTGTTTGTTAGATTCTTGTTCTCTTAGGTGCTTTAGGAATACACTGGCTTTGAGTTCTCAATTTGTATATAGTGAGGGAGACTGGCTGGAGGATGTTCTTTTAGACCTTTGAGTAAAACCATTACATGCAAAAGATTTGAACATCTTTAGTTCCAGTCCTGCAGGAGAGATTGATGCTTGGATGTGACCAACAAGGCTGATTTTATAGCCTAGAATGGAGTTGATTTGTATCAATCTTTCATATAGGTCACTTTATATCTACATGGTTATAGTTTTTCTTTACTTAGGTTGTGGTGCTTTGTTTGCTTCGTGAAATTTTTCTTTCCTAGCTGTATTTAATCGTGTCTGCTTCCTCTGTCCCCTCTTTTACCAGAATCACTTAAAGTTCTTATTCTGAGGATTGATGCTCATTTGGTATCGGACAATTTGTACTTCTGAGAATCGTATTTGGTTCCAGATATTAATTATTCTGGCTTTGCAGCCAGAAAAGAGTTCTGTTTCCTATCTTATGTCTAGAAATTAGATATGTTGAGGGTTTTAAATTTTGAAATCGCAGTCACCTTGTGAGTTTTACATGTGCATCTCTTTAAACGTCTCCAATCATGTTGTTCTATAGGTTATTTCGAAAGTACATATTTGGGGCAGCAGATGAAGTTGAGTTGAAGTTTATGAACAGGTTTTGCATGCATTTCTAATCATTTTTCTGTATACAGCTAATATTACTTTTACAAGTTGTACTCATTCTATTATTCCCTAACCACAATATAATTCGAATGATTTACAACTTTTAATAGGAGAAACCATGAGGATATGCATCTGTTTTGTGTAATACTAAACCAAGAAATCAGAAGGCTATCAACCCAGGTATCTTACTTCTGATGTTAATGAAAAAGTATAAAAAAAATAAAAATAAAATTGATAACGGAGAAGAATTGTTTTATTTATTTTTTTGTTACATACACACAGACACACATATTTGTTGGGGGTAGGGTGGGGCATGGTCTTAGAGCATAATGAAATCAGACATTTTAACATAGGGTTATTGTGATTAGCAAAATAATATTGTCTACTTTTTTCCAGTTATAGTAGGTTCTATATTTTCTATGTTCGATACTTATTTGCATTTTTTATTTCTGCTTGGGAAAGGTTGGGAGGGCTGGCAGTGGGAATAGGTTAACGTTCGTTCAACTAATCCTCATCAAATTTAGGTTCTTGACTTGAATATATTCACAAAGTACTTTTGTGCTTGATGACTTTTCCTATATTTAGTGTGGTTTACTTTTACCTGAGTGTTAAAAGAGCAACTGTTATTTTTCCTGTTCAAGGAGAGCTCGTTGTTTGGTATCCTTAAATTTAAAGTACTTGGTCTATTGATCTTTATATATGGTATCAAAGCTTTGTTTGTTTTACCACCTGCTTTTGTTTCCCCATTCTGCTGTCTATTGCACTTCTTTTCATGTACATGTTGCCTGTCCTTGAGGGGAAATAGGTTTGCACATGAGGGAGGGTATGAGAGCTTGACGTTGTCCAGCAGCTCCAGCTTTGTTCCTGAGCCAGTGCGGATCTCCATTATGTTTTATCTACCGTGGAAAAATAATTCCATTATGTTTTTACTCTAAAACCATCCTAGAAGATATATAGTTGCTGCACTACTTCTGAGTGAATAAAATGTGAACTTACTTATCACCGTTTTTCTTTTAGGTTATTAGAGTTAAATGGTCTTTACATGCAAGAGAGGAGATTGTATTTGAACTTCTCCAACATTTGAGGGGGAATGCTGCAAGGGCTTTACTGGAAGGAATAAGAAAGAGTACTAGGGGAATGATTGGGGAGCAAGAAGCAGTCCGAGGCCGCTTGTTTACAATACAAGATGTCATGCAGAGCACTGTCCGTGCATGGTTACAGGTATTCTCAACTTCCATGATAGGCACAAACTTTTCTTACGAGTAGGCTATTTATTTGCAGTAGACGATGATTTGGATAGACAGTTTACTTAGATGATTATAATGGCATTTAGTTAGGTCTTGTTATGGTTGATAAGTTGCTTCTGGTTTAAAAATTGATAGACGCAAGAATCATCTCTATTCTGGAGAGACAGTGATTCCTTAAGATTTTATGATTGGAGTTAGGCGCAGAAAATTTATAGATTTTAGCTGTAAGATAGCTATCACTGAATTGACTTTTTACTTGGCAGCAAGTAAGATTAATTTACTTTGTAAGGTAATGGAAGATCATTTGTGTGCATCAGTTATCATGCTTGTAATATGAATTCAGGAGTCTGATTTTTTTATAAATGGGTAATTGGTCTTTATGTCTGGGTTAGCGTTCTCCATAAGAAATTCCCTAATCAAAGTCGAGTTACCTAATGGGAGTAATTCCTACTACATTCACGAGCACCTGAGACTTGGCATATCCTCGTGTACTTCTTACATGTGATGGAGAGAAACTTAGGTTGCCTTTGGATTCAAGGATTTCAATGAATTCTTAACCTTTTCTTAAATAAAAAAATAATTCATTCATTCATTACCAACAATCCATGTAACTGTCCTTAGTAATGCTCAGTTTCTTGCATTTATAATGGCCAGCATATTATATATTTATATGATTATAGCCTAACTTGTTTGATTGAGAATAACCGGGAGATGCACACATTGATGAAGAGTTTTGATTCAGTATGAAGATGCTAGAGGGACAATGCCAGGATATAGGCTCTAAGGCTACATTTGTTTGCAAAAATGAGACATGGATAGGAATATTTATACTAATTTAATGCCTTTAGGGACTATTTTATCCCATGATTAGTCCTTTACTAAATCCATGGACTATGTTTTATCATTTCTAAGGCCATTTGGTGATAGGACTATAATCCCAAGAGGAAAGGTGGTATTCACCAATACTAGTTTCCGGTAGTAACATATGAAGTGTTCACAGTGAGATGCCAGCTTGGTGGTATCACCATCTTTACTTTCTATGATAGGTTAATTAATTGTGTGAGAGATCTACTGATGTGGGTAGCTCTCTGGCAGCAGGTAAAGCCCAAAGGCTATTCCCGTCCCTATCAGGGAAGATGCCAACCATCTCCACTTTCTACAAACACAATATAATGTGAATTCCGAATTGAAAAGATCCGATTTGTGTTTCTGGTTAATTTCTCAAAAGGATAGTATCTAAATGTCTCTTCTCTCAGTGTGTCTTATTCTTGCCACAAACACCAAAAAAATGTGACAACTGAATTGACATGTGAACACATGAAATTCTATCTATATTTTAGTTTCACGTGATAAATATGGGGTTGTGAGAAAAAACACCACCAGGTGGACATGGGTGAGGAGTTCGTGCTGGTGTTCTACTTTTCCGTTACTATCATTATCAGGGTGTTACTTTTGCGCTCTAATTCCTTTTCATGACTTTGGTACTTTGCCACAACTATTACTTGCAGGACCAAAGTCTACGCGTCACACATAATTTGGGCGTGTTTGGCGGCTGTGGTCTCGTACTTTCTATTATCACTGGACTATTCGGAATAAATGTGGATGGAATCCCTGGAAATGAAGGGGCACCATATGCATTTGCACTCTTCTCTGGTCTTCTGTTTCTGTTAGGAGTTGTGCTGATTGCAATTGGGTTACTCTACCTTGGACTGAAAAAACCAGTTGCTGAAGAGCAGGTTGAAGTAAGAAAACTAGAGCTGCAAGAGCTAGTCAAGATGTTTCAGCACGAAGCAGAGTCCCATGCACAAGTTCGGAAGTCTACTTCACACCCCAAAATGTCTTCGCGTCCTGCAGGCATTCTCACAGATGGCGAGGGTTACGTTCTCATTGGCTGAACATATGGATGCAAGTAAGCTACAACACCTCATAGCGATAACTGCTCTTATCTTAGTTCATTGTAGGTAAGAATGGAGAGTGTTCAAGTTAATGGTATTATTGATTTAATTAGAGTGGTGGATGAAATCTATTCCATTTAGCCACTCCTTACTGTGAAATAAAACTAAAACACGTGTTGGTTTTCCTCATTTTTTTACTGAAAGAATAAATAAATATGATATTAAAAGTTTTTGAGAAACTCGATTCAGTCAGCAGGTACAATTGAATGCCACGGATTTTGCATGTAGAGTAACAAGACTCATGGTCGATTATTCTTGCTGAGTGCTGTTGCTTGTGGGTTTGTGAGGACTTTTGTCTTTGATAGAACTATCTAGTGTTGAAGGTGGGATGGGTGAGTCCTACTTCACTGAAATGTGTTATTAACTCGTTTTCTGAGTTTCAGAAATAATTAAGGATGTGAACAAAAAAAAATCCTACTTAATAATTATGAGAAAAGGTTTTCTCATACACATGAAATTAAATTGCGAATGCTGATCTTGACAAAATAAGCAGCTTTCATATAATACATGGTATTAAAAAAACCCCTTCCATCCCTAAACTAATCGGTACAATTTGAAAAACTCCTTCCTTTCTACGTTCACCATCCCGCACTTTGGACCATCTTTCTCACAGGTAAACTTAATTCCCTCCCTCTCAATCTATAAAATATCTTGATCATAACTTGTATTTGAAATCTTATTTTGTTTTCACATTACAGAAGACTTGTAAGGTAGTAAAGTTCATTAAAGCTGATTTGGTTAAGGTAGAAGTTTTTTACCTTCTTGATGTTCGTTTCGTATACAAACTCAACATTGGAAATTGAGTTGGAAAAAAAATAAATTCATATATGCGGATTAATATACCTTTTTATTATTGTAAAAATATTTAGACCCTTCAACAATTACTCCTTTCAAAAAAATTCGATGTAAACTTATTTGATTTTTATTAATTTGATTATTGTATTACTTTATATTATAAACTAAATAAAAAGTAATATGTTCTAGAATATAAGATCATTATTGATTTTTTAATGTTAATTTAAAATATTTTTAAATTTAAATTAATTTAATTTTGACTTTGTAAATGTTTGACTTTTAATAATGATCTTATAAATTTGGAACAGAGGAAATACTACTTAGTATAAAGCTATGATTCGAAAAATAATAATAAATCAACATCACAATTTAATTTTTAAGAGCTTGCAAATTTAACTAAGATAAAAGTTAAATAGAACCTTTTATGGAACAGAGACAGAATTATTGTTTTCTTATAGAGAGAATTTAACTAAGGAGTGGTGCGTAGGAAGGATTATACCGATTAGTTTAGGGATGGAACCGATTTTAAACCCTATATATATATATATATATATATATATATTATTTTAGATATATATGTTTTTATAACATTAATTATTTTTCCTATCAAAGTACTCTACCATAAATAAATGGGATATTTTTATTGTCAAAGAAGGAAGTTCCCATGCATTAACCATAAATCTCTTATCATCATGTGATTCAAATCAAAATTTTCCAAGTAAATCAAATCATATGAAAAGATTTCCCTCAAAGGAAAACAAGCACCTATTTTGCTAGCTCATTCCATCTTCACCCTACATCAAAATGCATATATAAAGCAAAGTGAATAAATTAAGAAACATAACAATGAAAATGAATTATTAGTAAGACAAAAGAAATGGCATTTTCTTGGCTGATTTTTGGTTCCTTCCCACGTTTGTTTTTAGTGTTCATATTTGTGCGTATTTCTGATGCTAGAAATGGTGCACTTCCCACGATTTTCAATGTCCAAAAATATGGTGCCGTCGCAGATGAAATAACCGATAATTCTGAGGTAAATATTCGCATTTATATTTATTTATATATGAAGGGTTTTTTTAAAAAAAAAATTTAAAATTAAATTTTTTTTTTCCTCAGGCATTTTGGAGAGCATGGAGGGATGCATGCCGGTGGAATGGGCCGAGTTGGGTTTTCATTCCACGGGGAACTTACATGCTTGGGCCGGTGGTTTTTGTTGGGCCATGCAAAGGTGAAACCAGAGTTGTGATTAAAGGTGTTCTGAAGGCTCCTACTGATCCTTCTAAGTTCTCTGATCATTGGATTATCTTTCAATACGTGGATCAGTTGGTGGTCAAAGGTGGTGGTTCTTTGGACGGTCAAGGCGCTTCTGCTTGGCCCTATAATGATTGCAATAGGAATCCCCAATGCAAGCCTCTTCCTGTTGTAAGTTAATTTATAAGTATATTTCACCTTCTCTATTACTCAACTTTCCTACCTCTTCACCTTATTAAGTTTTTGCCAGTGAATTCGGTCGGTCTAATTTGAAAACTTTCACATAGGAAAAAATATATTACTATATTTATTTAAAGTAATATATAGCCTTAATTTCTCCTCAAATAATTAAATCGAATTATTTTAATGAGATAAAATATTTTTGTATGGAATCTATAAACTTTATAATTTTAACTTACATGTACTTAGCTTAAAACCTTTTTTAGGTACGTATGCTTTTGCAACTTATTGCTTATTACTAATACTTTATTTTTTTTGGTGTGCTTTTAAAATCAGACAATGAGATTCGATTTTGTGACAAATTCAAGGATTAACCACTTAAAATCCATAAACAGCAAGAATTCCCATTTCAACCTTTTTGCATGCAACAACATGAACATTAGTCACCTTAGATTGACTTCTCCGGCCGATAGCCCAAACACCGACGGAATCCACATCGGAGACTCCACCAACATCAAGATCACTAATACTATCATCGGCACCGGTGATGACTGTATATCCATGATCAGCCGTACCCAAAACGTCGACATATCGGAAGTTTTTTGTGGGCCTGGTCATGGCATTAGTATTGGAAGCCTAGGAAAATCTAACAATGAGTATGTACAGGGAATAAATGTAAGGAATTGCAATTTTAGCGGCACCGATAATGGGTTGAGGATCAAGACATGGGCGCCCTCTATGTCCGGCGTTGCTTCGGGTTTCGTATTCCAAGACATTTCCATGCAGAATGTGCAGAATCCCATCATTATTGATCAAAACTATTGCCCAGTACCTCCATGCAATGACCAGGTAACGAAGTCCCACAAAAAAAATCTCATTCGTAAAATTTTATATATCAGTTAATTTATGGAGTCTTGTGCTTATATTGAATTGTGACAGTGAATTTATCATTTCGTGATATTTTATACTAGCATCAAAAGAAATGAAATTTTTTTTAAAACAAAAAAAATTGATAAATTAATAAGATTCTTTCTGTCAGAATGAAGCTGTATTGCCTAAAGAATTTCTTTAGGGTGCAGGGAGTTCAACATTTTTTAAATAAAAAATCAAGATAGTCATTGTGTGTGTACAAAGTTCAAGATCGTTAGCTTTTATTTTTGGACTATTGTGCTCTTGTTTTCTCATTTCAATTGTGAATCCTATTTTGCACATTTGTATGTAAATTATTTTGGTAAATATATCAGGCCTTAAAGTTTGTTTTGAAACTTTGCCGGACAATATATATATATATATATATATATATATATATATATTTTAAAAACTAATTAGCGTCGTTATCACAATTCCTCTAACATGCACTTGGACTAATTAATGTCCATTGGTGAAACTATATTTGATTTAATTATTGTAGGCTCAATCGGGAATTCGGATTAACAACGTGACATTTAGAAATATTTGGGGCACATCAACTTCCAAAACTGCAGTAAAATTAAAATGTAGCGGAGTTGTGCCATGCCAGAACGTGACGCTGGATAACATCAACTTGATATACAATGGGCCTGGAGGACCGGCAAATTCGTCGTGTTCGAATGTTCAAGGTCAATCATACGGAACACAGCTGCCTCCACCTTGCTTATTATAGTTATACCACTGCTCAATCAATTCCAGATAGTTTGCTAGCTACAGCATTTGGACATGACAATGTTATAAGGTGTCTGTCCCCTTCAGATTAAATTTTCTTCTTCCATTTTTTGGGGGGGGGGGGGGTGGAGGGGTGGGTGGGTGGGTGGGTGAAATTTTGATTTCTAGAGTCAGAATACATCTCTGTATTTTTAATGTTAGAATTGGATTGTTAATTATTATTTTTGTTTGCATTTGGTTGGTATTTGTTAACTATGTTAATTGACCCCTTTGGTTTTGAAAGTTTGACAATTTACCATTACTAAACTTCAAACTTTTATCAAAATACTCCTAAATTTTACAATTTGCTCCCCTTTTCTGAAATTTTCTTTTACAACTATTGCCTCTTTTGTTTTTTTGTTTTTAATCTGAAATCACTAAATCTATAATTTATATGTAGTGATTTTTTTTTTCCATTTATGAAAAAAATTCTGACTATAAATAAATTGTGATTTCATTAACCGATTGAATCAGTCAAGAAAAAGAAAACACAACGTGCATGGATAGAGGAAAAAGGGTAATCTAAGGAGTCCACGGACTAACAATTCTTCCTCCACGTGACATTCATGTGGAGCACGTGCATGGTTCTGGTACTACAGAACAAGTACAATGTGCTAACTATATAGGCCTAAATTAATACCTGAAGTACCATCATCTATGCATCAATCATCAAGCTTAAATTTAGGCGAAATTTAGGCCTACAAATACATTCTGTGGAGCCCAATAAGAGTGGGCCCTAATGGGCTACTTTAGATTAGTATAAACATAAATTCATATCTGATTTACCTGATTAATAAATAATTAAATACTAATACTTATTTCTAAAGTAACTCTCCTCCATAAATAATTAAAGTTATGCTTCAAATAAAAGCCTGTGTGTTTTCCTCCTCCAATAGGGCAATACCAATCCTGCTTTTTTCTCCTTCCAACCCATTATTATTATTAACAGTTTTTGTTTACTCTCTCTCTCTCTCTCTCACTTTTTACTTTTTTTTTAATTTAATTATTTTTGTATGTCTTAATTTGGAAGGCTAGTTCCTGAGTGGTAGCTTACTCAAAGCTATATTGACTCTATTACCCTTGCCAACCGTTGTAATAAATTGTAAACATATTAGCTTAGTCAAAGTCAAGCTACCATAGTAGTAGTAATAAAACAAGCTAAGAGGCTTACATTTTATAACAGTATTGTTAAAGGAGGCATACATAATCTTATTAAGTCTGTCTTCCTCAAAAGATAACAATCAATCATATCTTCTAATTATGAAATCGTAGTGGGATAACAGTCTCTCGATACAAATCGAGAGTATTCTCGCCTAATTTTTTTAATTTTGTTAACAAATATTATACATTATTTAGGATACATAAAAAAATTATATTTAGAATTTTGTAACTGTGTATTAATACATGAGATTGAATGTAATCATAAAATTGATCTACTGTGTCAAATGTATCGTAAAAATATTATTAATTAAATTTATTCGCAAAATTTGTAATAAAAAAATTGACACGTAAAATTGTAATATATATTATTTTTTATTAAATGTGTCCTATTTTTCTTAAACAATCTTAATGATGGTGAAAACTTATAGTCACCATACTCTTCGGGGGGGTGCACATGGTGAATCACCAGGTGTATGAAATAATTCATAAATTAGTCATGTAATTTATATTGTTTTAATGTGTGTGAAAATAAAGACGCTCTCAAATTTGGCATACAAGTTAAATTATTTGACTTAATTAACACAAAATGCAACAGCATCAAAGTTGTGAGTGGGATTGTACAGAATGCAGGCCAACCTCATTGTGCGCGTCTAATGTTCTAACGTTCGAAATTGATTCTTGAAATTCACACAATAATCCAAGATTTTCCATTCGAATCTTTTCTACTTTGTAAGAAAAAAAAAGGACATTTCAGTAAGTACCACCAGAGCTAGCTAGATTTTGGAGACCCTCCGCCTTTCCTGCGATTGAGTTTACTACTGACATCCTCTCCCTCTCTCTCTCTCTCTCTCTGTAGTTAAACAGTATATTTTTCCATTTTCTTTGTGGAAATTTTTACACTAGTTTCTTCTCTTCTTTTTTTAAATGAAAATTTTCTTACCCAAATATAAATAATAATTAATAAATGCCATTTCTGTTCACTCCATTTTTGCTTTCCCTTTACTATTCTCTCTCGTCTCTCTTCTCTCCTTTCTTCTCTCTCCCTCTCTCTGTTGGGTTTCCTCCATTGCAAACCAAGCTTTCTTTCCAGCTTTGAGAGGTCCCTCAGACCCTCAACATTCACACAACTCCACCAACCAATTTCACCCACCTCTGCTTTTCTTTCTGAAAACCCCTCTCAAATCTTCCCCCACCATTAAAATTAAGGGGAAAAAGAAAAAAGAAAACTAATTTTCTCTCTCTACATTGTGCCCCTCAAAGATTAGATTTTTGTCTGTCCTTCTTTTAGCAATTTCTTTATTCATCTTCTTCATTCTATTTGGCCCACTTCAGGGGTATACCTTCTTCTTCAACTGTCAAACCTTGCTGGGTTCTTTGTATTTCAACTCTGCATTGGCTTATCTATGCTTATAGAGTTTCTATTGGTTAAAAAAGAGGCCTTTTTTCTGCTCCTTGGAGTTCTCAAGGAAGAAGATCAAGGGGGTTAGGTTTAGATCACCGTCAAGGTAAATTCTTTCTCTTAGTTTCGATTGCGCTTTAAACTAGATTTGCATTTTATCCCCATTTTCAAACGTTTAGATTTGTGATTTGATTTGTGAGGGGATACTGATGTGTGGGTTGAATTCGTTTTGTGGTGTTTGTGTTCTGAGTATATATTTATGTGCAAAAATGGGTTTTACTAGCTTTGATAAATGAGTGAACCAGTAGGTGTTTGGGGGGTTTGGATCACTGTTCTCTAATGAAAATGTCTGCATAAATGTTCTTTATTGTATTGAAATGTGCTAAATTGCCCAATTGATTTGTCAACTTGAGCAAATAAATGCGTAAATTATAATTTTTAAAAAAAATTGTAATTAAGTAAATGTTTCCTCATTATGCCCTTGGATTAGAACTGTGACCAACTTGTTTCCCCAACAACTGTATTTATCACAAGTTCTGAGAATACCATCTGGATATTTGACAAAAAAATTGAATGTGTTTGCCGTTTGGGTTGTTGTACAATTATGTGACATGTTTTTGGGATCCAGGAGGCAATGGATTAACTTTACCGAGGACTGAGAGGTCAGTGCACAATTTTGTTCTCATAGCCAATGACCAAAATGTCATCCGGGGGTTTAAATGAAGAATTAACGAAGAAGACATCATTTTTGGGCATGAAACTATGGGTTGTCATTGGCATATGCGTTGGTGCATTTATAGTGTTGATTCTATGTATCTTATCTATGTGGGTCACATGTCGGAAAAAATCTAATAGAACCCGAAACAAGTACAACATTTCTCAAATACCTTTTGTCTCAAAAGATATCAAGGTTGACAGAGAAGGGGGGCAAAATTTCAATGATCATCCAGGAAGTTTAGTTGTTACAGTTAATGATAAATCAAGCGATAAGAATTCCGAGAAGATGTTTGTACACCTAGGTATGAGTAAATCCAGTGACACTGATAACATCAGCCAGAGCATCTCAATGTGTTATCCTGAGAGGGCCTGTAGTTCACATTCAGGGGAAGAAGGAAGTTCTGGGACTGTCCAGAAGCAGCCTTCATATGGAATTGCAATGGCCTCTCCTTTAATTGGTTTGCCTGAAATGTCACATCTTGGATGGGGTCATTGGTTTACTCTCAGGGATCTTCAGCTCGCAACAAATCGTTTCTCGTCAGAAAATGTGATTGGGGAGGGTGGATATGGAGTTGTCTATCGTGGTGTGCTAATCAATGGGAGTGAAGTAGCAGTAAAGAAGCTTCTTAATAATCTGTGAGTACAATTTTAAAGGCTTGCAATATTTGGAAATCCATCTCTTGCCTCTAGTCTTGCTTTATTGAATTGTTTTTTTTTTGATAGTCATTAATTGTTTTGTAGGGGACAGGCTGAGAGAGAATTTAGAGTTGAAGTGGAGGCTATAGGTCATGTTCGACATAAGAATCTTGTGCGACTTCTGGGCTATTGTGTAGAAGGAGTTCACAGGTAAGCTTTAAGATTTTTAGTCATTGGTTAGCTTTTAATTTCCTTCAGTGTATTCTAACCTTATGTTTGTTGCCACAATATTTCCTGGCAATTGGTATTTTCTCTTTATAAACAAGTACTTTCAAGTTCTGACTTAATCATATCCTTCATTGTCTTGAATTTTCACCTCAACTCCTATTTCCATGTTCATGATTATTCTTTCTTTCAACTATGTAGGATGCTGGTGTATGAATATGTGAATAACGGTAACTTGGAACAATGGCTTCATGGGGCCATGCGCCAACATGGTACCCTTACTTGGGAAGCCCGTATGAAGGTCCTTCTTGGTACTGCAAAAGCGTAAGTTAATCTTTCCGCTCAAATTGCTCGAACATTCAACTTTTGCGTAACTAGTACCAAGGCTTATACAGTCTGGCTAAATTGCCAAATTTCTTGTCACTTTCGGGAAATTCTCGCACTTCAATTAAGGGCATCATCCTAAGATATTCAATCAGTGATCTGAATATCAAGCCGTTTCTACATTATGGTCATTTTTCATTTCTGTTAAAAGAATTCAGCATATTGATAAAGTTATAATGTGCAATTAAACTGTTGTGATCCTGTATGGCACTGATAATTTTTAAATCACTAGAACCATCTGAAAACGTACTATTGGGTTTGCAGGCTTGCCTACTTGCATGAAGCTATTGAACCAAAAGTTGTTCACCGAGACATAAAATCTAGCAATATTCTGATTGATCATGAATTCAATTCCAAAGTTTCTGACTTTGGATTGGCCAAGCTCTTGGATTCAGGAGAAAGTCACATAACTACCCGAGTAATGGGAACATTTGGGTAATGTTTGTGATTCCCTTAATATCACATTTGTGCCTTTGTCTTCATTTTTAATATCATTATTTGATGGGATATTCACTTTGTTTCAGTAATCAAACATCATTATTTATGTAATTTGCAGTTACGTGGCTCCAGAATATGCTAACACCGGCTTGTTAAATGAAAAGAGTGATATTTATAGTTTTGGGGTACTCCTGCTGGAAGCAGTTACTGGAAGGGACCCAGTGGACTATAGTCGGCCTGCTAATGAGGTACCAAGTCATTACCCCCCCCCCCCCAAGGCTGAGCAGTCAATACTCAGATCTGAACATTGATTGTATGCAACTGCTCTTAGTAATTTCTTAAGCTCATGGCAGGTTAACCTTGTTGAATGGCTGAAAATGATGGTTGGGTGTAGAAGAGCCGAGGAAGTTGTGGATCCAGACCTTGAAACTAAACCCCCAACACGTGCTTTGAAACGTGCACTTCTGGTTGCACTTAGGTGTGTTGATCCTGACTCAGAGAAACGACCAAAAATGAGTCAAATTGTTCGGATGCTCGAAGCAGATGATTTCCCTTATCATGAGGTGCTGATCAATTTCTTACCTAGATTATTTTATTTTATTTTTTTCTATTTCTGCATTGCTTTCTTCTCTTTTCATTTCTTCAGTTGGTAAATATAGTACAATTTTAATATATATATATATATATAAACACATGTAAGCGAGAACCAGTACATGCTACATATTGACCAAATTCAAGCAAACATCTTTCCGCAAGTTTTTGATAAGTTAACAGTCTACTTCAATCCACTTATTGAACCATGTTGTAGATTATCAGCTTAGTATGATCATTCTAATATAAGATCTTACTTTCCTTTGCATTGTCATTTACGGCATGTTGCATTGTGCACTTTATTCTTCTAATAACCAACTCTGAGACGATGATAATCTTTGAATCTTCCATACTTGAAAATGTGGATACAACCTTACTTTATATGCCTGAACAGACACATATTTGTCATCCTGGAATATCTCTGATTCTCACTGTTTTGAATACCCAAAAAGTCGTACTGAATTCTATTTTTATGAAATTCCAGAATCATAAAGAGGTTGCTTATTGGTAACATTGTGGCTACAGGACTAAAAACTATTTCACATAAACAAACAGGAAAATTAAAATCATAGATGAAAACTTCATCTGTATCGTTATCATGCTAACTTTTTTGTGCCCTTGTCTAATATAGGGTTTTGTGGGTCAGTCATATTCTTGGTTTTTGCCACCTTTTACCTGTTTAAAGAACTTTATCTTAAAAACCATAATTAATATTCTAATTGATATTTTCAAATAAGCCATATCGTCCTAAAAAGGCAATGGTTTTTGTAGTGAAACCCATCCTTCGTTTTTTTTTTTATCACTTCCATGATGTTACATCAAATTGAATTCTATGAACAATGTGTTGAAGTAACTGAGAAACAAATATCATCTGTTAATTTTGGATCATCTTTGCAGGATCGCAGAAACAGGAAGACCCGCACTGCAAGTATGGAAATTGAATCCATGAAGGAGAGTTGTGGCTCAGCTGAGATGGAAAGCAAGGTAGGACAATCAGAGAGCCAAAGATCAGAGACATTACATGAATAGGACTGACAGACACATGAACCTGATGGTTGATTGCATTCTCAACCTTCAGATTCAATAACCCTTCGCTAAATTAACATACATGCTCGGAAAGGTTTTCACTTATTCTTGCATGTAATATAGCAATTGGACTGATGATAGCCCATTTGAGTTATTGCAGCTTTTGCTGCTGCTGTTTCATTATTTCCTATTATGTTTATTGCTGTGGATCGATGAAGGTGCTAGAGAGAGAGAGAGAGAGAGTTGGGGAATACACGGGCTGTCATTTTAAATCTTTATTATAGATGATCATCATTCCTTCTTCCTTTTATGTTTCTTCACTTGATTATTGTTGCTAGTGGTGTGAAACTGGAAAGACTGTCCGTTTGGTTTCACCTTTTCATTTGGGGAATTTATGTTTTTCTTGTAACAGGCATTAAAGAGTTCATAAAATGATAGCAATACTGTTTACAGTCTCAAAACCTTTTGCAGTTATTGCTTGCTCTTTGTTACAGGGACATGATGCTTACTCCCGTCATTCTTTTTCCTCTCCAACCCAATTTCTTGCATCTCGTTATCATGGAACCTCTCTTTCTCTAAAGCTCAACTGCCATCTACACTTGCCTGTACCGTCTTTGACTTGGAATCATCAAGATAGTGTTGATAGATATATAGGAAACAAAGCCCCAAACAGCCAGCAAGATTGCCACCACCTTCACCCCATTCATCTTATCATTGAAAAAGATGACGGCAAGAATCGGAACAATTGGCAAAGCCAATGCACTAATCACATTGCTAAAGAGCGATGACACTTGAAATATCAATCCAAATGACCCTATAATATACACTTGCCAAGCAATCGCTGTCCAAACTAAAGTCATCACATAAGGCACCTTTCCGAGTCCATATTCTTGCATTTCCCTCCCCATATCCTTCCATTCCCCACTGGCGAAAAGGTCGATTGCACAAACACAGGCTGCAACCATTGACTGATATCATCCGTTCAAGAACCGAAACAAGTGCCACCCTTTTTAGTACCTTTTGGAGCAAGTGTTGAGTGATGGATAACACCAAAGCATAACTAGCACATCCCCCAATTGTGAAAATGAATCCCACCATAAACTTCCCTTTATCGGAACCACTTTTAGGATCTGATGTATCGACTCCACCTACAAGTAGAGCAGCCGATGCGGTGAGGAGTACTACTGAGTTTAGTATCAAGGCGGTGAACTTTTGTGAGTTTATAAAGAAGGAGAAGATTGCGTTGAAGGCTAATTGTGTGGCGCAAATGAGAGAATAAGTAGAGACAGGAAGATAACAGAGGCCATAAGTATACATCATGGTAATACCTCCAATAATGAGGCCAAGAAAGCAGAAATAGAGGGAAGTGAGAGTAAAGAGTGAAACAAAGCATTTTGGATTGTTGTTAGTTTTGGAGGGATTTGTGGGGTTTGAGAATATATGGGAGAGGATGAGGGGGATAAGAAGAATTGGAAAGCCAGCAGGTTGAACTAATGCTGCCGGCCATTTGCTTTTGCCGCCTTCATTAAAGTATAGTCTCCCCAAGAGAGTTCCTGCTGACTGGCCGCAGATGAGAAGACAGTGAAGCCGATCACACGCAACCACCATTGATTATAGCCTTTGATGCCAAGTAGTAACGATCGTCGCATGGTTGTTTCGTTCTCTTGAACTGCCTCTGCTTCTTTGGCTTCTAGAACTGACAGCAATTGTGAAAGTTATAGTTCAGGAATTAGAAAACTATGTATATAGCATAACCCCTTAATTAAGCAGCATTTTTTCATTGCCATAACATCACAAAACCAGAGAAACCATGAAGCATAGATCTTGTGATATTAAAACATTTTTTAGGGTAGAATTTCAAACAAAATATAATATCAAAAAATGAGTGACTAGCGTACCTATAATATGAAGTTGCGGCAGTTGCTGAGATTCTTCCATTATGAAGAACTGCTAGAGGAAATAAGCTGAAATGTGAATGTCCCTAGACAATGGAGCTATGCTAGCTCCAGCACATGTTTTATACACAACAGAGCTTAGTAATGCCTCACCGCTTTGTGAGGGGATATACCCCCACCAAATTCCTTGGCGTTCCTCTTATTTCTTCCAAGCTCTCTGTCTCAGACTGCAAGCCTCTTATTGACAGAATTACTGCTAGAGTCTCTTCCTGGACCAACAAACTTCTTTCCTTCTCAGGTAGGTACCAATTGATTAGATCTATCCTTTTTGCTATTCAAGCATATTGGTCATCTTTCTTTATCCTTCCTTCTTCTACCATCAAAGCTATTAAATCCACTCTCTCTGTCGAGATTTTTATGGAACGGGCCAATTCTTCAAACGCATGGTACCAAAGTGGCTTGGGACAAAGTTGCTCTCCCATTTTCTGAAGGTGGTCAAAATTTAAAACATCTAGATGACTGGAACACTGCCTCTATATTATTGCACTTGTGGAATATTGTTAACCCTCATAGTTGTTCCTTGTGGGCGAAATGGATCAGGGATACAGTAATTAAGGATAGGCATTTTTGGAATCTTTCTATTCCTTCAGACTGTTTCTGAATATGGCGAAAGGTTCTTCAATTACGGAGCATAGCTATTAACCACATTCAGTTTTGCATGGGTAATGGTAATCTTATCAGTCTCTGGTTTGATCCTTGGATGCACCACAAACCCATGGCACAATCTGCTCATGATCCTCTCATTAGGAATTCTGGTTTGGGTCCTTCCTCCAAAGTTGCTGCAATTCTGGCATCTTCCTTCCTCTAATCGTTTGCTGATAAGGGAATTTCGAGATGCTTTTGATCTCTTTAGATCATATGATGTTACAAAACAGGACCAGCGTAGATGGGGTTCTTCCGAAGTTGTTACTATAACTATAATATGAAAATCAATTAGAAGAAGGGGCCAGGAAGTTGAATAGTGGAAGACTGTCTGGCACAAACTCAAACTCTTTGTTCCAAGGTTCTCATTTCTTTTATGGCTTAGTTTTCATAAAGTCTTCCGGACGAAAAATGTTTTTATGAGATATGACATTGATATTGCTATCGAATGCTTTTTGTATGCATCCCACGATGAAAGCTTTTCCCATCTTTCTTTCATTGTCATTACTGCGTCCAAGTTTTATTTCTTGTCATGAGATTTTGTGGATGGAGGGGATTTCATTAAGATTGGTCATCTATTACTGGCTATGTCATGCACCTGAAATGTTCTAAGTTAAAGCGCTCTGTTTTTTGACTTGTTGTGGTTTACTATATTTGGAGAGAGAGAAATGCTAGGATGCATGGGGATCCTGCCAAACCTACTACCTGTCTTGGTCGTGAAATTACTGACATTATTAAATGTAAACTCCATAGCTCTCGACATGTTTCGGAAAAATGCTATTACTTCTGGTTACAGTCATATGTTGATTACAAATCTAGTATAGTTTTACCATCATAGGGTCTGTCCTATGGTCATGGTATACTTGTTTTGGAGTATGCCCCATGTATTTTGTACATTTCTTTCTTTTAATACATATTTAATTTAACAAAAAAAAAAAAATGCCTCACCGCCTATTTCAGTTATAGTTATTGTACCTCAATCCAAAAGTGCAGCTGTAATTGGATTGCATACTTCCAAATATGGCATGCCATTTTTAGCATCTTGAGCATTGTCAGCTATCTCCAAAATACAGATACTGATATCAGTACTGCAGGATTATCCGAAATGCTTACCGTCTCATTTTTTTTGGCACCACATTACAATGGACCGACCATCTGCTGAGCGTTTTGTGAAAGTTCCAACTAACAAACACTACTGTTGCTCCTGATAAATTACAAAATCTGGACAAGAGATGTTTGCTTTTGCTGATTACAGTTCTACAAGTCAAGCTGTGCAGCGGATATGGGACACACCCTTGGAAAATTATAGTATATGACTGTACAATAACCGAGAACTTAGAAACATTATGAACACTTGCCTATAAATTCTATATTTTCTCCAAATATAAATAAGCTCACTTGCCTTTAAATTAACTTGAAATTGCAAGTAAAAACTGCTCTTTCTCCAGCACCTTCACTTTTCTGCTTATTAACCCAACTTACATCATCATTATGCTTTCTAGCATAAATTTATTTCTCTCCCCTTTTGCAGTTAATAATACTATTCCTAATTTCATGCGTAAAACCCGAGATTACATAGGAAAATGTTTTACTTGTGTTGTCTCCCTTCACAAGAGATCTCAAAATGAGAGTCCAAATTAATTAATTATAATTAAATAAAATCAATAATTCTCTCTTCTCTAAACAGTCTTACAACTGAATTCCACTGTGAAAGACATTAAAAATCGATAATCCATTCAACTAGGGTATCTCTACCCATTTTTCACCTGTAATCCACAATGAAAGCAAATGTAAAACATAACACCAAGATTCAAGATTAAGTTTACCGCCCAAAAGAGTCAAAGATCATCTATGATCTTATATAATTTACCTTGAACTTAAACTATGGCAAGTCATTCCCAAATCAGTACAGCATGAAGATTCAGGAGGAACCATCCCACCACTCTTTTGGCAGTGAGGATCCAAATATTCCAAGAAGCAACCTTTGCTCTCTCTTTCCGGGCTTCTTTATGCCAGAAAACTGATGAACCCCAAGCTTCAATGCTTCTCGACCTTCATCTACAGCTCTTTTTCTCACAGCTGATAATAAACCTGTACCCGACAGTTCGGGAAGGTTGTTGCTTTCATCTTTTCCACTTTGACTATCAACTTTGTCCTTACTGGGACTATCATTCACTGGTTTTTCGGATTGTTTGTTATCTTCCTTTCCATGGGCATCCTTCTTACTATCAGTAGTACTGCTTCCCCACCATTTGTTAGAGGTTCTTGATAAACCATCTGATGGGAATCCATACTTAAATTCATCAACGATGGCTTGAGTTGCATTTTGTATATTCTTGTTTCCCTGATGATGTGTGATACTTCCTGCTTTGGATATGTCGTGTACAGGGATGGTAGTTTTGTTCTGAAGTGCGGAGCCTCTGAAAGAAAAAATGTAATAGATATAATGCACAATGTAGAAAGAAGTCAAAAGGAAAATTAACAAAAAACACAATTCTTTTGGGAATGCAATTTTCATGTTATCAAGTTGATTATCCAGATGTTGAGACAACTCACATTTGATATGAGACAGGATATCAGTCTTTGGATAATGGTTTTCGATAAGAACACATATATGAATACGACGGGTAAAAATGAATTCCACAAAGCATTTTCTATTACCATCTTCCATATATCAAATTGTCTAATCATATCATCAATGGATAAATCATGCTATTCAGTTAAATCATTATTTTCATATTCCCTAGAGGTTGTTTTGAAATCCATGCATATATTGTGTTCTAGTTAAGAATCTTACACGGTTGGCACAGTAATTTTTGTCACGCCGTCATTTCGTTCTTTTGTAGCCTTCAAAAGCTCAGCAGGATCCATCTTTTTCTCTTGAGAAGCCTCCTTTATAATATCTTCAATACTCTTTCCTGAGAGAAACTGAAAAATATTTGCAAAAAGAGTACAAAGTAGTATAAGAATATCTACAAATGACCAGTTTCACTGATGATAACCACAGTAAAGAATAAAATAATAAGCCAAACTAAATATTATGCTCTAGTTAATCCTACTTCCACACTAAACTATAAAATATGGATAGTTTATCAATCATTCACTGGGAAATAATGTGGCGATATTAGTAGGTATGCAGAAAGTGTGTGCTTAGGCCTTGTCTAAAGTTTTCTGCTGTTTCTTTCTGAAGCATGTTTTGCAGGAGGTCATCTCAGTACTAATTGCTTTCTATGGAAGGCTTTCTTAAGAAACTACATTCAAAAAGGATTTCCTATCACAGATATCTCAGCTAAAAAGCCCAAAATTAAGGTAAGAATTTCAGTTTCACTCCTAGACCCTAAAGCTCATACAGAAAATTAAGCTTTAAATTTATGGTAAATGAAAAATGCACTGGTTTGTTTTCCTTTTTACGGTCATATACTTGACCCACCTTACAACTTGGAATATATACAAAACAGCTGTTTCGGCACTACCCTTCTTAACATCAAACATTGTCCATACAGGACAACTGATTGGAAAAATTGTCAAGGCCTACCTTTCGATATGGCCACCTGACCAGACCATTATCATGGCATATTTTCTTTAAGGTACTATTACAGACACCTGAAACATGAAGATCACATAAAGTTAGTAGGCTTATTGCAGAATGCAAATTTAACACAATCTCAAAGAAGCAGATTACATTGAATTTTGCAATTGACAGCACTAATAACAAAACAGGGTCAAAATATAAAACAACGCCATTATAACTTATAAAAACAGTACAAATACATCTATCCTTTAACAATTCCAAGAAAACGAAGGGGGTCCAACCTAAAACATCCAGCATCAAAACCTATACTATATAAACAATGGTTTAACAATCCGCAAAACATGGTTCAATACCAGCAGCAAAATCTAACAAACATCCAAATAACTAGTAATCACCTGGGAATCAATAAAAAAGCTGATAATTTCTTCTGCTTTCTTAGTTTCTCTCTATTATGAAACCTCAGCTTGTTAGATTCATCTTAGAATACTCCCTAAAACGGAACATTATCTTTTCCCTCCCTCTCTCTCCCTCTCTCACATATGTATCTACTGCCAACTTTCCTTTCGTTTTCTTTTCTTTTTTCTCTTTTATTATCTTCCCGTGGGAACCAAAAGGTGACTAATATTCTTATCAACTTAAGAAATTACAATGAGGCAACCTCACTATCATTACTAAGGAAGGGTACACATATAACGCAATTATTTTTTTTCTTTATAAGTAGTAAAAAATTTATTCGTAGAGGCACCAATGAGGTTCCACCTGTGTACTAAAGCAAAGATACAAAAAAGCAGGATGAAACCTGTATCACCAAAACACAATCTAAATCAAGTTCGTAGGCTAAATTCTGACAAAAAATCCACGAGGTAATAACCGATCCAGAAACCTCTTTCAGCCAGAAAAACTAAAGACTCAAAACAAAATATTTTGTGTGTGCAATCGGCTGCTCCTTCTCCTCAAAATATCTCTACACATGGTATTTAAAGAATAAAATACTCCAAGTGATTTTCAATTGCCTGCCACTTGACTCACTTTTACCTCTACGAATAAGTTTGTTTTATTTTGAACTTGTTTTATTAATAACAAGATAAGGCACTATATTATAGATACCAAATTTAAATTATTATCCTAATTAATGACAAAGAAACACTAGGTCAGTTTTGGGATGTTATAGTAATCATGTAATTAAATGCCTATACAATTTAATTCTTTAATGATATAAATCTCCCAGCTGTAACAAATAATTGGAGAATACCGGTCCTAAAGAAAGCTGTCAAACACCTCCATCATATCACCTGCATTGAATATGAATCAAAATACGTAACAAAGTTCAAACGGCAAGGTTGTAAAATGTTCAAGCCTAACCCATGGAAAAAGCAGAGTTCTTAAGTTTGCAAATGTCCAAAAACTTAACTTGTCCCTTTGACTTCTTTTTCCAGCCAACCAAATTGAAGATCATAATATAGTAGCCCTTAGCACATATTCAATTGAAAGAAATAAATATATTTTTTTTTAAAAAAAACATAAATTAATAAGTATTCTAAAGCCTCAAGAAACGTCAAATCAAACCCGTAGTTTTCAACCCCATTTATCAGTTTATGCTTCCAAAAAACAAGAGAAAATACTTCTTCTAAAATGCTACTGAGCTGAAATTACTACTCTACAAAACAACCCAGAATCCAGATAGCCAGAACAGAGAACCAACATCATATATAGCGAGAGAGATTGGGGAAATAAGTACCGAGAGTATCGGCGGCATCAGAGAGGGGTAAATTGAAGAATTTGGATACATCATCCAATGAGAGTTGAGAGACAGAGGAGCTCTGCTGCTGCTGCTGCTGTGTTTGATGAGTACCCATATGCAATCTTTCTACAGAATCTATTGATACCTTTCCTATGCCAAACGGGATTCTTTTTCTTCCTTATTTAACCCTCTAAAGTCAGGACTCGGACTTGATAGGTTTTTTCCCTTTCCTTTTATTTTAAGTTTTGGATAATGTTAGAATAATTTTTATGTTGTCGTAATAAATATATATTTAATTATATATTTATATTTATATAATTGTTTTAATAATAATTTAAATTTTTAACGATATTTATTGTTGTCGTAACATAACATTATTAATAGTCTTATTTTATTATAATTATATATATATATATCATAATTACGTGATTTATGGTAAAAATATTACCTATAATTTATTTAAATTATGGATTCTTCGCTGTGATTCCGAAACTATAGTATACATCGGTGATGAAGCAATAGTTTATACATTGGTATTAGAAATAATAAATTTCAAAAAAATTATTTCTTTTCAATATCATTGCAACTCTAATTTATTCTGAGTCTCACTGCATAAGTGAAAAATTTACACCGATATTAAATACAGACAAACATGTATATATTATATAAAAAAAAATTAAGAATGTTGTCAAAATAATTTAATTTATTTTATTATTTAGTCACAATTCAGTTTTTTCATAAACTTAATAACTTAATAAATTCATTATTTTTCGTACGCTATACAACCATTCAGAGGGGTGTAAACGGATATATACGGATCCGGATACAGTAGTATTCGTATCCGTTTATTTGCGGATACCTTTAAATCGAATACGGATAATATCCGTTTTTTTTCGAATATGAATAATATTCGCTTTTTCTCGAATACGGATGCGGACGAATACGAATTTTCCGGTTACCATTTACCGTTCTAACTATAACTAGAATAAGAAAAAAAAATATTTTAAAGTATATTTTATTAATGAATGAATGTTAATTTATTTATTTTTAATAAATAGTTAAATACAATAATCAATGTTCTAAATTACAATTCAAATAAGTTTTTATCATTTTTGAAATCCTAAATTTCAAAATGAATGCTCTACTTGTTAATATTTAGATGTCCATTAATAAGTAGATGTCTATTTTATGTGTGTGAAGTAATAATGTAGTGTGTATGAATATTTATAATTAGATTCAAAAGTTTACATTGAATATTTAATTATTTTTTCTCAAATACTTGACTAAAACTTTAATAATATATTTATTGAGACTTTTATTTATAATTTATCCTCAATACATAGATTACAATTTACATAGACTAGCGCATGTGTGTGAATATTTATTTATTATATAAGGAATGCCACTTAAAAAAAAATTATTTTGCTTATTATATAATAATTAATATTTATATATATATATATATATATATATATATAAATTATTTAGATACGAATTCCGGATACGGATTCAAATCTGGATATCCGCTATCTGCCGGATATATTTACGGTCGGATGTTAAACGAATACAAATACGCCTATATCCGTATTCGTATCCGTTTATTTGCGGATACCTTTAAACCGAATACGGATATATAATTTTTTTCCGAATACGAATAATATCCGCTTTTTTCCGAATACGAATGCGGACGAATACGAATTTTTCGATTACCATTTACGACCCTCATCCTATATAAATTTCCAAATTTGAAGTACTACATTGAAAATAATACTACCTCATTCCAAAATATAGGAGTAGAATCATTTTTTTTTTTAGTTTAGCTTCAAACTGAAGACTAACAAGTATAACTTTTAAGAGAAATTCAATATTTTATTTCATCAATAGTAAATCTTATTTTATGTTGATAAAAACAGAGGGTTCAGTTCAATAGTAATGATTTATGGAAAATTTTGCCTGCCTTTCTTTCTTCAATATAAAATATAAATAAATATTAAATAGTGAGTAGCATATTCCATCACTTGCAAAAATTGGTTTAGCCAACCAAACACACGCCATGGCCTCGCCGGCGATCCAAAGACAATCCACACTCCAACGCCTCTCCACCTTCAAAGACAGAACCACCCCCACCACCGCAACAGCTACGGCAGCTCACACTCCCAACGCCGCCGCATCTCCACGCTCCTCCTCCTCCCGCTCATCACCCCTCGACTCCTTCGCCTCCGACCCAATTTTCTCCGCATTCCTCTCCCCGGACTTCGACTCCACCCGCTTCTCCTCCGCCGCCCTCGCCTCCGGCTCCGCCGCCTCCCGCGCCGAATCCCTTCAAGACGCCATCCGTCAACTCGAAAAACAGCTCCGCTCCGAAGTCCTCTCCCGCCACACTGACCTCCTCTCCCAACTCTCTTCCCTCCACCACGCCGAATCCTCCCTCTCCCACCTCCGCTCCTCTCTCTCCACACTCCAATCGTCCCTCCTCCGGCTTCGGTCCGAGATCTCCGATCCCAATCGCCAGATCCGCTCCAAAACGGTCCAGCTCTCCAACCTCCACTCCACCATTTCCCATCTCCAGTCCACGATCCGCCTCCTCCGTCTCTCCAAAAAGCTACGCAATTCCATGACCTCTGAAAACATTGATCTATCCAAGTCCGCACAATTACACTGCGAGATCTTAACTCTATGTAACGAAAATGACCTCAGTGGCATCGCTGTAATAGATGAAGAAATGAAATGGGTATTGGAATCCGGTAACCAATTGAGGGCAGAAGGAATGAAGGTTTTAGAGAGGGGACTTGAAGGGTTTAATCAGGCCGAAGTTGGGGCAGGTTTGCAGGTATTTTATAATCTGGGTGAATTGAGGGAAACGGTTGATGGGTTGATCAGCAAATACAAGAATCAGGGTGTGAAGAGTATCAGTATGGCATTGGATATGAAGGCCATATCTAGTGGAGGTGGTGGGTTTGGAGGTGGGCCGGGAGGGATACAGAGGAGTGGGACGCCTCAGATCGGCGGTGGCCCAAAGGCAAAGGAGGCCTTGTGGCAGAGGCTGAATACTTGTATGGATCAGTTGCATACGATTGTGGTCGCCGTTTGGCATTTGCAAAGGGTGTTGTCAAAGAAGAGAGACCCATTTACGCATGTGTTGCTACTTGATGAAGTTATGCAGGTGAGTGTATGGTATATACAATTTATGTTAGTCTGGTTTTCCAATTGTATAAACTAGTATATTTTTGTGAGAAATTAAAATTATCTTGAGCTAACCATTGCATAGTATATTAATAGTCTTGGGATGTTAAAACTTGACTATACCAATGTAATTGATCAAAATAATAAGGGTTTGTTCGTTTTGGTGGGGTGGGAAAGTGCATTTTGGCAGCTTTTAAGCGCCAAACTACCGGCACCAAAATTAGTGTGGTGAGTTTGGGGCTTAAAAGCTGCATTTGTGAGTTTAAAAATGTGCGTTTAGAATAAGCTGCTTTTATTGTTTGGACGAATAAGATTATTTTGATACCAAAAACCCCACAAGCTCCAAAAGCCTCAAATCAAACATGCACTAAATGAACTATGTATTTTTTTCAAAAGCTTGGGAGGCAAAAACATGTAACTTTTTTATTCTGCTTACGTTTATATTAAATTGGAGTCTCAAGTAGCAAGTTATTGGATGTGCATTGTACTCCAGCTCTCCTTTCTTGTGGAAATTTTAATTTGATTATGTAGAAAAAGCTACCTTCAAAAAAGGAAGTAGGCAAGGACTCTATATATGTCCGATAGCATAAAAGTCTTAATCTTTAAAGGAGCCTACTTTTTCTTTCCAAATGTTGCTCTAGAGGAAAGTGGTGAGGCGGACAATAGCTAAGTAGTTTAGAGAACATCAGAACAAAGACCAATGCGAATTGAAATGAGAAGCATACTGAAGGAGATGGAGAAGTGAGGGGAGTTTCTCAGCTTCCCTGCCTTTTGAATTGCGAAAAAGATAGAGATTCCTAGAAATGTACTTACCCTCCCAAGTGTAGCATCTAGAAATGTTAGACTGCTCAAAGATAGGCACAAGAGACAAGGGAAAGCTACTGTAAGATGAAGCATCTTCCTAGAATCAAATACACATCCACAACTTCCAAGTGAACAAGAGACTGAGAAGAGAGATACCCTCATGAAAAAAATGAACTTTTAGGGGCTAGAGTATTTCTCAAATTTAGTTTAGTAAGAGAATCTTGGCCACTCCCAAAGCCTTTGAACTGGAGGGCGTGTGCTTTTTGATTTGTTTACCTAGTTTTGTTGATAATATAGTTTATTTTCTAATCACTGCAAGATTCGTTTTTAGGACAAAGGCCGCCTTTTGTTTTCTTTTATCTATAATGTAGTGTCTATTACTGTAAATACTATCTGTGCTTATTGTCATTATTAATTTGATTTATGTTTTTTTGCTTATGTTGACTATGTTTATCTTAGGATGGTGACACAATGTTGGCAGATCGTGTTTGGGAGGCACTTATGAAATCCTTTGCTAGCCAAATGAAGTCTGCTTTCACAGCATCAAGCTTCGTTAAAGAAATATTCACCACTGCCTATCCGAAACTCTTCTCCACGATAGAGAATCTCCTAGAAAGAATTTCACGTGATACGGATGTCAAAGGAGTACTACCAGCTCTCAGTCCAGAAGGAAGAGAACAAATGGTTGCCGCCATTGAAATATTTCAGACATCTTTCCTGGCCCTTTGCTTGAGTCGCCTAACAGATCTTGTTAATACAGTATTTCCAATGTCGAGCCGTGGAAGTGTTCCTTCCAAAGAACATATCTCAAGAATCATATCACGCATTCAGGAAGAGGTTGAAACTGTTCACATGGATGCACGTTTAACTCTTCTTGTCTTGCGAGAGATCAGTAAAGCTCTGCTTCTGGTGGCACAAAGAGCTGAATACCAGGTACTTTCCATCTTAGTTGAGGGAAACAATATGCTATATGCCAATGAAATTTGAGTATTATGCCTATGTAGTTACGAGCCTCATCATGTAAGATCTTAACAAGTGCTTGAATTTTCTGGTCATCATATACCTCATATTGACCTTCATAATATCATATGCTTTTTAACTGTACACTTGGTGAATTTCCTGTTAATCCACTGATCAAGAGATTAATCTGCTTTGTTTAAAAGTACTATAAAGGCCCCAAGCAATAACCATTGCTCAATGGAATAAATCCTGAATATCAAATCAATTAGTGCATTTTAATCTTTTAAGACAGTTATTCATCATGTCTTTGTTTAATGATGTTACTTATTCCTTTCTCTATTTTTGATAAGGGTATAACTGATTGTAATGAAAGTTAGATGAGCATTTAATTATAACATTTGGCAAAAGAAAGAAGATTTTATTTGAAAAGAGAGAGATATTACAAAATGATAGGTAGAGGATGAGAAATCCTCCTAAACTAGAAAAGAAACCCCACCCACCCCCAAAAAAAAAACAAAAAAACAAAAAAAAGTCTGTAGAAGAGAGGGCTGTCCTCTAGTCTCTCTGCAACTCTGAACATGAAATCCGATGTAAAGCTTTCATTGCTGAGGACCACAAAGGAGTCGGGAAATGGACCCTATGAGAGGATACGAATTGGTCGCTAAAATCCGAGCACTACAATACGTCCAAATACCCCAAAGAATAGCAAAGCAGCCACATCAATGTAGTAAGAAAAAGTGGATAATTAGTTTGGAGGGGGAGATATATAATGGGTAAAATAACGCAGCCAAAAAAAGTGCATCCTTATATCATGTCGAGTAAAATAATACAGCCAAAAAAAGTGCATCCTTATATCATGCCGACAGGTGAATACTAAAGCTCACCAAGTTCTATTTGCCAACACTCAAGCAAGTTATTGGTTATAAATTATTAATGTCTCGCGCTCAAAGTCCCTTTGTAAAATTTTCTGGATTCATGAAGGCCCAACTGCCTGAAATAGAACATACATGAATCAAGTAGCTGATGACTACCTACGTTACATAACTTTCTTCTTGATTGTTAGCCTAGAATTTGATATTAGACTTCACACTTCCTGAACTTTTTGGTGGCAGATATCGACGGGCCCTGAAGCGCGTCAGATAACAGGTGCTGCAACTCCAGCTCAGATTAAAAATTTTACACTCTGTCAGCATCTGCAAGAAATTCATATACGCATAACATCCATGTTGAAAGGACTGCCCACTATTGCCTCAGAAGTGTTGTCTTCCTCACTAGGTACAATATACGGTGTTGCCTGTGATTCAGTGACATCCTTATTCCAAGCCATGCTTGAGCGTCTCGAGTCTTGCATCTTGCAAATTCATGAACAGAATTTTGGTGCACTGGGCATGGATGCTGCTATGGACAACAATGCATCGCCTTACATGGACGAGTTGCAGAGCTGCATAACTCATTTCCGTCGCGAATTCTTGTCAAGGCTGTTGCCTACTTCAGCAAGTGCCATCTCAGTAGGGACTGAAAGCATATGCACTAGGCTTGTCAGGAGCATGGCTTCTCGTGTTCTGATATTCTTTATTAGACATGCTTCACTTGTTAGACCCCTCTCTGAATCAGGCAAGTTAAGAATGGCGAGGGACATGGCGGAGTTGGAACTAGCTGTGGGTCAGAACTTGTTCCCAGTAGAACAGCTTGGTGCACCATATCGAGCCCTACGAGCATTGCGGCCTGTTATTTTCTTGGAAACATCTCAACTGGGTGCATCTCCTCTTCTTCAAGATCTTCCGCCAAGTGTCATTCTTCACCATCTTTACTCTCGAGGCCCTGAAGAATTGCAGTCACCATTGCAGAGGAACAAGCTTACACCTTTGCAGTATTCACTATGGCTGGATTCTCAGGGGGAGGATCAGATCTGGAAAGGTATCAAAGCAACTTTGGATGATTATGCTGTAAAGGTAAGGGCAAGAGGAGATAAGGAGTTCAATCCTGTATATCCTCTTATGCTGCAGCTGGGTTCATCTTTATCAGAAAAAACTCCGGCATCCCATAAACCTTGACAAGCTTTTTGTTAGGTCATGCAATTATTCATCCATAATCAGATTAATCGTATAAATGAGTGAGAGGGATTTATGTCATGGATATTGCTCCCTAATTCCCTATTAGTTAATTTTATTATTTCACACAGTAAAAAAATTACATTAGTTTTTCATATTTATTGTTTTCTTATACTTTTCGTATCTCAAGCATCATTATTGTTCTTCTTTTCATTAAAAGAGACCTCCAGGGTTTTTTTTCTTTTTCTAATTTCTTTTCTAAAACCAAGTACCAAACAATTACTTTTCTAATTTTTGGTTTCTTAATTTCTTTTCTAGAAACCAAAAATTGTTCCCACAAACAGCTTTAAGAATTTGTTACATAAAATTGAAAAGAAAAACATAAATTTTTGCCAACAATTACTTTTGTTGGGGTTCATTAACAAGGAATTCCTAAGCATATATATAGTAGCTCCAATTGCTGCCCCCCAAGTTGGGAATCGAATAAACTATTAACAAAATAAAGTCTCCTTCACTTCTTTTTCATGGATTATGACCGACTGTCGGCGGCTCTAATTAATTGTTTTAATGTGACAAAACTGTGATTAGTACATATACAGCGGGAGAGTTGGTCACTATCAGCACTATTATATATGCAACTGGCAATTGGCAAAGGACAGCCCCCAGCCAAAAGTCCAGATTCAGGATGGGATGTGGGAAATCAACATCCATTGATTTACGCTATTAATTACATAAACAAAAAATTAACATATTAATGTGATATCTGAACTGTTCATCGTCTTCATCCTGATAAAACATGTACACATAATCATCCCTAATATTTGCAAATGCCAAGTTAAGGGAAGACTTAATTTGTGCACTCTCTATCCATTAATTCTCTTTTTATTAGTCCTTCGTACGTACCACAAAAAAATATCATTTATCAAATTTTTATAATTAAAAATAAAGTCTCATTTTTTTTGATAGTATAAATTTATGGAATTTCTTAACATGTGCTCTTAGGGCACATGCTAAGCACACGGTTCAAGAGAATATTCTCTTGAATTCTGTGCATATTCTTTTGAACTTGGTGCATATGCAAAAATCAAGGGAATATGCACACAGTTCAAGAGAATATTCTCTTGAACCGTGTGCTTAGCATGTGCCCTTAGGGCACATGTTAAGAGAACCCTAGATTTATATCATATGCATTATTCCTCTTATTTTAAATTGAGAGTACTCTTGAGAATAATGATTTCGGCACAAATTTCAAGATATTAAAACGACACAACTTTCATATATCATGATGACTCATTTTTATTGCTGATCACTTTCAACCCCAAGATTAAAGAAGTAGTGTGTTTTAATTTTAGCAGATGTCACTGCTACATTAATTATTATTATTATTATTATTATGTAATTAAGCTATTTTCTTTATTCTGCATATATGTGTATATATAGGTACTAGTATGTTTCACTAATCTGTACAAATATAGCCGCAGTTGACGTTTTGGTGATTAATCCACAATTATATCTTATTAATCTACCAAGACTTTTTCTTCCATTTTATTACTTATTTTTGTGAAGTCCCTCCCTTCCTCTCAATATGTTTGCACTTGGAAACATAGCAACCCGACAAACCACTGCACAGTTGGCTGCGTGCCTTCACTGTTCTTCTAGACTCCATATAATTCACAAAAAATCTCCATCATCTAATTTATATATATATATTTAGCTTGTCGTCTTAATTTCATTAATTATGATGCATGCAATTACATAGTAGTACTACTGAACTAACGATTTATTATTATTAAGAAGGATAAATTTCACATGATCACTTGAGGTTTATACATTTTTTCACATTATCATCTAATTTTTAAAAATTGACACATAAACACTTATACTTGTGAAATGAAGTGAAATCGTTATATTTTCCATCCAATTTGACAAGCCGTGTAATGCACTCTGTACTTATGTTTTGTGCGAGTAAATGGTTTGAAAACCCAACCAATTGGATGTAATTAAGAAAGTTGAACTTAATTTAAATATATCCTCGATTTATAAATTTACAAATGAATTTCTCTTTGTCGAATATTATATGGAGGGAGTAACTTGCAATGCTTTATTATCCCTATTTTATTTTATTTATAAATATCTTTCCTTCAAATGAATTGACCGAAATCTACATATAACTACCCAGTTGAAGTAAGTACAAATGTTGGCATTTCCTAGATAAATACATAACTAATTATAACTTAGCTACAGTGAAATTAATTAAGAGAGTAATTAATTATTAAGTTTGGTGGGTATAAGGACCACTATTTAGAAGGCTTATTAGTGGAAGAAAGAAGAATGAAAAATATCATTTTAAGCATCTTTTAATATGCTTCTGACTTGTTGTATATATCCCATATGCACTTACCACCATTAATTTTCAACCCATATAAATACCTCTTAGGATCCTCAGTTAGCCACCAGAAAAGGAGTAGTTGGGAGTTTATTCCAAAGAAAATATTTCAAGCCTACTACTCCTTAATTAATTTTACTTCTTTTTTTCCAAACCATGGGGAAGAAAACTAGTCAATCTTCAGAGAAAATATCTAAGAAGAGAGTTAGTAGTACTACTACTGACAATAAGAAAACCCTAAACAGTTTGATTAGGGTTTTGAGGCCTAAAGTCTATATCACTGACTCTTCTACCTTCAAAACCCTTGTTCAAGAACTCACCGGAAATGGTATAATCAGTACTACACCAACTCCAAGATTTTCATCACCACCTAATTCCTCCATCATATCTGAACCAACTGAGCAAGTTCCAACTATTATACAAGAGAATATAATTGAAGATTATGCTACTTTTATAGAAAGTAGCCCAGATATGTCCTTTGATTCTTCTGAACTAAGCATTCCAACCACGTTTGGTACGTCGGATTTCTTCCAAGAATTAAACATGCCTAATCCTTTTCTTAGTACTCATGACCAGCAGTTTCAAAGTTCTTCGCTTGAGAACAATGACGACATGATGAGTTTAAATATTCCTCCACAATATGGAGAGATAGATTTGTCATGGCTTTTAGAGATGGATCCTAATTTTGTTTATAACTACGACCCCTGCGCGGTTCCAATGATGATGCCGCCACCGGAGGTTTGTGAATATGATTACGACTTGTCCGGGATTATGTGATCATTTTCGGCGCCCTTGATTATGGATCATGGTGTTCATATATATCCAGGTTTAGATGCTGTATACTATCGTTATTGTTTAAAGGCAAATGGTAGGTGGCCGGGATATAGCTAGCTAGCTAGGGTGATTAACTATATATCCTTGTATATTTTATGTATAAAAGATGATGAGGCAATTAGTATTCTAGTTATAATTGATAAATAGCTACGCTGTATATTGTAGCTAGGTTACAATTAATCCTATATATCCATGTTCATATCTCCTAAATAGATGTGTATATGTGATATATTTATATATTTAGTATATTTATTAATGATACAGTAATGTAATGTAAATTATACAGTAATGTAATGTAAAATCCATGTTCATATCTCCTAAATAGATGTGTATATGATATATATATATATATATATATATATATATAGATTCTCTCCTTTAAAATAAACGGGACGGTGAAAGAGTTTGGTAAGGCGATCAGAGTGAATCATAGAAAAGTGGTGCTATTGTTAACACTACCCTTCTATAAACAAAGTTTCTCTATCTGTGGGAAAGGCTATGCTAGGGTGTGTGGTTGACACGTTGAGAGTACCTATTGATGGAAGAGGGGCTCTAAGTGATCGCGCATGGATAAACTCTCACACTAACCCGTCAATTTGGGATCCAATTCGAGATTTTCCTTGGGAACACTTCAAGCAGTGGAAACAATAAAAGATGCACTTCAAGTCCTTGGGTTGTTGCTCTCCGAACCGTGCGGGAAGCTTTCCCATCACATGGCTCAACTCGCAGTTTTCCAATTTCATATTAGTTACGGTCTTCGTCCTTGCAGATGAGAGAAATCTAGCTCCTCCTTAATTTTCTCTCTCGTCTCATAAAGGCTATTGCAAAAAAAATTCTCTATCAAAGATTTTGGGGCTTCAAATTCTTTCTTAGGGGTGGAAACTATATCTACTCCACATGGATTAATATTCTTGACTATCTGAACTATAAAGGCTGAATTTCTCCGTGGAAGAAGTTGAATCGGAATCTCTGTCACTCAAAGAACTATCTTTTCTTCGCCCCTTGAATCCATCTATTTCGGCTACAGAGTCAAGCAAGGTAGATGTCAATTTGCACACATATATATATATAGAGAGAGAGAGAGAGAGAATTTGTATTGATACAGTTATGTAAATTGTACAGTAATGTAATGTAAATTTCTTTGCTAGAGGCGTTATAATTTAATTTTTTTAGTGTATACTAATGTTATTAATTATTTTCATATTTAGGGTTGATGCTTGGCAAACTCGAGTCACTCAAGTGGATTTGAATATTGATTGAGGATTCTCTTTATGGGTCTAGAATCATACGGGGGTTTTGATATTGATCAGCTATATATATAAAACTTTATCCTTAATTACTGGGTTATATATTTTTATAGTTCCTTGACCAGTAAGTCTGTAAAGCTATATAATCTGTCTACACGGGCTATTATAATCTGTATTTTCTTTCCTTTGAGGAATTTAAAGAAAATGTCAAAAATCGTTATTATTATACGAAGATAAAGAAAGAATCACGACGAACCATTGCACGTGTCTTCATATTTCATTTTATGTCTCTACTGTAATTATATATATTAATTGTTTTTTGATCCTCTTCTGTGTTTTCTGATCCTCTTAATGTACGACATTCCTGCGCACTAGATATGGATACCATCTTTATTAATTATCAGCTCCTAATTACGTACGTAGGGGGCAATAAATGTTCATGGATACATATGGCTCCGAATATTACAAAAATATTTTTATCTTTAGAGGCTGTACGTTCTTATTTGGTTCTTTAGTTTTCCTCTCAAAATTATATAATTTCCTTTTAACTAAACTCAATTGGGCTATTTAAAAGCCCACTAATAATCTTAAAAAACAAATTATGAGTCATGCCCACAAAATTTAGATTAAATATTACTCCCCCATTTTAAAATATAAGATCATTATTGTTTTTTTTCTCGATAATTTCAAGAAAACCTAATCCGGAATCCGTCAATCTACATCACAACTTCATGACGTACTTGCAACGTTATTCATAGAAGTCTTCTCGTCTATCTAACAATTCTTATCGCTCCTATGTTTACATGTGAATCATAAAGAAACACATCCACATAAGCAAAACAATTGCTAGGCAAATATATACCATTACATTTACTGAGATTCTACCGCTATTTATTAGAATTCTACTAAAACTCATGTTATGTAAAAATAAAATAATCATTTATTGATTGATAACCACACAAGTTACATAATGTTAACACTACACATTATACCAGTTGATCATCCCGACAGGTCTATTTATTCAAGTCGTCTATCATCTGTATTTCTACAATATCAAATTTATATATTAATCCGATATCCACAACCATCATCCATGGATCCACCACACAATTTACTTAATTATAAATCAAATCTACTCAACAACTACATAATCACAAAATCACGTGCTTGAGCCAACCGCACAATCTACCCACATAAATATACTATTTTTAGTGGTCTACTACACCTAATTTATATGCTTTTAAATTTAACTCGATTCACAAGATAACTTAATCACAGTTATACTAGCATGCACTAACAGCCTACACATGCACGTAATACAATTATAGTTACACAATTCTACAGTTAATATGTAATAAAATATATAATGTAAGTAATATAACTTAACTTTAACATTACAATACCGATTTGACTTTCAACTTCTGAATTAAGTCAAACCGACTTGTTCTAATCTAAAACGCCCTCCTCCTTTTCCCAATCTCTCTCTCTCTCTGCCATTTCTCCTTCTCTCCTTCCATATCTTCTCCTCTTTTTTTCTCTATTAATATATACGTATTATATATATATTGAACCTCAACTGTCAGCAAAGGTTGCCACCTATTGCTACTTTAAGCCACCTCCAGCTTGCTACGCGCGATGAGGAGAGAAGAGATAGGGGAGATCTAGCACCAATCATGGCTTGCCATATAATAGTCAAAGTCAAACTTTAACTTTTTGTTATTATTTTATTATTTTTCCTTCAAAAATTCTCCCATTGTTAACTCTTACTAAAATCAACGTCTTGATTGTCACGTAACATTCGTTTCGTCAAATTCACATTCAAACTTAAGTTTGACTTTTCACTATTAAAGTCAACTATTGACTTTTAACTGAAAAAGTCAACCCCTACTCTCTATTGTGTCTACAGTCTTTTCTTATTAAATTCGACATTCCGGTCTCAATGGTGAAATTCACGTCTTAAAATTCAACTCCAAACACAAATTAAAGTTTTTAATCCTTAGGGTATTTTGATCATTTTATACCAAAAGCCGACACTCGGCTTTTTAATTTCTACCTGTTTTCATCACTCTGAATCTACCCACGACGTCCATCCCCCCTCCCTCCTCCCCTCAAAACTCCGATTCAACGAAATTTCGACAATCATCCGAGCTTGCATAAATCTAATCATCACAATCTAGGTTTTTCAAATCGACGGTTCTCTATTTGTTTTAATTATGATTATATTTATTGTTTCTCATCATTATTACGTCATAATTACGTAATGAAGCTGACTTGAGACAAGGATATCACACTTTGAATCTCATTTTATTTTTTTAATTAATTAAAAAAATGTAGAGAAAAAGGCCTTTCCTTTTTTGTAAATGCACCAGCAATCAATATATGCTTTGTTTGTGTACGACGTTTGGCACTAAAGGTGTTTTTTTATAGAATTTTGATTACTTGAGTTTGCATGGTCATGCGTCAGCCTCAAGAATTTGTTACTTACTTTCTTGTCATGCAAGAAAATAAGCTAAGGAAATTCTCACTGTTTTACCATATTGACCTACTAAAACTTGCAGTTCTAATATTGATTATTTTAGATTAAAAGATGGAAAGATCGGTTAATTAATCTACGCACATCCACAACCACTTTCTCTCTCTCTCTCTCTCTCTCTCTCTCTCTCTATATATATATATATATATATATATATATATATATTATACACACACACACAAATAATAGCATCAAGAATTTGATCTCATAATTTATCATATAGACAGTAGTTTACAATTGTAGCGACTTAAATAAAGTGGACTCTGGCATTTTAAAATTATTGAACTGAAAGCTTTAGTGCGACTCTAGCCAAAAGATGGTTCTTTAATTTCTATTACAAGCAATTAACAAGTTTTTTTTTTTTAATTTATATTAAATTATCCGACTTCAATCTGAAAAAAATGCACTTAACAGTCAAACTTCTACTGTAGATTTCCTAACTAGTGGTCAACCCTGGGCCCCATTGGAGCCGTTTTCTGTTTTGCATGTTTTTATTTTTATTTATTTTAAAATTGAGTCTTATAATATATTATAAAAAATTTTAGCCGAATTATGATTGGAACGTATGCGCATACATGGGATAAGTAAGAATTAAGAAGGGTCTCACTTTAATTCATTTTATCTTATCGCATAACACTCTCACGTTAATCGCAATCTAACTTTCTCAAATATTTGTCGATGTATATAAGTATATTATTTTCCTTGTAAATTTATGTTCCGCGTGTTTTTTATTTACATTTGTTTTTTAGTTTGGTGAAATTGCCACCTGTTTTGTTGTTTCTTTCAGCACATGTCCCTCCAAATCATGCCATGTTATTAGCAAGCATATTCTCTCCCTCCCCTCAAACTATATTCCGAACAAGAAGCAAAACAATATTGCTGGATAACTGGTTATTGTTGATCTAGATTGAAGTTAGATGCGATGATCATATATATGCTTTTACAAATTAAGATGTTTTGAAAAACACTACCTTCCCCAAAAAAGAATATAGGTTTTGCGCAAAATATAATGCTTGATTTCCTGATAATGTTTCATAGACAACACTACCTACCCCAAAAAAGAATATATAGGTCTTTTCTTTCAATAAGTCAAAAATACGGTTCAAGAGATTGCGAGGTCGAAGAAAGTTGGTAATGCTTTTAACTCAGGACATTGTTCTGAAAAACAAGCACTGCCATAAAATTATAATAACATACGTTTCAAAATATAAATTCACTTGTACGTTTCCTGTAAAACAAAAATGCAAGTAATCTTAATTATAGTATTATGGAATCCAGGGAACAAATCCCCCTCCCCAGTTGAAAGAAATATAATCTTTGATGGTACCAAAAAAAAACCAAGGCATTTTCTTTCTTTTCTCAAGGCATCAATGCATAAATAGCTGGCGCAGATCACAAATAATAGTCATTGACTCACAATGATGAACATCATCCAATATACATTATCAAACACCGTCAAAAGCCAATTGAAACCGATTACATTACAGAAATTTCTTCGAAGCTAGGTGACCGGGGGAATATCAATGTTGAAGATGTATTATTAATATCTCACAAGAAATAATGAAACAAAAGCCCCGGTGAATACAATTGAATTGATTATATATTAAGCAAAACACCAGGAGAAACAAGAACTCAAGAAGAATGTGTATATATATGTATTAGAACAAAATCTTGAAAATGAGTTATTTGGTAAACCTGGACAAAAGCTCCCAGCCTGCCACTTTCTTTTATCGAGGCTTGCCTTGTGTTTTTTGTGAAGCTGGTAGTGTATACAAGGATTTCAGCTGCTTACTTATGAGCTTGCTGTTACTGAGAGCCATTTGGAGTTCCAAATCATCACCCCACCATTGCTCCAACCCATGTGCCTCAAGAAACTTTTGCTTTCCCTTTGACAAAACAAAAAGCTTCGCAGCAGCTTGCCCATTTGTCGGACCAACATTCTCCTTGTCGGCCTGGCTCCCTTCTGCTCCAGCTGGATCAGTATAATAGCAGCAGATATAGTCGCTGTTGTTCACATATAAATGAGGTACCCATTTTTTCAGTCCACTACAAGTGTTTGCCCCCTCATTGCCGCTGGCCTGAGTTTCACTGCTAGAAGGAAGCATTGATCTGAACCTCTTCCAAACAAAACCAGCTTTTTCCCCAATGTTTTTTAAACTCATTGCTAGTGAAACAGAAGGTGGATTAAACAAATGAGTCTCCACAAAGACTCCTTGTTTGGCTAATGTTTTTCCCACTTGGAGGGCAAACCCGGCGCCTAAAGAATGGCCTGCAACACATACATTGCTACCTCCATACCTATCAGAAATTGATTTCAGTGCTTCCAAAGCTCCCTTGAATCTGACGGAACCCTTTAGGCTTTCCCAAGCTAGAAAACGGAGGTCATCTTCTATATCACGTCGAATTGTTGGGCTTTTGAGTAGTGTACCTCTTAGTACTAGAACAGCCCTAGGAGCACCACTGGGTCTAATGAGTATGAAGTCTGCCAAAGCTGCAGATCGATCCCATTCTAGTATTGCACCGTATATGGATCCATCTCTTTCATCTATTAAGGTTTGGGAAAGCTTGTATTTAAAAGGTATCCACCATTTGGGAGCAAGAGCAGTCTCTTCTGTCTTGTTTTCTTGTCTGTCAAGCTCGAGCAGGTAGACAGCTTGTATGAAGCAGGCAATAACTGTCCTCTTGTAATTCCCATCCTTCCTGAAAACAAATTTTAAAAATGGATGAGAGACGTCTTTTAACAAGAAAGGACAAAATCTGTAAATTGTATCAAATATTGTATTTGCAAAGATACTACAAGTGAGGTGATCCAAAGAATTAAGATGGAACTGTCTGCATCTTATAATGAACCAATGATGATCCATCAACTGCCAATTGGCTAAGAGCTCCATCATTCTTTCAAACAAAAGATATCTAATGCATTTTTGTAAGTAAAAATCTATATCTATGCAGATACGAGTTAGGTTTGACCCTCACACTACATCAAGAAAACAGGATTTCAGAGACAAGGGCCAACTGAGCCAATACATACCCAAAAAAGATAAAAAGAATAAAAAGGAGAGAGAGAATCGAGATTTTGTTGACTTAGCTTCACCACCTTGAGCAATACAAGAGACCAGGTTGCTAGGGAAAAAAAGAATGAAGATACTAATTCATTCACTTTTAAAGGATATTCAAGTAACAGAAACCTAGGAATTCCAACCTGGATCATCAGAATACATCTCACATGGTACATGTTTGTTAACAGATTATACATTCTGCATCGTCCTGTGTTATCCAGTGATCACCAACTTCTATTAACATAATTAAGACAATGAACACTTCTCCCGCTTTAAATTGTCAATCAACTCAAATTAGCTACACCTTCCCCTCCTAGACCTTGGATTTCAGTTCTTAAAGTAAAGGTCTCCAGAAAATAAGTGGACAGACCGCAGTGTCAACATACATAGCTTGTCGGTTATTGTCATACCATACATCAGGTGCATATTTCTGACTCAATAGAACACTATGTAACTGAATTCAATTCAGATAGGTCCTCCCCAGAGACCTTAAATTTAGTATTAAGGCAGGGGTTATCCAAGACATATGTGGCCATGTGGGTGACTAGGTCAATTAGCTTTTCAATGATTCTAGTGGCTTGGGAAAATGATTCTAATGTCATGGAAAAATATAATAAAACTTCTTCTAATCAGTACTAGAGCAGACATGTACATGACATGAGTGAACCGATTGGCTATGGCTAGTCGACTTGGGCTTACATTATATAAAATTCGTTATTATTAACTATCTTTCACGCTCCCCTGTCGGTTAGTTCTCAGCACTTAAAAAGCCTGATCAATATGATTCTTTAGAGGCAACTACTCCATCTAGCTCAGTAGGTAGAACACTAACTTTGTGGTCGTGAGTTTCGGCCCAATGGTGGGCGCCGTTCAGTTTTAATACAATTTTAAGAATTAAAAAAATGATTGTTGAGAGGCGATTGTTCCAAGTTCAGTGCCTATATGTAGACTTGGAATGCCCAAGAATAAAGATAAGATGTGGCCTTGCTCTTCTATATGGCATCAACAGTCAAAAAGATAATAACCCTTCTATTTGTCCAGCAGTAGTTCAAATGTATTCTATTCTGGTGCAGTCGGAGTAGATAATCTTAAATTACAAATCAAGATCAACACAAGATCTAATGCATACTTATCACTAATAACATCTATTACATCCTATCTATGTTCCTTGATTTTTCAATCAGTCACATCCTAAAAAAAAAATCAGGAGGACAATTATATAACGGGCACAGTCACATAAACAAATTGTGTCATTATTCCAAATTACTTTAAAAAATAATGCCTAAAACAAATGATTCAAGGATGGGAGCCCCAACATTTAATTCCACCGGCAGTTCCATTATCATTGTGTCAAATGCAATGCTACAATATTTTGACAACTAACAGGACCCCTATAAAAGAGGCAAGAAATGGAACTCTACAAACAAATTCTATGCTCAAGAGAGATATCAACCCCTTATTCCCTAGCTGTGCCTAGAGGGACACGTTTAGTAATATAGGTAGAGTTCAAAACACAAACTAATTTGAGCTTTATGTAGTATTTACATTTCTTAAGCATGGCTATTTGGGGCTTTGTTTGCTTACAGTTTTATGTTTTTTACTTTATCACTCTCACTTCAAGTTTAAATAATTTCAGACTTTAAAAGAACCAGGAGATATGGCACCATATATGAGCTCACATAAATAAAATGGTCCCTACATTACAGATCCAGATAAGCACAAACTTAGTCCCTAAGGAACTAGCACAGAAGTTGAAAGCCAAATCCATCACAAGAAAAAAATGACAAATAAATATTTTATTAAAAAATCCCATGTACTGTAATTGATCATACCATCAAACTTTTCGGTTTTCTAAAGAAAGAGTGAAATATTGAACACCCACATGCAATGCCTAAAATTAGCAAAAGATATCAAACATAACTTACAAGTTACAACACAAAAAGAGTAACTAAATCTAGTGATAAAAATTAGATCCCAAAGCCTGAAATTAATCCAAGTTTCTAGCTTTATGATCATCCTCTAAATTTTTGCGAAATACCTGAAAGATCTAAGAGACCCAAATCAGAGATTGTTAAATCTGTTCTAATTCTGGAAAGTAGTAAAACAAAAATTGGCAATTCTACGGAACTGAATCCAAACGCAAAAATCTGTTTCTCACTCACAAGCACGTACAGATGAGATTAACTGGGGGGAGGTACTTACCAACTAGAGTTGATGAGGTCTCTCCAATTTGGAGAAGAAACATTGCGTGGTCCAGAAACATGAAATGCGTACGGATGATGAGAACTATTAAGAGCCTCCACCTCCTCCGGTGGTGGCGGTGGCGGTGGCGGTGGCGGTGTTGTATTTTCCTTTTCTCTCTCTTCCTTCACCAGCACCATCTGATTTCCTGCCATTTCCTCTGCATTCCTCTTCGCCATCAATCAATATACTAAAGAAACCCACTTTCTGATAATTCTTCAGAGAGAGGAGAGAGAGACGAGAGATTAGTCTTTTGGTTTGTGAAAGCTTTTACATGGTAGTAGGAGTATTTGATTTGAAGCATTTAAGAGATCAATTTAATTCAGTTGGGCTTGATTAATTAATTAATTAATTAATTAATGATGATGATGAGGAGTTTGGAAAAAACGCCTGCTTTTTGTTTTTCTAAAGTGCCTCCCAACGGTCATATTTCCCTCAGGTTGTCCCTTTGTTTTTACGTATTTTGCCCTCATCTTAAGGAAGAAACCTTCCTTAGCGGGCGCAACTTGTAAGGTTATTTTCGTCAGTTTTTATTTGTTGGGCTTTCGTGGAACTTTGGGTTTATGGATGGATGCCAGATTGGTTTCACCTGGTTGGTTGACATATGCAAATCAGGTGGGGACTTTCACACTGGATTTTTTGTTTTTGTGGATCCAATTTTAAGACTCATTTAGAAAAAGTTTAATTCCGTTCCTCATATTAATAATGCCTGTTGAGATTAAGGTGATAATTTAGTGACAAATTTTTTCTTTTTATTGTGCTTACTTGAGTCTACTTTCAGTTCCAACAAAATAAGCTTAAGGCTATCCATAACTTAAAAGGAAAAAAAGTACTGATATTGGTTACTCAAAATAGAATATGAAATAATGTGTATAATAATAACTATTGAACTCACCCATATATAATAAAATATCAACTAGTTATAATTCGACACATAATTTTGTAGTCAATTTTTTATAATTTTCTTTTGTCACCGTAGCATTACTCCTAAAAAAATACTACCGATGCACATGGGCTTAATAATATTGGTCTGTGGCTGGGCCAGGCTGCTAATAGTTTGGGAAAAAAATTGGATAAAAGGAGTGGAAAGAAGGACCAACCCAGGCCCTAGAACATAGGGCTAGAAGTCGGGCTGGGGCAGGTCACCTTCTTTTATTATTATTATTATTCTATATTATTTTAATAAACCTTAATTATATGTTCTCTTAAGAGTAACTAAACGCTTCACTAGATATAATTAGGAATCAACATAATTTATTTAACTTAAAAATTATAATTTTTATACTTTTAGATAATTTATAAGTAGTTTTATAATTATATTATTTAAAATAATAATTTTTATACTTTTAGATAATTATTGTAAATAAATTATTTAAATTAAATAAATTCAGCTCAATTTAAAAATATCTTAAATTAATTTTTAATATGTCCAACTTGATCAACGGATGAAGTACTATAAAATGTTGAGGCCAATATTTAAGTAGCGGAAGGAATATATGTGGAGTAGCTTTTTCTCCCTCCATTTGATTTTGAGGCAGCCAAAACACATAAACTGTATAATAAAATTTACTTGCTGATTCTTAGCCTCAAAAGAAAATGGAAAGGAAAAAATCTCAACCTGAAGAGAGAGCACCAATACCCATAATATCATGGCCTTGAATTTTTGTACAGTTTCTATTCACCCAAAACCAATTTTGATACCAAAACCCAAACATCCGTACTTCAATCTTCACTTCTCTTCAACTAAATCTTCTTCTTTTGGGGCAGCTGCTCTCCCTGAAGGAACAGAAGGTGGAAGTACAGATCAAGAAGACCTTTCTACCTACTCTGGTACAAATTAATGCTATTCATTAATAATATATATAGTTATATATGTTTAAATTTCACTAGTTCTTATTATAGTTCGGTTTTATGGTCTAGTTTAGAACTTGTAGCTGGTGGGTGGGTTCTGTTTAAATGTTGGTTGAACTTATACCATAAAGGGTCTATGTGATTATCTTTGAATTCTTGGAAAGAACTAGAAAATGGGTTGATACTTGATAGTAGTATAAGCTATCAATGAATTCTAGACTTTAGTAGAACACCAATTCTATAAAGCATTTATGTAGAGAGATGTATTATTGGGTTTCTGTTAGAACTTTACATGAGCACATTGTCTGCAAATAATCACAAAGATTGAACTTTTATAATTTATTAAGTACTACATGGTTTTCGAATTAAGTTTGATTAATATATAAATGATGCATAGTTTTGTGTATTGATTTTTTTTTTTTTAAGATTCAGTACAGTAGCTACTTCATGAAGTTAATTGCAAGGTTTCACCAAACTTTTTGTTAGAAATTTCTGAGGAATTCCATGGACGTTTGGACTTTGGTTTTTCCAAATCAGTTTAAAACTGAGGGGCTTCAACTTTCTTCAGTAGTGTCATTCATATTTAGAAACTTTATTAGAAAAGAAAATATTTTTTTCTAATTCAAATTCATTAGAAATTGTCCTTCTAGCTCATTGGTCATTCTATGGAATTGTGGTGAACTTCCAAGAAAATGCCGTGCATTTATGGTAATATGTCTATAACTTAATGTATGTCTATGGCTCGGCTGTGCATATGGTCATTGGCTCAATGACTCTATTTCGAGTCACGCGGACTACTAGTCAGGACTTCTATCAAGGGGCAACAACCAAGGTCTTCCGGTTATTGTTGGTAAAATCAATGAAAAAAAGGAAGAAAAATTGAATTATGTGTAACCTGTTTATTGTTTTTGTAGGATCTGATTTCCATCAGGCTTCTCAAATAACCACTTTATCCAAATTCTTTCTGTAATAGTTTGCTCACTCATTTTCCGTAATTTAAGCAAACGTTTAGTTTGAGGTTTATTCACATATATGATTCAACAAAAAAGATACACGCCATATTATAGATATTTCTTGATTTGATAATTAAGAAATTATTAGTTGTGATTCCTGACATAAATTTCTGGATTTTTTTTTCCATTGATAAGGGTCATTTTCTTCTACTCGCACACAGCTGGATCTCTTGGAACAACTTACATCCTCTGCATCATCTGTTGATGGTATGAGAGTCTGTTCTACATTTCAAATTACACTTACTGCCTAAAGGAAAAGAATTCCTTAAACCTGTTTCCACATTAGCCAATTTTTATATGTAGCTGGGTGTTATTCTTTTAATGAGCAGGTTATGAGAGTGATGGTAGCAATAGGAAGCTCACAATACGCAATCAGCTTGCTCAGTTGGTTGGCAATCGAGATGATGATTTCAGCATTCCTTTGGGCAAAAATTTAAAGAAGGTCAGTCCCAAGTTCTTAACCATCTCACAGAAGCGAAACATCAGAAGACAGACTTACCTGAATGAGGTTTCTCAGAGGAATGATTCAGCTTTCTTTGCCACCATCGGTGCCTTTGTCCTTTTTCCACCTCTAATTATATTAGGAATTGCTATAGCAACCGGTTATGTGCAGCTTTTTCCATGATATATTCTCCTCGAGTTAAATACTGAAAACAAAATTTCATGCATCAGTTTGACAAGCTTAAAGTTTAATAACTAGCAAATTTACAAGATCTTTGTCCTATAGTCGTGACAGAACACTATGAAGTCAATTTGGCAATCTCTATGTTGAAAGTATAACATAATGAGAAACAAATTTATTTTCATGCTAGTATGTTTTATACTAAACAATCAATCAGAATTCTTCTATGTTTCAGTCCATCAGTACGTATTGAAAGAGTCCTTTGCCCATATCCTTCTCGGTTCCGCGGATATTTCCTTTGGCGTATTAGCTTTTCAATAGGACAATATATGTTCTCCAATATCCACCAAAAAAAAAAAAGGGAGGACACATAAAATGGGAAGGAGGGATGTCTAAAACGCGATTTTATTTGAAATTATGAATTAGAATCTTTAACTTCCAACATAATGAGTTCTGGGGAGGTTTATGAAAAAATTTGTTGAGCCTAAAACAACAACTTCCTTATTGCTGGAACTAGACTTCAGATTACTTGCTATCTCTAATAATCGATCCTGCAGCCTGTTTGGTCTGTTTGTTGAAGCCTGAATATTAATTCATACATATCAATAACTTAGAAGGAATTAAAAATCTTCAAAACTATGCAAAATCTTAGGTAGTTGTTTGTTATATGTTAGTCTATTTATCGCTTGCAAATTTGTTGATTTCGTAACTGCTGAATTCTCTGTTATAAATAATTTAACAACTCCAACATGAAGCTGTAAAAGTCTGTATTTTTTCCCCGTAGTATCTTTAGATAAAAATAGTGCGATGTTATTAATATAGGGTAAAAAGGGGAGCATGGTCAATTACAGACATTCTTGTCCGCTCCCAATTGAAATATACAATATTAACAATAATCAGCTCCAAAAGGCCAATGTAATGAAACAAGCAAATTGCATTCGTTAGCCCCTGTTTACCTGATTAACTCTACTTCATATTAATCAGACGTGAAAATCTAGCAGAAACCCTCAACGTTGAGTTCCAGTGTAGTCCATATTTGATTAGCCTTATAAAATATAAATTTCTTTACAAACTTTAGCCAGTCATTATAAATTTCACACCAAAAAATGTTAGAAAGAATCTCATGTTAGTGAAAATAAGTCATTGTGTAGCAGCCATCTCAACAAGGAGTCTCCTTGCTTTTGTATGTAGTTCCATTTGTCTTGAAAGAGGTAGAAAAAGGCAATAACTGAGATCTCGGCAGTGAAAATAATTGTCCAAAGTTTTATACTTTTTGAGGTTCTCTTATGGTAGGCTTGTAAACCTGTGTATACATTGATGATTCCTAGTAGTGAAACCGCAGTCCCCAGGCCCCAATGCACCAAAAACCATACACTTCTTCCTATACTTCCCCTGTAAAAAAGAAAGGATAATTTTTATCTTTCTTCAACTAAAGTTTAGTTATATCGAGTACCATTTGATGAAAAATTTGTGTTAAAAACTTCAAAATGTGCATCTGTGAGAGAGATTGGATATATTACCTCTGTGGCCGGAAAAAACCCAATCATGGCTTGCAACTATATGACACCATAAAGGGCTAATCCCATCCTCTGGTAATTATTGTGGGAAGGGATTGCTTAAATCCCATCTTGATTAAGGCACTGCTTGAAACGATGATAAATAAAGCGTATCTTGTGTTTTCTGATTGCGAATATACAACATGGAATATCTTAATTCAACTGATGCTCATTTCCAAACAATAAAATTGTAATTATTAAGACACTGCTTAAACTGTATGCCAGTTCAATTATTGCAAGTAAGTACTAGGTAGGCAAATTTTCACATTTATTTACCTATGATCATCACTAAAGGTTAAAACTGGGGGGTATTTCTCTATCTAATAAACAAAGTATAAAGATTTGATGCTTACTTTTATGTGACTCTGTTGAGATAATGTGATTACTAATAAACTACTAACTAAAAACGCAAATCCTTGTCATTATCCGGATTGCTGGACAAAAATAGGAATGCATCGGCACCAGAAAGAATAGACCTTACCTGTAGACCGGCATGGCATGCGTATAGAACATAATTTTGAGACTTCTTCCACATTCCTCTCTATTTGACATTCTAAAAACAAGTATTCCTACAGGCATCAAGATAGCCATCGAAGCCCAAAGGAGAAACCCATGGAGTGTAATGTACACAGAATCAATTGGTTAATGGTTTGCTTGAAAATTGAACAAAAACATAAAAAGTTGTAAGTCGCTAAGATTGGCTAAATTAAAGAAAATAAGTTACCTTGTGCATATTATGTTTCTTGATTGTGTGGGAAATGTATGTTTCGGCATGTTCTTGAGATGCCCTGATGAATGGTAAAAGAGTAAGAACAAAGAGAGTTATAGGGAAGATGAAAGACACCGGCTTTGACACTTGTTGTACCATTGTTGAATCTTTTGAAGAGAAAATATTGGTTTATAAGCTGCCTAGCTTTTGAATTTCTGATAGCTATGGAGGATTTCGTGCATTGCAGCAATCTGATTACAATCTGAATGTCAGGTTTGTGTTACATTTCATTCATTTTTAGTTTATCTTTATTTCTAAGAGGAGCAGGGGGATGTTAACCATTTTGATTTGTATTTTAAATCTCCAATTTGACTTCATTTTTTCCCAATTAAGGAAGATACAATCAACGCATATTTATTTTTGTTAGTACAGTTCATGATAACTAGACAGACCACCCATGTTTACTTGTGATGTATAATCGATATATATATATATATATATATAGGAGAATGATCCACAGAAAACGTTAGCCTTGAGCACTGTTTCAGCTAACTGTGATTCAGCCGTCCAATATAAGATCCAAGGGTTGGATGAGGGTGCGGCCGCTAAAGGGAGTAGCGGCCAGATATTAAAATAATTAAATTTTATCCTGACCGCTAGAGGGACAGAACAAAAAAATAAATTAAAGGAAATTTGCTTGGCCGCTACTCGGAGTAGCGGCCTGTTACATGTTGTATTGCTTTCAGTATGATTCGCTATGCGGCTAAAAGTGAAAGTCTTATTTTATGGCGAAGGAATTTTGTCAGCCACTATCTTTTTTGGTGCACCTAGGTAATGTCGACTGTAGAAGATTTTGAATCCATCACTTATATCTGGTTAAAATAATGAAAGTTCATTTGTAATTTTGGAAGGGCAATACTATATTTAGGGGTAAAATAATAAAAGTTATTTTACTGTTATCATAAAAAACGAAAAAAAAAAACCACTGAAATTTTTATATCAAATGATATTATTACTATCTTTGCGAGGGGCGAACTATATAGTACTCCTTCTTTTCTAAATTATAAGCTTGTTAAAATAAAAAAAATTAAAGTCAAATTGAAATATTTTAAAATTTAAAATTGATAAAATTCATAATTAATAGTATTTTTATAATTATAAAATAATAAATACAATAATTAGTAATGTGGTTTAGATAGTTTATAACTAAAATTGGATATATAAAATTCCAGCAACTCAATCTTATTTATCATGATAAGAATCTCATTGACTATAATTGAGGAGTGAGGAGATTACACATACAAAATTCCCAACACAAAATTAAAGATGATTCTAGAATAGATGGGCCATGTAATTTCTAAATTGGGAAGAAGTTCCTCCACTATCATTTGCAGCGCTAGTGGAAGTTGACAAAACGTGGATGTAAGGCTCAGCTTCAGGCTACGCTTACACTTTTTGATTTGAGTGAACAGGCCGCTACTCCGAGTAGCGGCCAAGCAAATTCCTTTTAATTTATTTTTTTTGTTCTGTCCTGGCCGTTAGAGAGAGTAGCGCCCAGTCAAAATGATGTCGTTTTGACTGGTCGCTACTCCCTCTAGCGGTCAGGATAAAATTTAATTATTTTAATATTTGGCCGCTACTCCTTCTAGCGGTCGCGCCCTCATCCAGCCCTTGGATCTTATATTAGACGGTTGGATCACAGTCAACTGAAACAGTGCTCAAAGCTAACGTTTTATGTGGATCATTCCGCATATATATATATATATATATATATATATATGAGGGAAGAGAATTGCAAGAATGGAGTAAAAGTAGACAATTGGACAAGCTATGCAGCTTTTCTTTTTAGTTGTGGGAAATCTGCTGGTGAGTGCACAACAGTTGGACCCTCCTACAAATACTGCTTTTGCTTACTTGAAAATAATGGTGATGATTTTGAGCCTGTTACATTACACCATATACATTATACATGCATTTCATATCTTTGGGTGCGTGGGTATATATATATATATATATATATATATATATATATATATATATATAGTATGTGTGTGTATATAGTATATACAAAAGTGTGGTCCACCTTTTAAAATAATAATATGGAGGATAAAACATACACAGTACTCTGTAGCTAGCTCATCTTTCCATTTTAAACCTTTCGTCATAAACATGATTCCAAACGAACACAATCAAAATAACTCATCCCCACAAAATTAAACTGGAGCAGATCATAATAACATTAACCATTGTGGCGATATATTAAGAATCAGCTAGTAAAAAATGTTAGCTTATCAAGTCGGAAAAAAAAAGGTACTCCCTCCGTCTCCAAATTGGATGATTAAAAGTACAAATATTTTTATCCCTAAAATGATGAGATAAAGTACACAAAGTAAAAAATAACTTGGTCATTTAGTGGGGTCCATTAGTATAAAAATAAAACTATTCACCACTTTATATAATCTTGTAGGACTACCAAGGATAAATATTAAATTTTTTTATTCTTTTTATTCTATTTTTATTTTTCTAAATATGCGTACAAATTGCATTTTGATCATTCTTTTAGAGAGGGAGGTAGTAATAACCTAGTTGTAAAAGTGTGTGTCTCTGTGTGTGTGTATATATATAATCACACTTTAAAACAGAGAAAAGTCACGTTATGCTGATGTGGAAACGCTGAAAACGTTTTCATTAAAACAATTCCGAGCCAATTTTACAGTGTTTGTCTGAAACAGATTCAGATTTGGCAAGGAATTCTGTTTTGAAAAGGGAGATTGAACATTCCTAAACAAACAACACGGAATGGGTCGATGCCATCCGTAAACTAATCATACTGTTTTTTTCGCAGATATTGACGTCCATATGATATGACATTGCAACACCCGAAATCATGAACATGAAGTAGTTCAAAATTAAAGTTGAATTGAAAAGAAAAGGTTGTAATTAAAAGGCTTAAATATGGATTAATACCCTGAACTTTTAATGTTTTTCCACTTTGGGGATTGTCTTTTCAATTTTTTCAATTAGGGGATTAAATTTTTAATTTTTTTCCACTTTGGGGATTGTCTTCTCAATTTTTTCAATTAGGGGATTAAACTTTTATTTTTTTTTTCATTTTGGGGATTGTCTTCCCAATTTTTTTCATTAGAGAATTAAACTTCTAAAATTTTCTGATTACGCCTAAATTGATAGTGGAACATTAAAAAATTGATGACATGACATCGACACGTGAATAAAAAATACTTGTGTAATATTGAGTCTCATTTTAATATTTATTTAATTAATTTTTTGTACCAAAAATGATAAATATAAGATCATTATTAATTTTATTTTAAAAAATTATCATTAAATTTACCAAAAAATTAAAATTAAAAATTAATAATTTACCAAATGGGTAAAATTATCATTAAATTTACTTAAAAAATTAATAATGGTTTTATATTAAAATTATAATAATAATTTATTTTAAAATTAATAATGGTATTATATTTACCCTTTTGGTATAAAAAATTAATTGAATAAATGTTAAAATGAGACTCAATATTACACATAAGTATTTTTTTTAGTCACATGTCGCTGCCATGTCGAAAAAAATTAAAAGTTTAATCCTCTAATTGAAAAAATTGAGAAGACAATCCCCAAAGTGGAAAAAAATTAAAAGTTTAATCCCCTAATTAAAAAAATTGAGAAGACAATCCCCAAAGTGAAAAGAATTAAAAGTTTAATCCCCTAATTGAAAAAGTTTAGAATACAATCCCCAAAGTAGAAAAATATTAAAAGTTCATGGTATTATTCCATATTTAAGCCTAATTAAAAGAAGATCAATGGAGAGTCTTGTTGAACTTTTCTGGTGGGGAAAAGGTTGTAATTTACAGTGTTTATTACGCCCACCTCCTCCAACCCACAGAAAGTCTCTGTTTTGCAACTTAATCATCACACGAAAATGTGCATAAATCATGATTATTACTGCTTTACTCGACGTATATTTCTGATATACGTCGAGCAAAGCATTCCCATGAAATACATTACACTTACGGAACAAAAGCTGCTGGCAAGGCTAGGTGAAATGGCAGACCTTGAAAGAGTATCCTCGAGATATCGACTTTTGCCCAAAATTAGCTATTATGGGGAAAAGATAAATATCTAATATATATTAAGCAAAATCCACTAGCTACAAACAAAATTCAATACAAACAGATTTTCTTAATTCTGGACACATCCCTAGAAGCAGGGATCACAAAAATATGAAACTCACTCGCACATTTATAAACTCAAAAAGAAAATATGTAGAAGGAATGGACAACAGCAGGTTCGACACTAGCCCTTACAGTATGGTAATATGAAAATTAGAAAGAAAGGGGTTGCCAGAAACTCATCACACATGAGAATTTAAGAGAATAAAATACAAACAAATTCAACAGGAAAAAGAGAGAAACGAGATGCATACAGAATGCACAATACTATGAGGCGCCTTGAAAGGACAAACGGTCTCTAAGAGTATCAAAAATTGATGAAGCTGCTGCATTCTGTGCAAAAGTTAATTTCAATCGCCCAAGCAGTTCACCATCTTTGGCCTGAGAAGCAGCATCTGCAGCTTCCTTCGCCATGCCAATTCGAGCATAGGCCTGTTCAGATATTACAGAGTATTTCTTATAAGGTCCTTCATTCTCTCTGTATATATAAATATTAAACACTGCAAGCCGCGATAACCTGTATTCACTGTAGTAGAACAGACGAATTTTATTCAAATTATTATCTAACATGTACTCCTCAATAATAGAATTACCTCAGCTCTTTCTCGGGGATCTGACAATTTTGGGATATACTTTAACGCTTCTCCTTTCTCATCTGCATCAGTGCATGCCTCCACAAAAGGCCGATAACCTGTTTAGACAAAAGAGGGTTACTAAACAACCATGAAAAACTCGCAAAAAACGAAAGAAAAACAACAAAAACAACCGTTAATAGATTTTCAACCACCCTTTTATTATGAATATTTGGAATATTACTCCATGAAAGAAAAAAGAAAGGAAAAGAAAAACTCTCTTTTGTCCAGCATAATGGAGGAACACCTTTTGTGGTTAGGTACAAACTTCCAGTCACATTTGCAAAATTTCATGAGATTGTGTATAGCCCAAGACTGTTTATATATCTAAAAACATGTTAGGATTTTGACAAAACATCAAAAAGAAAGTGATGTTGTGCCTCCTTTAGTTGTCATCCACAATCTAATTAATTAGGAAATCTTACCAATTGGTGGCCTTTTCTCCTTCGAAAACTTTTCTAGGGCATCCCAATCCCTGATTGTTGCCAAGGCGAACACTTTAAGCCAATACCATCGCTTCTCTGAAACCTGAATTAAGCTCATAACAATAATAGTATAGTTACAATATAAATTAAAAGAGTTGCAGAACTAAACAAAGAAGCACTGAAAAAAAAATTTGCCACATCAAGCCATCAATGGATGCATGCTGATACTCATCAATAAAAGGTGCCATGAAGCAACATTAACCTTGAATTCAGTTTTAACTTTCACAGCAGCTCGATGATTTCCCAGTACAATACATGTACGAATTGTGTCGCTGATACTTGAATCCACAAAAATGGGCTGCTTGGTGCTCACCTCCAAATCATGTTGCATTCTGTAATAATTCATAAGTCAGTAATTAGTAAAAGGAATCAGAATAAACAAATACCAAGTCAATATAAATAAAGATGATATGAACTTCTCATAATCAAACTCAAAAGGTTTCATTATACTATTTACTTTTTTCCAATGCCTTATTTTGTATACAACAGTTGTTCCCTCTAAATAGTGGTGGGATGAAATGGCTAGAGGCTTAGGAATCAAACAAATAATTATACATGGACCCAAATAAAGTTTGTACAGACAGTATTTTGTGATCAATTATTGAAATATTTCTCTGTAATTTCTAATGATGAATCAGGAGGACAGGTTGATGAATGATTATATCACATATGATACTTGTATGTGAATCATATATAGACTGTAAGACATGCTTGAATTCTCCAAGCAATCCAAATCATTCCTCCATTCCATTAAAAGTAAAGAGACCGCTTCCATACAATAAACATTCCCTTTTTCTACCCCCGAAATATAGTTAAGTCACTAAGGAGATCAACTGTGCTGCACTTTTAGGAATCAGGTTCGATTCTTACCGAAGTGACTTTTCTCTTCCTCTATGTGAAGTTTGTTTTCCTTCTTTATGTGAGGTTTGTTTTCTCCTTTCAGTATTGATTGATTATTGCAATTTCTCACCTTTAGTTTAAGTTTATTGATATTGTGATTGTGTACTTAATTTATGATAATTCATTGTACTTGTACTGCATCTTCAAATCGGGGTTTTCAAAAAAAAGAAAAAGTAAAAGAACCTACTTTTTAAGATTGTACAATCACTGTGAGAGAGATGATCATGAACACCATAAGTTGCCAAAAAGGGCCTCAAGGCCAGACAAATCAAAAGACAAAACTATACAAGTTAGTTGCCCAATTGTGCATGCACTAACCATGGTAAAATTGTATCTCACCTCAACAATTTTGCATGCTCTTCAGCTGCCTTCGACTCAAACACATGTTCCTTTGTTTCCGAGAAAAGATTACTGGCCTTTTCAATAAGTTTTACACGTGGACCATGAAGTGGAGATCCTTTGCTAGCCATTGGATTCTTGGCCAGTTCCCATGACTCTTTCCACAATAGAAAAGCAACATCCTACAAAATCAAGAAACTTTTGTCAGAGCCCACAAGATAGTCCAGATATATTATAAGTTAGATGAGGTAGTTCCAATTCATCCACATTAATGAGCTTAAGCAACTAAAAATGAATCCAGAAGAAACCCTGGAGAAAACAAAAGAGAACTCGCTTAAACTTTAGTTTTTTAAAGATATGCTGATATGGTTATTGTTAGGCATATAGTTTACTTGCACATAGTTGTGTATCAAGGCAATATAAATAAAATTTATGTACAAGTAGTACATTTGTAGCATAGCACCTCTATGGAACTAATTATGAATGGATACTGAAATGCAATATACTGCACAGAAAAAGCATAAAGGACTTTAAAGGTTTATAAAAACTTCTTTTAGGAAAAAGAAATAAAAGGAACTTGCTCCTTGAGAAGTCCAATTACCCACCACCCTACACTAAGGGAGGTCACACAAATTCATAATTGAACAAGCGCCTATATCTAATCCAACCTCCAGTTCCATATCAAGTAAAACAATGAATCTCAACCCACGGAAAAGACTTGAAACATTCCAGCAATATCTTAATTAAATGTGAGGGTGGGAAGGGAATTAATCAATTAATTTTTATCTTCATCAAACAACTTAAACTCAAATTTACCTGAAGCTGACCACTGGAGAGAAAGAAGTCCTTCAGAAATTCATGCCTATAGCATCTGAGACAAAAAATAATAATAATGAGTCATAAAAGGGGTGGCGGAAGGCATGTGGTAGAAGATCTTGTACTTGATGGTCAATTTACCCCTATTTGAAAGCAACAAAAATATAAACTGAACAAAATAATTGATAAGTTGCCACCAAAATAAAATTAAACCTTATAATAGAGTGTATTTACCGTGCATAAGTTGAAAATAGGTCACGTGCCAGTGGTCTGGCTTGGATCATCCCAAAGAACTCCAAGGCTGGCCTCTGTATTAACAAAGTAGTTAAACCACCATACCTCAATAAATTGCTTAACTTATTTACAGGTTTGATTAACCAATGGTATTACGTGAAGCTACACATATTACATTAAGCCTATTAAGGCTCCACTTGGATGAATGCATGACTTTGAAATCCTAAAGCAAAGCATTCTTAGTAGTTTAGAATATTATATTTACTACTAATATACTCTTAAGTGGTGACACTAGCCCAATACTTCTTTAATGCTTCTTTAATGCGACTATAAATTAATATATAAAACGTTTTCGTGTCGAGAATGTAATTAACATTTGTGGACGCCTTATCTCAATGTATCTAATCAAATTGAGATATAATTGTTAAAGCAAGCAAACCAATGTTGTTTAAGTGAAAAACTAAAAGAGTAACCAGGTTAAGGGAAAAGGAAACTACTGCAAACATATGTACATCTCATATTGTATTTTCGCATACTTTCATTCTAGAGTTGCCGGTGAATGATAGGGACTTTCGTCACAGGGTTTGTTAAGTAGTAGGGAGTGTGGTTATCCTATTATTATATGATGAAAAAGTGGGTCATTTGTTTTTTTTGACTATATGAATCCTTTAATGAATGGTGACATGATAGATACAATGTTTGATGTTTATTTTTACCTTTAAAAAAAATAGTGTTTGATGTTATGTTTAATGGGTTTCTTTTTAACTTGATTGATGCTGATGATAATTAATGGGAAAAAAATGGGGAATTCTAAGTGTTATGTCACTTGAAATTTGTGCATTATTTTATTCCTAACTCGATTGAAAAAGGCCTACTTATATGTGTATACATATTATTTAAATGTCCCAAGCATCTATGCATCCCAACATTTTTCAAAAATATCTTCAGCATCTGCCTCGTTTCAGTGTGTTCAAGTTGGTGCTTCATTTGGTGCTTCATATATTCTTTTTAATATCCACGCACGCTAAGGTCAAACGTTTAAGTTCTAATAGAGGATATATTCAATGTCATATTATTGCTTAAACATGTAACTTTTGAGCGAGTCGTGTTCATGTGTTCATTTAAGGATTCATCTGATTTTCTCAGGGTTATTATTCTATTGGCAGATTTACAACTGCTAGATTAATACAAAGCGTTATTATATCGGCCCAAGTTATATCCAGCAGATTATATGGTTATCAAAAACTATTATTGCCTTTGGTATTGTAGTTCTTCAAAAAAATTCAGAATTGTACATATTTAGCACCCTTTGTTTAGGATTTTCCTTCATTTACCTCCAAGAAACCTAGGCCTCAGAAATAGCTCAGAAAAGTTCTCCAGCCTTCTTCTTTTGTTTCCTCCTTCTACTTGCTAAATTTCTTTGTTTCACTCCACAGTATTAAAACTAAAGTTAACTGCCATGGATTTCAAATAACTCTATCCAAAAAGTTATTTTTATTCTTTATAAGGCATGCAGTCTGTTAAAATTCACAATTAAGCTATCAGATGTGCGCCTAGCTTATACTCTCCTAATTTGTAAAAATTTATTCATTACTAATCATTGAATCAAATGTGACCAAAAGTATCCTACCACGTAGTACCTTTTGCCAAATGTGAAACAAGACGAGATAAACAAGATCAGTATCACCACTTTCAGTTGCCTTCATTAGAGCTGTATCTTCTTCTCCTATGCTTAGCAAGAGAGGAACCTGAAGAGAAGTCAAAATTATATTTATAGTACCTTCCCACAAAATTAATTAACTTCAGCAATGAACAGCAAAATGATATCTAAGAAAGAACTTTCTAGCAAAGAATACTTCAAAGTAACCAGAAAGCAGAAAATTGATGAAAGCAAAAGAAAGCATGGAAAAGACCTGTTTGGAGGAACGTGGTTCATGTTCTACAAGCATAGCAGCTAACTTCCGGCGGCCGGTCTTATCTGCATGAGCAGCAACTGCAGCATAAGATATGCCTTTGCACAATTTCAGCTGAAATTCAAAAAACATCAATTAAGAAATTGCACTTGCATGAAACTAATAAGAAACTAAAAGTGTATTCACAAGTTAAGCTAAGAAACTACGACATAGAAAAGAACCTTCTCAAGTAAGATCTCAAGAAGACTGGTATCATGAATTGCAGAAGATGCTGTTATCTTTGAACATGCCCAGTGCATGACCACCACTTCCTGCAAAAACCCCAAAACTGATGTTAGTGCACATAAAAACTGAAGTCGTACTTTCTAGTTCTTCTGTTTCAATATGAGATGTGTGGGTTTGACTGTATCTTAGTGCTCCTTTGGTTCATGTACAGGTAAGTAAGACAATTACACAGGTCACAGAGATACATAGTTCCGTTGAGAAGGTTTAATGTTTAAAATGGGAGGGAAAAGAAAGATCTAAATCATAATATGTTAAATAGGTGCACTGGAAGCAAAAGATTACAAGTAAACTTACTTGGTTCATACCAAGGTACTCTGATATTCTCAGTGCTAGAAGGTGTTGATGTGCATTAATCAAACGGCCAATCAGAACTGATGATGTAAGCAACTAAAAGTGAAAGAGAGATTAACCAAGAATCAATAAATAGAACATAAGTTTAACAAAGGAACTAAAAGGGCTCAATTAAGTAAGCATTTAGAGACCTTGTATTGCTGAATACTTAGAGGAATGCCAATCTCCTGGTTGCGTACAGCATTTAAAACCCTTAAAGTTTTACACATCTCTTGGATGCGGTCACGCTGAAATTGGCTGCCAAAGCCAACTGGATATCATTACCGAGAACATAAATCAGAACCTTTAAATGTCTATCTTATGGGAATGAATGTTACATCATTTAAAACTAAAATGACATTAGATATAGAGAAAAAAGTGTATTACATCTAAAATACACAAAGGATGCAAGTGTACATGAAAAGGGACTATCATGGTTTCAGCAGTCAAAGAAAGCATAAGCATTTCTTAATTACATTGGCAAAGGTAAAAATAGAGTTTTGGTAAGCAGCAAGAATAGTGACTATTAGTAGTGAAATTCCTACACTTAGTTATTCGGCTATTCAATTTTTGTTTTCTTAAATAAACTTAAAAGTATCACTCAACAAATTTTCTAAACAGCAAATGATGTTATATAAAGAAATGAAATATTTGTAGAAAGAGACAAATCACCTAGCCAAGTAACCTCTCAGTATTGAATATGCACACAATCCCCAAATTGATATCCAAGAAGTGTAAGAAAAGAACGAAGCCCTCTAGAGTGAATAACCAAAGAAAAGCTAGGAATTGGCATATCTCAGGCATTGTGTTGGAGCCTGGAGGCCATACTTTTTTCTAGTTTCCTCTTCACTCCAAACACTTTCCACCAAGTGATATGCTAATGTCTTAGAATTGCATAAAAAATGAGGCTAATATTGAATAATGACAAATGCCTGGAAAGGTGGGCGATGTGGGTGATGCTTGGATTGGTGGTGGATATCTTTTCTTTTCTTTTTCTTTTTCTTTTTTTGGGGGGGGAGGGAGGGGGAGGGAGAAGGGGGGCTGGAAAGGGGAAAGATTTTCTAAGAGGAATCGTGCTAAATGGGAAATAATTCCTCATTACCTTAGATGGGTACTGTGGAGGAAACGGAATTGAAGAAACTTCGAGGTAGAGAGTAATTTACTGTGCATATTAATTAGTTCATATTCTTAAACCTTCTTTTGTTTTGGCAGGATGAGGTGTATCCCAGAACAACTATTGCTTTTGTTTATTTTTTGACAGAAGCCTAGGCTATGGTACACGGACTCAGATGTAGTGTCTAGTTGAACACGGTATTTTGAAAAGTTCGACACAGGTACTCCTCAATTTTGCCAATTTTGTATACTTAAATGAAGTGTCCAATACCCATACCCTTATCCGAGTGTCGAGTGACGGACACATATATTTTAGGGCAAAGTGAAGAGTCCGTGTAACATAGAACCTAGGGACATGATGTAGGTTGTGTGTCTTGGTGGCACAGGCATAGTCCTGTTTTTTGTGGCTTCAGATGTGCATATGTGGCACCCCTTGGTGCCTCTTTTAATATATTTTTTACTTATCAGAAAAATAATGACCAGCTCTCTGCAGTTATCTACTAGGCAGACCGAAATTGTGAATGACAGTGTACATATATTCAAAAACATGTTGTCAATTTTAACTCTATTAATTTTTAGAGCAGAACTCAACAATGTAATCATTCCAACCTGCAAAAGGCTTGACCATAACTTCCAGCTCGTAGTAGTTTCTGTTGTTGTGAAATACTGAATTCATGACCAGCGGCATCAATACATACTTCTACAGCCTCAGGCAGTGATGAGCGTATTAGTCTCAAGTTTTCATCAGCCTGATTAACATGTTGTGGTTAGAAAATTGTCACCAGAAATTTGAAACATCTCAGTTTTCTACATTCATATTCAGCATTTATTTTTAGTCAGTTTTCAATTTCTAAATTGCTGAAAATAAATGCATAATGATTCGCGTTAAAATAAATGCATAATGATACTGTTATTTATTTTTATTTTTTATTTTTTTTGGGGGGGGTTCATTTTAGGCCAAATGTCTTATTTTGTTCCACAAACAGCAGAAAACACTTCTTTGTGGTTTTCTGAAATGAGAGTATTTCCAGATTGATTTCCTGAAAACAGAATATGGAAACTCTGCCTGAGGCCTGAGCACATTTCTAAAAAACTTAATATAAAAAAGAAAGAAGAAAGAAAATGGGGTTTCAAAACCCTACCCAAACAGGCCTTAAATGTTTCATAAGCCCTTTGATCAATCAAACCCATATTTTGACCATGCTTACCCTATATATACCCAAGCCCATGCTTTTTGCTTTCAAAGACATGGGATCAGTGACATATCGAAGGGGGGGAGTGGAAATAACTGTTTTGTCTCCTAGGTTTCAATCTGTTTTAGGAATTTATTTGTTTTTAAATTAAAGTCTGTTTTAGAAATAATATCTTGCCTATTTCTGTATATCCTACCTCCTTTACACAATATATTTTATTTTACATAAAGCAGGGAGAAGGACACAAGGCATAATACATAAACTTTTGATTCCAATATAATGATAAATATAACCTACCTTGGCACTTCTCTGATCAAAATGATCCAACGCATCATAAAGTAATGCTGCAGGTTCTGTGCTTCCAATCTTAAAGATAGATACAGTGGAATCTGGAACTCTTTGTAGAAATTCCATACTTGTGTTAGAAAGTATCCTTGCTCCATCACACTCCGGAATAAGAATAAGTGGCTCGTCATAAAAGTATTGCACAGCACCTCCAACACCCACCATTAAAAGCATATCATCCCAGTAGAGTAAGACACTATCCATTCCACACCAAGCTAGCTGCTCTGGAGGAAGGGCTGACTGTATGCATAAAAATGGAAAACATAATGTCAGTAAGATATTCTATAGACTGCTGTTCTTCTCAAAAGAAGAGTTCAAAAATGATGAAACTGCATAATGGGAAAAATACATCAAGGAAACACTTCACTTCTTTCATTTTTAGTACTTAACACATCAATGAAACACTTGAGAGTTGAGACATTGTTTATGGAAAGGAAGGTAAAAATAGAAGAAAACTAGAAACGAGAGTGCTTATGCATAAAAACTAGAAACCAGAGTGTTTCTGAATGAAAAGGGCAACCTCTATGCATGAAAATGGGATGTGTTTATTTATCCATGACGTCTGACACCACAAGTACCATTTTCCTTCAGGTATGAATAATTTGTCTAGAGAAGGTGAACAATAAAATGAAATGAATGAATGATAAATTACTGCAGCTAAAAATCTTATTCAAAGCTAAGCAAATTAGTCATGTGGAGATTTTTTATTTTTTTTTTGTTTTGTTTAATTTTATACATACAACAGTTACGACCACAAACAATGTCAATAATTTTTTAACAAACCATTGATGGGGCACGCTGAACTTGGAATCAAGAGCCAGATTCTCAGGCCATGTGCGTCAAAACCAGTTTTGAGGGAAGAGATCATCACATCTGGGGAGATAGATTGAATCAGTAAGACTTCCTGAGCAAATGATATCTTACCCATTTGTTTACTGAGTAAAGCTCATGAAGGCAATTTACAAGACTCCCCAATACTTTATATTCCTTCATTTCAAGATTTTCAAAAGCTAAACAGATCATACCTTTGCTTGTTCTTTATCATACTTTTTCATGTTCAAACCTTAAAGAATTCATTTATCTTATTACAACTTCACATATCAGCAAGTATTTTTAAGTCCCTCTACCTAAAACTGCTTCAAACCAAAGTTGTGGGATACTCTTCTTGACCTAGAGAATCGCGTATTGTTACTCGTGTTCCCAAACATAGTACTCTTATAGTACTCTTATGTACCGATATTCTAAATTTAGTGTAACGAAATATTTCTTTGTTTTTCTTTATACTTGCACATATTAATATTTTAACTTAGTATTATGGATGCTCAAAACGTTACACTTGTATACAATTATTTATGGAACAATCAACTTGTTGATGTAACTAAAAATTATATACAAGGTTTTATTGTATTTAGATTCTAAAGCATTATTCTATCGAGAACTCATTTTCCGGATAGCTATGCAATCGAACATGGAGGTGAAGTTCCTATATAGCATACCACATTCCCATATTAGTTTCACAAACCACGTTCTAGTAACATTGCTTCAAACTTCTCAAATGACTGTCAAGGGAATGAATCACACAGTGGACATACTTAAGCACCATAAATGACTGTTCATAGATGAACTCATAATTTGAAACAGTGGTTAAAGGCTGAAGATGCTCGCAGGGAATCCTCCCTATGACAGCCACAATCCAAACTCATCAACAGGTTATACTGCATTGAACCATCTTTTCTCTATTTAAATTCTAAAGTATCTGTCATATGCCAATTTTTTGGATGAACATCTTCACCTTAAAATTCTATCAAAATCTACATTATTCAATTTCAATAAGATGTTCACAGGTTTTATCTCATCCAACAAACCAAGATTAATCTTTTATGGATCAAGCTACATGCATAGTCCACCTATGAATTATATGTTTCAGCAACAGTGTAACACAAGGAAATAAACCAAGAACATACTGTATTATTGCGCAAAGTGAACTAAACAGAAAGCCAATTGCAAACCAACCTCACAAGTATAATCAAAAATAATGTCTGACAAGTCAGTTGTCATAATTACAAGCCGTCCATCATGCGTAAAAGCCGCCAGAAACTTTGCATTTTGTGACACCGCCATCTTCTGAAGCGGCCCAACCTCCACACTCAACTGCTGAACTCCATCTTCATCAACCGTCAAAATTTGATCCCCAACACTAAGTAGCACCTCCACATTACCTGACATTGTGTATTGCGGCTCAATCACGGCAACACAGAGTGGAAACTCCTCTATCCCTGTGTCTGCAAGCTGGCACGGCCTTGGATTCTTAAAATCCTGAATACAGAAAACCTGAAATGCCTCATTGATACACACCACACCATTCCCCCAAAACACACATTCAACCACACTGTGCGTAAAACATTCCTTCCCCATCGAAATTACACTATTAGGGCTTTCGAGATCAATGTTATACATATACACGCTGCCGTCCTGGGTGATGCAAACTAGGGTTTGGTCGTCCGTCCAAGACATCCCGATTAATCGGCCCCCGGGGTTTTTCCATACGGTTTCTGAGATTTGGACGCCGGCGGAGTTGAAGATACGGAGCTTCCGTAAGGCGGATTCACCATAGAGTTGGACGATCTTAGAGTCGTCGCGGATGACGGCGATTGGACCGCCGAATGGGGCGCAGGCGACCTTGTTGCGAGAAAGGTCGACGTGTTTCCATTGCATTTGGTAGATCTCAGGCTTCCGGTAAAACCGATCGTAGAGAATCTGCCACTCCGCCGCTACTGATACAGCAGCAGCCATTTTCGGTGAGAGGAGAAGATTTGGTTATAAATTATTCTGAATTTTAAATTGATAAGTACTGAAGTTGGGCATAATCTTGGTCTATCAAGAACCTGCTACTGATCAATTATGGAAGTCTCTTCGTCTTCTTATGATTGTTGTGATCTGGTTCGGAACAAATTGTTGGACTAAAGTAAAGATTATTGAGACAAGCTTCACTCTAGAGTTCTGCTAAAAAAAAATCCGTTACTTTTCTATAAAAAGAGGTCTATTTTTTTAGTGATATTAATAGTATAAACTGACTTTATATCTCTAAGTTTCTTATTGAAATTAAATTATTATACCATATTTTTTTAATTAAAAACTTATTATTTTAAATAAGAATCAAAATTATATCCTCAATATTAGTAAAGTGTGTACACAAGAAGGACAATATTTATTTCCTAATCATGTTAGTTAATACAAATATAATCATTATTTTAACATGCATAATTTATTATGTTGTTCATACTTAGTATAAGTATTAAATTAAATTTTAGTAAATTTACTTGAAATAATTGATTTTTTGATAAAAATAAACATTTTATAACGAATAATATTATACAAGAAAGGAATTAAAAAAAACAATACAAGTCTACGAAAAAAGTAGCAAAAATATACTTTAGCTTATTTAAATTGGCACGTTTTGTGTAATAGCCCACTGAATTAAAAAAATAGAAAATTAAACTATTAAAAACATTACAATTATCTCATTATATCAAAAATTTTAAACGTGTGTCAAATTTACTTAACAAATTTTTCAAGTGACGACTTTAAGAAAAATCAATAATTATGTGACAATCTCAAAACATAAAAAAATTTAGTGAGAAAGCAAAATAACCTCCAAAATATCGTCGTTTTGGACGCCAATTTTATTATAAAAAAAAAATTCAAAATCCAATTTTGACCAATTCCTCCCCCATCTCTCAATTTTGACCAATTCCCCTCAAGTAATGATGTTCCACTTAAGTAACGGAATTGGTCAATTGAAAATCTTTCTTTAGTTCAATTGGTTAATTATAATTTTTTTTTTAGTTTAGTAGTCTATTACAAAAAACTTGCCAATAATGGTGATGTTATTTTTGCCCGAAAAAAAAGTCATAATCATAAATTCACATAATTTCTTAATGATCACATTGAAAAACTTGGTACTCTAGAGTTTGATATGAACTCATTTTATTTTAATTAAAATGATTATTATTATTGTAAATTACAAAAAAGAAAAATTATATTTTGAACGTTTGCATGAATCAATTCAATTTCATGTCTTACCATTTTATGAATTGAATTTTAAAAGGTCGTATGAGAATTTTTTTAATGAAATGGATAGAGTTATATTTTTATTTATGATTGCAATACATATATATACACGCAAGGGCGGAGCCAGGAATTTTTTTCTGGCGGGACTATTGCGCGGTTAAAATATTGTGATCTTATAAATAATTTGACGGGGGTTCGGGGACTGCGCCCTCGAGCCAAATTTTGTAGATAATTTTATATTTTTCGGCTGGTTGTATATGTAAAAACATGTATTTAATTACAATATTGTTAATATTACAAGTAATAACATTATATATATATATATATATATATGTATACACTCCTTATTGACCCCTAATATTCTTTTCTAATCACAAATTTGTTAATAAATATTTAAATTCCTTATGTTATGAAAATAATCTAAATTACATATGACATATTAAAAAATTCTAGTGATGTAACCCATTTTTTGATATGTATCCAAACTACAACTAATTTTTTGGATTTTTTAAAAATTGAAGTTAAAATAATTAATATAAATATGTTTGGAGTCAATACCAAAAAAATAAGTTAAATAAGAGATGTCCAAAAAGATGTCCAATAAAAGATGTCCCCCTAAACTTATTGGTGAAAATATATAGTACTAATTTTTTTAAAAAAATTCAGGTGGGCTAAAGCCCACCCTAGCCCATACATGGCTCCGCCCTTGTATACACGCATGGAATTGCAATGTAATACCTTTGACATTGTCAATAAAACTCTAAAAGCGATAATGAAAATTATTAGTAGCTGTTTGACAACTACTTATAAGTTGATGAAATTAATTTATAAGTAATTTTTTATTATTTAAGTGTTCGTGTGTGACTTATTTTATTATTTATAAGTCATTTTTGAGAAGTAACAATTTCTTATTTTTCAAAAAATGACTTATAAGTCATTTTTAAATAAGTAAGTTTGACTGAATGTAATGATTATTTTGCCCTTATTTTAGTTATCTTTTACAATTCATTTTGACTTATAAGTCATTTTAACTAAACACTTTCACAATTTGTTTTAACTTAATTTATAACTTATAAGTAAAAATAATACCGAACACTTTTATTTATAAATCACAATTTTAAAATTTTAACTTATAAGTCCTTTTAAAATAAGTAACTTTAGTAGAGGGTCGACAGGCACAAGTAATGTAACTAATAGAAAACTCATTCATCATCAATGAGAGTTATCACATAAAATACAAGTTGGTGATAATTTTTTCCCCATTCTATAAAGATTATTGAAATAAAACTCCTTAAAAAAAGTGTACGATATTCATGACATAAACACTTGAATATTCGTTTCATCAAATTTTGAAAATTATTTTTTATGATTTTTCAATCAAACTTATTTCGTAAAGAGGTTTTTTATATATTGCTACAAAAATCTTTGATACTTATCATGAATAGACTCAATATATTATAAATTAATATGTCTACTAGCAAAAACAAGTAAACATATTTTTATCTTAATCAAATCTTTTGAGACTTTTTAAACCCATAGTAGGGCAGTTCGACAGATCATATTTACACGGCAAATCACAAGGGCTACTTGGAGCGAAACCTCAAAAAAAATATTCCCAGTAGAGGATACAAAGAGAAAAGTACATGGACTCGGGCATATTATTACTAGCCACAGCTAGCACTAGAGTGAAAGAGTAAAAACTCATGCAAAAAGAGGAAGTCCTTGTGAAGTTCTGCAAAATGGGTAAAATTATGAATTACTCATTTTGTTTAAAAATTAGAGATATAATTTGACTTTTAAAATTAAATCATTGTATATTAAACTTTAAATTAATGTGAATTTATTTAATTTCAGTTGATACAATTATTATAATTGTATAGTACTCCCTCCGTCCCAAATTAATTGCTCAGTTTTGACTTTTTAAAGTCAAATTGACAATTTTAAAAACTAATCTTTTTACTATTTTTACTAAAATATAGGTGAAGAAATTATAACCAAAAGAAAATATATACACTTTATTACTAACCCAATTTTTATAATTTTAGAAATATATTTATATATACTTAATTATTAATTCTAAAAATAGTCAATTTGACTTAAAAAGTCAAAACTGAGCAATTAATTTGGGACGTAGAGAGTATATAATAAAAACTATTAATCACAAAATTTATTTCATTCATTCTAAACTTTTATGAGTTATACTAATTTTAAAATTTAATATGTGGTCGTTTAATCTCAAAAGTCAAATTGTATCTCTAACGTGGGAACAAGAGGGAGTATCTGTTAAAGAATTCTCTTCTGGAATGTATACATGATTCATTGCCTAATTGTTTTCATTGCTTCCCTGGCAACTTTATCAGAATAAATTTGACATAAAATTCACTCTCACTAGCTGACATACATTCAGGGACACACGATCAAAAGGAAGGGGAGCCCACACGACAATTTTCAGCAGAAAAGATATCCATGAAGTATTTGACATTCATTGTTTTTTATGCGTTTTGCTTAGATAGACAGCTAATTTTCAGAGTTTTTTAATATGTCAATGGATGGTGTGACCGTGTGCCGTGTGGGTTCGGCTTGTGGACCTATTTTCCTCTACATTTTCTCAAATAAATCATTACAACAAATTTGAATAGGTATAAGATAAGATTAGTTTGCGTAATAATACACATTTTCTGTGTAAAACTGAACCAAATCTAGATTTGTAGCAGAAAAGGTTGTTTGTTGATAGTAACTCTATTAACTAGAACATAGATGTGTCTACAAGGAAATGAAGAAGAAATAAGCCATGCAGTTTAGTACCATGATAGTGGTACTGAGATCAAGCTACATACGAGTAATGCAGATTTGTTACTTGAGCTGGTTACTTAATTAGAAGATGCAGATCGAGGCAAAATCAGTTGATAAACTCCTTAATAGTGTGGAGTTATTTCAAAAGCTTCTAAGCCTTAAATGAAAATTATTGAAGCATCTGGTAATCCAAATTCTAGTCAAATTGTTAAGTGTTTATAAAGACCAGTCCAACAGTAGTCTCCTCCTAAGCTGGCTTAAGTTCCAACATTAATGAGGCTATATATTTCAGTTGTTGATTTAGTTATGGTAGAAGAATGGTCTAGCTTCAATTATGAGGAAATTGTGTCCAAATACAAAGATAATATGCAAGGAAACGACAACTCAAATTTAAGTACACGCATAAATCCATTCACTCGAGAAAACATCGAATTTGAATAAAAAAGATGAGCATATGTAACTGGAAAATGGAGCAGACAAACATGTAAAGATGAAAACTTTTCTGTTAAACAAATTATGATATCTATCAAAAATATATGATCACCTGAAACTACATACATATATAAAAAAATAAAATAAAAAATTTGTGTCATGTGTGTTTTTACCTCCTTTTGAAAAGGAAAAATATAAGTCCTCCCACCAAACCCAAAATGTGTACAGTTTTTCCTCCTACCGGATAGACAAAATATCAAAGATCAGCGCACCTTGTTGGTGCAAACCCCAGCCTAGACTTCTTTGTGTCATACAAGATATGAAAATTTTGTTGCTGGTAGTTCCCAATTATAGACATAGCAGATCGAGGAGTTCCCAAAATTGCCAAACAAACAACCTCCTCAGGATCAAGCCTAATGAAATAGTTCTCAACTGGAAAATTCCACACCGCCCCATCACTAAATTGAATCCCAAATGTGGGCAAATTTAGTTTCTTCACACCAGATACATTGTAACAAGGATGCAGTATAGGAAAATCATCAACAACCGGATATCCCTTCACCTTCTTCAAAAATGCCTCTTTAATTGTCTTATAAGCAGGGTCAGCAAAATAACTCAGTGTAGTACCCGAATCAACGATTGTTCCACCAGCACCTTCTGCTGACAAATTCCAAGTCTCTTCTGGAATCTTTAGCACCTCTCCCCCAACTATGATCGATTTTATTTGCACATAGTAAAATGTATCAACAGGGTTCTCTTTCCCGGATACTAAGGAAGTGAAATTCAATTCCTTACGGCTCAGCAAATCCTTATCCTCCCCAAAAATCAACTTGCTGCTAACACTTGGGTCGCTATTTCTGTCCACAAGACAATACGAAAATGAGTGTCCATACAATGATTGGAGCTGCGATGAAAAGGAAAGAGGCCCCCTTCCAAGGCCTAACAACCCTGCAGCCCCATGAAATAGGCCTCTATTCCAATGCCCACATCCAAACATCACATTCTCCACCTCCCGGAACTCTGCCTTTCCGGTAGCTGTAGTGAGGTTAACCGTGAAGGTTTCCAGGGCGAAATCGCCGGTTGTATTAGAACTATCCCCATACCAATAGAAATAAGGGCATGTTTGGTTCTCAGCCTTACAAGGCTGTGGAGGATCAGGGGATGAAACAAGCTGACATCTAGGATCATGACAGCTTATGTTTTGAAAAGAACTCGAATCTTTCGGATTATAATGGGGGCCATTTTGTTCAAAACAATCATAACAGGGAGCAGATTGAATCCAATTTAAATCACTACCAGTATCAAGTATCAAAGAGAAATGTTTAGGAGGTGTACCAATAAACACATCCATGAAGTACTCCCCTGAACCAAGGCTCACCCCTGACTCAAGGGTCGCCATGAGCTGACCGGAATACCTCGCCGTATAAGATTCCGGCGAAGCTGCCGGGGAAATCATTGGCTTTATTGTTTGCCCGTATTGTGTAACACCCTTTTTCTTTAGCCTTGAAACGGTATTCTGATTCTTCTTCTCTGTGATCCTTGTATGCAGTGTCTGAATTCTGATCAGGTCCCTTGATGTTGACTCTATTACTGATTCTTTACCCTTAGTTTTCCGGTCATCTGGTCGGTGCTTTAGGTGGAGTTTGACCGCCGGTTTAACCGGTTTTGTCCAGTCCAGAAAATTGTTTTCATCCCCATCTTCATCTGCATCATCTTCTTCAGTGAAATCAGCCTCATTTGTGGGTGTTGTTTTCTTTGATGCTCCATGATTACAGCCGGAATATGGAGAAGCAGAGACTGCATTGAAGCTTGAATGTTCAGGCAATCTGATGCCTGTGAGGTGAGAGGAATTGGAATTCAGGTTCTTGTGACCATCAACTTGGTCAAGTATGTTGGTAAGGGAAAGGGAAATGGAAATTATAATGAGTAAAAATTTGGACACCATTGGTAATAAAGATGATATCTTTGTCTTTTGCTGGTTACTCAGAAATCACAACATAATAAAGAAGCAGAGTTGGGAAGAAGAGGAAAAGCTTTGATTTTCAAAGTGGGAGATTAAAGAAAACATGGAAGTAATTATAAACCAAAGGAAAAGGAGAAAATGAGGTGAAAATTCAAGAGGGTTTCTTGGGAATAGAATTTTTAGCCCGAAAAACAAGAAAACCCAGAACCAGAGAGAGGTGGATTGAGGGTTTTTGAAGGAATTGTAATAGAAACCCAGAAGCAGAAATTCTTGAAGTGTGAGAAGGTGGGGGTGAAAAGTTGAGTTTTTTGAAGAGACAAATGTGCAGCTGACTCATGTATAGGGGAGGAGAGAGAGAAAGAGAAGTGGAGGAAAAGAAAAGAAAAGAAAGAAGAGGGGTTAAACCTCTAACCTTTTACTTACAGTTATATTGGAAGGAGACTTTGAATATCCTCCATGGCTCTGTCCGTATGACTACTGTACAGTACGCGGTTTCAGTTTACTTGCCCTTTTTTTTCTTCTGCTAATTCATTCTACTTGAATTAAAATCATGTGTCTATTGCTAAGTGTAAAATACGAAATGAGCAAGTAATATCTATTTTTTTTATTCATATAGACGTAGACATATTCTTTCAGATACATATGCCAGCTCCTCCTCTTTATTAGGCATCAAGAAAAGAAAAAGAAATTCCTTTTTATTACATTTCTTTATTTTCTTTTATTTTCATACTTATTATAATATTATTTTTATATATTTTTCTAAAAAAATTCAACACATTCATTCTTATTTATCTGTTTTATTTGTAGGGACAATTTAACTACTTTAATGAATATAAGGGAGTATATATTAGTAATCTATTATCTCTCTATATAAATAAAATTAAAAGTAAAAAAAAAAGTATTTTGAGAAAAAAATCATTTCAACTAACTTTTCATCCACTTCCTAACTCGTTTCATCCATATTCGTACTAGCCTAATTATATAATTATCATATATCACCTTTTATACTCATACGATTTTTTAATTTAGCTAGTGTCCTAGTACACCCAATTCATAAAATTAATATCAATAATATATCATTATTGAATTTTATAAATATAAATATTCTAGATTTAAGTAGTAGCGTAGTATTAATTGAGTAAATAATATATTTTACTATATTATTAAAATATATATACACACACATTTAACACTTTTTTTAACAAAATATTTTTTGTTATAATATTGGCCAGAGGGAGTACATTTTTTTTGTTACGAGTGTAACTTGGTCTTCAATAACTTTTAACTTCTTCCCCTTTAATTTGTTCTCCATTGTTATGACACCATACTATTTATCTGCAGGTGATTCAATCACAGCTGAAAGCCAGCTGCTATACACTATATATATATATATATATATATACACACACACACACACACACTTGGTAAAACTCTCCGTACTTTAAAATTAATACTTTTACCGACAATTTGTTAGCAGTCAATATATTGTACAATCAACATTTGGAATTCAACTAACTGACTAAGAGATTAAGAATTAACCCACTCCAATATAAGTCGTTGAAAGAGGAATAGTCTAGACCTATATATACATATAATTTCTTTGACTGGAGTATTACATTAAACGTGTGATATTTATACATCAAGACTAAATCTTATTTCTACAATTCCGTGGCCCTAGTTGGTCACGAAGAATTGTTTGTCGGTTAAAATCATATCAATATTAAAATTTAATCGTATAACAAAATAATTTGTTGTGCTGTTATGATGTTTTTTTTAACTCAATTATATATGTTTTTCAATTTACGTCTATAATCTTATATTTTTCATTTCAACATTTTTTGTTATACTCATATACACAGTTTTAGTTAATGTTAATTACCATCACGTTCCTTAATGTTTTTCAGAGTATACAAAAAAAGTATAGAACTCTTAAATGATTTTAATTTTTATCATCCGTAACATTCTAATACTATTTTTATTGAACTAAATAACAATTCTAATATCATATAATGTTACACAATTTTTAACTTTTGATTATGAACCAAACACGTGCATCCTAGTAACACATTTTTCATTATATTACGACTTTATTAACTACATTACACATAATCATTTCACAGTAACACATTTTCATTATATTACGACTATATTAATTACATTATACATAATCATTTCATTTTGTTTCAAAACAAATGGATGACTAAATTCTAAAATTAATACCGCCCCATGTATAACTTTCTCTTTCGGAATTTCAACTTCCATTTTCCTAAACTTAATTCCTTAACTTCACGACGCCATAATATGTATGCCATTTCGTACACAACTCTAGCTGAAAGCCAGCATACTCTCTTATGATCAGATATCTATATCTTCAACCCTATATATATATATATATATATATATATATATATATTGCTTACATAACTCTCTCTTTTTCTTTTCTTTTTTAGTTTTATTATCTTCGTTTGTTTGTTTATTTTTTTTTTCTCTCTATTGTGTAAATATACTACGTTTGGATTGTGTACTGCCTCACCTCAATAAGCGTTTGCTTGTATATGAAGTAAAAAATGAATCGACTTCTAGGCAGGAAATTTGAGTAGCATCACAATTAATATTCTCGATCATTATTAAATTTAATTCTCCATTGTCCAAACTATTCCACTTTGATCCTAGCATAAACATATACTGCATGTATATTGGTACAGTTTATGCGTGTGGACGTGTGCATCTTTTTATTTTACACTTATTTGAATTTAGCATTGACATTAGCAAATAACACTAAGCTATGATGTCCATGTCTTCGAATAAACAATTACTTTAAAAAAAAAATACTTATTTATTGATTATATATTACTATATTTTAGCTTTGGTATCCAAATTGAGGAGAGAAGAAATGAGGGGGAATTTGAATGTCGCAAGTCGCAACTCGCAATTAACATCATTATTCTTTATTTAATGTGAGGGCTTGGTCTTAGACTTAGACTGCCAAGCAGCTCCATTTGGGATCCCTTTTTGGTCAAATAAATAGTTTCAAGAAATATCCCGGAAATTTCTTGCAAGAAGAGTCGTCAGTACTGACTACTTAATTTCGGTCCCCACAATCAGGTTGGTTGTTTTTTTCTTTTGGTTGCTCCACCAGTAATTATTATTGATAATTCAATATATTCAAATTTGATAATTCCGTCAATTAATAAAATGGTTGAGGAATCAATTAAATTCATTTCTTTACAAATTAATGATATTTATAATGCTATGAGAAATTATTATAATTAATTATGTTATGTAAAAATATAGCAGCTTTATTTACTTAATTAAAAATTATTTATTTATTGATAATTGGCTATATAGTACTCTTAATCTCATTATTTTATAAGTTAATAGCTAAATGTACACAAGAGAGAGCTTAACGTGAATTTAAATTTACTTTATTATACATTAAGAACCTTTAGAGGAAAAATTGCAAAAAATAATAAATCCCTAACTAGCTAGCTTCAATATATACCGGTGGATATTGTATTTTGACTATTTTCAAATAAACTGCAAAAGATAAAATAATTAGAAATAGATTAATTATAATATGTTTCATAGGCCTAGCAATATATAAAGCCAATCACAAAGGGTAAAGCTAGCTAAAAGTTGCTTACTAAAAACATGAGCACGAGCATATTTCCAAGTTTCGGCAAATTTATCTGATCAAAACTTAATTAACTTAGGGTTTGATAAGATGAGGTTGTCTCAAGCTGTTTTTGTTTATGGAAAATAATTAATCAGTGGCGTTGTAGCCTTGAAACCTTTACTAAAATAAAATTTAAGATGTGGTTGTCTCAAGCTGTTTTTGTTTATGGAAATAATTAATTAATGGTTGAATCGCACTTTTGTCCCTTTAAATTGTCACATATTTTTAAAGTCGTTTTTAAAGTATATTTTTTATCAATTGGGTACTTAAAAGTGACATTTTGTATCAATTCCGTTCATTTTCTTAAATTTCACCTAAATCCGACCCAAGTTCAACCCGACCCATTTTTTAGAGGGCAAATTTGTCTCTACAAGTATGAATATTATCATATTAAAAATAAAAATACAATAAAATAAAAACAAAAATTAAAATACAAACAAATAGAAAAAGATAAGAAAAAAACTAATTCAAATTTCAAAAAAAAAAATTGGAAATAAACTATTATTTTCAAAAATAAAAATTTAGAAATTTTTATTTTTGAGAAATGAGTAAAATTTCATAAAGTATATACTAAAAAATTTAATTAAAGCTTAAATATAAAACAAGTTTTTAAAACAAACAAATACTAATATGTGTAATCACAAAATAAATTTTTTAACTAATTAAAAATTAAAATAAAAAAATACAACTACAAACACATTTTCTAAGGAAAACCCTTCTTCCCTTCCTTTTAATTAGTCGTCTCCTCTTTCTACAATATAATTATAAACTAGAGTGTACAGCTCACGACATCAAATTCCTTAAATCAACTAATCATGATCAGTCAGCAAACATGTTATCTCCATCGAATCCAAACTCAAAAATCTCAGGCGGACAGCATAAGCGTAAATGTCACGAACGTATGCAAAGTGGTTATGCCCAGCAGCGAGACGAAACCTTAAGAGGCTTTGAATTGTGCCGCATGAAACTCCCACCGCAAACAATCCTTCTCATATGGTAGATCCTCTGATTTCTCATCAATAAGTACAGCAATTCACCCTCTTCAGCTCTTACTTTCGGCACTATTTTCGTTTAGCAACAAACAGAGGCGATCTCATTGGGTATGTGTTCTTCGATTAGGATAGAGAGAGGTAAGAGAGAGATCAGATTTGGGAGGGTATTTTTACAATGATTGAGTGAGATGAGAAAAAGGAAGAGATTTTCGCTGGGAGATTGAAATGGGTTTGAATGAATTCTTCTCGTCCCATTTCTTTCACCTTTTGGGTCGGAGGTTTGCGACGTGCGGCTACGGTGAGACCGGATTATGTATATATTATATATACATAATATATCAGTGATGCAAAAATTCACAACGAATACAATTCAAGATTCAACTATTTCGTCTTCTTTAACGTGCACTCAAATTGAGAAGATGACACAACAACTTATTACTTTTTCTTGAATTTTAGAACAGCTGATTCAAGAAAATGATTGTAGAAGACATGCATGTTAATCGCTCATTTTATAAGAGTAGAAGTCTATCTATTTGTATTTTATCATGCATGACTACAAATTAACTATATACCAAAAGGTTTTGTAACGGTTTAAAGTTAGGAAATCAATTACTCAATTAATAGAAATCAATGTCATTGATTTTGCAACGGAAGAAAATCAATTTTGTAACTCAAACACTATAGAATTTAATTTGACAATAAAGTACACTAAGACAATAAAACACACTAATTAACTTGATTTTGAAATTCCTTTGAAATTTTATAAAAAAAGAAAAAATATAACAATTACCATTTAGGAAATAACATATTGGTATTTATACAATCCATGTTTCAGCTACGTACAGATATATCAGGATCTAGAGAGTGAAGCAGTCTAGAAGAAGAATCAAGCCAATTTTTAATCTCAAGTTTACAGCATTAATGGTAGTTCTTGATTTGAAAAGTACTTAATTTTTTTTATAGTTAAATTCACTATTTGTATATTTTTCAACAACAGTTTATATACTGAAATATGTTTTTGAGCTTTTGTGCATGTTTTGAGTTAAAGAATTTTTTCAGAAGTAAAATTATATATACTTGTCGAAATTTAATATTAAAACCTTTTGGATGCGCTTACATACACATGGTTCGTTCGACTCACTCTCACACTCACACTCACACTCACACCAACTCCCGGCTCACCCCACCACAATTTCCTCGATTTGTTGACTTCTAAATACTCTTAAAAATAGTACTCCCTCCGTCCCAAATTAATTGCTTTTCTAGGACTTTTTTAAGTCAAATTGACTATTTTTAAAATTAATAATTAAGCATATATAAATATATTTTTAAAATTATAAAAATTGAAATTAGTAATAAATTGTATATACTTTCTTTTGGTTATAATATTTCCACCTATATGTTAGCAAAAATAGTAAAAAGATTAGTTTTAAAAATAGTCAATTTGACTTTAAAAAGTCCTAGAAATACAATTAATTTGGGACGGAGGGAATACTATTGAACAAATTGGAACAGAACCAAACCCGTCCATTATAGGTCAATCGAATATTTTAAAAAACATTAACTGAATTATTCTAAACAAAAAAGCATATACCTAACAATTAGGACCTACTAATTAAATATGAGAATTTTTTATAACGACAGTTAATGAGTCTTTATTTAAAATATGTTGGGGTCGGGCGATGTGGGTGCACAATGGGGAGGGAGTTTAACATAAAGATTCAATCTTTAATAACCATGCATTAAAACATTTCTTTGGAATAAATACATTCATTTTGATCCTAAAATTAATTAAATTTTAAAATAACAATTTTTTTGTAGAACAAGAGTGAGTGTGTGTGTGTGTGTCTCTCTCTCTCTCTCTCTCTCTATATATATATATATATATATATATGTTACATGTGTTCTTAATTAAGTAAATGATTAGACCTGTACGTTAATGTGATTTTTCAACTTTCACCTATAAAATTAAAGGCTTATTAATGTGGTCGTCACATATATTAATACACACATGTATGTGTGTAAAGAAGCTCATGTCGTTATAAAATTATAGGGGTTCATATATATATATATATATATATATATATATATATATATAGTCAACAAAATTAGACTTAGCAAGGTCCATCGAAAATCAATATATAGTAGTGGTGTACAGCATGCGAATTGCGATAGATTATTAAACTACACCTTTTAAATGAGAAAGGATCGTGATTAAAGAAAAAGAATTTAATTATTCGATTTTGAAATGTATATAAGCTTTATGAAAAAGATGAGTGTGTTAGATTGGCTGCGCGCATGTGATACGTACCTATTTAATTATATGAATGTTGACGGACATGTGTTTTTTATATGTGATACTCTTAATTGTTTCTCAACCTGGTAAAGACGGTTAAAGAAATTAAATTATAAATAAATTAAAGCTAATTTAAGGAGGTGTTTGTTTAGAGCTGAATGGCTAAATCGGTAAGTGCATTTGTTTTGGTCTGAATGACTGAATCGGTCAGATGGTTGAGCTGAATGGCTAAGTCAGATTTTTTTGGCTGAATGGCTGAATGACCAGCTGAAGAGTAAAATTTTTTTTTTTACAAAATTAAATTTTTTAAAAAAAATATTAACTATTATATTAAGTAATATTAAACAATTTTACAACAATTTTAAATTTTTTTAGAGGGGTAAAATAATAAAATTCTGTCATTCAGATGTTTCAGACAAGTCAATTATCAAACAACATTTTTCATTCAGATTCAGATTCAGCTCATTCAGATTCAAATTCATTCAATTTTTATCAAACACCCCCTAAGAAGAGTAAATTAGTAATATTATTGATTTGCGTAACCAAATACTAGTACTCCTATAATAGTACTCCCTCGTTTCCATATTAAGTGTCGTTTTAGCTTCATGCACATGAATTAAGAAAGTCATTTAATACTATCATTTAATAATTAAAATTTGTATGAAATTTCATCACTACCCCTTTATGGGAAGTTGAAAACTATTAATACAAGGGAGAAAATTTCTTGGGACAATGAGAGAAGTTAGGGGTGATATTGGAAAGTAAATAATTTATTCTCCTAGAAAGTTGTAAACGACAGATAAATTGGAACAAATTTTTTCTTCTAAAAAGTCACTTATTATGGAATGGAGGTAGTACATCGATCAGTCCAAATTGAGAGTTATATTAGTTGAGTTTTGATTTCTAAGGTGTGTAAACTATAAAGGTCTTGATATACTAACATTATGTCTCGAAGTTTGCCGTGAAACCCTAGTGTGCATAAAAAAGGTCAAAAATTAGGTGAACTCTCACTTTTTTGCCCAAAGAATATTATTAAGTTTTGTAAGCGATAAACTTTCTTATTTGTGTGTTTTTAGGCAATATACTTATAATTTAGCTTGCTATCTTATTAAAATAATTATTCACAATATAGTTTATTGATCCATCTAATTCAAAAGATTTATTTTGACTTGAAATCAATTTTTACAAAAACTTAAAATTCAAAAATAAAATAAAATTATTTAGTCAATATATAAACTTTTAGATATTGTAAACTATATATTTAAAAAAGATAAATAAAAACTTTCATCTACAATGGACAAATGATAAATATATTAATTGGCTTCTCATTAATTAAGAGTAATTTAGTCTATTTGATATATAAGGGTGTGCAACAATTAATTTAGAGTGTATATATATCACTATTCATATTGTAAATTGACTATAAAATTAAATTAAGTCTTTTATATTTTGGAACGGATGGATGGACGGAGTAAATAGAAATATAATGAGAAAATAGAAAATTAGAGGATGGGAGTTTCATAAAACGAAAACGAAAGGAGTAGGCAAACGATATTTTCACAATAGTTTTTGATATTTTCACACGCAAAGTGTCGCTGTAGATGTAAAAAATCGTCGTTATAAGATCTATAGCGAGACTTTTTGTGTGAAAATATCAAAAACTGTTGTGGAAATATCATCTCCCAAGGAATATCGTAAGAAACAAGTTATGCAAAGGTGGGCATGTCTGCCATTTAGTTTCTCTTGAATATTCATTCATACCCACAGTTCAAGAATGTAAGAACTTGAGTCACTTGACACAAATTTTGAAGCTTAGAATTACTAAAGTGTACACGTATAAGCACAAAAAATTCTACTACCATATACTCCCTCCGTCCCAAATTAATTGTTTTTTTAGAAATTTTTTAAGTCAAATTGACTATTTTTAAAATTAATAATTAAGCATATATAAATATATTTCTAAAATTATAAAAATTGAAATTAGTAATAAATTGTATATACTTTCTTTTGGTTATAATATCTTCACCCATATGTTAGCAAAAATAGTAAAAAGATTAGTTTTAAAAATAGTCAATTTGACTTTAAAAGGTCAAAATTGAGCAATTAATTTGGGACGGAGGGAGTACATTAATTAAAGTCCACATAGAGACAAGTATAATTGGACAAAGATAGAGAATAAAATAAACACAGTCATAAATGGACAAGAGGAAGATGAGGGGAAAGGTACAAATTAGGAGCAGACATACTTACATGCCGTTGCCGCCATGGCCGCCTTGGTTCATGTTGGCGTGGACTTTTACCAAAAAATAAGAAAATTGGGCCTAGGGTTTTGTGCGTGTCAATAATAATTCTTTATTATTTGAGATACTAGTGGAATAGATTATGGAAATATATGCACGTCAATTCAATATAAAGGAGCTTTGAATTGAATGAGAAGTTTTAGGAGCTTTGAATTGAATGACAAAGGTTGCTGCATCAAAACGTTCCCACCGGTCTAGCTTTCATTTCCAAAATTTGCCATATAAGGTCATCTTTTGCGGAGCATGCTTGGAGTAAATCTTTCAAAAGTATATACGGAGAAAAAAACAATAATATATATTTCATCAAAAATGTCAAGAGTTCAACCGTCCATGATTGAAAAATTGTAAGCAATAAGTTTTTGCAAATTGTATTTTATGCATAAACAATAATATTTCATCAAAAATGTCAATTTACGATTGACATGGAGTGCATATGATGGACTAGTTTTTGATTTTGAGTGTTGTTATATTATGACGATAATTTATATTGATATAGTATATATTAATGTGTATAGATGAGATAAAAGGGAGTAAGGAAAAGACTATTATTTTTAATTCTATGAATATATTTATCTGCACATTTAAAGACATACACAAAATTAAAATAGTACTCCCTCTGTTTCTTTTTAATTGATGTTTTAGGAAAAAATACAAAGATTAAGAAATGCAATTATCGTTTCGTTTGATTGATTAAAATAAGTATAAAATCTCACTATCACCCTTCAAAATTCATTGAAAAAGATGAAAGACAAACAAATTAAAATTCAAAATGTAGGGATCGGATAATATAGTAAACTAAGTTATTAATACTTAAAATTTACAAACGGCAAATAAAAAAAACAACAAATTTCACTTTCTAAAAAAACAAACAAAAAAGAGCATAAGGAGTAATAAAAAGAGAAGAGAGAAAGTATTGTAGAAAAAGAAAAGAGAAATATTATGTGTGCTTTGTATGTATACGTTGGACGTGTACATAAATATACTCTTATTCTATACAGCTTTCAGTTCCGTGTTAAAATCTTGAAAGTGAGATCAAAAGAAGCAACATTAAAATTGGTGGCAAGTGGTATCGATTTATAGGAGGCTGCCTACCAACATGGCCTGCATTAAATCGATGTTGTATGGCCCCTTGATCCAAAGGGCGTTCAAAATTAATAAAATTCCTCAACAAGACTCTTCAAAGTCCAGATTAGTACGTCTAGCTGCCTAATTTCAGAATTTTCAAAACAATTTCAATCTATACGGACGTTTCTTCAAACCAAATCCCTCCCATTAATTCAGTTGGCCGTGCCTAATTTGGTCATCATTTTCCCATTCCAATTATCAAAAGACCATGGAATACAAGAATAAACGTTTATGAAAGTTTAGAAATATTAGTCATTAATAGCGGCATAAGCTGATGGGGATCAAGAAAATATTTTGAGGTGCGTGCTCAATAATGAGTAAGGCTGTAAAATGAACCAAATAATTCGGACTTTATTTATACTCGCTTGATTAAAATTCGATTTGAGCTCGACTCGAAATATAAATGATTCAAATAAGAGCAAATTTTAAAGTTTGATAAATTATTCGAACATTTTCAAATTGTAATTTTCTATTAATTCTCGGATTATATTCGCTCGAAAAATTCAAACTGTTTAGGCTCGATTCGAGATCATGCTCGACTCGGTAGCTAAACGAGACTCAATCAAACCTTATTTCATACTTGATAAATTTTGTGAATCAAATTTAAGTAACTTAATATTTGGTTCGACTCGATTCATTTATACCCCTAATAATAAGTCTAATGTGATACGTAATTGAGTTGCGTAACAGAAAAAAAATAAATAAAAGTGATAAAATTAGGTCAACTTCGAAAACTAGAAACCCAAGGCTTGTACATATGGAATCCCACTTAGTGTCTCCATCTATATGGTCAGCGTTAGGATATGTGAACCTATCTGGGCACACAAATGGAGATGCAAATTATTAGGATTTGTTTGATGCTTGAAAAAAGGGAAACGAAATGAAAATAATTGGATCTAATATATTATTGAAATCATTACTTTTACTAAATTTTTCAACGGTATCTCGTGCATTATCGCATCAAGTGAAGAATATTTTACAATCAATGTCGCTATTCAAAATAATTTTGTACATATACATATATATATATACATATATATATATATATTACTGGATCAAGTGATGAAAAAAAATAATTTACAAACCAAATAAAAAAAAACAAAACAAAACATGTTGTGTCGATTTGTTACAATTGCAAATAAATTTTTTTTACTCCTAACAAGATATCTCATTTTGATATCAAACAATACATACATACAAAAATATAATAAAGCAAAGATGAGTCATTTTTATTAGTCCTGAGTCAATTAAATAGTATTTTTTTGTCAATTGATAATTTTATTTTATTTTTATTTTTTTTATTTTACTAACATGTCGTGTATCTTTTAACATGTAATGTATCTTTTGTCCCAATTAACATGCAACGTAATAATACATTAATATTACTACATACATTATATTTTAATTTTTTTTACTTTTCGATTTATCAAGAAAATATTAATAAAAGTATAATCATTAGTTTTCCTGATTCATGAACCTAATTAATTAGTATAAAGTTATATCATTCAACTTGCTCTAATATATTAATTATAAATAGAACTCTAACTACACAGCAAATTAAACTCAAAATTTCTACAAGATCATTACGGATTAACATGTTCCTTTAAACCCAATATTTTTTGGAAGACAATCATACTATACAAAAATGATTGTCAACACCAATATCATTCTATTGGACGAAGAGGTAAGAATTATCTTTTCAATCTATCAATCAATATTTCAAGGTATAAATGTTTTTTTTTTCAAATGCCAACATAACTCATATAAATAACGCACGTCGCGTATAGGACAATTCATACAAAATATAACCTTAATTTATTTTTTTTCAAGTGATAAATGTAACATATATCTATTATGTGAATTAAAATAGTATTTCAATGGTTTCAATTGAATTTAAAATTATAATTATTATTACTATAAATATTCGCTCAAATATATAATTTTTAAAACTTATTTAATATATAATTTTTAAAACTTATCTGGTGCTCGTAAAAGATAAACCTACACTACAACCAGTACGGGGCCAAGCAGGAAGTCCATGAGTATCAAGTGAACTTCTTTTTATCCAGTGACCTAGTCCAGTCCACGTATAATATTATAAAGGGCCGAACTAATGGGTACAAGGGAAGCCCACTAAAACCTCTTTTGTAATAAACACCGACAAAGTATTTCTTAAGAAATTCGCACCATAATGCTTCACATTATGTACAAACTAGTATACCGATTACCAAGTTTGTGCTTGCATTTCCTATATCTTAAGAAGAAAAAAAATTAAGAAAACCAAGTAATATAAAAAATATAACCGCCAATATATTGCTCTAACTTTTATATAGTCATATATAGGGGTGGATCTATATACGGGGCAACATAGACAGCTGTTCGTATTGAATTATTTTTTTATAGATATAGAGGCATGAAAAATATGTAAATTAATAAATTTAAAGTACAAAACTAATTTATGCTTTGAAATTAATTCATGGTTTTGTTTGAATATAAAAAACAAATTTAGTTTGAGGCTTTGAGCATTTAAAGAATCATTCAAATTGAACTATGACAATTAACCGAAATAAATTTATAAATTGTATGTAAATGTTTTTTATTTAAAATTTCTTTTTTAGTTTGAATTATGAATATTTATTGCAATTTGTAAACATTATTATGATTAGTTAATATTATAATTAGGTCAAGTTTTTTTTATTTAACTTCAACAAAAAAATTAGTTAAAATCCCATATGTTAGAAAAAATTTCTGAATCCACCCCTGATCATATATTACAATAGTTATTGGTGCCTAAGCTAATCAATACATTAACTCTAAGCTCAACACTTTTAAAATATATATGTAACTAACTTATTTTTGACACATGTTACTAGAGTTGATTATATCGTAAACTTGTTTTTTTTTATTTAAGGAAAATTAGTAATTATGTTTGAAAATACTTATAAAATATTGGTTACAACATATTTCTCCGTTTCTTAAAAAAGTTAAAAATAAACCTTTTAATTTTTTTGTTTACCTAAAAGAAAATGACATAAAATCTTAAGGAAATGAAGCTTAGCGTATATATTTTTTTAAGATTATCTAGAAAAATTTGAAATTTAATATTTTTTAGAAATATTTTGTTCGTCATAATTTTTGTGCCAAATTGTAAGTTTATATTCCCTCCGTTCCAAATTAATTGCATTTCTAGGACTTTTTAAAGTCAAATTGACTATTTTTAAAACTAATCTTTTTACTATTTTTGCTAACATATAGGTGAAGGTATTATAACCAAAAAAAAGTATATACAATTTATTATTAATTTCAATTTTTATAATTTTAGAAATATATTTATATATGCTTAATTATTAATTTTAAAAATAGTCAATTTAACTTAAAAAAGTCTCAAAAAAATAATTAATTTGGGACGGAGGGAGTACTGGTTATCATCAAAAATAAAAAATAGTTATTTTAAAAAATAATTAAACAAATTTAGACTCTATTTTGGACGGACGGAGGACTATTTAAGACTGCAACTTAGAAGGACCAAAACGTTCCGCCTCTCTTTGAATGAAGAAAGGGAGGGATTTGCTCTGGAGAAGCTTCTTTACCCACCACAACGCCACAAGTACTCCCCGCCAGGTAAACTCTCTCTCTCTCTCTCACTCCTCCCTGTGTATGTATTTGTATATTTATGTGTATATATATCTCTGATGCAAACAATCGTGGGCAGATGAATCCATCAGAACGTTACTGCTACAACCCAAGCCTGCATTGGAACCCTCAGGTGGAAGAGTACTATATCAAAGCATATGGAGCTGACCATTTCTCTCTCATCTCCAAAGCCCTAACGTACTTCACTACTTCTCCATTCTTAACTTTTTAGCAGTTTTTTTGAACTTACTCTTTTTGGTACACTTATACACTGTTTGTCAATTGATATCTGTTATGTATGTATATTCAATTTTAAACTCTTTTAGTTCAAGTTGCTGAAATTTCGGATGTTTGTGGTTTGGCACCTGAGAAATAATTAGAATTGTAAAAAACATATTTTCTCTTGTTGTATGATCAAATATGAAAGCAACCCTTGATAGCATTATGCTTTTACTTGTCCTTATGGACTCGTGTCTTGTTTTCTTAAGTCTATGAAGTTTGAACCCCTATTACTTTTAACTTTTAAGGTGACATCACGTGCACCCTTTTGCCCTAAAATAACACTCCTATTCCTTTATCCATATATACTTTTGTGCTTTTTGTGTTTTTTTATGATCATAAATACACTTGATTCAACACATATGGAGTATTTTTTTCTGCACTTTCTGAATTTCTATAGTCAAGCTGAGCATGCTAAGATCTTCTTATGGTATGTTTGGGACATGGAAAACTTGAGGGCAAGGGAAGGAAAAGGAAAATCGAATGAAATCTACAAACTTGTTGGAATTTTTTAAACCGTCTAATACACTATAATTCTAACATTGTTATTGATATTAGAATTTTTAAAAGTATAAGTAATTACTAATTAGATTTATTTTGGTTTTCCTTTTCCTTTACTTTCATCCGCATTTTCTAAGTTCCAAACTTACCCTCAAGGAATTCTCAAAGACCATGCTGTCCTACTTTTACGTGCTTTTCATAACCATGATCATCCTTAGGTTAAATAAATGTGTGAAATGCAACATAGCACCTTTCTCTCTATTAGTGCAGTATTTTATAAGAGTGGTCTTTTATTTTTTGTGCTTTGTCTTTTGGTTAGGCGACCATCTTGTTACTCTTGTATTCGTGTAAATACAATCAAGACGAATAGTGATGCTGTTATAGCGAAGCTTTCCAAGATTCTAGAGGAATCAGGGCCACAAAATGCTATTGAAGAAAAGGGTATGAGCAAAAATGGCGAGGTCGGAGTTAGTGTGGTTGAGAAGCATAGAAGTATTCTGGAAGACACTAGTATTGGGCAGAATTCCGATATCAATAGCATCAAAGCCTTTGAAGTTTCTGAAAGTTTAGTTCTTTTTAAGGCCAATGGACAAACTGGCCCCATTTTTAAGTGCCAGTTACCTGGGCTAGACTATGTTGTATTTGTCAGAGGTTCTGGTCCACATGCTATAGAATATGATTTCATGCAAGATAAACCTCCAAAGGAGGTGATTGTGAGCCGCAAATGCGCTGAGTCGGTTCTTCGTGGTGCTCAGGTACACCATCAAGATACTAGCACTGATTATTTCTTCAGAGTACACGCGACTTGGTTGTTCATATACTCTTACTGTTATATTTCCTGCTTATGTGATATTCCCTCCGTCCCAAATTAATTGCATTTCTAGGACTTTTTAAAGTCAAATTGACTATTTTTAAAACTAATCTTTTTACTATTTTTGCTAACATATAAGTGAAGATATTATAACCAAAAGAAAGTATATACAATTTATTACTAATTTCAATTTTTATAATTTTAAAAATATATTTATATATGCTTAATTATTAATTTTAAAAATAGTCAATTTGACTTAAAAAAGTCCTAGAAAAGCAATTAATTTGGGACGGAGGGAGTATTTGCTAACCAAATCAGACTATTCTTATTTCCTTTTCTTCTTTTAGCCTTTTAGTTTCATTCCCCCCCACCCCAATTTCCGATGATTCATTGTCTCTGTCTCTTGCTTCCTTAAACTATAAGAATTCATATTTTTACAGACTGCATTCCCTGCGTTGAGAATCATTTTTTTGATACTCGATCCTGTAGGGCTTCTTCAGGGGCATCCATATTGCCTTCGCATCAATTTCATTTGTCGAATGCTAGTTACAGTTTATGCAGGACTTAATGTTGTCATGTATTTGTCATATGTAACTTTGGATACATACAACAATATATGTAGAACATAGATATTTACATGTATGTTATTCAATTTTACTTCCTATACCATACGTTCTTTTCTGTTTTTCTTATGGGCATATTATATTTAGGTGTTTGTACCTGGTGTACTGGCCTGCTCTGCTCATGTCGAGAAAGGGGATGTAGTTGCTGTTTCAGTTGCTGTGGAACAGCCTGCTCCCGAGGGTAGATGGGGTACTGGTATAACACGTGGGACTGTCATGCAGGGACTTCAAACAGGCAAGAAATATATGGTCATTAAGCAGCTAATAGCCGTACAAACCTATTATTTTCATTTAAATGTTTCAGTTACTATTATGTACTCTGATTTTTGATCCTGAGAAGTAATGACCTTTATTACAATTGGACCATAAATTATAATACATGACTTAGTGAACTTAATTGGTTTATTAGCATTGAATTTGAACCTGAGTTGTTTCAAAATATTCCAGTACTGATAGGACACGGCTTTTAAATCTATAACCCTGGTTGCTACAGTGTCCTTGCTGCTGTTGATCGGGTTGAGTCTTAAATGTAACAACAGTCTCACATAATTCTGTCCACCTTTTTTTTTGCATTAAAAATCCTGTGACTATAAATTGCTATCTGTTTAATTAAATATGTGCCACATGTTGACGGGAGAAACTGCTAGTGGCATAACCATTTCAGTATCTTATTGAATTACTTCTCCATAGGATTTACTTTGTAAAGTGATTTAATTGTTATGAACTTATGACGTATCTTATTCAGATTCTTAGCGACTTATTTTGCAGATTTGTGTCATTAAAGGATCATAGACCATATTTTGCAGCTGGAATAATGTTTTACTTTGAAATAATTTTTGTAACCTAGACAAAGCCTAAATATAATTTAATATACAAACAATGAGTAATTGTATTAAATCCTAAACTCTAAAAGGAGATATTTGGTCATTCATTTCATGTTTTTTGATTTATATTTAGCTATTTGTATTCTTCTTATATTCTAGTAAGTATTGTGCAAAAGAACCTTGGCAACTTAGTGTTCCTTTTGTTATTTCTATTGTAGATCCTCATTATTTTGAACGCAACGGCTTGTACATTGGTCAAGGAACGACTACATTGTCAAGAGCTGGGATTTTCCGTGTTGCACAAGGGGTTGCAGTGGATATGAACAATAGAGTATTTAGACTGCCTTCCTTCAATGGTATAATTTGTTTTCTTTTTAAAGTTGGCTATAAAAATTCATTTTCTCTTCTGGAATTTGCTAAAGTGGTTGTTAGCATGATATATATTGTTGGGCCCTCCATCTAACAACTTAAGCTTTTAGATGAGTTGGTTACTTAACATGGTATCAGAGCTCTGAGTGTGCAAGGTCTTGAGTTTAAATCTTCCCGGCCGCACAATTGTCTTTATATTAATTTAATAGTGCAAATGCACTTTAATTTCTCTTCTCTATAAAAAGTTGCATTTGAGGGGGAGTGTTAGCATGATATACATTGTTGGGCTCTCCATCTAATAGCTTAAGCTTGTAGATGAGTTGGTTACTTAACAGTGGTAAATAGTAAATAAGCTTATGTAAAATCTTAATGGGTGGTAGTAGATACTTACCTGAAATTTAAGTTCCATTCCTTATTAAGAGTTTCAGATTGATTTGAAAGTATTGAGCTTTTCTGTCTAGTTATTCAAAACGGACCTTTTCCCATAAGATAACGAAGCCCGTTCTTCTTCACATACACATGCTACCACTTCGACAAAGTTGGTCTCACCAAGCTCATCTTCACAGTTAGTAAACCTCTGAGTAAAGAAGCTAGTCTGTAGATATGTTAACAGCTTCAGTTCCATATGAAGATTACGTGTCACAAAAGAAGAGGAAGACATAGAAATTGGTTTTTCACCAGTAGCTCTCTCAACAAACCCAATCAGTATGCTCCTTAGACTAATTGATTGCTCTGTCTTATTGTGGGAATCCATGCACTAATATGCCACCAACACCCAACCAGGATCAATATACGATTCTGAAATGATGTCCTTCACAGCCAAAGTTCCAAAATATCAACTTCATCTTCAAACAAAATCGAGCAACATAGAACTCGGTCATTAGGCTTTCCTTTTTTATATCTTTGCACTTCTTTGGTGAAAAAGATTCCATTCGCCTGCGGAAAGTTAGAAACTTTATCAAACTCTTATATGTGCTTGGCTGCTAGCTTAAGGCATTTTCTTCACTTTGCTCATGGTTGCTCCTTTAAGCAGTTTCGCTTCTAATTTGGTGTTGTGAATACTAATTTCTCTATATGTTTGCTGTACATCTATCTTATAACCACTTGGTTTGCAGATGTGCTCGAGGGAGAAATTTTTCTTCAAAACTTGCCAAGCATTATTACTGCGCATGCTTTAGGTATGTATCTGTAGCTTCTTAATTGAATTGAATATTATTTGAATTGGCAATCATTTTCTCTCTCTCTCTTTCTATCTCTCTCTCACACACACATTACATGTATTTGTGATTTTGGAGATATGTGACCCACTTGCAAAGCCTTCTACTTGATAATGTGCTTAAATCCCTCCTTTTGGGTTTTAAATCTTTTTACATTTACAACACGGCCAGGATTATAAATATGTGGGTGAAAAGGGGAATGCCTTCATTTGTCACGCCTTTTTGTTGTTGTCATACTAATCCTAAGTTCCTCAACTATCTTTTTCACATTTTGGCCTACTTGCCGCTCTAATGATCTGTAAGATAAATTCATAAGATCATTCTTGCTACATATCCTATACAGTGATACAAAGATTTACATGATTTTCTGAATTCCTTAGAACATGTATATGGCCCATATATGTGTTGGGAAATATCTTTGATCAGCAGCTGTCTTACCGCATATGTTGGTCTCTTTGTCCTTCCATGAGTTACTACAGTATTCAATTCTATCAATTCTGCTAAAAGTTCTCGTAGACTTTGTATAGTAGTTTGTCTTATTTTTCCAGTCATATTCTTAATTTCATTTCTTTTTATGCTTAGATCCTCAACAAGGAGAGAGGATTTTGGATATGTGTGCAGCTCCTGGAGGGAAAACAACTGCAATTGCAATTCTTATGAAGGACAAAGGAGAGGTCATTGCAGTTGATAGGTCTCACAATAAGGTACTGCTTTGAACAAGATATGTAATTATAGTATGTATTTGTTTCCTTGTTTTCTGATTCTGACATGTTCAGTGTCAAATCTCATCTGCCTGGATAGATTTTTTTTGAGTTAAGATCATCATTATGACAAGATATTGTGTTTTTCTCTACTTTCTTTTGCTTTGTATACCCCCGTGTTGATTCCTGTCGCCTTCCATATCTAACCGACTCCTCTTCAAAAGATTGTTCCTCTATCTCACTAGACTTTTTGGCAATTGGACACCACTCCAAACCCTCGAGCACAGGTCTCATAATACCTTCTTGTTTCCCTTAAGTTAATTTTGTTCTAAGATTGTCATTGTTGTTTAAATAATAGGTGCTCGATATTCAGAAATTGGCTGCTGAAATGGGCCTGAATTGTATAACCACATATAAACTGGATGCTCTTAAATCTGTTCGTCCAAAAGGTGAATCCATTGATATGACACCTTTGTGCTCCAGAGAGGATATTGTGTGTCTAACTATTCAGAATTTAGAGCCACTAAGTTTACCAATGGAAACATTGTCTACCAATGACACGGACAGCTTGGACACTAATCACAGTGAGAAACGTAAGTACTTAGTGTTTGCATTTTTTATGATTCATAATTTAGATTTTATGCCTATCACAATCATTTGGAGTATGGTAGGTGTAAGATGTGTAGAAAATCTATACACTATATTATGTTTTACAATTACAAGAGTCCCTAATTTATACAAGAGTTGAGCTAGTGGAGGAGGAAAACAGAGTGGAGATACAAAGACACTCACATACAGCACATATAAGCACCAGTTCTAACACTCCCCCTCAAGTTGGTGTATAGATATCTCGCATACCCAACTTGAAACACAAGGGATGAAACATCTTACCACTAAGACCCTTAGTTAGAATATCAGCTAGCTGATGTTCTGTTTTTACAAAAGGTAAGCAGATAAGACCACTGACTAGTTTTTCTTTGATGAAGTGTCGGTCAATCTCAATATGCTTTGTTCTATCATGTTGTACCGGATCATTTGCAATACTAATGGCTGCCTTGTTATCACAAAACAATTGCATAGGCCCTTTAGCTGAAACACCCAAATCTTCTAGCAAGGTTCGAATCCACATTAGTTCACATATACCCAAGGCGATAGCTCGGTATTCAGCCTCAGCACTAGATCTTGCCACAACAGACTGTTTCTTACTACGCCAGGTGACAAGATTACCTCCAACAAATGAACAGTAGCCTGATGTAGATCGACGATCCTCTATAGAGCCAGCCCAATCTGAGTCGGAAAAAGCTTCGACTCTCATATGACCATGTGGTGTAAACAATAAACCTTTACCGGGTGCAGACTTGAGATACCTCAAAATTCTGTAAACAGTTTCCATATGACTTTGTCGAGGATCATGCATATATTGACTAACTATACCAACAGCATAAGATATATCGGGTCTAGTATGAGACAGGTATATCAGTCGTCCCACTAAACGTTGATATCTTTCTCTATCCACCGTAGGTCCTGTGCCTCCTTCTAGATGATGATTAACTTCAATAGGAGAATCAACAGGTTTGCATCCTAGCATGCCAGTTTCTGTTAAGAGATCAAGAACATACTTCCGTTGAGACAGAAAGATTCCACTGGAAGATCTTGCAACTTCAATACCAAGGAAATATTTTAAGGTGCCAAGATCTTTGATTTCAAACTCTTTAGCCAGGCTTGCCTTGAGGTTAACTATCTCTTCTTTATTATCCCCTGTCACTACAATGTCATCAACATAAACAATAAGAATGACAGTCTTACCATTTATTTGTTTGACAAATAGAGTGTGATCTGCTCGACTCTGTTTGTACCCAAGTTTTATCATTGCTTTGTGGAATTTACCAAACCAGGCTCGAGGAGATTGCTTCAACCCGTATAGCGCCTTTCGGAGCCTACAAACCTTACCCTTGGTGACAGATGAAGCAAAACCAGAGGGTATTTCCATATAGACTTCTTCTTCCAAGTCACCATGAAGAAATGCATTTTTCACATCCAACTGTTGAATATCCCAGCCAAAATTTACTGCACATGGGATTATGGGTACGAACAGAGTTCATCTTTGCCACAGGAGCAAAGGTCTCCTGGTAATCAATCCCATGGGTTTGAGTGTACCCTTTTGCAACTAGTCTGGCTTTGAGTCTTTCAACTGTCCCATCTGCCTTTTGTTTCACTGTATATACCCATTTGCACCCAACTGGTCTTTTCCCATAAGGAAGAGTAACTAGTTCCCAAGTATCGTTCTTTTTCAGGGCATTCATCTCTTCTATCATAGCATGTTTCCAGTTCTTGTTGCTAATTGCTTCTTTCCACCCCTGAGGAATAGATATAGAGGACAAAGAAGAAACAAAGGAATGGTATGATGCAGATAATTTGTCATATGAAACAAAATTTGAGATAGGATGTTGTGTACAAGATCTGACGCCTTTTTCTAAGAGCAATAGGAATGTCAGTATCATCAGAAGAACAAGTAGGATTAGGATTCTCACCATTAGTATTATCAAGACTCGGTTCGGGGCAAGGTTGGTGTAGTGGTGCAGCAATGGCGACCTTATTCTTCCCTTTCCGAGTATAGGTCCTCAACTCAGGCTCGGGCTGTCTAGCATATGACTCGTGTAACTGTAACTCCCCCTGTGTAGAATTATCAGACAAATTAACAGGAGTAGGGGAAGATGGTATAATAGTACTACTTGTAATACCAGTCTCAAAAGTCTCAAAAGGAAGAAGCGTCTCCTCCTCAATAACATCCTCCCCCTGAGGAGAAGGTGAAGAGGAATAAAAAGGTTCCGACTCCCAAAAAGTTATATCCCGAGTGACAAAAACTTTGTTAGAAGGAGGATGATAACATTTATAACCCTTTTGGGTGGGAGAATAACCAATAAAGACACACCGAAGAGCTTTGGGATCTAACTTACCCCGAGTGGGAGATTTATCATGAACATAGCACACACATCCAAAAACTCGGGGCGAGGGAGAAGGAGTGGTTATGTGCTGGAGAATGGAGATAGGACTTTTGTTTCCAAGGCTTCTAGAAGGAAGACGGTTGATAAGGAATGCCGCAGTTAGAACCGCATCACCCCATAAAAATTTAGGGGTTTTCATTGTAAACATAAGGGTGCGGGCAACTTCTAGTAGGTGTCGATTTTTCCTTTCGGCTACTCCATTTTGTTCTGGGGTTTGGACACAAGAGGTTTGAAGAATGATGCCATGCTGAGAGAGGTAAGATTCAAAAGCATGATTATTACTGTATTCACGACCGTTATCACTATGGAGAATTTTGATTGTAGCGTTAAATTGAGTTTGAATCATTTTATGAAAGTCCTGAAAGCAATCAAAAAATTCATTTTTGGAACGCAAAAGGTAAATCCAAGTGACACGAGAATGACAGTCAATAAAGCTAACAAACCATCTAAAACCAGAACGGGAAACAGTCCTAGAGGGCCCCCATACATCGGTATGGATAATAGCAAAAGACTCAGAATGACGACTGTTAATAGCAGAATAAGTCGACCGTTTGTGTTTACCGAGTTCACATGGTTCACACAAAAACTGAGTTTTGTTACAATTCTTAACTAAAGACGGAAACAAGAATTCCAATACTAAAAAGGAAGGATGACCCAAACGACGATGCCATTGATGTAGAGAGGTTAGGTTGGAGTCTGAGACAGAGTGAAGAGCCTGAGTAGGGACCATTTTAGATGAGGGAACATCTAAATAATAGAGACCATCAACTGCACTACCACTGCCAATCTTCTGTCCCGTCACCAAATCCTGAAAAATACAATGATTTGGAAAAAAAGTTACTGAACAGTTCATAGATTCAGACAGACGTTGGACAGATAATAAATTTGCAGTGAAGGAAGGAATATGAAGAACGGATGATAAAGTCAATGAAGGAGTACAAACTACAGAACCACTCCCGGAGATAGACGACAGGGAACCATCAGCAACTCGAACTTTGTCTTTTCCAGAACGGGGCATATATGAAGTAAAAAGATTGGAGGACCCAGTCATATGCTCGGAGGCACCTGTATCTATAATCCAACTAGGGCAAGCGGATGAAACATGAAAAACACAAGGAGGTATACCTGTCTGGGCATAATGAGAGGAAGTAGGTTTGGAATAGAATTTCCGAAAGGCAGTGATTTCCTCAGGAGTCAGTGCATGAGTAGTGTCTGCAGTACTAGGTACATCTGCAGAAAGTGGAGGAGTAGATATGTAAGCATGGGATCCACGTCCCCGACCAGAACGACCTCCACGTCCTCTAGGACGCCCGTGAAGCTTAAAGCACCGATCTCTGGTATGATTCTTCCCCCCACAATAGTCACACTCACGAGACTCCTTCTCAATAGGAGGAGGAATGGAAAAACCAGGCTTAGGATACGAGGCGATCAAGGCTGATCGGTCAACAGGATTTGTTTTGAGTACCATTACCCGACGCCTACTTTCTTCTTGCTGGACTCTAGCATGAGCCTCCCTCAGTGATGGAAAAGGAGTTTGACCAAGTAGTTGTGCTCGAACTTGATCGAACTCTATATTCAAACCAGCCAAGAAATCTACAACTCTATCTTCATTAATAAACTGTTGATAAGCCGTTGCATCTGCCGGACATTTAGCTGAGAAAACCCGGTAATGATCGAGCTCCTGCCAGAGTGCATTAATCTCTGCAAAGTATTGTGCCACGGGCTTATCCCCTTGACCCAACTCACGGATTCGTTTTCGGATATCATATGCCTTAGACATATCACCAGAAATAGAGAAGGTTTGAGAGATAGCTTCCCAAAGTGCATATGCTGTGTCTAAGAACATATAACTGCTCCTCAGATGTGGCTCCATTGAGTTAAAAATCCATGTTTTGACCATGGAGTTATCAGATTTCCATTCTTCTTGAGCAATACCTGCCTGTACAGGCATAGTGGTTGTACCAGTGATAAAATGTTGCATCCGGTTTGCCTCAATTGACATTCGACATGCTTGGGACCAAGCTAGGTAATTGCTTCCATCCAACTTGAATGAACTAAGAACCAAAGCAGAGTTGAGGTGGTGATTTCTAATTAACTGTCCTTTATTGGTTTCAATGGTACTATCACTATGAGTAGCACTAGATTCTGCCATGGTGAAAGGAGCAACAAGATTTATCCAAGGAAATAGCAACAAGGATAACTTACAGGCTCAAAGCAAATATAAGACAGTGTGTTTTTAGACTAGGAAAGGGAACTGCAGGTTTTTTTTTTTTTTTATTTTTTTTTTATTTTTTTTTAGGGTTTAGTGCTCAGATACATTAATAACAGTGAAGCAGGGTATAACTCAGTTAACTGAGCCTAATATGTAGTATGCAATACTCACAGCAACGAGCGACAGTGAAGGAAATGAACCAACCGAGCCAATACAAAGCCAAAACCAAGCTAACCTTAATTTCTCCCTGCAAGACCAACACAGATGGGTAGAGGAGAGAGAGGCGACCGCCGTGCAACGAACTACGCCGGAAAAATTTCGCCGGAGAGGGGCGCACGCGCCGGCGCGTGGGATCGGCGGCCGGGCGCGTGGACGGCGCGTGTGGTGGCGGGTCGGAGAACGGAAACTTCTGCGATGGTCGACTGGCTATGGGTAACCCAATTATGATGTCAATTTCAGTGTATGTAACTGTTTGAGCTAGTTTCTAAATGAAGAAACATATCAGTTGCGAGGCGGAAGCGAAAAACAGAAGAAATTTTTTTTTTGATAATGGATCAAGCTCTGATACCATGTAAGATGTGTAGAAAATCTATACACTATATTATTTTTTACAATTACAAGAGTCCCTAATTTATACAAGAGTTGAGCTAGTGGAGGAGGAAAACAGGTTCCCTGTTTTCCTCAGTGGAGATACAAAGCGTACACACACTCACATACAGCACATACAAGCACCAGTTCTAACAGTAGGTTTTTGAATCTATTATGAGTATAATGATTAATGTATATGGTGTATTCCAATACAAAGAACATTAGATTTCCAACTTATAGAAAGAAAATAATTTCCAACATTATTTTCAGTTGCATTGACTTGCCTTGGAGTCTCATTAAATGATGGCCAACATCTAAAAGTATCAAGTAATTGACTAATTGTTAAATATTTGATTCTTTTTACTGCATGACTTAGCGTAGATGCTTGCTAATTTTTGTTTTTGGTGATGACTGGTGGTGCTTGGGGCTAAACTTTCAATCGGATAATTGTTAAAGCATGTGATTCCTTCCCGAGGTTTTTCGTAAAGATAATGCTAGGGGTCTCAAAATTTTCGTCTCAAATGATATGGCAGTGAATAAGACAAATGGTACTTTACAACATAGCCGTTCACATGAGAAGTACTCAACCATTATATAGCCGTTCACATGAGAAGTACTCAACCATTATAATGATGCCACATCATTGGAGACACTATTTGAGGCAAAATTTGAAACCCCTAATATTATCCTTTCCGTTACTGCATCATGAAGGAGTAAGGACCTCCCTTGTGGTTTATTGAACTTACTTTGATTTTATAGTGGATGGTAAAGCATGGTGTTTCCCTATAGTACTTTTATAATTTGATGTTGTCAAAAGAGGATGTGATAATGGAGATGACTGTCTTGTAAGCCATAGGGTTGTTCTTTTGAAACCGAAAGGAAAAGGGTAGCGTGGGGAGTTGAATATTGTTATGCTGTAAAACTCAAGTTTTTTGCTCTAGAAATGTAATTCTGCTTTTTCCCCCTTCAAATTTCACATATACATTTTTCTAGAATGAATGCTCAATTCTTCATTATCACACGTGATTGTTCTGTTCCTTTCATGATTATATTTTGAGTTGATGTTTCTTACTCTGCTTTTATATCTTCCAACTTAAATCAATTCGATGTTTTCAGTTAGTCATGAACAAGCAAAAAAAGGGGTTTATGCTAGTAAAGCTGAGGAAAGGAAGAATATTCGAAGAATGAAAAATGGGCCTGGAAGAAAGCGTTGCTCGGGAGACAGAGTTGAAAAATCAGTAGGATTTTCTCCAGACAGCTTTGATCGGGTTCTTCTTGATGCTCCCTGCTCTGCTCTCGGTTTGAGACCTCGACTATTTTCTGGAGAGGTAGTCACTGGAAACTTATTTTACTTCACACTAATTTTGTGCCACCTTTGTTTTACTATGCCTTTATACTATGTTTTTACGTATAGTTGGGGAATAGCTATTCTTTTTCGACAATGTGGGTTTATCAATCCCCTGAATAAACCAGTTTTGTCAATGCTAGAGCCTGTGTAGCTTTGCATAATACATGTGCTTGATGCACTTTTTAGGCACTTGATCTCTCATTTGGTGGTATATCCAACATTTATAGGTTTTGATTTTTTTCCCATTGATTTGAACTTGCTTTTATATTTATTATATAGGTCTACTTACATTATTTATTTGATAATATCCACATTATCGATTGGGTAGATCAAGAAAACAGCAGTAGCAGCTGCAACAAGAGCTGAATATGCAACAACAATCCAAGGTCAAATACTGCGACATAAGCTAATCTCCTACTCACGACTCTCATATAAAAAGCTACATAAAGTAAAAAGTGTAGAACCGATGTGCAAATGACGGTTTTAGACCTTATCCTAAATATTTCAATTAATCAATTAAGAATCGAGCCAAAACAACTTAACTTAAGAATAGTCGTGGGAGTAGTTCGGATAATAAAGCATAGTTCGGATAATAAAGCAGCAACCAGATCTCATTAATTCAAAGGACCACCATTCAGCTAAAAATACATCTACAATTCATGATTTTATCACCAAAATTCTTTACATGAATATATCCACAAGTTGTCATGTTATTAGTAAAATGCACCTTTTAAGGTGCTGATGTAGGACAAGGTGGGAGAAGAAGGAATTAAGGTACTTATCTCTGTAGAGAATCAATAAAAAAACACACACAGAAGCACACAACTTTAATCTCAAATCAATTCATTCAATAATCTCTAAAATAATGAAGTATTACAATGCTTACATAGAAAACCCAACACTTGGGGACTAAATAAAAACCCTAATTTAAGAAGGAAACAATCTCCTAATTAAAATCTACTACTATAATTAAAACTTCTAATTAAAATCTACTACCATAATTAAAACTTTCCTAGAATATCCTACTAAAATAATTACATTAATAATCCAATATTTATCTCTAAATAACAATACAAAATTAATAATAAACTTCTTGAATTTATTCTTTCGTACCACATTAGGCGCATATATGGGATGCATCAAACTCTTTCCTGCTGCTTAAATAGTAGCTGGCTTGGGTAAGAGAGAATACTTTGGACCAAGTGTTACCTCTTTGTGCTGCCAATACTCTTAGGGAATATACAACTTTATAAGTTGGACTATACTACTCCACCAAGTATTACTTTTTATTTTTCTGGTTTTTGTATAAATAAAGTTTATTCTCATTCTTATGTTCAATTCCCCTCCTATGCGGGTATGCATTATTAACTTTTTTCCACATATATCAAGCTCTGATTCTTGGATGCTTCTTTTAAATTCTTTGCATAATAAAAACACAAGTTTTGGCTGGAAAGTTACTATTCTTCCAGTTCTGAATCATGAGACTACCTTGAATTCAGAATGTTTAGTGTATAACATACTAGATAAAAATAAATAAAAATAGACCTGCATGTGCATGCCTTTTTAATTTCTGTCAATTATTTTCTAACAACATTTACCATCTGTAGTTGATCTTTATTTCCCTTTTCTCTTTTTCTGCTTCTGATGTTTGCTTTTCATTTTCTGTCCTTGAGAAGAAGTCAAATAAATTTTGTTTCAGGAAACACTAGAATCATTAAGGAAACATGCCACGTATCAGAGGCGGATGTTTGACCAGGCTGTTCAGCTAGTTCGCCCTGGTGGAGTTATTGTATATTCGACGTCAGTAAGCTTTTTCTATTGTTTTCAAATTACTTTTAGGCCTTCCTCAAATTTACTTCAAGTTTGGATCAGAATTTTAACTGACTAGTTCCGTAGGCTGTTGTGAGTTGTAGCAACAATTGTCTTATGTGTAGTATTGTAAGTATTAGTTCCACTTCTCTTGTACAGCCTCTTTGATTTTTTAACTGTTCAAAATGTACATAAAAAAATATTGATGTAATAAATGATGTACTGCTGAGGAGAGCACAGAACCAGTCACTGGATTCTGCTTGAATTTTGTTATATAGTTGTTTAGGTTATTTTAGGCAATTACATTATTAATTAGTTTCGTATTAAGCTGTTCAGTCTAAGTTGGTTTGATCCTCAAATTGTCTGCTTTCTAGAAGTTCTATTTAATTTACCCAATCACCATTTGTATAATAGAGTTAAATATCCCCAATTCATTTGGAATGCTGATGTCCTCACAAATGTCAAGACTTTGATTGTTCATTAATGACTTTACTTGGCAACAAGCTGGTAAATATGTGTGGAGGAGCATTGAGTTTGTCGCTCGGACACTCTATAGAAGTTTATCTCCACAAGGTTCATGGTTTTGCAGGAGGAAAGTGAAGAAGCTTGTTGGAGTCCGTAAAAAGAAAGATGCATTTCAAATGTTTTCAACTTCAAAGTTGACCAGTGGAGTCAACTAGAAAGCTTATCCTTTGCTGTTATGTTAATTTTTAATATATATTAGAGTTAGCAGAATGACAATACACTAAAAGGGGTACTATCTAATACCACCTCCCGCTGGTATCATATGATCTCTCACTAAATCACTTGTAAGAGTAGCTATCCCATTGTATGATCCCCCTCTAAACAAACATATGATTATTTCTTAAAGGATAAAATAGTGCTTTAGTCCATGGGATTGTAATCCTTTGTTAATAGCTTTTGCAAACGAGCATAGCCGTAGTCTTTCTATGGAGTCTTAAACCTCCCACGGGAAGCATTTATGCATTTAATCCTTGAAAGTTTTAAGGCCTGTAGATTGGTCTTCATGTAGTCATTTGAGGCAGTTAATCAATTCAGATTATGCGCGTTTCTCTCGAGTTGTGTGCTTCAGCTTTAATAACTGAATATATTTAGGTTCTGATCTTGCTTTTAAATCAGTCTAAGGAGGTAGGCAACCCCTCTTAAATCTCTCCTTAATATTCCTTCCTTTCCTTCTATCCTTTCTCCCTCTCCATTATGGATTTTTGTCCAACCTCAAATATTCTTTGGTGATTAGTTATTTTTGTTATGATGCGGTGTGTTTGGTCTGAAAATATTTAGAATTTTTTGGGATTTTACTTTCCCCCTCATATTCTATGCAGAAGGTACTGTTCCTTGCCCCTCTTATGTCCAGCAGCGTAAGCTACGAGGAGTAATCTTAGAAGATGTTTATATAGCTTGATTGGAGGCACTTTTTCCTTGACTTTTTTTTTGCTAGTAATCATTGTCCTCAGAAACTGTAACTCTCTTTTCTTCATCTATATAAATATCCTTTTATCCAAATAAAAAAGCTGAACCACATGTTGAAATCTGTTAGTTCTGTTTCTGTTTTTACTTGTATCCAATCATCCAATGTCCATAGTTGCCCATTTACCTGGGAAAATGCATCAATCATTGTGGTCATGAACTACTGAAGCTTGTGGATTTCTCAAGAGTTGTCATGGAATCCTGGGACAGCAACTTTATGTGGTGATCTTCTGTCAAGATTTTGTTTTGTTAATATCTCATACACATGCACCAAACCACAGAGTTAAGAATCTTACATTTTCTCTGGTAGTATAAAAAATTATTGAGTGTATAAATATGTTTTGCTTCTCCAGCTCCTCTACTTGTCTATGCTCTTTATTTTCGTCAGACAGACTTTGAAGTACTACATATTAATACTTCTGCTTTTTGATAACACTTATTGTCTAAATATCAAATTCATTGATGATTGTGGCAATTATCTTGGATTACTTGTGATTTCTCCAAAATTTCAGGAAAAAAAAGAAAGATAAAGGGTGTAGATGACATTAGTGTTTAAATTGTCAGGTGTACTATAAATCCTGGTGAGAATGAAGCACTGGTTCGTTATGCCCTGGATACATACACATTTCTCTCCTTGGCATCACAGGTTAGATCACAAATTCGATATGCAGTCTCTAAATAAAGAGCTCAATGAATGGTTGTTATTGGTATATTATAAGATGAATGATGGTTATTGTTTCTTTTTCAGTATGATTTGTTTTGGTCGCAGATAGTTTTTTAGGAAGAAAATTTTATTAGAGATAAATAAAGTGATTAAAAATTAGAGGCGAACAAAAGTCCACCAGACGAAAAAACACACAAAAAAAAAATCAAGTGCTAAAAGCCACAAAACACTCTATGCGAGCATCCCTTCAATCTCCATATAATTTAGACAAAGATATCCCGTATTCCCGTGGAATGCTGCCATTGCAGAAGCCCACAAAGAAGCATAAAAAGTAACTATATTCAAAGCATGTGGACAGCCATAGATCGACCTGTGAAGATCCTTGCATTTTTCTCAATCCAAACACCCTATAAAATTGCAAAGCACTGGTAAAATCAACTATATATGGAAGTCTTTGTGAAATCTTAAACTTATAAAATAGCCAAAAAGGAATGTGGTCTACCAAATTTGAAATGCATTGTAATTTACTCCTCTTAAACATTTTTTGTGCCAAACTTTGCTTATGATCATGTGCAGCAGTATTATACCATTTTATTATCATTATAACATATCTTTATCAAATATAATGAGTGTTAATGTAACATGTGAGTTTATACTGGTCTCATGGATGTGATCGTGTTAACTGAAGGATTATTATGCAAGGCTGGCCCAAGACCTGTTAGCTATTATTTTTTTTATCAAGTTGAGCAGTTCGATGATGTTGGGATGCACATGTGAAGGGGGATAACTGTTTAAGTAATATTTGAGTTGATACCGGTCCCATATTGGTTTGAGAGTGTGACGTTGAAGGCCTGTAAAAAAAATTGGGCCAAGACTTATTATGTAACACCCCAACCCACTGGAATATGTGGGTTATAGATTGGATTTATATAAGGGTCTTAACTCTGATACTAAGAGTATCAACATCTTGTCACGAATTTTAGGTGAGCTTGTGGTAGATCAAGATGACCCAACTCGTGTTCTTGGGAGTGGACTGATCTTTATTCTAGGATTGGCTTTGGAAATGAGTCGTTACACCTGGTGTCAAAGTGGACTCTTGAAAATTGGAATTGGACCATCTTATCGAGTTGCCAAAGGTGGGTTCACACATGTAAACCTAAGGCAATCCCACATCAGGAGACCAATAGTTGTGGTAAATATATGGGATTGCTGGTATTATCCCACAGGCTAGAGGAGTTCCTCGGGTTTAATTAATAATAGGTCAATGAGCTTGATAAAGACGTTAGGTTTTAAGTGGAGGAGATTGTAAAATTACTGTCTCACTATTAGAATATGTGGGTGATTTTCGATTGTATACAAGGCCTTAACTCCAATACCAAAGTACCAATAACATGTCATAATTTTTGGGTGACCTTATGGTTGACCAAGATGACCCAATTAGTGTTCTTGGGAGTGGATTGACCCAAATATTACTTTAAATTTTAGGTTCAAGTGGGTTCCAACTTTGAGTATGGAAGCGTTCATTATAGACTCTCCCTTACTCCCTAACATAGAGAATAGGGAAATTTATGATATATTAAATTTTAATACATTTTGTTAGGATTCACTTTTGAGGTAAGACGTTAACATTAAAAAATTATTGAGATTTTGCAGGTTCACGGCTATCCCCAAATACACTAAGTGCAACCCCAAACACACTAAGTGCAAAAAAAAACTTTAAATATGTAATCTTTCCACCTTTATTTATTCGTTTCAACACTTAATAAAGTAAAATTTCAGTTGCACTTTTTTCCTGATTAATACTTAAATACCTCTATTCCCCAGAAAATGCTTTTAATTTTTGAATTGATGCTATAGTTCGTACAAGGTACTTGTTGTTGATGGACCACAAGCCCAAAGGAAAGAAGAAATTGATTTATTTAATTTATGGAATTTTTATTATGTCCAATTGGGTTTTGATTGATTGTAATTATTTATTTTATTTATTACTTGGGATTTAGGACATTTAATAGTGATTAGGAATTTTTAATATTTAGTAAGGGTATTTTAATTGTTTAGTACTTTTATTGTTATTCAAGTAAAATTAAGTTTTGAGTCTCTTTAAATAGTGGTGCAATCTCACAAGATTAATATTATACATATTATTGAACGAAGCTATGAGCTATTTTCCTCTCTTTTGCGGGTAAGAAATAGTGATGTGCTGAACATTTTCCAAGTAAAAGATCCTTCGGTAGTGAGGTGCGGTCTGAGCGGAGCCTCACCTGAGTTAATTTTCTCTTGTTTTATCAATTATTCTCAACAATTACTGTCCTCCAATTTTGTCCCAAATTAGTTGTGGTTTAAATTAATATATATGTTTATATATTTGATTTGTATCTTACTTCTGTAGTCAAGCTCGCTGGTTCTAGTCCCATAACTTGGGGCCAAACTTGCCTACAAATAGGAACAAAAAATCTCAACTTCTATAGACTTGAGAGTATTGGTTAATGTGTTTGCTTGTGTGCATCTCTATGTTTTAACAATCCCATGTCATCGGAGGTTCTGCTTCTGTAGTTTTCTTGTTTTTATTTAGTTTCGCTCCTGTCTTTCATAGACGGTTTGATTTGGATTTCTATTCCTTTCAATTTGATCTTACCTACACCTAAAAGAAACATAAGTTACTGTTAAATTAAGATACTTATTTACAATTGAATAGTTGTGGGTTTTGAAGCTGTTTCTCTGACACGTTTTTCAGCATCCAAGAATTGGGGGACCTGGCCTCGTAGGTCGATGTGCATTATCTGATGGATATGTTGAGTAAGTTATTTTGTCCTTTTCATATGCTTTCTGGTTCATTATGTACTTCATAGAATTTTTTGACGTGCTATTAAGTACTGTTATTTTAGAATTTACATAAACATGTATGATTAGAGCTTTGATAGTCATCATTGTTCCTTGCTCTTGTAAATTGTTGCTGAGCAATGTAGCGTTTGTGAGAGGTCATTGTGAGGAGTTTAATGTCAAACAGAGGGATTAGTGGAGGCATAGAGCTCTGTTAAGTTGTCATTTACTCCAAAAGCTTAAGTTGTACAGGAAGTCCACATACCTGTCGGACTTGGAGAGGTGTAACAGTGTGCATAATACACAAAAAAGAAAAAAATAGTGTAATTCCACTTATTTAATTAGGGAACTAAATGCAAGCTGAAAGACTTTAATCCATGGTCTGCCTTGCAGAATCATAATTTTGATCAGCATCAGCTAACATCTTAACGCGATCTTTGGTTAGCTACCATTTGTTAGACCTGATATCTAATCAAGTTCTTTCATGTTAATTTTCATTTTGTGTTCATCAAGTATTACTTGCTTTGTGGTAATAACTAGTTCTGATTTTGATCCAGGGAGTGGTTAAGACCTGGGGAGGAAGATTTTGTACAGAGGTTTGATCCATCATCTTCACTTGATACAATCGGGTTTTTCATAGCGAAGTTTAATGTTGGTTCCAAAGATTCCTGATTCTTATAAGAAATCATGTGACTTGGCTTTAGGACCGATTATTTTCTGTAATGCAGCTTCACTTAAAAAAAAAAAACCTATATGCTCAAAGATGAAAGCTTGTCACATGCTGAACTTTAATCACTCAGCTATGCAAGGTCTCGTTGGAATTTTTTTACCAGAGAGCGGTTACCTGACCTATAAATTTTAGGAATTTCACCCAAATCATTACTCAGTACTCAGTTCTCGGTACTCAGTACTGTAGTCGAAATTATGAATTCCTCCTGTTGTACTAGGGTATTTCCATTTATACGTACTTAGCATTACTAGAGAATTGACGATCATGTTTTTACGAACCTCTCCCCTATAGCCAAAGGTGGTGTTTAGCCTTCACCCACAAGTCATTAGGCATCAACTTGTTGGGACTTGGAAGTAACGATTGCTCTTTTTATTGTACAAATGGTATCACCAACTGCTTACATTTCATAATTCAGCACTTTTGACAAACATATACTTGTGTTCAATAATAGCAAAAGACGCCTTGGTTGGCTTTGAGCAGATTTTTATTCCACTGGGATCACGTAGTTTTTTGATTTTATGGTATAAATTACATTTCGGATGAACTTTGTGATTCAGCATTAGCTTGTTGATGTAACAACAGAATTTATGAAGAACATCTAGAAAAGAGGATATGTGTTTATATAGTAAGAAAGTTGGAGACTTTGTATTGAGTTCATGGGAAAACAGTGAATAAAAACGTGAGAAACTTAGTTCAGGCTCATACTTTTGAGAAGCCCAAACTTAATTTTGGAAACACTAGCCCAAAGTCTTTACAATTTTCAGGCTGGGTCCGGATTGCTTTGTAGTTTGGACCATAGTTGCAACCGAAAAACCCAGGTGGCATACTCTAGCTTCACATGCCATTGGGCAACAAGCAGCTCATTATGCCCTGGTACCGGACCTCAAACCTTTGCCTTCAAGTCTCCATAGTAAGTACCGGATGAAATAACGGTGCACCACCGATTCAAACTTTCAGTGTGGTGTATAACTGGTTCTTAGTAAATACAAAAAAAATGCATCACACCGATCTCAGTTTAATTTTTTTTACACCTAAATCGCACCAATTTGAAAAAAAAAACATCTGGTTCGCTGTGATTTTGGATAAAATTGTCATTCTTACTCGCAATGTATATTTGTAATTAACCATAATGAGTAACGTTAATCTTGTCATTTTATCGTATTAGTTAATAATAATTTACTATGTTACAATTTTATTAATTGGAAGTACATATTTTAAACTATCGTTAAAGTCAACTAGATGCGACGAACACAGTTAAGTTTGTAAATATGGCACAATGGCGCTTTAAGCTACAATGACTATCAATCAAGGCTCCTACAGTTGTCTAGTTTAGTGGAAAAATAAAGTTGAGAAGATTAGGTATGTTGAGGGAAGTATGGTATAGAGACTAGATAATTTTAGCAAAAGAAGATAAAAACAGAGGATACATATAGATAGATAGATAGATAGATGGATGGATAGATTGATATATGTGTGTAGGAAGAGGTGTGAGTAGTACCATTGTTTTTTTGGGGACTTCAGTAAAAAGGAGAACTTGTTTTTTGGGACCACGTTATTTGATGATGCCGAAGAGCTGGCTATGATTTTCTTAGTCGTACCATGTATTGGTCCACCAAGTGCCAATGTGCCATGGACTTGTTAAACTTCAATCTCTCTCTTTTTAATTTTTAATTTATTTATTTACGTTCATCTGTATGTATGTATGCATGTGGGGCTACCTATTCCCAAACAAGTACTAATGAATAACAACTACAAACCTGGTGCATATGTCGGGTCACCATCGATTAATTATTCATGTCTACAATATTGCAAGCAAAATTAATTATATAAAGACTAGTAATATTTTCAGTACAATAAATAATATAAAACAGTAAATTTTCCAGCTAATTAATGTATGTTGTGTGAATTTATTTATTTTTGCTAATTAGTTATATCTGGTGTATTAAAAATTACACATAAATTATGTTAGAAAAATCTGTTATTGCATTGAAAGTATCACTATCGTTGTATACATATGTCAATCTATTATATTTATTCTCTAATTTCTCATGATATATAATTAGCGACAAAATAAAATTTGTCACAAACAATTAACGACACAATAAATTTTGTCAAAAATAATTGTGTCATTGAAAGTGTTGTTAAAAATAATATTTATCTCGCTAAATGTGTATTGAATTTTTTTTTAAAAATATGTATAACAGAAGGGATCATAATCTATGTAAAACTGGTGATTATTGTAACTTTCTCACCGTTAGAATGATATTTATTGATATTTTTAACTATGAAGACGGTTGATAATGTCAGAGCAATAAGTGTTGTTAAAAGTTCACAGAGTTATTTAAACAAGTGCAAAAAAAATTCAAAGTGTTATTTAAATACGTGTAAAAATATCGCTGAATATATATTTACTATGACAGGATAATTATTGTAACATTATCAACAACCATTATGAATGTCATACTTGATGTTGATTATGAAAATTTATTACACTTGAATAATAGCCCTCAAAATATGAGTTTTTATTAGGAGGTCCAGGTCTTTCAACTGGAAAAAAGACCTTCCTATACATTTTTGACACGTGTACAATAATCTAATGGAAGGTCCTAGGAAGACCTGGACCTCCTAATAAAAATTTTCAAAATAGAGGATGCATGCAGTTTTATATATATATATATATATATATATATATATATATATATATATATATATATATATATATACCCAACGGATCAGGTCCGAACTCTCGGACCTGACCAAAATCCAGACCCGGTTTTTTTTTTTTTTTTTGCATAACAGTTAATAAAAAATATATAATGATTTTTGGTATTGAAAAAAATTATTAAAACAGTGTTTTGGGTTTGATTTGGATACATATAACAAACACTGTTATACAGTCAGTACAACACTGGTTGTTTTATGTATCCAAATCAAACCCAAAACACTGTTTTAATAATTTTTTTCAATACCAAAAATCATTATATATTTTTTATTAACTGTTTTGCAAAAAAAAAAAAAAAAAAAAAAAATTTCAGGTCCGGATTTTATCAGGTCCGGGAGTCTGGACCTGATCTTAACTCTCTCTCTATATATATATATATATATATATATATATATATATATATATATATTAAAATGGAGGAGGGATCAAGATAAAAATACTACTAGTACTTGCGTCGGTGGTGATAAAGAAAAATGTAATCAGTTCCAAGTACCAACGAGCTAGCCTCACATTTTGGAACAAAAGAAATGACAAAGAGTGTACGCACACCGAATCTAAGAATGTAATCAAGTCATTAAAAGCTTGTCAACTAACTATAACTAGGTTAATCACAATATCCTTAATTAATTAAACTCATACATTCTATTCGTCTCATTTTAAAAAGTACGTCATCGTATTAGAAATTTGACCCATTTTCATGTACTTGAGCCTTGACGTATGTTGTCGGCAAATCTAGACCCAATATCTTTTGGATGATGTTTATGATATTAAATTATCAAAAGTTAAACTAATGGTGGTAATTATATAATTTGTACTTCTTTTTAATATTTATAATAATATTAAATAATCATGTTTATTTGTATCGTTTTACTAATTCATATTCCCTACGTACCCCCCGGACCAGTGACTCCATATAAAAGAGTCTCATTTCTTATTTTAGAAAAAATATCAATTTTTATATTATTATAAAATAACATAATATTTTTAAATTAATCACCATAATTTTACTATAATGTCATCATTATCAAACAAAACACTCAGTAAATTTAATTAGGGATAAACAAAGAACACAACTATATTCTTAAATTTTTTAAAATTTTCAAATGAAATTAGTTTTGTAGAATGAATTAAATACTCCACAAAAAGAGTTTTCTAATCATTGTTAATTTGCAAAAACAAAATTTAAACCTTGATGTAAATTTATTTAACTTTGACTAATACAACCGTTAATATTTAAAAGTAATTCAAAAATATTACTCCCTCCATCCCAAATTAAAATGCCAAATTTAGACTTTTTTGAGTCAAATTGACCATTTAATTTTATAAATAATTTTGTCCTATTTTTTTCAAAAGTATTAGTGTAGAGATTATAATCAAAAGAAAGTATATACAATTTACTACTAATCCCAATTTTAATAATTTAAAAAATATATTTACATGTGCTTAATTATTAATTCAAAAAATAGTCAGTTTGACCAAAAAGAATAAAAAACTGGGCATTTAACTTGGAACAGTATTGAGTAAAAATTATTATTTTTAAAAACTAAAGTGAATTCACTTCACAATTATTATTTTTTTAATTTTTAAATTTTTCTTAAATTAAAAAAGAGCATTGTGGTTTCATAATTAAGGTTCACTTTTTCGTCATATAATTAATACCCGCAATAAAAGAGTTGAAGCACTATACGTAAAAACAATATAATCTCTTCTCATGTCCACATCTAAAATCAAAGATGTGGACCATTTGGCAGCGATTGAAGTAAATGTGGGGAACATTGTTCATGTGAACGTCGTTAACTTGCAACTACCAAATTCAGATACCATATAGGATATGCCCCTAATTATATTAATGCCTTTTATATGTAAAGCACATATACATATATATATACATAAATCTCTTTCTCCCTCCCACTTTCTTTTCCTACAACCATCAATCATATCATATTTAGTGCTTTATATATATACCGAGCGGTCTGCTCTTGAACCATACCGTATATATATATATATATATATATATATATATATATATATATGCCCTTATACCCAAAGATTTAGTCTAAAAATTAATTAATTTAAAGAAAAAAATAAAACTAAATTTCTTCCTTCACGGTACTCCTTTTTTTTTTTTTTTATAAATAAAGGAGTACTCCCATTTTGAATTTTAAAAATTAAATAATAAAATTTTGAGATAAGTATGCATTGACGAAAATCAAATGCTTGAATTTAAAAATATTATATGAATTGAATTTAAAAAGTCAAAATGAGACTCATTTTCTTTGTAGTAGAGCTAATTTATTAATTTTAGAATCTAGGGTTGTAATTAATCTGGCATATCAAGTCTTGCGATAGTCAAAATAATAGAAAATTTAACACAAAAATAAAAATATTTTATAACTTTCTTTTATTTAGGATGGAAGGAGTTTTATATAAGAAAGAATTTGTAATGCTCAGACTGTTAAATTATTGTAGACATATAATTTAATTTAGTATCATTATTTTCTTTCCGGTTTTAATGAAGTATCAATCATGGAATGGCCACCACACATAAATATCAAGAAACAACACATTCATGATTCCACATCAAATCCTTTGAAAATCTAAGGACGCTGATATTTCACCAACAATTTTGCAGCAAACTAAATGAAGCAACTTCAAATAGTGGACAACCCAGCTGTGTACCCATATTGTCAACACTATCTAAACCAAACTAAGAATTTTCTTGAGTATTGTGGGGGCATTTTGTCCTTTATTTTATACATATATCTATACATATACATATACATATATATATATATATGTATGATTGTATGTATAAAACAAATGAAAAATTATTAATCATGTAAATTGGCAATTACAAGAGTGACAATAAAATCCAGAAACTATGATATTACCTTCACGTCTAAAATGAGAAAAAGAAATACTCTCAAAAAAAATTCCTTGGTGCTTGTATTTATATTTTTAGAATGATATTCATTGGATAGAGGAATGTAATAGACTTGATAATAGAGGATTGGATAGAATTCCTTGTTCCCCCCCTTTCTTTCTATCCTTAAACAAAATGGGTATGTTGCTTTATTATTATTATTATTATTATTATTATTTTACTCTATTTGAATAAAGATTTTTTTTATCAGCAAAGAATTTTTATTAATAAGAAGTAATAACCTTTATGAAAGAAACCCAAAAAGACTAATTGTTTGTTTGAATAGAGAAATGATATAGATAAGGGAGGATCAAAGTTGTCATTCGAATTGGTAACACATTATTAATAATATGGTGATAGAGTTATTTGTTTGATATATAGCCTGACCACTTAAAACTTACAAGTATCATTAACTAATTCTAGAAAAACAAAGAAAACAAACTAAGTAATATATTATCATTTCATGCTTACAAAAAGTTTGTTTTTTTCTGTTCTTTATTTTTTTTGTAATTACTTGTGATATCCGATTTTAAATTTAACAAAAATAAATAGTTGTCTGCATAATGTATAATGTGTGTGTATATATATATATGTGTGTGTGTGTACACATAAATAAATAAAGAGGAGCATAATTATAAGAAGAAGAAAAGGACCAACTATTGTATATTATTAATAAATGTAAGTTTGAAGATGGCTTTCCCCAAAGTGTTAATGCAACATCTGAAAAGATGCCTAGCTTGGTGGTCCAACACCTTCAGTTCCAGGACTCTTCTTATGTTGACAGTTAATTAGAAGCTGATTTACATGCATGTATGCGTGTGTGTATATACAGATACATATATGTATATATGTATTAATTATTATGTATATGAAATGTATATGTAGTTGATAGACCCATCATCCTCATGATCGGTTAACCTCAACCAAATTGACCAAACCAAGGCATTTGCATGTGTGATTCTGTTTATATGTATATATAAAGAGTATAGAGATAGGACACAGAGAGAGGGATATGTGTGTAGTTGAAAGAGAAAATGGTGGGCTCTAATCCCATGTGTTCTCATATATCACTCCACTTGAGCGCAGTGGCTTTCCTGCATCTACATTCTTGCTTTCTGTTCTCATCTGCTAAAAAATATCTGCATAAAGAATTAAATTGAGCTAGTTAGTTGCATGCTTCTATCTAGCTAATTAATTAAGTGAGAGAAGCTGTTACATGTGATGAATATCAACAGGAAGGAATGTCTCGAAACCTAGCTATCCTTCATAACTCAAGTATATTTATATGTAGAAAACGATCCACAACGATAGTTGATTATAGGCTTATAGCCAACAAGTCCATCAAATAGTTTAGCGGATGAACGAACAAATACGATTAATACCATTCGTCGAACAAATTGCTCGGCGTGTGTATGATGTATGTATATATAATCAATCGTATGAAGTCCAGCTGGGCCTAGCTAATTATATATATATATATAGAGAGAGAGAGAGGGAGAGAGAGAATCAGTACAGTCCGTTGCCAAGAGCTGTTTAATTAAACACGTAGCACTATATAAGCCACTATCCAAGTCGAGAATAGCTAGCCTTGAGAGGTAGTGCATATTAGTGCATGAATTGACCAAGCTCCACCCATGGAACCCAAGTTCCACATTTGGAACTCGGATGACAACATTAACCTCTATTGCAATAATTAATTGTCATAACTTAATTTCTCTACAAAACTCCAAAGTGCACACCCTTTGATCAGGCATTAAAAAGTAGATTAATAGATCTTCTGATCAAACTAATTTGCATAAAGAATAACTGTAGATCGAAGAGTCCAGTTCTGTCTAGCAACACAAATTGGCTTAGTTTGAAGATGGCATGTACACGATCGAACTTGCCTAAACACTAATTTTATGCACAAATATTGAATGTGCATAATTCAGGCACAAATCATTTGTCTCTGAATTATGCACATTATATAATTCTTTTGTGCATGAATAATAGACATTGAAAGTAGTCATGCACTTCGTGCATCACTAGTGTGGAGACTACATGTGCGACTTTCAATATTGCTTAATCATTTGTATATAGCAAACAGGTACTCAATAAAGATTGTAGAGTAGAATCCCCAAAAATGATTTTTGCGTGAATAATGCACACCGAAAGTTGGAGACTGCACTACCCAAAAAAAAAATGTTGGAGACTGCATGTACAAATCATTCGAGGGATTCTACGTACCTACTCTTCACTCTTTGTCGAGTACTTTATTTGTTATATATATATATATATATATATATATATATATATATATATATGTAGGTGGTGTATCTCCTCGTCTAAGAGTATTAATCCAATGACACGTTTAAATAAATAGTTTTAAGTACAACTTTTAATGTGTTTTTAGTAGCTTAAACTACTTTTAGACACCTGTATGGAAGTGTTTGGTTTCTCTTCAAGAACACTTGAAAATTAGGGTATTCTTTCTATACCTTTTCTTCAAGTTATAATTTCATTTTTTTCACATTTTTAACATATTTTTGTTATATTAGCACCAATAAAATCATATTCATTGATAAGGACAATAATCATTAATTCAGTTACTCAACTGTTGTGATTTTAACGGTGTACCTAGTTGGCTAGCTAGTCTATCCAACTTTGTCTGATAAACAATAGCCAATGAACAAAATATAAGACAAGAAAACATGGGATTGTAATAAAGCATATATATATATATATGGATACCAATCCACAGCAAGCGTTTACTGCAGCAACCAAATTGTTCCCTGCCGCTACAGGCTGTAGCGGCAGTAGTGTTGGGCTTTTTTTGGTTATTTGCCGCTACAGGCTGTAGCGGCAGGGGAAGAAATTTTTTTTTTTTTTCAGCAAAGGTTAGTTGGCTTACAATATGTATCAGTTTTTTGATCCTTATCCTTATGTACTTCCATACCTAACCCAAATGTCATTTATTATCCTAAAGTATATTATAAAAATATACAAAATTTAATTTCTTCCAATATATTAAAAACTTATAGATATATTTTATTTTTAAGTTAATTTATGAAATACTAAAATATAAAATATTAAAATTTTAAAAGTAACAAATATAATAATAAATATTTGTTACTTTTATTATGATACTATTTATTATTATATTTGTTACTTTTAAAATTTTAATATTTTATTTTTTATATTTTAGTATTTCATAAATTAACTTAAAAATAAAATATATCTATAAGTTTTTAATATATTGGAAGAAATTAAAATTTTGTATATTTTTATAATATACTTTATGATAATAAATGACAGTTGAGTTGGGTATAAAAGTACACAAACATAAGGAGATCAAAAAACTGATACATATTGTAAGCCAACTAACCTTTGCTGAAAAGAAAAAAAAAATATCTTCCAATGTAGCGGCAGATAATCAAAAAAAGCCAAAAACACTACTGCCGCTATAGCCTGTAGCGGCAGGAAACAATTTGGTTGCTGCGGCAAACGCTTGCTGTGGATTGGTACCCTATATATATATATATAATCCAGACTTTTTGATCAGTGGGGTCTAATTTGAAATAAACAAATTTCTACAAAAAAAATAAAAATATAGTAAAATAAATTACAAAACTAAATAATCCCCAAATATTATTCATAGTAACATTTTTCAAAATTTCATTACTTAAAATTGTTGCATGATAGTCTCATTTTTATTAGTTACAAAAATTCATAATCAATTACAAAAAAAAATCGCAAGTAATTACAAAAAATCTCAAAATAATTACTAAATTTATGAAACTATAAATAAAAAAATACAACATATCGAGTTTTCTCTAAAGTCGAACTAGTGATAAGAATTAGGCTAAACCGCTAGATGATAAACGGAAAGAAAAAGTATTGTAGTGACCAAGTTAGTATACGATATGAACTTTGAAGAATTTAATACTACTCCAATTTAAAATTAGATATACATTTTGAAATTTTAAAGTTAATTCGCGAAATTCTAAAACTCAAAGTGAATTGATATAAGTTCGTTCAAGTATTGAAAACAACAAAGATAATAATTAGTAGTGTTTTATAGTTAGTTTACAATTGTTATATATGTTGTATTAAAACTAAATAACTTCATATCAATTTTAAATTTTAGGATTTCGCGAATTGACTTTAAAAAGTCAAAATGTATCTCTAATTTTGAAACGGAGATAGTAATTTTCAATTTAAATTTTTTATTAAACACCCTAAAATTTTATTCTTTTTTTTATCCTTGAATATTCAGTGAGGTCAATTGACCCCACTGCCCTTAACCTAGGTCCGCCACTATATATATATATATGCTTAAAATTTTGGAAAATTTAAATATTATTTTAGTCCATTAATTCAGACGAGGTATATATATATGAAAACTTTAACATCAATCCCATGTCGTCCACTCATTAGGAAACACATTTTGCAGGGGAGAATATTAAAGTAAAAGGGTTGAGAGGTCCCAAGACAGGAGTTCCTCGCAGGCAATGTCATATTCAAGACAACTATTGTGAAAGAGAGATGAGGAACAAACAAGAAAGCAACATTTAGCTAGCTCCAATCTCTCCTCAAGACCAATCTAGTAAATCAAAGCGGTTGCAGCGTGTAGGGAGAGAAAAAGGTACATAGAGAGCCACATATATATATATATATATATATATATATATATATATATATATATATATATGCTGCAGCAAGCCATCTTATAATTACTACTTAAAGAGAATTAGAGTATTCTCGGGATGGTGACTCTTAGTGGTGGCCTCATCAGTTTCATTGGAGTGGACCAACACATTGCATTTAATTTAATTTCACAACTTGAGAGAAGTACTTGCATGAATAATACAAACATATGATACAAACATTTATAGAGAATGATATATATATATATATATATATATATATATATATATGCGCACGCATATGTTTGCGTGTATATATAAACACAAATTATATTTATAATTATTATCTGTCCAAACAATTGGGCAGATGGTACCGTAACCCAACTGTTTGACGAGTTATTGCGTCTATGACCAACATTGGTTCTCTCTCTCAGGAATACACAAAGACTAGTCTGAGCCAATCTTCAAGCCAAGTTTTTTGGACTTTAGTCTGCTTTTTCGGATTTTAGGCCAGTCATATCCTATTTCAGGCCGATTTTTTGAGAAAGAAAAAAAAAGACTTATTCAGACCCCTCAAATCAGGCCAGACCGGTCATTTTCAGGCCGACTAGTTCAGTCCAATGGGCTTCAAGCCCAATATGCGCCCTTACCAAATACATATTAGTTTTGTTTGCATGAGACATGTATTGCATATTTTATCAAATTCCCAAGTTAAATTAAATTATTGGTAACCATGAAGCTGACCAATAGTGTACTTAATTAGAATTGAATAAAGACAGTTTTATACAAGAATTGAAAACTCATGAATATTAAGAATGCAGCTGCAGTGAACCTAAGTGAGTTAAAACCATTATCTAGCATTGTAGCTGGGTAGCCATGAACACGTAGCATGGGATGTCGCCACAACATGAGGATATATATATATATATATATATATATATATATATATATATATATATATATATATATATATTGCAAACAAAGGCTTAAAGGGGTTCACGTCAGATATTATTGTAATTTTGTACCACTTTATGATATATATATATATATATATATATATATATATATATATATATATATATGATGGAATGATGCAGCACAAGTGGTGCAGTTGAATTGAAAGTTGAAACCCATAAAAACCATGGTCCCCTCAAAACTGACCTATATAGCTCTGTTAAGTCGACTATGACTTTAATGGCAAAGAGGGGCTTGCATGAATGAAGGGTTGTTGTTAGGGTTAGCAGATGTGGATTTTTAAGGGCATGTTTGGTACTGCACGGGGACCATTTTATTTATTTATCTATCCATATATATGCATGAAATACATTTATATGTGTATCCATCAAATTTAAGTGCACTTCCATTAAAACAAAACAAAAGAAACTAGCTAGCTAGATTGACATGAGTTACCTTAATAAAAAAAAATTAAAAAAAAGATCAGGAAGAGAGGGAGAGAGACTAGAGAAGGATAGTGACTTGTCCTTTTAATGGAGAAGAAAAGAAGAATTATGAAGAAGAAGATGTGAGCAGTTGGGGATTGGAATAATTGCTAAACGGGTCAAGCATGTACAAAAAAAGGGCAGACTGTTACTGCAGACAGTCTAAAAATATTCACACACACACATATATATATATATATATCATTAAATTACCATTTCAGATAAATACCCATGCAAATCCAACAGATGCTCAGAACTCAGATAACTCCTTATAACCATCAAATAAATTACCCCCCTTACGTCATCATGCATCGCTCCCACCAAAAAAAGGACAAATTCTCTCTCTTTTTCTCTGTTTGTGAAGTGTGTCAAGTAGGGGGAAAAAAAGCCCAGCTTTTGAGTTTAACCAACAGTAAAAAAATATACTTCGGTTGAGGAGTCCTAGAAAGCAGCCAGTACTGAAGAAATCAAGGAAGGCCTCAGATATGTTCCCCTCATCTGTTTGTACTTTTGACAATTGACTCTTTTTTATTTTATTTTAAAATACTAGTCAATATATATTCATTTGTTTAATACTTAACAAAGTAATTTATCTCAAACTAGTAATTAGGATATTCATTTGCATAATATCACACACACACATATATTTGATCATGAGACTCGGAAATAATTAAAATTGTTACATTTAATTTCTCGAGTACAAGGTACATCCTAACTACTAACTATATATATATATATATATATATATATATATATATGTCATCTAAATATTCTTGATTGTTACATTCTAACTAAGTTGTCATTCTATAATTAGGGTCATGGGGAATGAATTATTACAAATTTAATTGGTGTGGTAGTTGCCAAATGAAATCATGTGTGTAAGAAGCATGTTACCTTATATATACACACACACATGGTAATTAAGAATTAAATTAATCATACCTTCTTATTTGAGAATTAGTATATTACTATAAAAGTAGTACGTACATATATGCAGAAAATATTGTAATTATCGAAGAGAGAGATTGAGAGAGGTGGCCTGGTGTACTTTGTTACTTACAGAGGGAAGATGATTATTTGTGTTCCCAATTCACGTAAAACTAGTTGATAACAAAATGAGGACCACATTGCAATTGCAGCAGCAGGGATGCCTTGCCTGCAACAGATATAATAACAGCCAACAGCTATAAAGAACTAACACCAACTACACGGACCACATTCAATCTTTGTACTATGTGCATTGCATGTTATACTCTGAGTTTCATCAAAATAATATGTAATGCACAAAGTACAAAATATAATGCACAACATAAAAATACCATACATAGTAGGGTACGTAGGGTAGCTCCGGACTGATACGCTTAAAAAGTTGGTTTAAAAAAAGTGTTACCAAACCGAAGAATGATTATATTTTGTTACATGCAAATGAGGCAAAGGACAGATGTAGAAAAAGAGAGGGTCCTAGTGGAGCAAGTGAATCAAGCTGGTATCCCAACCCAATTAACGATAATCGGGTCATAGTTTAACTATATAATCGATAAGTGTACCTAGCTGCAAATAATTAAAGAATTAGTATTGTGTGATGTTTGGTGATATATATATATATATCTTAAATTGCTGTCAGTACTTTCATACTTAATAATTTATCATGTATTCTTGGCATTTCCTTGAGCAAATGATAAGGTCATATTAATTAGCTTTTGGATGTTGGTACAGAAGTTTATTATGCATAGGTGATAGGTAGCAACTAGCAACTATAGTAGATGTATGTGTCAAATAAGCCAAAATATTCTAAACAAACAACATAATTATAATGCATGTGAACTGAAAATCTGAAACATTAACTTTTAATCTCAGTACTCTCAAATGGGTCAGCTCCAATAATCCATGGATCCGACCACTTTAGGCCCCACCAAACTCTCTCCCCACACACCCTACAAAGAACTCCTCCTCTTCCCCTTTCACATTCTCCTTTTTCCCTCTTCAACCTTCCTCAAAGTGGGCTACAAACAAACCCTTCCCCATTCTTCTATACTCTACTACACAAATTAACAAACCCTTCTTTCTTCCATGGAGAGAACGGAGAGAGAGACTCACGACTTCATGAACGTGGAATCTTTCTCCCAACTCCCCTTTATTCGCCCCGCACCCGTTAAAGAAAAGGGCATTCGTCTCTTCGGAAAAGAATTCGGCGGCGACTCTGCAGCTGCCGCCGACGAATCAGAGTCTGTGGAGACGAATGCTCAAGAGGAGGCAAAAGAAAACGAAAACGGAGAAAGTAGCCGAAAATTTGAGTGCCATTATTGTTGTAGAAACTTCCCTACTTCACAAGCCTTGGGAGGTCACCAAAACGCGCACAAGAGGGAGCGCCAGCACGCCAAGAGGGCGCACCTGCAGTCCGCCATGGTTCATGGCGGGTATCCCGAGGCACACGTGTACGGTATCATGAATTATCATCGGTTTGGTGCAGCTCCATCGCCATCCATGGGTTATCATCACTCATGGAGTAGTAGTACTAACAGTAATGCTTATAGTACAAGTAATAGTAGGTTTTATGGAGGGCATGGATCCTATGCTCAACAACCACCGATCAACGGTAGTCCCTTGGCGTTGTGGCGGATCCCGTCCGTCCATAATTCGCCAGCTTTCAATCATGAGCGCTCGGGGAATATTCCGGTGCCATTGATTGCAAATGATGAGCTGAAAGGGTCACGGATTGGTAACTCTAGTGATTCGCAGAGCCGCTATGTTTATGAATCTAAACCAAGTGTGAAGGACCATGTGAGTTTGGATCTTCATCTGTAACAATTTTATAATTTTCTTTTGGAATTAATTAAATAAATTTCCATATCTTCGATCTCAAGCTAGCTAGGCCATCTTTTGAATTTGCCCTAGACATGATTTTTAAGCACAAATAATTGTTACTTTTTAGTTCTTAATTACTAACTTATGTTAGTTCTTGTTTTAGTTTAATCTATATGTAAATGGAATTATTTTAGTATGTGCTTAGTGCGAAAATTGCATAATGTCACTTGATTATTAACGTGCCCTAATTGTAGATTATAAAATATTTACTTAGATTTTTATCATTTATTTTTTTTTATTTTTTTTGCAATTCACGTATGTACTAGCCGTATGAACTTGGGTGTAACTTTGTATGATCAGTCTTCAAATGGATATCGATGTACATGAATGGACACGCATACAATTATGGATGTAGGGTATGTATGTGTATTACTCTTTGATTCACAAAAAGAGTTTTATTTGTCAAAATTTCTGCTTGAGAAAAACGAATCTTATTTTTATTCGGTGTGAGAGAGAGAGATAGAACCAAAGATTTTTTTTTAGATGCACGTACTTGTGTCGATCAGATTTGAATTGTATAATAATTATATAATTGTAATATTTGAAATCTAACTCTCTTTATATAAAATGTAATTTATTTCTATAGGCTGGCTCAAGTAAATTGCTCATTTATATCTGATAGGGATATATTCAGATCCAGTAAAATATAATTTTTTTTGTGAAACGGAAGGAGGGAGTATGTAATATGTATTAGCTCTTGCTAAAGGTGTGGAAGATTTAATGCCACATAGTAAAGAAACAATAATAGCAATGATAACAAATATGCGGGAAGGAAGGGGAAAAACTAGTACACGTGATTTAAATTTTATATTTATATCCTGGTATATATTGTAATCAACTGTGGAGTGATATATATATATATATATATATATATATATATATATGATTGATCTCAGATGTAAAATCTAGCTGGAGATTGAGGTGTTAATTAAGTGGTGAAGTGATATACCACCTACGTATATATGAGTGGACACAAAAAGGAGCAAGTCAACTTCAGTTGCAAGAATTTGGAATTTTCAAAGTGTACTCGAGGGAAGATGTCATTTTTTTTTTCTTCCTTTTGCAATTCAAAGAAGATGACATTTTCAGACTAGCTAGCTAGCAAAAACTTAATTGTTGTTCAAAAACAATAGGGTTAACTGCAAATTTAATTTTATCCTCCAAGTTTGACTCCCTTGGCAGCTTGCTACCCAAAGTTTCAAAATAAATAAAATCATCTTTAATTATGAATTTTTTACTAACAATATTATCCCTTAATTTCCAGTGCAATATATAATTTCTTACTGTAATATATCTCTGCCCCACCAGACCTATTTTATATACCTTGATTATATTATATATACTAGCACCCAATGGCACACGCGTTGTGTGTACAAATTATGTGAAATAAAATTGAAACTTTATAAATTTGGAGGACTAAAAAAGAAAAAAATAAATTAAAAAGAAAAAATAGTAATATATCTAAATTAAGTTGTAAGGGAAAAAAATGGAGGGAGGAAGCGTGATACAAAATTACCAAAGCTACACTAGAGACATTATAATATAGATACTCTCTTCCAAAATATTATATCAATTGTCACAAGTAATCTTACATTTTGAAAGAGAGGGACAGTACTTGGTAATATGTATGTAGTCAAATTTAATTGACACAAAAATATATGTAGCCATATATAACTCACGTACCATTAATTTCATGCACGCTAATTCCACTTGATCAACCAATGAATTTTCTTTTTTTCTTTGAAGAAATTGTTGCACCAATTTCACCCAATATTGTGTAGGCATGCTAATTAATCCTAATGCAGCATGCTATAGCATCAGTTGAATCAAAGCCAAAGTACGTAAAACTTACCTAGTGAACTCATTTATCTGTTTCTCTCCATAGGTTTGTGCATATCCTCTCTCTGTCGTTTGCTTGAGCATAATCTTGTCAGAGCTTTCCCAAATAGTTCATGTCTATCTAGGCCTCCACATCAAACACCTTTAATTTAAAGAAAAAAAATGCCAAGTTAAAACTTAAGTCCGTGCAACCCTTTTGAAATGCAGCCATTTATTTGTTATTCCTTTTTAATATTTGTTTTTTCAAGAGAGTGAAATTTGTTCCTTTTTATTTATCAGTGGTATATTTCAAGAAAATATTAATAACTTAATTTATGATATTATCCCTACATTAAATATTAAATTGTTTGTTTTTCATCTTTTCCAATAAATTTTGCAGGGTAATATTGAGATTTTATATATACTTATTTTAATCATTCGGACAAAATATTGATTGCATTTCTTAATATTTGTGTTTGAGAGGGAGTATTAATTAATTGGTAAATAGGGCTCAGTTTATGTGGGTGTAATATTTAATAATTATGCCATCGTGATAGAAGTTTAAAAACAATCTCATATATTGGATAGTTACTAATTAGTTACTACGTCGCTCTTATTTTGTTAAAAGTATAGGATTCACGTATTAATGTGTAAATCGTATATAATATGCACTTAAAGATTGAATACAAACAGTAACTATATCTTTAATTATCAGAATGTATGTATCTAAATCTCTCTCATATGAGAATAAAATTTTAGTGCCAAAGGAGAGAGACATAATTATTATATTTTATTATGTAACCATCATCAATCTGATCAAATATTTACTTGGAGGTGCGTGGTGTGAAAAAGTTACGGTGAAAATTAAAAGATGATTGAGTGTTTAATTACACAATTACCTCAACAACTTTTGTCATTTACGTACGAAATTATTTATGTTTGAAAAGATGAGGGTTTTTAAGCAATTTGAATGAATGATTGAAGTGGACACTAATACCCTTCTACGGTATTATTTCTTGTTATATATGTTATGCATGCTAGTCAAGCCAAGCCAAGCCAGCTCCTCTTTCAGAGAGTTTGCCTAGTAACATTACTTTTACACCACTGTTGACATTTCGGGAAAAACTGAGCATCATTTGCCTAATAGGGGGATAAACCAACGTAACTGCGTGCTAGCTACAAAAAGACTACATTTAAAGAAAAAAGTACTTTTTTGGTGAACTCTTCAAAGAATAATGACTTTAAACGGCATACATACGTGTGTGTATATATATATATGAGAAATGATTCATAACAAATGATTGTTATGGACACTACTCTAGTAAGTAGATCTTTAACCGTTCAATAGCAGATCTAATGGTCAAGATTGATTTGGACATGAGCCCGACCGTTAGAAAGATTAGCGACCAGTGCAACTCCTACTAGCGGCAAGAGAAATGAATAAATTGCCCTCAATTTTATTTGAATTTTTAAAGTGGTCGCAGATCCTACGACCGGTCAGACAAAACGGTGTTGTAGACTCTACGATCTAGGTATAGGATAGCGTATGAATTATTCGAATGTCAGGCTAGAGATATCCCTAGGGCACATATCAACTAGATATTTATATGTATTTTCAATGTACGCTATTGACTTTGTAATTGTAATAGATGATATTTTAATTTGAATGTATGATATTTTAATTTCAATAGAAGATCATGTTTATTTCAATACTTGAATATTTAAAGCTCATGTTGGAAAAATATTGAACTTAGCTTAATTCCAAAATCGAACAATATAGCCTTGTAATAGCTGGAGTTGAAAATTCGTTGAGTAAAGGCTGAAGTTACTCTACTATCGCAGAGTAAAGAAATGCTCAAATTAAGGGAACTCTGAGATCGTTGAGTGGAATACCAGTTCGTAGAGTAAAGGCTAAAGTCACTCTACTATCTCAGAATAACTTAACTTAAATTATAGAATCATGACTTAACGATCGTAGAGTAATGACTTAACGATCGTTAAGTCATTACTACGATCGTATAGTCATAACTTAACGATCATAGAGTCATGACTAAACGATTGCAGAATCATGACTTAACAATCATAGAGTAATGATTTAACGATCGTAAAGTAATTACTTAGATCATAGAATTTAGAGTGACTCCAACCTTTACTATAGCAAAGCTACTCGGCTATCGCAAAACTACTCTACTATCGCAGAGCTACTCTACTATTGTAGTACTTATTTTATTTATTTATTTATTGTAAATTTGTATACTCTAATATTTTATTTTCAAATAACAATTAATGGTCTTGAAGATGGTAAAAATCTCAATAACTGAGATGTCTTTACTCATATCGATTGTATGTACTTTTACAACTCTTTTGATATGAGTACTCTACGATCCCAGTACTAACGACGTCGTTTTGTCTGGCCGCTCGTAGGACATGCGGTCACTTTGAAAATTCAAATAAAGTTGAGAGTAATTTAGTCATTTTTTTAGCCGCTAGTAAGAGTTGCGTTGGCCGTTAGAAGAACTAGCGACTAGGCCCATGCCCAAACCATTAGATCTATTATTGGACGGTTGGAGATTTGCTGAAATAGTGTCTATAGCAAATAATTGTTGTGGATCATTCCCCTAAATATATATATATATATAAAAGATACCCTCCACTTGTTTTTTTTCCAATTTACTAACAAAGTTTCGGTGAAAAATTGTGTACATGTATGTATATAAAATATGGATAGTTACTTTTGTTCATATTATTTTTTTAGGTACAAGCAATAACTGATGAATTTGTGGAACTAGAAACCCTAAAAAGATTCAAGTATTTGTCTAGTTTTCATCATACAATTAGTATGCAGGAATTTTTCTTTTTATAAGTGAAGGAAATATATATGGGGTTAGACGGCAAGTATCTTGTTAAAGTTGCATTAAGACTCGGCTGGACCATTCCATTAGAATTTCTTTTACAATGCTTCCGAAAACACAACCCTCAGCAGCCGGTTAAGAAATTTCTACTCTCTCTCTCTCTCTATATATATATATATATAATAGGGGGAGAGTATTTAAGTCATGCTTTAGTCAAATTTCACTATAAAACCCTTTAAAAATAACAATTTTTTAATATTTTCTTTCAAATTCAACCCTATACATGACAAAAATATGAAAAGAAAAAAATAATAATAATAAGTGTGTCAATTTTTATTTAATTTTATGAAGTGAAACCACCAATAACAAATTAAGCTTCCATGCATTATATTATCAGGTATGCAATATTCTAAATTAGAGTTGTAAATGATCCGAAACAGCTGGTTCAGCTAGGGGTTGATCTAAATCATCATTTAAGTAAATTCAAAATATCCTTGTACATGCAACTTTGAAATTAGAGGTGAGGGTCCCTGGCCATTCAATATTTGACAATTTTGCACTTTATGGTGTGGAGATGGTCTATATATATCACCACCAAGTAAACAAATAAATTTTTACGATTCCGTCAGAAATGTGGGCTAAACATGGAAGTACCCAACACCATTTATAGTAACTCCAGGAAGCTGTTACACACTAAAGTGATTTGACAGATTGTTTTAATCACGAAGGGCCACTGAGCAGTTTGTATTTGTTCACAACAAGTACCTACCGGCTACCAGGCTACCCTCCCTCCCTAGCTATCAGTTAGGTGGGCATTTTGTTACCAACCCAAATTAAGAAACCCTTCTCCTAATAGTCTTATTGTTCATAACTTCATTTACATTATTATATGTCTTTTATCATAAAATGGCTACCGCTATTTATTACAACCTACACTTTCTTTCTTTCTTTCTTCCATATAGCAATTTGATGGAAAAATCTATCAAAAAATATTGTAGGGGTATATATAATGTAATAGTAATTAATTACTCCCTCCGTTCCAATTTGTAAAAGTCAATTTGTAAAATTTTAAAATTGATGTAAATTCATTTAATTTTTGAAAAATAATAGTAATAATAATGCTATTGACTGAAGTCAAATGAAATCAAAATAATTTCAAATATTGAGTCTGATAATCGATTTTAAAATTTTTAATACGATATTTTTTTGTGGAATAAATTAGAGAATGAACTGATATTTTCACAAGTAAAAATATCTATTACTAAATAAAATATAATTAACACAATAGTAGAATTACAAAAACCGGGCCAACTAAAATTAACTACGAATATTGAATTATGAGCGTATGACTATTTATTGATTGAAATGTACGACTCAGTTAATAGTAATACTTACGAATCAGTAAAGAATGTGAAACCCACAACTAACGAAATGCTACTTCATCCGTCCTAAAAGGACGGTCCATTTAACTTATATATTGAACTTTTTGCTCCACATATAGGTAACAAAATGCTAGATAATGAAAAATGATATACATGTCAATAAATATTTGATAAAGTTGGATTACGATCAATATGAACTTATATGTAATAAGATAAAAGAAATTAAAATTAAACTCATTTTAATTCTTACGTATCTCATCATCTCATGTATGCACATACGTCGTAATCATAATTCAGTTAATAATTTTCGCAATGTATAATAAGACTCCTAAATAATACTCCTGAAAACAAACAAGAGGGAAATATGTATAAAGATCAAGTTTGCTTTCTCAAAATAATATTTTCAAATTTAAAATTAATTTGAGTTAATTTAATTTTGAAAGCAGTATATAGTATTTTTTTGACACATTTTCAATTTTCATAATTATATTGTCTTTTAAGTTAAAAGAATTCATACAAATTTTAAATTTAAAAATATCTCAAAAATACGAAAGGACTATTATATTACCACAAGACTTTAACTTCAAATTTTAGGTGCTGAAAAAGGCAGTAACAAGGATAAAAGGCATTGGTAGAGTGAGCAGTACGAACGAACAGTGATGAAGTAGTGTACTTCTAAGGGCTTTTAATTCAATAAATACGTGATGCATATATATATATATATATATATATATATATATATAATTAATTAATGACATATATCATCAACTTGGCTACTTAGAGATTAAATACTTTTATCTTCTTTTCAGTTCAGTTCGGTTCAGATGTTTGGAGTTTGAACAACCCCCCAAAACTTGGGAGTATTCCAACCCACCCCCTCAATTCCCAAAAGAAAAGATGAAAACAGTAGGTAGTATATATCAAGATAGAAACGGTAGAAACTGAAATGAAGCTTGAAAGGGATAACAGTAACTGTCCATACTCCACTTATAAAAACCATAATTGAAGATTCCAAAATTACTCGACTACAAACTGATGGTGTTGCGTTACTCCCTACTATACTACAAGGTTTGTAGTTAGTTATTATGATTTTCTAGCAGTTAACGCCTAACATTTTGTTATTTTCTCAATGACATTCTTGACGTTAATTGCGAAAAAAAAAATTATACTTTTTTGAGGGCTTAAAAAGAAATTAAAAAATTGTTATTTTCACTGAGTCACATGAAAATATTTTTTATCTTATAAAAATATTAATTCTCAAAAACTAATGGTGATGTAAACATTTAAATTATTTTTTTTTGTTTTTATTAAAAAAAGCACCCAAATGAGTACAGGAGTGGGGTCCTCTAAATGCATTATATATAGAGTGAAGTGGTAGAATAGTTATAATTAAGATGGGGGCAAACTATCAGTACTGATACATATACAGATGCAAAAACCAAAAAAAAATAGAAATGATAAAAGGGGGAGGGGAAGAAAAGTACACACATTATCATTAGGACCACACCTTAAGAGAGACCACTGGTGTGGTGGAATTTATGAGACATCGGCCCACCCTCTCTACAAAAAGCCTTGAAACGAGGTTGACACAGTGTCCCTCGCTATCCTGCGCGGTAGGTACACCGTGTATCTATTTTTCCTTAATTTTACCCATTTTAACTTTTATATATGTGGAGGTAAAATATACCATATGTTTTTTGGATGGAAATGGTGGCCTGGTCAGGTCTGGTGGGTGAACAAGTAAGTTGGCAGCATTAACTAATGAATGCCGCACCAGTTAACTTCATCGACCACTTGGTCAGATCCTTACTTCTTCATTGGATTCTTCTCTTCTATGTAAACAGGACTTCATAAATACATGGATGGAATCTACAATGCTACTATTCTTTTATATACCCCCAATATAGATACGACCATATATATGACTCTTTTTCTTTTATTTTGATATATATATATATATATATATATATATATATATATATATATTCGCTTCATCCTAAAATGGAGGTCTCATTTGACAATCTTTTACTATGCATATTAAAGTATTATATATATACCCCCAACAAAGTCGGTACAAGCGCTCCACATAATAGGTATTCTCGTATATATGTTATTATTATATTAATTTTCTAATATAGTGTAACAATATCATGTATTTGAGACGTATTTGAGACTCCAAATTTGAGATCCTTAACATTATTTGTATTTCCTTCGTGTCTTCTCCCTCAGATTTTCTTCTAAACCCCTAGAATTGAAATGTCATAGTATAGATTCCTAAAAAATGACAACTGGATAACACCTTTCTTATGTACTTTTTTTTTTTTACAGAGATTATTGGCGAAAATTTCAATCTTGAAGCTTGGGCGGTGATTCCCATAATTTTTTTCCCTTCTAATTACTAATTTTACTTTTCGTTAACTAAATAAATTGTGCCAAAGTGTATTCTAGGTAAACTTTGGTATGCATTAAAAGAAAAAAGTGAAATGAAACTTTTATTTTGGGACAGAGGCATCATTCACATTACAACTCTAAACAAGTACTTGTGTGTACATTACAATACCACCTAGTATAAGCAACTGTATACTCCCTCCGTCCCAAATTAATTACTTTTTTAGGATTTTTTTAAGTCAAATTGACTATTTTTAAAATTAATAATTAAGCATATATAAATATATTTCTAAAATTATAAAAATTGAAATTAGTAATAAATTGTATATACTTTCTTTTGGTTATAATATCTTCACATATATGTTAGCAAAAATAGTAAAAAGATTAGTTTTAAAAATAGTCAATTTGATTTTAAAAAGTCCTAGAAATGCAATTAATTTGGGACGGAGGGAATATTACATAGACGATGCGCACATAATAAATTTCTACATACATAATTATCATATAATGCGAATTGTACGCCAATGGTCCATTCAGCGTGAATTCTATATATGAAATTCACTCTCTCTATATGTGCAGTGCGATAGTACCAATTACTACCTCAGAACTGGGGAAGCCATCATCTTCTTAATGTGTATACTTAGTTACACATGTTGCAAAAATGGCAATGGCCATGGCAATGGCAATGGCTACTTTTAATTATGGGCGATCTATGCATGCGAATAACAAAGAGTTGATCAAATTAAGGATTCTGTGTATCCTTGATCAAACCAAGCATTTGTCCAAGTATATATAAGCTTGTTTTAATGAAAACTAAATATACGCGTTTCTTGTTTATTTATTGTTATCTCTGTCATATACTTTCGAAGAGAGTAATGAATGACAAAGGAAACCTCTCATAGTCACAGAAACTTCTAATACTAGCAATTACAGACAGTTTTTTTGTTTGTTTGTTTGCTGATTCATGTCTCAATTTGAGATCAAAAACATATAATAAACCCTAAACGAAATACCCGAAAGGGACTGAACCCTTTTCAAAAGATAAATAGCCAATCACAAGAGTTTCCCAACTCAAGGCTGTGAGTCAATACTGTGCAAAAATTAGGACTGTGTCAGGTCAGATTAAACTGTTCAATGGCTTGTGTAATTCTATCATAATACCGGAAATGTAAGGACGGACATAAAATTGAGCCATGCAAGCAAGGACACTTTTGGGATGAATCACTTTCACTTCATAAAGGCTCAACTAGCTTCTGAAGAAATAAATATACCCATGTACGAATCATTAAATCCTTTTGTCTCCGTAAACACGGAGATGAGATTAAACATCTAAGAGAAAAAGATGTCTGCGAATCTCAGTAAAAATATTAAACAAACTAGCAGTTGGTCCCCAGGGGTAATGGGGTGTTAACAACCTAAACAGTGTTCTGAAAATCGCTTGACAGATGGGAGTCCTAGGCATTTTTCTAGGTAATCTTATATATTTATCTTTGTATATATTAACACATATCAGATGTAAAGATTTTACTTGCAAAATTATCCAAAAAAAAAACAATCTTCTAAGGCATAAGAAACTAATTTCAAGCTTTTGGTGAGCTTCAAAGGCTTCATTGAATCAATGTTATAGCGGACTAATTCCACCAAGGCGAGAGCCCAGGCGGCCAACCAAATTAAGGTGGTAGAGAATCGTCTAGGGCCTAAGTAGAAACTAAGCAGGCCTTGGAAGGAATTTTTTGAACACTGAACCTAAATCCACTCTCGCCCGCTTAGGTGTGTATTGTTACCTCCGTTCCACATCAATCTTAAATCAGTGGTGCAAGGCAAATGTCCTAGTAATCAACCAAATACCAAGCAAACCCACCTGGGTTTGTATTCTTGGCTTAATTTAGCATCAAGCCTGAGTTAATGGTACATGGCAAGATGTCCCGAGATTTTAACTTAGCCACTGAACTGTAATGGTTAATCATTATTGATAATCATGTACTATAGCCAATGTTTCCTTAAACCACAAATCATATGCAATGAATATGAACTTCGTACTTTATCAGTACATGACCCTTCCCATATAAAAATCAAATTATGAGATTGATTGATAACTGGAACACCTGAGATACTTAATGAGATAATTACTACTAGTATTATGATTGTTTTCTGTGAAGCAGAAAATTATAATTGTAGATGTCACAAGAGAAAGCAAATAATATAGCATTTAGTTAAGCATTATTTAAACATCTACTATATTCACAAATTAAACATACATCCATAAATATAAACGACCGATTACAAAGCTATAGTAAGTGTAATTGGAATTCTGATTTGTGCACCAACAACTTGTCATCTTAGCCTTTCGTGCCGAGCACCGGATGTGTGGGCCTCTTCAATGTGTCTAGTGAGCAATGAAATACCATAATGTGATGCACTTGATGCAGCATAATATGATGTCACAGTGAGTTGAGCAAATTTTGGAAGGGCATAACCTGCAAATTTATGTGATGTTAAAACCAATTCCAATACCTAAAATAGGAGGCCTATTATGGAACTCAGAAATATATATGAAAGCTAGCTATCACAGTATTTCCACAAGTAAAAGAACATAGAAAGGTCTTTCGAGCGTTTGAAATAAACTTCAGTTTTTTTGGTGCACAAAATAAACCATGTGCAGAACATATAATGACATTCCAATTTGACATTATGAAAGGGTGAAGTACAGTGCAAGAGATTACCCAGATTTGGTTCTTCCGACTTACCATCCAATTTCAGGTTTAACAGGGACACAGGACACCAAAATCGGTGAATTTAGTTTGAACTTACAAAATCTCAGAACCTAGAATTTAAACTTACACAATATCAGTTGAATCTACAATAACAATAGGTGAACCGTGAACATGTTATTGTGGTCCAATTAATTAAAAACCACTACATGTGGCATCCCAGTTATTGATGTGGCCATAAGATTAAAAAAAATTAGGGATTCTCAAATATATAAGTTGTATCATTTTCGATATTCATACAGGTCTTTAATTATATTTAAGTGCTCATAAAATCCGTAATAGGACTCATTATAGCAGCTTGGATAAACTCCAAAGAAATAAGAAATCTAAGCATCTCAAAGATCATGGCATCCTCAGTCCATCTCTGTTCCTTCTCCATCCCCATCTCACCCCAACCTAACCCCTTGGTCCCCTTCTCTCCCCATATCTCTTTTGAAGTAGGTTTATGTGAAGCTCAAGGATGAGGACCTGATTTGACGTTAGAATTACGGTTTAAAAAGGGCAAAGAATAGTGAGAAGAATTGAGGAGATTTTAGAAGAAGATAAACCAGACAATATTTGTACAAAATATTATATTCATTCTTCTGCAACGAGGAATTATACATCCATATAAATAATAAACCTACTAAATTCTAAAATCAACTAGGATTCTAATTAGGATAACAACTAAAATAATAAATCAAAATACAGTAGACTGAATTCTAGAATGATCTCCTTGTTGGACTGCCTGGCATTGGCTTCCAAAGATATATGTCACTCCTTTCTTTTTCATATTTATTACATCTAATGTAAGAGATACAATACGTGCATGAACTTTCAAAAGTAAAAACAGCTATATGAAGGAGCTAGTTGCAGCATGTGTTCATTGGATCCATTCATATTTTATATTTAAATTAAAAAGTCAGTGATAAATCCCACACCAAAGAGCATAGAATGGTACTGGAACCACTGGTTAAAATCCAGATAAAAGGAACATCTATACCTCCAAAGGCAGCACTTGAAGCAGAAAACATAAGAAGTGGAGGAACCTGCCAGGATAAATAACAATGAATTAAAGTGAGCAAGGAAAATGACAGAAAAGTAATTAACAATTTTTATTATATTTGATAAGTAACTAAAAAAAAGTTGGTGAAAAGTAAAGAACTGTGATGGAGAATATTCTTCGAGATAGCATAAAGAATTTGAGGAAACAATAGAAGTATAATATGCATACCCCTATAACAAAAGGAAGCCACTTTGGTCCCTTAATATGCTTCTGAACATATGGGATTCCTGAAACCAATCCATGTCAAGCATTTACGCAGGAATATGCACTAAAAAGGCATTTGGTCGTACCTGTGTTAAGACCATGAATTGCACTAAGCATTCCACCAATTCCAGAGCCAGCCTGTTCAATGGAACGTATAAGAGATAAGCACACAGAAAAAGTAAAAAAGAAAAGACTAGTGAGTGAAACTAGGTGCCTGCAAACACATCAGTATATCTATATCTAATCTATATATCTACGTAAATGATCTACCCTTGCAAAAGTTGAAAATTGATTAGGTTCCATCTTTGGGCTATACCTTAAGAGACTAGAGTCAAGAAAAAGCTCCAACCAAAAAACATCACAATATAATGTCAGGTGACCAGTTCTATTGGTGTCTGGAGAGGTCAACAAAAGAAAATAGTATACATGTATATGTAGATGGAAACAATATTTGATTTTATTTTTGGTAGGAATGAGACCTACAAGTTATGAAGTTTTAAAAGCAGCATCTGTTTGACATCATTGGTTAACCATTTGAGATGAACAGGCTGGTGTTTTCCACTTCTCCCTTCCCCACCAAAAAAAACAAACCAAGAACAAATAATTGAAATGGGAAATAAGACTCATTAACTCCAGATGCGTAGGTTGAGCTACCAAATAAACATTTCATCTTCACAACTTGCTAAACTCAACGTGTTGTATATTACCATTTAATAGCCCAAAAAAAACATGTTCAGGAAATCCTCCGCAAAATGTAAATTCCAAACAAACTATCTCGTGGTGTTAAAGTTACCTGTTTCCCCAATAAGCATACATTGAATTTTACAAGTAGATTCTGTTGATGTAGTACAAGAGGAAGGTAAAAGGTTTTTTCTAGTGTGGCAGACAGCAGGAACCTTATTCTGGGAAAATGTCATAACTCTCTTTTTTTTTTTGCTAAATACATAACTCTCTCTAGGTAGACCCAAACAAACACTGTTTGAGGCTTCGCAAAGAAGACTCTTATATCTCTCCTAATATGTTATCATATTTGCTTATATGAAGCTTCTAGATTAGTACAGAATTCACTTTGAAAAGGCAACTATAAATTGTTTTTGGCATACTTTGTTCAATAGTTTGGTATGTCAATATTATTTAACAACTCCTTTCTTAAGTGTGCCTATTATAAACCTTAAGGAAGAGGAGTTGTAATCAAGAGAATTTGAATTTTATAAAGTTTTACCATTGGTGGTTACCAATTAGTTGAGCTATACTCCTCTTTCAATGTGTTTCTTGATTTTTTTTTTTTTATCCCTTTCTCCTCCTCCTATACACCCCCGCCAAAAGTACAGAACAGAGTTCATGAGCATTTGAACTAAATTTTCTCTGACACACATACTTCCATATTTGAAAAACAGAATAAATTTATAAACACCATGAACGTAACATACTTCAGAGTAAGAAAGGAATCAACAGTGTGACAAGAAATTATGGGTATACACAGCCAAAAAATAAAAAAAACGTACCACTGCGGTGGCGTCATGTAAAACTGAAGTAATCCTCCACTCCCCATTTTTCTGTTCAATTACATCAAACGCAAAAAATATCAATATCAATAGGTCGCTCTTAGAGGCATTTCAGCAAACACGTAATGTGCATAGTCTAAAAACATAGAGAAAAGCAGAGACCGAATTAGGATCTAAGAGAGATAAACAACGAGGGCAGCGAGGGGTGCCGAGGCCAGGGTTTATGGTGGGATCGTGGTATAAATTTCCGGTTCTCAGCTTCTCTTCGTATACTTCTCTCGTCCCCATCTCATTCACTTTCCTCTCGCTCTCTAGTTCAGAAGAATGCTTGAGAGTTGAGACGACGACGATGTTGTAGTGAGCAAGCTTTGGTGCATCTAACCCAAAACCTCAATTGTGGGCTTCAGCCCAAACTACAACTAATAAAACCGAAAGACAAAAAAAATAGAAACTAGAAGGACTGTTTCCAAATTAGCAGGCTCAGCCCAGGCCAAAAATAATTTCCCGACCTACTAGCCCATTTACCCCTTATTCGAGGTTTGTTATTTTTCCTTTATACAAGTGATACTACTGATGATTTGTAAATTTATCATCGATAGTGTGAGTTTATTATAACTGTAAATGAGAAAGTTGCTGTTAACTATGAAACTTATTTTACTTGTAATTTTTTTTTTACCATAGTGTGAGTTTCAAACATATATTTTTAATTTTAAGGATTAGAGATTATTAATGAAAAAAATATTGAAAAAAATAATGCTTAAGAGCAGTATTTTTTGTTGGGAAAAAATTCGACCAAAAATACTACTCTTATTTCAAGAGGGATTATTATATAGTATTATAATTTTCCTTAGTAGGAAGGATTTCAAATTGATAAATATTAGTTCTCTGTCCATTTTAAAATATAGTATCAACATTAATTTTTTGAAACCAATTTGAAAAAATTTCAATTTTATAATTAATATAATTTTAGACAATAGAACTATAAAATTATAAACTATCTAAGCAATATTATTACTTACAAAATTTATTGTTTATAAGAATTAAATGGATTAGGATAATTTAAATTTTAAAATTATCTTATTTGAGGGAATACCATTTTTTGTTTCATCTTCTTCATTAATTCACGCAATTACGCCACGAAATTAATTGTGGGTTGGTAACCAGATCTTTCCGCAAGAACATTTACACCGACAAAAAGAAAAAGGAAAAAAGCAAGACCCTTTTAGTTCGTTGTTCTCACTAGACTAGGCTCAATGCTTTGGTCAAGGGTTCTACGGGGGGATTATAGAAGTCGTTAGTTTAGTCTATTCATATACTTTTTATGTTCTGGAAGTCTATCGCCATTATAAATAATTCCTATGAGAACTCAAGTCAAATTTGGACAACCATGCGTTCAATTTTTTACTGAATATGAGATTAGAGTATTTATATTCTTCGCTATGATATTGGATTAGGTATCGACTGTATTTTTATATGTGCATGCGGGTTTAAATAAAAAATATAATTTGAAACAAATTTTATAATATCTTCTCTAATTTGCAACCTTAATTTGTGTGTTTATTGTATATTTAGAACCTGTTGGGAAGAGCTTTTTGGTAAATTAAAAGTATTTTTTTAAATAAATTTAAAATTTATTTAGTGTTTGAAAACACTCCAAAAATATTTATAATGAATCAAAATTTGGGTTAAAAAACATTTTGATTGAACATAATTAAAATTGTACTTTGAACAGAAGTATATTAATTCACAAATTTGACCTTTAAAATAAAGTTAAAAATATTTCATTTCATCGCATCACAATTCATTGCTTTGCTCAACCGATATTTTTAGACATCTTTTCTACCTTACAGAGAATAGTGATATTTTAAGGTTGACCATTCACCTATATATATATAAATATATTTCAAGTTTGGCTATACATTTGTTTAGTTTTAATTTTAATTTGTGCTTTATACAGCTAAGCTATTCTATTTCTTTGTTTTAGCTCAATCAAAGAAAGGTCTACTTATTTAAAGAAAACTACTCGTAAAATATCGTTCATTTTCGGCGACTTTTCACCAACTTGCAATCTTCTTCCAATCAAAAACATGGTTTATGCTTTTTGACTATCAAAAGACAAAAAGAAAACGAAATAGGAGCTGCAAATTAATGAATATAATAGGGGATTATTTTCAGATGGAAAATTTTGTATTTCCCCTCTTTCACGTAAGGGTAAGATCATATTTATTATTAATATAAAGAGAATTTTCTAAACTTACAAATTTTCTGCGATGAATATATTATATTTCATGTGTGTGACCTTCCATGCAACCACTTGAAGTGTTTCCTTGTGCATACCTAAGTGGATGTAAACTTGAGAATACGTACGTACAGATAAATAGAGAACGAGCTAGCAAATACTTCTCTCTCTCTCTATATATATATATAGGGAAGTGATAAATCCGCACACTTTTTTGCTATTTCTGCACGTAGGACCCATTAATTAACTATGATTAGACAACTACAGTCAGTTAACAATAATACAAAATTCGTTTTTCCAAATTGTCCTCACATGTTTGAACATATTACAATAAACCTGTTGTATTCAGACTTAACCTAACCTTTCGATATTTGGGTCTAATGGGGGTGTGTACAGAAGAGGAGAGTGAGACCAGAATCGGATGATTTTCCGCCGCGAGAAGCAGATTGCTACAGGTTTCTTAACTAATTCTTCTCGTGTTCTTGAACTTTTTGTCTCTCTATCTCTCTCTTCCAAGCAGAGTTTATATGCCTTTGTATTGTAACAGATCTAAACTTTTCTTTGGAGGATCATGATTTGAAAATCAAACTCTTTTCATTTCTTCAACTTGGTTCAATTTGAGGTAAAAAATTCATATATATCCCTTATTTAACTCTTTCATTTCTGAACTTTATTCATGGATATCATGTATCGTAATCTGGTTTGGATAATTTTTCGACTAGACCAACACTATGATTTTTTTCTTGTTAGTATCATCTCTGATCTCTGTATAAAAATATCCCCAGTTGGCTCTATAGGAAGAAAAATCTGGTGTATCTAGTCGCTTCAAGCAGGATTAATCATGTTAAAAGTAATTGGGATACATTTTTCTGCTTTACAAAGTATATAAAAGTTAGTAATTGGGATATGCTCTGTGTACATATGTCGACATCGATACAAAGATACTGCACATTAATTAAGTATATAAAAGTTATAGTTTGTGGTAATCACTTCATTGTTGAGTTGGTTTTAATTACTTCATCTTTGTATCTGTAACTTTTTAATTTCGCATTTCTAAGAAAATTTATGTGTTGTTTTTTCCTTTGTATCTATGTTAGTGTCATTTCACTTTTTCTTGTTCTTGATTTTTTTTCTTTAAGGTGTATGATATGAAGGGTAAATATACTTTAATTTACTTGCTTTTAGTTTTTCTCTTCTAGTAAAAGTTTAAAAAGTACTTAAACAAAATTTCACTTCTCTAACCAACTGAGTTATTGCAGCAAGTTGTGACCTTTTTTGTTTAATTTACAATTATTTACATTAACGCTCACGCATAAACCATAAATGTGACCGTGTTGGTGGTGACAAATGCAGCACTATTCAGTTTGAAGAACTTTATTCATGTTTCTCTTCTAGTCATAATTTAGCAAACTTTATGTCGGATCCAAACTACCATTGCTTCATTGGTTTGCAATGATAATGCAATGACTCAGAGAAACTCTACAATTTCAATGGCACTTTTGTCAATTGGGAAACAAGAATCTATTTTCTTTTTGTATTTTACTTAAATTTAGCAACTGACTTTGTTTCTTACATTGTTGATGATGATATGGAACTGACCAGGAGTTTCTTTGGTTTATGTTTTACTTGTAAACAGGAGATTTCTGCAGCAAGTCTTTATTTTTATCTGATGTATCCTTACTATAGCTCATTCGAATGAAATTTGAAAGGTAATTCAAATGAAATTTGTTTATATATAATTTGAATGCCTTAAAAATAAATTTATTTTTAATTCATTTATTTCCTATTCTGTTCATCTATGTCTACAGTTTTGGTGTCAAATTTGGACTGATGATGCACATGCAACAAGTTTACGTTATGTCAATTTGGACTTTTGAAGAAAATGAATTTGATTATCCAACATTGGTAGAATTTAAAGTTTATTAGAAGATGTTTATTTTGTCATGAACTAGCAATCCAAATTAGTTCAGATGTGTGTAATTTGTTGTTGAAGTTAGTGTAATTTGTTTTTGAAGTTAGAGTACAACAGGTTTATTGTAATATATTCAAACATGTGAGGGCAATTTGGGAAAACGAATTTTGTATTATTGTTAACTGACTATAGTTGTCTCACCATAGTTAACTAATGAGTCCTACGTGCGGAAATAACAAAAAAGAGTGTGGATTTATCACTTCCCTGTATATATCGTCTCTTTTATCAACCTATCTATTCAATTTTGATGGGAACATAGCCATGATTAGTGCCTAGAACGTGGGAAATGAGTTTTAATTTATTCATTAATTGTAACGTACAGACAATGACATCTCATATAAAATAATGGTAATGGTAATGGTAGAACTATTAAAAATATGCGAAAAGGGAGATAGGTGCAGTTGCCGCCTGCACCTAATGACGTGCGGTACCCAGCTTCCGAAAGCACACGCCCCCTACCCCTAGTCTTCTTCCTCCGCCTTACGTTTTCTCTCTCTCTTCTCTATATATATTATATCTATTCTTTTGAGTGGATTTGGTGGTGATGGGTGGGTGAGATGATGCTCGATCGGTGAGTGGAGGTGGTGGTGCCTAACCTGTTGGTCATGACGGTAATGAATCTAGTGGTATGATGGTTGATTGTGGTGGTGGTTGGTGGATATAGTAGTACGTGGTGGCGGTGGTAAATTTAGTAGTGACAATTGTCGATCTGATCACTGGTGATCAAGAGTGGTGTGTGGCGGCGTTGACAATTTCTCTCTTGGTGCTGGCGGTGGCTATTTTGCCTCCTAAATTTTCTTTAATTCTCGTGTTAGTGGGTGTAATGTTAATGGTGGATAGTAGTGATGATGCAGGTGAGTGTGATGAATTGATGATGGATAGTGGTGTATGACAGTATATATTTATTAGAGATTGTGTGGCGATTATTAGAAAAGATTAAAAAGGAAAAAGATAAGAATGCCAAGGGAGCTACCGCACTCAACTAAGTGCCGTTGCCTGCACCTACATGTCCCCAAAATATATATATATATATATATATATATATATATATATATTAGCTAACATTTTTATAGTTACCTAACATTAATTTGTTTTAAAGTTATTTCCTTTCTGACTTTGAATATAAATTGCATTTACTTCTTCCTCTTTTACTTCCATTCCCGTACGTTAAGGCGTTAACCTTACTTTTCTCTTTCACTTTCTGCCAACTAGGGTAACTGGATTTTTTTTTCTTTTTAATTCTTGCATATGGATTCTTGAAGATATCATGCAATTGGGACAAATGTCGGTATGAACCTGCTGGTTTTATTAATAAAAAATAATTAAAAAGAAACAAATGAAAATGATCACAAGACCAGCTTTCGTAAGGTTACCATATAATATTAAAATTAGGAAACTTGAAATTTCCACGTGTATCATTTTTACACTAGTCTCTCTCAATAAGTTCTATCCCTTATTTATCCGAGAGAAATTATGTAAAAAATTTAATTTCATATGAAAATATTACTTCTTTTTTAAATATAATTAATAATGAAAAACATAGACATTATATTCCACAACAGCATCCCCTGTTTTGAGATTCATACTATAAGTCCTCGCCTGAGCATACCCACGAGCATACCGGAAAAGTCCGCTCCCTCCGACCACCGGCATCTCTCTCATCGCCGTAAGCGCGGCGTTCCGGCCTAATATGCTAAGAGTGCTTCCATTATATTTCCCCTCCGTAAAAACATAGTTCAAAACCATCAATAAGCCAACGTCATTTAAAGAAGCTGCCCCGTAAATTCCCTGGGCTCTTCCAACCTGTTTAGAGCTCAGTTCCGGGCCGACGGTTAATGGATCATCCATCATATTTAAAAGGCCGAAGAAAGTGGCTGATGTGTTTGTTATGGGAGCTGATGCAATTTGAACGGCTGTGGGATTTCGGCCGCTTTGTATGTCATGGAAGTAAAAATGAAGGTGGCTTAATTTTTCCTTTTTCAGGCCAAGTGATTTTTTCGACAAGTTTCTCGAGAAACTTTGGGATTTTCCGGCGAGGAGGAGAGAGAAAAAGAAAATGGAGAAGAGGGTGAAACGGAGGGTTTTCGCCATGGTTAATGGAAATAATGGATTGTGACAAAAATATGCATGGGAGGTAGTAATATTTATATATGGAGACAGGAGATGTGGGCATAGTTGGTGGGAATAGTTGATGGGAGTATTACGCTGCATTTAATATTTTAAGTTGGGGTTTAAAGAAAATATGGAAAGTTATGTTTTGGTTACAATTATGATGAATGAGATAGCACTACAAGTACTTTTTTAGTATCTTAATTTTATTTAACATCGATCGATCGTTGACTATTAAACACATTTCTAATGATATCTAGTTGAGGAACTTCTTAGGAAAGCTTTTTTTTATTGTGTACTTGTACTAATTTGATGTGAAAACTCAAATTTGATCGGTCTACTCTTAACGGGTGTTTGTTATCTATTATGTAATTAAGATGCCCTTTGAAACTCATATTATTGGGAGTATGATTATTGATAATAAAATTTGATCATGTCTTTTAGTTTCGTTTATTAAATTATTATTTTAAGTGTTTGGTATGAATTTAAAATTATCAAATATATTTATCCTAATCTTTGCCTTTTATCAAACTGCCCTTATATTAATTTTATAATTTATGTCCAAAAATTCGTCAATGAGTTTTTGTCAAATGACATTTAACGTCCAAAATGTTGTCGAACTAATTTAGTTATATTTAATAAAATATATTAACAGTTTTATTATTTTTGTAAACTAATAATTTATACTATATCCAATTATTAAGTACACAAATAAAGAATAATTAATTTAGTTAATTTAAACATAATAATAAATCAAATTTATAATATTTAACAATAAAACAAGATGAATAAGAACAAATTGGGATATTTATGTCCAAATTATTTAAAATAAAGAAGTGTTTATTTGATATATGTGGGTATTTAATTTGGTAAACTTTTTAGAATTATGTGTAAATAAGGAAATTTATGTCCAATCTACTAAAATATGAAGAGTATTTTTTTCTATAGAAAGATATATACGAAGATAACCAAGATGTGATAATTTAACATTGTCGCCTATTTTTTGGTCATTCAAATGCCCACATCAAGTGACAATCTTGACACTTTATCAGGTATGTAGAATACTGCATATATATGATTATCAATGTAACAAACACGATTTACGCGAATGACTGACTTACATAATCAAGTATCTAAAATGACCATTTTAGATGACTAATAACAAACGCCTCCTAAAATATTATTTTATATTTCAAAATGGGTATTGTACGTATAATATCACCTTATTATCGAAATGATTAGTTCCCAATTGACCATGTAATTGCAGAAAAAAAATTGACATAATTCGTGATATTAGATAAATAATAATAATAATAATAACACTTAAAATTACAATTAATAATATCTCACTTATTATTATTGCAAGAAAATATAGCATACTAATAAAAAAAACTTGATATCTAATTAAGTATGCAGAAATTTTGGTAGATATTAATATAATTTTTTAAATTGTAATGTCATCTCGTAATATTTATCTGTGTATAATAGGATATATATATATATATATATAAGGTGGCTCTGTCGCTTTGGTTCAAAAGTATTTGACACCATTACATGCAATATATTCATTTTATCTTTTGTAAAATATAAGATTATTATTAATTATTTTTAATATTATATTATAAATTTTACAATTTAAATTTAAAAACTAAAATAAAACATTTTTTTAAAAACGAAATGGAGAAAGTGTTACATTTAAGTTAAAGAAGGATGTGCTAGGGACACGTACATCATGGTTGGCATTAGATACACGTGACATAATCATTTTCATTTCGATCTACTTAATTAACACTGTTGTTGAGAGTTTATTTCCATGTTTTTGTTTGTATTTTTTAATTTCAAGGGAGGAAAATAAAGAGTTAAAAAAAATTCTGCTATTCTATTTTTTAAAAAAAAAATCTATAAAAAAAACAAAATTGCAGGGAAACTAGATAACATAAATTGTTTATAAAATCTATATATATTACCACCTATTAATATACATAATAATATTTAATAATAGGTTAAGATAGTGATATAATTTTAAAAAGTAACCTTTTCTTCCGTTTTTTTTAATTAATTAATATCTTTTTTCTTTTGTATTCAGTTAAAGTTTCCATTTAATTTATTTATCCTCTATAATAATCACAAACATGCGTAAAGGAATTCTGAAGTACCAGTGGAGTAGCAGTTAAGTTGTTTTTTCTTTTTCCCACCTATTCAGTATTCACGTGGTCCAGAGAATATGAATATTGTTTTGGGCCTTCTGGCAGGCATGGGCCATAGAGAATTATTATTTGCCCATACTGGAGGTAACATTGTCCAAAATATTGGCTCGCAAAGACAAGTGTACTTTTACAATGAAAATTCTTTTTTTTTCCTTTTTCTTTTCTTTTCTTTTTTATTTTTGCAACCTTTTCTGAAGTTTCAAAATTAAAAATATATTTATAAAACAATGATTTTTAAGAATAATTTTATATTTTTAAATATAATCTCAATATTAACTGAAAATTCAATTATAGTAGTTTGATATTAAAAAATAATAATAATAAATTATTTTGTAATGTTAAAATAAAAATAAATTTTAAATTAAATATATTTTTAATTTTAAAATAAATGGAGTAATTGTTTGTGCGACTATTAAAACTTAGAGAGTCAACATTGTACTCAAAGGCCCCCACATTTTCCATCCTTTTGTCTTAGATTTGACCACAAATCATTTATGTAAACCATGCATCAAGTTATCAATCAATCACAAAATAATTTTATAATTTTTTATGTTAATTTCTACTTCTGAATATTGAGATTTACACATGAAATATTGAATATAATATATTTGATAATAAAATTTTATTTTTTAAAAAGTTAATATTAAAGAATTATATCCTTTTATACGAAGCCTAATATTCAAAAACACAAAATAAAGAAAGTAGGAATCACTCTTCTAAACAGAGGGACTGTAAAAAATTGAAAAACATTTCATTGTAATTTTAATTTTGAAGAACATAAATATGCTTTCTTCGTTTCACAAAAAATGCTATTTTTTTGCTCAATAAAGAAATAAAGTCCTATTTGTGTATTTTCTTGTTCAAGAAAAAAAAATTATTTTTTTATATATGATACTTTAAACTGGCGTGATGTGATCCTTATTTAACATCATAATTTCATTATGCATGTCGTCACTCCAAAATTAAACATCAATAAAAAAAATTAACAATAAATATGGAACAAAAATATATATTTAAAATTTATAAATTTTCCAAATTTTACTTCTTCTTTTCTATTAAGAGAATGTAGTGTTTCTTCCGTTTCAAAGTTATAAGTACGATTAAAGATACAAAAATTATTTCTAAAATATAAAACGTTTAAATTTGATGTTCTTAAATTTTATTATCGAATATATTTGAGATAAATTAAGTACTACCATGTCACTACTATTAATATATATAATTTTAAAATATATTAAAAAAAGGTAAAAGAAAAATTAAAAATTATTTTAAAAATGTATCGGAAGGAATAGAGCTTCCGTTTCTGAATTATCTTTCTAAAGAAGGTTTCGTTTTCAAAATAGTTAACACGACTTTTGGAATAGACCAGCTGGAGACTACAATTCTTTAACATTACTTTTTGACTCGTGCTTTTGGTTAGAGGTGGAGAAATTTCAAACGAAGAGACTAGATGGGAGCAGCCTTGGATGTGAAAGTGAAAAAATTAAGCTTTTGAGTAACAGATACTCCATAATTAAAGGCATTTTTTTTATTTTTTTATTTTTTACTTTTATATACATACAACTAAATCTAATGAGAAACAAATATTTATCTATATACGTACATATATAATAAGGTAAAATTAAATTTTTTGATCCTTAGTCTTTAGTATGTGACTAGAATTTAACTGCTATTAAAATATTTTTTTTTTTAAATTTCTTAATTTTATTTTATTAACTATTACTAAAACACTTTTTAAACCTATAATTTAATTAAAATCAAAATACTATTTATGATCTTGAAAAACTTTAGAATAACTTATTATTTTACAATAATTTTATTTCTTATAGAAGTCCTTTAATTGATTCTCACACAAACCACATACAATTGTCTACTATAATTCCTATTATATTATTTTATGAATAATTTTATTATTTATAAATTCCTTTAGCTCATTAATTATACTTTTTTGATCAAAATTTGTAAACATTGTCATAGCAATAATAAGTTAATTTGTGAAATTTTAAAAAACATTTCATAATCATTAAATATAAAATGAATAAGAAATTAAAAATTATGTTATTTGAAAAATAAACCCGTATTTCGCACTTGGTTTTTTGATCTTTGGCAATGAGCTTATAATTTGACTACAACTAAAACACTTTTTAAATTCTCCCTAAATTTATTTTAAAACAATTTAAATAAATACTAATAAATCCAAACTCAATAGGCTAATCAATGTTAGAAAAAAATCTCACTTATATATAGTTATTAAAATTTAAGTTATCATTAGAAATAAAAAACTATGATGGTAACTTATTAATATACAATAATTTTATGTCAAAAGATTGAAAATAAAAATTAAATATTAAATTTAAAAACTATATAAATTGAATATTAAATTAAAAACAAAAAAAATAAACATATTACTAACATTAAATTCCAAGTCTTTGATAATTATTTGTTTGAGCAAAGTTTGTAGTCATTCTATAATAAGTTAAATTAAAATTCAAAAAAATAATTTATAATCATTATATATATATATAGAATAAATAAAAAATTAAAAATAATTTATTTAAAAAATAAATTTGTACTTCGTGCGGGACACTTGGCTAGTTCTATGTAAAAAGTTGTATCTTTCTTTTTTGAATTTTTTTAACACTAATATTTGCATAAGCACATTAATTTGGACATAATTTTTTTTTAAAACATTAATAATAGATTTGACACAATGAAAAATTAATAAAAAAAAATAGAAATAATCATAGGAATTGAATTCATAAATTTTGCAATCACACCAATTAACACAAACTATGATAAAATTGACCGAGTAGTCATAATGTGTTGATAAATTCTAAATAATAAGAGTTGAGCATAAAACACCCGAAATCATCCTTTAAATAATAATAAGTTGATAATCTTAATTACGAAAACAAATAAATAAGCTTAATAATTAGTAAAAACTTCGAAGGGTCCAAAACATGTATTTCTCGACTTCTTTTAGGCTTAAAATATATGTCACGACTGTTTTTTTCTGACTAACTTTAATTTAATATGTTATGAGTCACGTAACTTTCTCCGAATTAAAACACGATTAATATGTCTTGGACTTGAATTCTTTCCCTTTCCTTCATTTTTCATTTGCGCACTGTGCCAAGATTTTAATCTTCAAAGCTTAAGATTGGAAAAAATTACATTTGAATATTGAATATGTTATATGCAAACAGTAATATTTTAAACAAAAAAAGCATTAATTAAGAACAAACAGTAGCTAAATAAAACGAGAGAACTAGTATTCATTAAATCCCACGTATGGTGGGAGTTTAATGAGAGTACAAGAATGTTGACTAAAGCAAGATAATAAAAGTGGTCAAAGCAAGCCCACACAAAAATGTTGATATTGATATTTAAAAATTAAAAGCCTGGCTACTGGCTAGTAGGTGTTAATAATGGAAGACATAGACGTTATATTCCACAACAGCATCCCCTGTTTTGAAGTCAACAGTGTGAGTCTTCGCCTGAGCATACCCTCGAGCAAATCGGAAGAGCCCGCTCCCTCCGACCACCGGCATCTCTCTCACTTCGGACAGCACCGAGTTGCGGCCCAATATGCTAAGAGTGCTCCCATTATACTTCCCCTCCGTAAAAGCATAGTTCAAAACCATCAAAAAGCACAAATCATTCAACGAAGCGGAGGCGTAAATTCCTTGGGCTCTTCCAACTTGTTTGGACTTGAGGTCCGGCCCAACAGTCAATGGATCGTCAATCATGACCACGGCCCCGAACAAAGTCAAGGATGTGTTTGTCATGGCAGCGGAAGCCACCCGGACGGCGGTGGGATTCCGGCCACTGACTATGTCGTGGAAGTAGAAGTGGAGGTGGCTCAGTTTTTCCTTTTTCAGGCCAAGGGATTTTCTGGGCAAGTTTCTGGAGAAATTTTGGGATTCTCCGGTGAGGAGGAGAGAGAAAAGGAAAAGTGTGAATAGAGTGGAAATGAGGAATTTGGCCATGGCCATGGGAGATCTAGAAATGGGAAGATGTCTTTGGGGTGTTTGTTTCTCGTTCTCCCACACACATATATATATATATATATATTAGTATTTCATCCGTAATTCTACGACGGTGAAATTTATTACGAATTTTAATATTTTATTAAGATGAACAAAAAATTTAAAAACAATTTATTTTGTTAAATAAATATAATATATATATATATATATATGATATATGATATATGATGCGGTGGGGATTAATAGTGGAATTGAAATGGAAAAAAGTAACACTAGTGAGTCTGCGACTGACTTTTGATTTGAATAGTATGGCGTGGTTAGGAATGTAGACACTATACCTACCGTATCATGTACTTTTCCATGCAAACAGATCCCAATGTGGCCCACTTACATTTCTCTTTTTCTTCGACGTGTGTCGCACTTCGGACTTGCTTTTTTTTAGTTGAAAATATTTTGAATTAATAATCCCATGGTTACAAAATAAAATTTTAAATTTAAATTTTAGAAATAATTTAATAAATCAAATTAATTATAAATTATTTTGAACTTCAAAATTATTTTAAATACACTGTAAAAAGTGAATATATATATATATATATAGAAATAAGGCATTATCATTATTCGGAGTTATTTTTGATATTATTATAATATTAAGAAATAAAATACCCAAAATATTAAAACTCTGATGAGCATCGTATGAAGTTGAAACTGTTTATTAAAAAAAAAGGCCAAACAGTCTTGTATCAAGTTATTGTTTATTGTACAATTTCACTAATATGCTTATTACTTAACCAAAGCCGTAAGCAAAAATAGAACTCTCCCCATGTAATAAAAATATGTAATTGAAGATATAAATTATCGTATTAATTAAAATTAAATAAATTTATATTAATTTAAAATTTCCTAATTTAATTATAAAAGGTATAAATGAGACTTCCTGCTACTTTAGGGACTAAAAGCCAAAACTATAGATCAAATCAAGGGTAATTATACTTGGGTTCCCTACAAAGAAAAACGAATAAACATGGAGTTAGTAATAGTATCTCTCGTTTGTCCGTTTGAATTTATGTCGTCTGTTTGGTCCCTCACTTGAAAATACAATCAATAAGGAGCAGGCTCCCTCCTTTATTTAAAATAAATGAATAAAACAAAACAATAAAGCCTTTGATAATTATTTTTGTTTCTAAATTTTTGTAATTAGTGGCTTTAGAAACATACAATCCATTTTTTAAACTGAATTTAGGTTATTTAAAAATCAATTTCCATGGAATACATATATATATATATATAGGGGTGCAATACACAGCAACCGGTTGCTGGGAGCAACCGGTTTTTGTGAACTGCCGCTACAGGCTGTAGCGGCAGGGCCTTTGTAATTTTTCAAAGGCTCTGCCGCTACAGCCTGTAGCGGCAGTTCACAGTAACCGGTTGCTGTGGATTATCTTTCATATATATATATATGTGTGTGTGCTGGAAAACGACCGTGTCAAAAAAAATAAAAATAAATTGCAACTGGACTTGGAGTAATTAAAACTGAAACCCCTAAAATTTGAAAGACATGTAAACAGAAAATTAAATAGAAACAAATTAACCAAATGAAACAAATGAAGGTTGCACCTGGATCCGGATTGAATCATTGAACTCCTACAAAATTAGAGTAGTATGCTAAATTTCAGTCAATGGGCTTACTAATAGTTCTACATAGGCCATGTTGCATCCGTCCCATGCCCATTATTAAAATATAAAGTAGGCCCCCAAAAATGTCTGGGTTGGGTTAAGTACCAGGTGACTGAAGCTTGAAGGATCAATTGCATTTCGATAATACTATTCCCTCTGTCCCAAATTAATTGCATTTCTAGGACTTTTTAAAGTCAAATTAACTATTTTTAAAACTAATTTTTTTACTATTTTTGCTAATATATAGGTGAAAATATTATAACCAAAACAAAGTATATACAATTTATTACTAATTTCAATTTTTATAATTTTAGAAATATATTTATATATGCTTAATTATTAATTTTAAAAATAGTCAATTTGACTTAAAAAAGTCCTAGAAGAGCAATTAATTTAGGACGGAGGGAGTATATTGGCATAAGATGGTTATATAAAAAAAAGATACAAAATGATTGTATGATTATGGTTGATTATAATTTATAACTATTGGACATATTCATATATGGTGAATCATCCATTAATCACAGTTTAACGCATTATTTTATAAACTATTTTTTGTAAGAGTTCTTTGTAAGTGTAATAATACTGACAAGCAAACAAATTTCTTGGTCAAACTTAACTTTTTTTTTGGGGGGGGGGAAGAATTATATATTTTGCATTTTTTATTTATTGCTTATAGATAATTATGAATGATAGCTCTTTTAAAAAAAATTTAAAATAGAGTCTTGTTATATATTACGAAAATTTCTACTGAATTAGGGTTGCAACGAATATCAATACATGAGATTAGATAGTATTATCAAAATTGGTCTACTGTATCAAATATATCGTAAAAATATTGCCAATTAAATTTATCTACATAACTTACAATAAAAAAATTATTTAAAATCGCAATATATATTATTTTTCTTTATAATATAGTGAGACACGTTTATAGTTTTATCTAATTTTATGTATTAAATTTTCACAATAATTTTTTTTAATACATACCCAATCAAACTGTTTTAAAGAGTTTCCCAGGCCTTAATATTTTGGGCTGGGAAAACACCAAATTAGGATCGCCCAGTCAACTTTAAAATTTATTTTTGACAAGGCCCATAACGGAGTACATCAAGAAACCCTAGCCTAGGGTTTGATATAAATCTCAAGGATCTCAGTAGGGTTAATTTCTTCCTCTGTGTTTTAGAGAGAGTTAGAGAGAGAAGATTCAGTAAAAATGCCTGCCGGACATGGTTTGAGGTCTAGAACGAGGGATTCCTTCTCTCGGGCCTTCAGAAAGAAGGGTACTATCCATCTCTCGACCTACCTGAGGACCTACCACATCGGCGATTATGTCGACGTCAGGGTTAACGGCGCCATCCATAAGGGTATGCCCCACAAGTTCTACCATGGCCGCACCGGTCAGGTCTGGAACGTCACCAAGCGTGCCATCGGCGTTGAAGTCAATAAGCAGGTCAATCATACAACTCTGTTTCGCTAAACCTATGTTAGAAATGGAATAAGATTTATATTTTGTGTTTCCAATGGTGAATAGTTTGTTTGATCTGTAATTTTGTGCGTATTAAAGACTGAAAATGAATACTGAAATGAAGGTGTTCGGTGCATTTTTTCCTGGGGAAAAAGGTTGTTTTTGTATTTAATTTGTCTTTGTTTGATTATTAAGTTGAATGTTTCTGTTTATGTTGGTGTATAGATTTAAGTTTTGTGCTGATCTGTGCTTTGTCTTATTTCCCCCAGTTTCTATGAAGTATTATACTGCTATTTGAAGTATGTATTATTAAAATGTGTGTTATAAATGCAATATTTTTAACTGTTTTGTGTTAGAAGTACAGAAGCTGCCTTTAATTTAAATTTATCTCAGGCTGGTAGAAGTGTTGTTTTGGTTCTGATTTATGATGTTTTGGACAGAATACCGTGAGTTGTAAAACAAGCTCTCCAGTTTTTCCCATTTTAGATATCCATTTGTTTAGCGTTCTAAATATTTTAAAATCAAACTTGAAAATCCCAATTCTAACAAATTCAAGGTCAACTTCTATAAAAAGGTTTAAAATATACTGTGGGAAAATGTAATTTAATTTTGTGTTGGACATTGGTGCTTTGATATACTCTTATGTTAGTGGTGGGGATGGAAATTATGATGGTAGAGTTGAATAAAAGAAAATAACCCAAAATCAGTATTCCAGCCGATCTTATTCAAAGTAAGATAGCTTAAATTTGGAAGATTCTTTAGTTGGTTTCCAACAAATTGTTGGGGATTACTACAGCGTCATTATTAAGAAATTAGATTGGGCAAAAAGACATGTAAGAAGCCCCCCCTCCAGAGAAGCTCTAGTATCAGTTTTATTTAAATATGTTGATTCACTTGCTTACCATATGAGATGTAAATTTGTAGTTACTAATATAGTGTCTTTTGGTACTTTTTATAGGTATTCTGATGCTTTTCCTTTCTGCTCTTATCAAATTTGAGGTAATTTGTCTAAACTAGTTGGTGCTGTCAAATACAGGTGGGTAACAGGATCATCAGGAAGAGGATCCATGTCCGAGTTGAGCATGTTATGCCTTCAAGGTGCACTGAGGAATTCAAGCTAAGGAAGAAGAAGAATGACCAATTGAAGGCTGAGGCGAAGGCCAAGGGTGAAATCATCAGCACCAAGAGGCAGCCTGAGGGTCCCAAACCTGGTTTCATGGTGGAAGGGGCAACACTGGAGACAGTTACGCCTATTCCCTATGATGTGGTTAATGATCTCAAGGGTGGATATTAAGATGGTGTGTTCTGGATCGTATTTAGTGTGGTTCATTTTCTGAACTGTGAACTTCTGAAGACTGGATAGTATTTTCTCTAGATAAAATGTTTTGTTTGCAATGTTATTATTGGAGACATGTTTATGGAATTTTGCGTAAAATTGAAGTGAAGTTTTTTGATGGATGTAGTTGCTTTAATAGCCAGTTTATGTTATTTATTGTTCAGCCTTTTGGTTGCATTTTGATTGAGAGTAGCAGACTATTTTTATCTTGGGATTGTGAAGTTATATATACACTTGGGCTTATGGCATAAAAGTTTCTCATAATACAAACAACGCCTTTATGCATTTATAGGTATTAAACTTCCATCAAGTTGCTCTAACCTCTAGGGCGTGTTCTCTAATGACGTCTGTATTGACGTTATTTGTATATGTTTCAATCCAGTATTGAAACATCTCTCTGTGTAGTTGTCTGATTAAGGCTGTAGGATTTGAAGAAGCTGTGGCCTCCTTGATTTGATGAAAAATTAATAATTAGGGATGATGATGTTGTTTGCTTAGGTTTCCTTTTGCATAGCCTATACTAGTGTTTTGTGAAAATAAGATCCTTCTAGGTTATTGTGCTTCGATCGATGTTACGGTGATAAAAAATAGTTATAAAAAGATGGATACAAAATAATTTGTTGGATTATAATTAGTGGATATTTGATTATATATGGGTGAGTCTAATGGTTATAATTAATAATTATTATTGTTTAACGGTGTCATGATATGTTAGATTAAATCAATAACATTTATTTATTTTTTATAATTTGCTAGACATCAAAATAGTATCTTTGTAAATAAATTGCATTGATAACTGAAGACTCAAAAGCTTGTAAATGGTGTATGGTAAAAGGAGTAAGTACCAAGGAAAGAACTTGTGTTTAACAAGAAACTTGTTGAGCAGTACCAAAGTGTGATTTATTTTGAAGGCACTTTGATGCTGAAACCCTTGAAACTTACTCATGCTGGCAGACAATTTTTTTGAACATAATTTTATTTGTGTTTACAGTTTAGCCAGTTGCCCTTCTGAGTACTTCATCACATTATTCTTCAAGATTATAATTTATTTTATTTAAGTATTTATTTTTTTAAAAGTCCGTGAACTGCAACTTATTACTCTTTCATTTCTAGTAATTCTGTTGGTTGCTTAATCATTTAATTACTGTACTTTGTTTGTCCTAACTACGTTAATCCAATATTAGCTTTACTGTACAACTTGTTCTACACAGAGGTGAATGTGCACTTTTTAATAAATACAAAGTCGAATCTCATCTCACCTTTGTATAAATTAGCATCAGCCCTCGTCTTGAAAACTTATATCTTTTGAAACCAAGTTGAAAATGAAGATATCAGGCTCCCTTCTTCTGATCATGCTTTTGCTTCATGCTTCTTCAGGTTCACCTCTTCCCTATTTGCCATCAAGTATGTTTATTATTTCTAAACAATGGTTAAACTGCAAGTAGTAGCTACTAGCTAGTAAAATCTCTATTTTTGGATTTCTTCTCTATATTCTCGTTTTTTACTGTGTTTTTGCAGTAACTTAGTAAATTGGTCAGTTTTCTTTTATGTTTGGAAAACATATTAATCATTATTTGTAGTATGATGGGTGGTTGCATTGCAAGATTTAATTAAAGAAAAATCAAGGTGAAATAAAACTACAGTTTTTCCTTAGTTTGAAGAAATGGATCGTGGAAGAGTCGTAACTTGTAGTTTTATTTTTGGTACAATTGCATCTTTATTGAACTTGTATTTTTCGGGCACGCTTGCAGCTTTAGAGAAAAATAAAGATCCAACAATTACACACAATACAGGGGTATACCCTGTTATATGTCTAATCAGGCTCCTTCAAAACCAGGTTACAGTTTCTATATCTCTACTGAAAGATCTTTGTATTAAAACATAAGAACAGAGTAAATTGTGGCAGTAAAAACCATTTACCTTGCTATAGCAGTAAAGATCAACCCTTTGAACTGATTTATGGCCTGAGAAAATTCTTGCTCCCAATCCCCAGCTTCCCTATCTATCTATCAAACACCTCTGCAAGAAAATCTTCGAAAATTCTTGCCCCTCCTAGTTCTCAAAGCTTTCCTTCATTACTAGCCGTAAAAGGAACCACAACAATGACAAAGTAAAAGATGATGGAGTGCATAAGAGTTCATTAGCTTGACTATTGCTGCTTAATATATCATCTTTATGCTTTATCTGAGATTGCTAGTTGCTACATCATATATAATCGAAGTGAGTTTTAGGTGGCATACAAATTTTAAGATCATCTTTACATGCACTTGAGTCGGAAGCAGAAGTCACCTTGACAACTTGGTAATCTAGTAGGAAAGAATTCATATGTTCTATATATTTTTTGTTTTTAACTCTACTTTCTCTATATATGAATCGACAGTTGAATTAGTCACAGCATCAAAATTACTTGATGATGCTAAGGCTATTAGGCTCCCGGAGCACAGTTGCAGTAAGACATTCAGCTCAAGCAGATGTGAGTTCAAGAAATGCATTCATAGATGTTCTAAAGAGCCGTATGGCATGGGAAAGTGCAGAGGCAACCTTTGCATATGCACATATTTCTGTAAACAACCCCCGTAGTAAATACAATACTCTTCCCTTTGTTTACGACTTAATAATTCAACAGTACACTAATGTATTTAAGGATATAATACTTATTGCTGATTTAGATGAGGCCCTAAGGATGGAACTCAGAGCCTTTATTATTTTGTCAGAGTGCTTAATGGTTTGTTTGTGAGTTTTATTTTGAAGGGAATGGAAGGGAAATTCAGATGTTTTTTTCTCTTCTAGCATTAGAAAGATGTGTTCTACTTTTCCTTCTACTCTTCCTAAATGGTTGCTCTCTAATCCTTATACCAACTCTTTTCAAGTCTCCACAAAATTATCTTCTTAAACCAGTAAAGTATTGGGGATGAAGCAAAGCAACTAAGCATTATCAAAATTATTATAGTTGCACTTCGTGAGAACATAAGCACACATTTTTACTCGGTTAAAAAAAACCATTGAAAAATATAAGTGAATACAAAAGACTATTGTTTGCCGTATGGTTCTTGGCCCAGCGGTAACCTTTGCCTTATGGTTTCCATGAAGTCAAGGGTTCAATTTTTTCATTCATGGGTGGGTGAGTAACTTAGCCCAAAAAAAAGAGAAAGACTATTGTTAGTAAATGGAAGTCCTTTTAAAAATATCAAATTTTACTTGTGTTAAGCTACAACAAAAGTAATTGTCCATCGCAAAATGCAGCAATATAAATTAGAGAAAACAAAGTCAAATCTCCAACATAAAAAAAGTCAAACTTTTTATTATGAGTGTACAACTGATTCAAACAAGAATGCCCTTAATCATCATGTAACCCTTATTTGTGTATCAAAGCTTAATTCTTTTATATATTATATGGGTCTGGCAAAATGTAAATTTAATCAGGCCATCATCATAATATAATAAATGAATAAGAGAAAAAAAGTTGAGAACCTGAGAAAACAAGAACAATGAACAAAACAAATGAATAATTGAACGTTGCGATTTTGAAGAAGATGTGGTATATCAATTGAATGGTTGTCTTGTCTTGGTAAATTAACTTGTGTGCATCTCTGTTCAACTCAGAATGCTAAACATAAAACATATATATTGCGAACGGAATGGCTGCGTACCATAATATCGAATTTAATGATAAAAATAATTAATTAACTATGGCATATAAGTTATAATTTATGTGATTACTTTTAGACGGTCAATTATTTCCTTTCAAATTTTTCCGAGTTTAGGTGGAATTGTTTTTGTAAATTTTCTCTCTCTTCTTTCCTTCTCAAAAATCTCACAAACAAAAGCTTAAAACGTTTTAATCTTTCCTAAATTTTTTTCTTTTTTCACTTTATTTTTTTAATTTTTAAAACTCACAAACACAATATTAACAGTTTTAAAATACCAAAGTAGAACTTAGAGAGTAGAACGGGAATATAAAAGAAAAAAAAAATAAGAACGAGAAAGAGAGCCAATAATAAATAATCAGAGCTGATCACAAAATACATACAAACTTAAAAAAAAACGAGAAATAACTCACTAAAATTTACAAGCCTTTTTATTAGAGATAGATAGATAATTAGATGTATTGCTTGTTTGAATATTTATTTTAGTTAATAGAAAATTATTAAAGTGTTAAGATTATTATATAATTTTAAAATTTGTTTGAATTACCTTGTTCTTTTTATTTTTCATGGTAAAATAATTAACTAATTCAAAGTTGTTGAAATAAGGCAAATAAAATAGAAAGTATTTAAATTCACTTATTTGCTTACTTTAACAACAAAAAGTTGATAGAAGAAAATCAAACTTTAAAATTTTTAAAAAATAATTTCCCTATATATACGGTAAATATATGCTTTCCCTATAATTACTATACGAGACGAGAGTACGTGACGACCAAACAAAATCGACTGTAAAACCCTAACACCAATCAATCGATCGATCCTTCGTTTCTCTTTCCACAATCGAGCTTTCTCTCTCTAAATTGAACCGTTTTTTCATCTCTAAAATACTTTCTGATCTTTGGATTGATATTCGTTTTATTATCACTCCATTTTTTCTTTATAACCCCAATTTCAATCTCTACCTATTCAGCACTAATTTTTTTTGGATTTTGTTTCAAGATCCTTCCACGTATAGTATAAAGGGGCATTTGTCGTCGAATTTTGGCTTTTTTAGAGGTTTTGGTGCAAGCAAGGAAGGCTGGCGGGTGTTAAGGTTAGGTGATGGCGGATCCGCCAGGTGTCCGTCAACAAATTAGACTGGATTTGGGTATAAACAGGTCATTTTGGATTGAGCTAGGGTTAGGTTTTGAAGAGATTGGTGGTTGCAGAGTTGAAGTTGAGCGGAAAGCATGCTGAGCGTGCTTCGAGTGCACCTTCCGTCCGACATTCCAATTGTAGGCTGCGAGCTCACGCCGTACGTCCTTTTACGCCGTCCTGATAAGTCCGCTACTACTGAAGATGTCAATGAATCCGCACCCGTCGACGGCCATTTCTTGAGATATAAATGGTTAGTATTAATTTTTTTCCCCCACTAATTACTAGTTTTATGTTGACTTTGTGTTTGTTCTTGATTTTTTGGGCGGCAGTTGGTTTATTTCTTACGCCTGTGTTTTTTTTGGGATTGCTTTGATAGTGCTGCATTTATCAGGGGCACAACAAAAATTCATTTTTACTATAATCACAGAAAGTTAACTGTCATTATTTAAGTAATAACTAACCAAGTTCTATAGATGTATTTATTATATAAGTAATAAGTGTCCATAACTTTATTTGCACATCCAATTAAGAAACTTTCTAAGCTAAATATAGTTATGACAACAACTAACTTAAAATATCATAAAAAAATGAAATTGCTATATTTTTTCTTGATAATATAGTTCAAAATAATTATCCGTAAAATTAGTTTATTAATTATGCGCATAAAGAATTGAAACGCATGTCTTATAATTACTGTAATTTAAATACAAATATATAGGCTCACACATGGGGAAACTATTTATATATGCATTAGCAGTAACTAGTGAAAATACTCAGAAGTGAATCAATGTCTATAGAAATATTGGATTCAATCTTGCTTTGCAAATCAAAATTTTACTCTTCTCCCGAGCCTGTTTAATGGTTATGGTACAAACTTTCCACTACCTTTTATGTTACAGCTGCCATATATGCTGCTTCAGACCCTTTGCGTATGTTATCTTGTTTGTTTTAGAAGCAGGTTGGGAATCTTTTAAGGTTCAATATTATTTCTGGAACTTCTGGCCACTTGCTTTTTGTATTAAACATCATTGGAAGAAAATTTGGAGCTTGATTGTTTTAGAAGCAGATTGGGAATCTTTTAAGGTTCAATATTATTTCTGGAACTTCTGGCCACTTGCTTTTTGTATTAAACATCATTGGAAGAAAATTTGGAGCTTGAAGAAGATTGTTGGCCTGCGAAATTGGTCAATTCTACAATGTTTATTTGAAACCGAAATTAGCCATTCTAGCTGGTCCTGTTGCACCACCTGAATTTATGTTTTGTATTTTCTTTTGCATTCCGTTCATTAACAAGCTGAGAATGTTGTATCATGTTGATTGTTATGGTATTCGTAATATGCTAGTCAATTATGCTCTTTTAGTCTTTTGTATTTTTGGGTGATTAATATTTTAGTGGACCTTTTGGAAAAAAATTCTTTATTGTTTCTTTGGTTCTGTTAAAATATTGGAGAAGTAAATTACAAAGATGTAGTCTAAGGGAAGATAGACGAGGGACATTATTTGTGTAACAGGCAAGATAGATGTTGCTACAATATTGTAATGAACTAGAATAAATGATATATCCATCTTTTTTTTAAAGCCACATCTCGATACTAACCCAAGAGATCATAGAACTGATAGAAGTGCTGAAAATTTCGAAGGCATAATTTAAGTCTAGTGTAGATATTGTTTATTTGACAATGCGTTGTAGCTGATGAGTGAGTCTTGTCGTTTCCCATATTTTAGTTGGAGCCTTTTAGAGTGAAGTATTCTTTTATATCTTTAAAATAAAGGAAGAAATGAAGCCCGTGCTTGACATGATGGTCAAGTGCTCATTTGTTGAATTCTTAGTCAAGGTTTCAAGTCTGGAAAATAAAGATAAGGTTGCATACATATGATCCTGGAAACATCATCTCTGTATATGCGGTTGTCTTGTTCAATGATTAAGATCTTTAGCTACAAGAGAAATATTTATATAATAGAGATAGGATGTAGAGAAACTGGGGAGGAGGACAAGGACAAGGTATACACCAAAGCCAAAGCAACTAAATCCAAATCTAAATGTGCCAAAAAATAAAAACCCAATTCTGTAAAGTAGAACTGTTCTACGATCCCTATCATTGTTATCTAAGGCACGAGGTGCACCGAGGCGCAAAGATCCTTGGGGCCTAGGCGCGAGGTGGTTTCTTAGGCGGATTAGGCATTTTCTTAGGCGACCTAGGCCTAGGTGGTTTCTTAGGCGGATTAGGCGATCTCATGTATTTATTTTTCTATTATATATACTTATTATACTATACAAAACATATAGTATATGTAATTTTTTTTAAATTTTACATGAAACATTACAAAAAAAAAAATCCTTTAAAGCTTCATAAATTCATTTACCTATTGTAGAGTTTCAAAGTAAATGTTTAATTTTTGCCTAGGCGGGGACCTAGGCGCTTAGCAAAATAAAAGCAGTAGAGGACCTAGGCTTTTAGCAAAATAAAAGCAGGCGGGGATTAATCGGACCTAGGCGGGAATTTTTAGAACACTGAGTAGTGTAGTAAAGTACACAAAATTTCTAAAAAAAAATTTGACAGCATAACTCCGTAGTATTTTACAAAATAGCTTGTTTTTTTGGCAAGAGAAAAGAATAAAATAAAAAGGAGAAGAGATAAGGAGAACTAGAGAAGAGAGAGGTAAAGAGAGAAAGAGAAGAGAGGGTCTTACCTGGAGGAGGCTGCAATTGATGACTTAGATTGCTTAGGGAATTTGTTTTTATACAACTTTGATGAAACCTACGCCTCGCGTGTGCCTCATTGAAGGAGCCGCGCCTCAGGCCAGACAAGGCGCCTAGGGTGCGTCGGGATGGGCCTTGCGCCTAGGCTCGCCTTTAACAACACTGATCCTTATGTAATTTCAAATGTCTACCCCGTAAAAGCACAAATCTCCAAAGCAAGAAACGTATACTCTTTTTAGCATGAAATGTTATTGTCCAAAATTGCTAATCTCAACTTTTAAATGATTAAAAGACACATGTCAGCCTCAATAATGAATTAGTTTTAAAAAATTGGGCCCATTATAGCTGAACTACAATATTAGGCAGCTGTTATAGTCAGTGTTGTGATATTGTAGTATCGGGCTAGTGCTCAATAATCTTAGGATTCCTTAATATATCTCGCCATTAGTTCTTTTACAAATAAACTTTGTAAATATGACACTTATTATTAATTGAACTTAGATACTCGAGTGTGGAGCCTTGAGCCCGAGTTTCAGTAGTTTTGATTGAAGTCGTCATGTAAGTCTATAAGCGGTTTTGTGAAACTGCTTCTTGATTCGAGGAAAGTTCTTAGTCGCTCAAATTTCTCTGTGCCACACTGCCACTGCCCACCGTTCAACCCCCAGTATTTATCGATGTTATTTGCTTCATCACCCACTTTCTGAGCATGGCAATCAAATTATAATTATTGCGTCTTGCACTTATATTTTAGTGTCTTTTGAAGGGGGCAGTAGGGAAAGGGTTTTTTATATTGAGATGCACATTATTTGTGTTTTTTCATTTGATAATTATAGGTTATTTGTTTATTAATTTATTAGATGATGACTTCCGTGCTCTTTGGCACATGGTAATCTTATGTTTGGATATCTTTGTAATGACAATCTAGGAAGCTTAAGAAGACAGGACTATCACTAAAACGAGACTACATTTTTTTTATCAAAATAGTAATCTATATATATTGTATTCGTAGGCCTAGTTATCAAGTGTAAAATATGTTAAGTGAAAATTAATTATATTCTTTCAGTTATGAGTCTTAGGAAGAATTTTAAAAAGAAAAATAAGGTGCTGGTAGATCTGGATGAACCTTCCAACAAGTAGAATAGAAGTTGACCACAAAGCCATCTCTGTGGGAGGATTATCCTCAAATTGAAAAGGAATACTTCAGGGATAATTAATTGTCAAAATTGGTGTTCTTAAATTTTGATTGTGAGATTCTCATGCTTTTGGTGGTAGATGGTTGATTACTTCTTACTAATAGTTTAGGATTCTCATTTTGAAACATACTAGGGACATACCAGGAGGTGGGCGAAGGAAAATGTGGTGGCTGCACGTGGTCATTTTGGTGCAAGTGTGCAACTTGTGTTATTATTATATCATATACCAACATGATCTCCTGAAGAATTGGCAACTCTGAGCTTTTCTAGGTTTCCTTTATGATTGAATTTCCACTTTCTTATTTTTTTGATATGTATGTTGCTAGTTATATAGCATTTACATCAGCTGCTATGGTCATATTAAAGAACCAAAATGTTCCAATTATAACAAATTCTAAGCTTTAAGATAATTAAATGCTGATAATAGAGCTCACTAGGTTGGTTACTATTTTACCCTGTTTTTTCCTTTTTGGTTTTTCATTACCATTTTTGCCGTTTTATTGCCTATGTATTATATGCGTCTACTTGGTGTTTCCTTACTATAAGTTATTGTATGAACTGAAAGCACCATAACTGGGGGCGTAATTCATGTACACTTGAAGACTTTATGAAACAGGCCTTAATATTGCAGATGATTTTTTTTTTCCTCTTTAAATTATGAGAAGTTTGATGCTATCATGAGCAAAATTGTGCCCATCATTATCTTCTCACAGCTGCATAATTTTTGGTTGTAGTATTTTCAGTTTGTTTATTGTGATTGACAGAGATTTAATTTGTGTCTAAGATTTGTCCAAGTGATCAATGCATAGGAATTCTGATCATTTTTAGGAAGGTACACTGATTATGTTATGCTACTTGTCTCAAATGCATGCGACTTTGATGGTGGGCAGTTTGAGTGGTATATGGCTGGCATACAGGGAAAATTGGATATGAATTTGATAGGGTTGAAATGGTAGTGTAGACATCTATGTTTTTAGCTTAAACTTTGGAGAACCATATCTAACCATGTCACTATTCACTTGGATGTGACAATCTTTGTTTATCTTTTTCTCCCTATATTTTGTCACAAAGAGCCAGCCGATCAATACTTGATTTATTTTGTATCGTAAAAGTACTTGAAGCTATGATCCTGAACTTGGTTCAATACCTGTACTTAATAGAAAAAAAAGACATGGTTAAATTCAGATTATGAATTTGGTCTGCAGTATTTGAATTGACTCTCTTTCCTACATGTTTACTTTGCAGGTATCGCATACAAAGTGATAAGAAAGTTGCTATCTGTAGTGTACATCCATCTGAGCAAGCCACGTTGCAGTGCTTGGGATGTGTTAAGGCCAAGATTCCTGTTGCCAAAAGTTACCATTGCTCTCCTAAATGTTTTTCGGATGCATGGCAGCACCATCGTGTTCTGCATGAGCGTGCCGCTAGCGCTGTAAATGATAATGGAAATGATGAAGAAGAATTATTTGGACGCTTCAATAGCACAGGATCTGGAGGGTTATCTGCTTCGCAATCTAATCCTAGCCTAGCTAATGGTGCAACACCATTATATCCTGCAGCAGTTGCACAAAGGAGTGGTGGTGAAACATGGTTCGAAGTTGGACGTGCTAAAACTTACACACCAACAGCTGATGATATTGGCCATGTCCTGAAGTTTGAGTGTGTCGTGGTAGATGCAGAAACAAAACTACCTGTGGGGCATGTCAACACCATATTAACGTCGCGTGTCATTCCAGCTCCATCCCCTAGTCCACGTCGCTTAATTTCAGTCAGTGGAGTTGATGTAACGGGTCATCTTGATTTAGATGGTCGTCTATCATCTGCAGGAACTTTTACTGTGCTGTCGTACAACATCTTATCTGATGCATATGCTACAAATGAAATATACAGTTATTGCCCTTCATGGGCTCTTTCTTGGCCCTACCGCAGGCAGAATTTGTTACGAGAAATAGTTGGTTATCGTGCAGATATTGTTTGTCTCCAGGAGGTAAATAAGCAAACTCAGGTTAATGATTTAATGAATTATAAAACCAATTCCCAATGTTTTCACACTAGTAAGGTTCTAAGAGGTTTGGCTTGAGTTACTAGTTACTAAATTGATTTGGAAAGCGACATACTTGGGGAAAGGGTTGGTTGAAAAATAGTATTCCCTCCTTCCCATTTTATAAGGCAAGTGGCAAAAAGATTATCAAAATGTCATCTTAAGTATTAGTATTTTTTAACATTCCAACTTTATCTTTATTGAACTTAAGAGTATAATATCCAAATTTAACTTGGGAATGGAGTGTTAGCATTGGAATATGTGCAATTCAAATAAAATATGAATATCTTAGTCATATTTATTGGAAAACTAAGTGAGGCACCTATTTTCTTTTCATGTTAAGTGCATTTAAGAAGAGTTTAAAACATATATTGTGCAACTTTGTCATCATTTTGGGACATCCAAAAGGAAATTTTGTCTTGTAAAATAGGACGGAGGGAGTCATATGTAAAGGTAGTAGGTAGAGGGGCTCGAAGCCGCTTATGTTAGTAAAAATCATGGGCTGCCTTTTATTTGAGCAATAATGTTCCATCTTATAGTAACTATCTCATATGTAGATATAATTAAATGTTCAGCTCTGAGGAGTCAACTTACAAATTGATTAGTATTGTTCTTCCTTGATGACATGACTGAAAATGTTTCTTCTTCCTTTCAGGTTCAAAGCGACCATTTTGAGGAATTTTTTTCCCCTGAGCTGGACAAACATGGCTACCAAGCTCTGTTTAAAAGAAAAACCGCAGAGGTTTTTAATGGACAAATCTTACAATTCTGGTGTCTTAAAATTATTTAGTTTATTAATCCACATCATTGCTTGTTGGTTGCAGGTTTTCAGTGGCAATGGCAATACCATTGATGGATGTGCTACTTTTTTCCGCAGAGATAGATTTTCACATGTTAAAAAATATGAGGTGAGGAAAAAGTTTGAATCCTTTTGGTATCTTAGGAGTTTGTAATCTCAATGGAACATATGCATGCATGCAGGTTGAGTTTAATAAAGCTGCACAGTCTTTAACTGATGCGTTGGTTCCAAGTGCTCAAAAGAAAACTGCTTTAAATCGACTGGTTAAGGTAGCTTGATCGAAAAAGTGCTTCTTTCCTTCTCCATTATTTGTGTTTTTAATTGGCTTGTTAATGTTGATTAAAAGCGAATATAACTTTGTTTCTTAGGATAATGTTGCGTTGATTGTTGTTCTAGAAGCGAAGTTTAGTAACCAGGGGGTTGATAATCCTGGGAAGCGCCAGCTTGTTTGTGTGGTAAGAAAATAGTGCCTTTCTTGTTTTGTAATTATACATCTACAACAATAATTAATTTATGTGTCTGCTGATGCATTTGTCGATTCTTCTATTGAAGAACTTCCGTTTACTTTGTTTCTCTAATTTCTCTTGTATATTTCACTCGACGTGTGTAGCGTGCAGATTTAGGAAGCCAGCTTTCTATCTGAGCAGGTGACCTGACTATTGAGTGGGCCATGTCAGGCTAGAGTATAACAATGAACTCTAAGCCATGGTCATATGTGTAGCTAATATCAATACACTTGACCTCATATATTCCAGCCTCGTAATAGTAAAAAAAACAAGAAATTAATCAAAGATAAAGACAGTTGAGCCTTGAATGTAATTCTTTTAGCAGTAACAGTTATTATATAATACACTATGTAGGGTCATTATGAATTTTACATCATTGAGTTGGGAATTTGATATTGGAAAATGATATATATTGCAAATATTTAAGTCGACTTTTTGATTGCCAGTTACGTGGATAAATATTGCTGGTAACTTTTTTGGAGAAATGTTTAATAAGTGAGGTCTTCCTATAATTCTTACCAATCCCATGTATCGATAAGTTTTGCAATTGTAATTTGGCATAAATTTGTTGCAATGCATAGCAAGACTCTTTGATATTCAAGCTCGTGCCTGGTACAACTGTAAGGTGAATCTATAAATTAAGGTTCGAACATAGATTTGGTCTAGATGGTTTGCTGAACTTCTCTAATATAAAATGACAGTTGGCACATAGGATCAAATCTAGTTTAATAATAAATTTCATTACTACGATTGTAATTACGTTCTAGTATTGTTTCTTAAAGGAATATTGAAAAAAAGATATGAATTGTAAACATGTTCAGATGCACATATTTTATAGCATTTGTGGCCAAGATACTATTATTGGGGCTGCTATCCTAACATCCCACGATTGATTGATAAGGCCTAAGAGTCGATGTTTGTGCATTTCCAGCTATTGGCTTATGTATTTTCCACATTTTCTTAACATTGGGAATAGTAGCCTACTTCGCATATACTAATAACGATAATCATATCCGTTAACTTGGATTGAACTCTTCTTTGGTGTGAAGGTAATAACTATCTGATGACCTTATTAGTTTCTAGGTAACCTAGTTTGCAGTCCATCTCTTTACCATGCCTCAAGAAAGAACTTCTAGGATCTGTTCTAGTAAGTATGCATAATTCAAAATTTGAGTCAATCTTTTTGTATTAGATACTGATACTGGTATTCTCTCTTCAATAGACAAGTCCATAATGTTCAGAATTATTTTGAACTCGTCAGATACTCCAAACCCCAAAGTAGATGCGTGACATACTTAGAGCATTAGGTGTCATGTTTCTACTTTCCTGAGTAAGATAAGAATGCATGTGATATTAAGTATAAAAAATAGTAATTTAAATACTTTTTGGCTGCCTTGGAAAAAAGAAACGAAATATAACAAGGAAACTCTTATTATTATTAGTATACATTCTGAAATCTGGAGCATACCCATTGAAGTGTCCGTTGGCTATCTTAGGCATTTGACTACTTTTCACATAGTATGCATGTCTTCATTATTTTGTACTGGTTTTCCTTATCCTTATTCCAAGTTTCTTCTTCTATCATGTGGTAATTCTGTTATTCTATTTATTCTTTAATTTCTTTCTGCATTTCTCATTTGCCTTTTCACTATTGATGTCATTTTCTGAATTAACCCTTCCCTTTTGCATACATATTTTATTTATTTATAATTCACAGGCCAATACACATGTGAATGTCCACCATGACTTGAAAGATGTCAAGCTTTGGCAGGTTTTCTTCGATTTACATACCTCTTTGACTAGCATATTGTGCTTTATTTGTTTATTATTAATTTTTATTCGTTTTGATTGTTCCTGTGTATTATTAGGTCCACACTCTCTTGAAAGGATTGGAAAAGATAGCCGCCAGTGCGGACATCCCCATGTTGGTGTGTGGAGATTTCAATTCAGTACCCGGAAGGTGTGTTGGTTATTTGTATATACTTGAGTTGTCAATTCATGATATGTTCTTAGTTATCATAAATTACATTTCTGACATTGGACTTGATTGCAGTGCTCCTCATGCACTTCTTGCCTTGGGAAAAGTTGATCCTATGCATCCAGAGTTAGCAGTAGACCCTCTGGGAATTCTGCGCCCTGCCACCAAGCTAACACATCAGCTGCCATTGGTAATATAATTTTCTTTAGTTAATGCTTTCTGAGCTTGCTGTATGGCTTCATGTATTTGTTATACCTAACTTCATGCGGAGGAAGTGTATGAACAATTGTCTTGGTTTCTAATGGTTATGCTAATTTTTGCATTTATTTTAATCTTACAGGTCAGTGCTTACTCGTCCTTTGCAAGAATTGGAGCTGGTCTTGGTTTTGAGCAGCAAAGAAGGAGAATGGACCCTACTACAAATGAACCTTTATTTACAAACTGCACTAGAGATTTTATTGGTACCCTTGATTACATATTTTACTCGGGTATACTTACTATTTCATATTTTTTTCTTTGCGGTTTTCCTTATCTGTTGCATTCGGTTCACCATTTTGTAATCTAAAGTCGTACTTGCTTTTTCTTCCAGCTTTTTCTATAGATCGTGCAATTATCTTAAATTTTCAGATTGATTGCGTCTATAGAAGAGCATGCAAGTTTTTTTTTTATAATAAATATTTTAAAAAAAATTATTTGATAGATCAAATCTTTATCTTTGGGATATATGTAGTAATTGATGATCTATTATGTGGTTTCAGCGGACTCTTTAACTGTGGAATCTTTGTTAGAGCTTTTGGACGAGGATAGCTTGAGAAAAGACACAGCACTTCCTTCTCCAGAGTGGTCTTCGGATCACATAGCACTTTTAGCTGAATTCCGCTGCAAGCCTCGAACTAGACGTGGATGATGTTCAGTAGGTAAGTTCCTTTGCCTTCTCTAGGACGTTTTTTCATTTCCCTTTGGTCTTTTGTTTTCACCCCCTTCTCTCCAGCACCCAATCAGATACACAACAACAATAACAACAGAAAACACCAACTTGGTTATATCTTACTTGACATCTACATAGATAGTTTGTCACTACTGGGACAGCTCAAGTAAATTACCTATTGCACACAAGAAAGCAAAAATATTGTACACAGGAATTTAGGGTTAGACTTCTTGCGTATACAGTTAACATATTGATTTGGAACTAAATACTGGTTTAGACTTAAATAGGATACATTGTTACTTGGGGAAAGTGTTGTCATGGCTGGGTTGCCTCAAATGAAGTGGATAGATTGCTAATTGCCTGAGTTTGTTGGACATGAGTTTAGTTGTACTTCCACCCCGACATCCTTCCAAGATCCGATTATACTATATCTACTTCTTTTGTTTTGCTTATTCAATTTTCCCTATAAATGTACCCTGTTTGGTCAAAACTAATGCTTCGTTGTCTGAAGTTAAAGTGCATGCAGCTTTCCTTATAATGATATTATGAAATAAGTAAACTTACCTTGTGAACAACTATTTGCAACACTTGAAGAAAAACTGGAAAGAAAATTTTGTAGGGGGCATTACTACTGTGGTATGCCATGTCTAATAAGATGATGGGCACAATGTTTTGGAGATTCCATCATTGTTTTTTAATTTTTTTGATAGGTGTCTCATGTTCTTTATTTAAGGCCTCCAGCTGTATTCTGTAGGTGGAATAACTACATGTATATAGGCTCTAATTAATAGTCACGCATCTTTGTTATTTTGCTAATTACTAGTTTGTATATCGTGCAGGTCAGATATTGAAATGAATTTCAAAAGATAGAAGAATCAAGAGAACCACTTGATAAAGATAGTTAAATGTAAGAATGGTAGATAGTGGTCCGTCCTGGGGTATAGATCCTTGTGATGGTCTACTTTGTATTATGCTACCTTTGTCTGATAGAAAACTATGAGTATGCCTTGTTCAATTTCATTTACTTTTTTCTTTTAAATAGAAATATATTCTCACCAATGGTGCAATATATCCTGTACTAGTAAGTTCTAATTTTCCTCCACAACAGGTCCTTTAGTTGCTCGCAATATTATGAATTTGGATTTGCCGGGCATTGTATGATGTTACATTTTGCTATGTTGGACAGATGAAAGGAAGTAGAAATGTATCTTTCATACCGCGCAATCCAAAATTGTGTTGCAAAGCCTAATATAAATGTAAGGTGGAATTTGGCAGTGTGAACTTTTCAGTGGGATGTTTTTTGATATGATCAAAACTAACCCCACACAAAAGTGCTTGTGTTTTAGTTTTCTTTGCCACAGCCCGTCTCCCTTGCTCTCTATACTCTTGCGTCTTTTTGTTTTGTGTTGTGATTAGCACCCTAGTACAACGGAATGATTGGGTTGCTGGGATCTCATTGGGAATACGTGTGCTTTGTATAGCTTATTAATATGATATTGGTGGTCCATTTTTCTTTAGCTGGATTATGGTTAATGGGCTACTACATTCTTGTAGCCTGTAGGTCTGCTTTTAGCCACAGCCATCAGGTAAAAGTAAAATGTTGCGAATTCTGACCGACCAGTTGAGGGAGAACTGATTTACAGCAAATTCCTGTTATTTCTAATTGGGAAATTCTTGCTCTACAGAAAATAATAGATCTCTCCCGCCCAAAAATAATATTTTATTAGACATTATATTTGATCGACAGTATTTGATAACAACTTTAATGCTACTTTTGGATTGAAGAAATGGAATGAAAAAAGGAATGAAATGAAAGATAGTGTATTTGATGATCAGTTTGGAGGATAAATTATTTCAATGGAATAAAAATTCATAACATTCTCTTGTTTTTTATTTCATGTGGAAGATGGTGGAATAAAATTCATTCCAATGGAATGGATATATGTGATAATTTTGTCATTTTATTATATCACCTATTGCTATCAACAACCAAATTTACACTTGAAATATTTTAAAATTATTCTATTTCATTTCTTCAATCTAAACGCAACATAAGTGTTGCATGCGTTAATTGGTGTTAATTAGTACAAATGTAATCCATTGGAATTTTTCTACAGTAATGAGTTCGCTAGAAAAAAAATATTAATTCTCTTTGAATTTAATACTGGACGAAGTAATAAAACGTAGAGAAAGAGAAGTAAATAAACATAAAATTGGCAATAGAATTGATATAATTTCAGGATGTGGCCCTTCATACACATATAGTTTGTGATTACGATGCTTGGTAATAACAAATTTTGACTCCGAATTTTATTGACCTTATTATATGTGGGATTTTTACTTGAGAGTATGTGGCAACCCATTTACCTAAAATCAAAACGACAAGATATTTGTATATTTGTGCCTTGTTTGGTTCATTGAAATTAAACGTGTAATGCAATGAGTATTAATATTTTAAAAATTATATTGCAATTTTATTATTTTTATTTATTTTTTATAATTTTTTGAGTGAATTGTGAAAAAAAAGGAGTGATAATGATTGAGTTGACATGTTTTGTTTTATTATAACTATTGCATTACATAATGTAATGTGTCAATATATTAAATGGAGGATGTAACGAAAAACTTAAAAACTGATGTAATAAAATTACTTATGTAATAATGAGCTAATATGTGTAATAAATGAACCAAACATAATAAATATCATATCAATCCATTATATTACTGAGAGTTATTACATTGACTTGACGCGAAACAAATGCTACCTAAATACCAAAAGAAACAAACCAGAGTTCAAGTGTATAAAAACAAAACAAAGCTTCTCACTCCCAGGGAAACCAGAAAATGTCTGAACTTTGCTATTTAAGACCAAAATTCTTGCGTTGGGCCTCCTTAGTCCCTTCCATTTCCATTTGTCTTATTCGGACTCAAGCCAATTAGCAAGTTAACAGCCCTCGAGCCCGACCTAAGGACGTGGCTTACCAATATTAATTTTGCTGCCATATGTTGATTTTGGTGGCTTGGTACATCGGACCTAGGATTAAAAATAAAATGATGTCCTTGGGGCTGCTGCTTACAGCCTTACATTATACTTCTCTCAAATTCCTAAAGAGGTCTAACCAAACCTAAACCTCCCCACTTGGATGAGTAGCAGCATCGTTTTCGTTTACTTGAAGGTAGTATAAAGGAGGTACTATACTTAGTTTTATGATTGATTTGTTGATTATTGTTCGACATTTGTCTGCTTTTGATAAATAAATTGTGTTGAGATATGCAGTCAGTTACAGTTACAGATCCGATCTCAAAAACCCATTTCCGCAAAAGCGTCACATTGTGGGTAAATTACTGAACCTAGAAGTTAGATTCTCACACACTCCGTACTCCCTCAGTTCCAAAATATATAGACAGAAAATTCTATTTTTAGAGGCTATAACATCACTTCCTAATATATCATTACTTATATACTAAGTAAGTCGCGAGAAGTTTCTGACATGTCATTACTTTATATGTTAGGTAGATTGAGTACATGCCACCACTACTACATTACTTCATCTCAAAAGCCTTCGTTATTGAAATGTATTTTTAATTTTAAAACGGTGGGAGTATACGATATATATATATATATGTATGTATGTATATATATATATGTATGTATGTATGTATGTATGTATGTCAGTATTACTCTATTATCTTCTTGTATTTTGACAGATTGCTATGGGTTTTACCATATTATTGTAGTTGCAGTTGTTGTCTTGAGTGGAAAAAGGTGGTGCTATGTTCTAAATTTATAACTATTTGGAATTTTAACTCTCAAATTTTTGAGAGAGTTAGAAGAGCTGTTTGCCTCCTCTATTGAAGAAGTCATAATTAGCAAGTGTCTTTCCTCTTTCTAGAAAGAGTGGTGCTACATATTTAGACAAAAATTGCCTATATTATATATATATATATATAGGACGCTTCTTATGCGTACCATCCGCATGCGTGGTAAAAACAAATCCTAAAAAAACTCAAAAGCAAATGCTGCTTATTGCGTACTATATATATATATATAATATAGAGAGAGAATTAATTATGCAGGGGAGAGAGAAAAAGGTATGCTGCTTGTCTTCTTATTGCGTACTAATATATATATATATATATATATGAACTGAATATTTTTGGAGAAAGGTAGCTAAAAAATTTCTCAAAATTCTAACTTCTACAAACGTTTTGTACAGTACTTCCATTTTGCAATACTATGTTAAGACCTCATGCATTTGATAGAGAATCCTCGGTTTTACTCAGAATAATCACCACAACTGTTTGATGGAACTCTTTGAAGAAAATACCATTTATGAACATAACATTTTGGTACCACAAAGCATACGTATTACTAGTGTTTTAGATTTCGTTCTCCTAAATAAGTGAACATAATTCCAAGCCCCTCTTATTTTAGTATTATGATATCTACTTATATTTTTATTTTGGGTCATATAACTTAAAAGACATCCAACATTAATATTCAATATCTTCAAAAATAAAAATAATAGGTTTAATTAGCATTCATTTAAAGATGTCCACATTAGCATTCATTTGGATCTTTCACATATTTACGTAGCATGGATATGTGAAAAACATTATGAACACGAGACATGCTTGGCGGTAAGGCGAGTCTGTAGGCCACAGTTCCTACTCGATCGAGGATTTCAAATGGACCGATAAATCGAGGGTTAAGCTTTCCTCTCTTTCCGAATCGCGTAACACCTTTCCACGAGCAACAACAACACGTAAAAATACATGATCTCCGACATTGAATTCCTCGTCTTCTTCGATGAAGATCAGCATAACTCTTTTGTCCAAACTTGCAGCAATATTAGCACCTTCAATAATTTCATAAATTACACTCATAATGGTATACCTGTCAAAAAAAAAAAAAATATATATATATATATATATATATATATATATATATATATATATATAAGTCAAGTACTAGAAATATAGAGTTTTGTACCAAAAAAAGAAAATAAATGTGAAATTAAATTACCAATGGATGAATAGTTTTCATTATTAGGATTTGCATCATTCGAATGCTCTTTGCCATCGGTTGATCTACATGAATGATTTTCATTGTTAAGACTTGCATCACTATCATAATTTTTACCAACCTAAATTAAAAAAATATACGATAATTTAAATAAAATAAATGATAATTTCTTACCGATTTGTAAGCATTGGACAATTTCTTTTATCACGTACTTGTCTAATTTTGCCACATCCATTACAACGTCTCACTTTAAAATTTTTTGCCTTCACTAGTGCCTTTTCTTTAACTCTATCTCCATCTTTTGTAAATCATCCAAAATCCTTTGAGATGTCACTAACGCACTCGTACTTGCATATGATCTTCTACTCAATGTTCATAATTACCATCCATGTTCTCCAAAATTGGTACACTACTAGAACCAATTATTTGATTAATTTTCACCCCACTTGTACTTCAACCAACCATTAAATTGATTTTCTCAAGTGCACTACCTACAAAATGATCCAAATATTCCTTGAATATCCTGTTCATCATATCCATGAAGGCAGCATACCAGGTAGCATTAGTCAATCCAAAAGACATGACCAGAAATTCATAATGCCCGTACCGAGTTCTAAAGGCAGTCTTTGGAATGTCATCAGCTTTAACTTTCAACTGATGATATCCAGAACGAAGATCGATCTTTGAAAAGAATTGAGCACCTTGTAACTGGTCAAACAGGTCATCAATGCGAGGTAACGGGTACCTATTTTTGATGGTGACATGGTTTAACTCCCGATAGTCAATGCAAAGTCTCATACTCCCGTCTTTCTTCTTTACGAATAAAACAGTGAGCACCCCAAGGCGATGTACTCGGACGTATGAAATCGCTGTCTAACAACTCCTGTAGTTGGACCTTTAACTCTTGAAAGTTCAATAGGGGCCATTCGATATGGGGTTTTGGAAATAGGTTTCGTACCGGGTTCAAGGTCGATACAAAATTCAATTTCACGGTCTGGGGGTAGGCCAGGAAGTTTCTTCGGGAAATACGTCAGGGAACTCATTAACAACAGAAATATTTTTCAAATCTGGACGTACTTTTATTTAAATCCGTTACATGGGCTAAGAAGGCTTGACATCCGTTTTTTATAAACGAATGGCTTTGTGACTAGAAATATGATGGTTATTGATTTTCAATGGTTTTGGTTGCTTGAATTCGCATAATAGGTTGATTAGGAATATGAAAACTAATAACCTTACGAAAGCAATCAATTTTAGCATGATGAGCAGTTAACAATCAATTCCTAAAATCACATCAAATTCATGCATGTTCAAAGAGATAAGAGCAACAGTAATGTGAGGGTGCCGATTTGAACAAAGCAAGATTTATAGACCGTAGATGTAACGAATGTTTGCGCTAACGGTTGTTTCGACAGATAAGTCAAAATCTAATTTTTCAGGAGGTCAAATTCAGGCGTTGTGCACAATAGTATCTCAATAAGGGACTTCATAAGAGTTATAAGTAGTTTACCCGTATAAACATATAATAGTTGGACCACAGTGATCCCTTTTTGTCCGTGAATCATCGCAACTGGGAGCAATGACAAAAGCGGGCCTTAATGGCGCATAATGAAGTCGAAACTGGTAACATAAGATTGACTCATTCTTCTGTTATCAGGGCCAGGATTACCACCGAAGTGCTATAACTACAACCTCTCGTATATACAGATTCTGCTGATTTTGTCCATCTCATCAAAATGTATTCATTCAACAATTTTTCAAAATCATGATATTTGTGCAAATGTGCTAAAATGTGTCTACATGGAATTCCTGAGCTTTCAAATTTTTTGCATGTGCATGAAGCAAAATTCAAACCCTTTTCATAAATAATTTGTCTACATCCATACTTCTTACCACTTTTTCTTTGAATCTTATACACATAATGACTGTTTGACTCACCCACATGATTAAATTTATAATTAAAACTCTCCAATAATTTATTTTGGAATTTATAGAACATTTCATGTGTAAAATATCAACCATTTGCACTAAAATATCATGAAATTTTTTTAATTTAGGCTTCTCAGTCATGTCTTTGTTATCGGCAATCAATACTTCATGACGTTGGCGTACTAATCCCCTATTAAAATGAACCATAAAATCTACTAATGAATTTTTTTTAGAAACAAATTTCTTGAAGAATGAATGGGAACTTTCCGCTCGTTGACTACTTGACATGTCGACAAAAAAAACGTGGTTCACATATGCAGGCACCCACCTTGAACGAATATCGTACATTGACTGTAACCATTTGTTGTCACTCAACCCACTCTTCTCAATAAGGTCTATTTAAATTGAGTCAAATTCTTCCTCAGTCTCTGATTTCCATATACATTTAGAAAATTCGTTATAGTAAGCACTATATTTCAATGAATCTATCTTCTCAGAAAACTTTGTTAATATGTGCCAACTACAATACATATGACAAGTACTTGGAAGAGTTTAGGAAATTGCATTTGTCATTGCTGGGTCTTGATCAGTAATAATCATTTTTGGGACATTACTGGGCATAACTTCCAAAAATTGGTTGAATAGCCATACAAAAAAAATCTATAGTCTTATCACTTAAAAATGCACATGCAAAGATAATAGTATGACCATGATTATTAACACCCATAAGTGGTGTAAATATCAATCCGTATCGATTGGTATTGTATGTAGTATCAAAGATTACTATATCACCATAAAACTTGTAATCTCGTTTAGATGTTGCATCGGCCCAAAAACAATGAGTAATCCTTTGTTCACTATCAACCTCAATTTTGAAAGTGAATGAAGGATTCTTTCCTTGTTCCAATTTTAAATATTCATACAACATTTTCTCATCATGCCCCTTCATTTCATTACGCTTGTTTCTTTCATAGGTATATAAATCTTGTTGTGTACAACCAATATTTTCAAACCCTCCCGCTTGGACTCCAAAAAAATTGAATTGTTGATGAGGCGGTATATTTACCATGCTAAATTGTTGAGACAAACATTTTTTGGCACTCGAAATATTGCGATGAGATCTCAAAAGATAAGTTCTTCGAGGGGTTGACAACGGTTGACTATGGTCCTCAACAAATACACTCACCACATATGCACCCAATTTTAACTTCACAACAAAAAGTTTTGCATCACAACACTCTCTTATTGATCTCTGCCGTCTTTTTGTTTCAATGTCTGCTATTATTGAACTTTTTCCTTGTTTAGAACAAACATATTCCTTCCGTATGATCTCATCACTTTCCCCACCACTCTATTTTGGGTCCAATTTCGAATACTAAACCCAGCTTCTTTCACATATGCATTGTAAATTTTTTTAACATTATCTAGTGTTTGAAATTCTTGACCTATCCTAGACTTGAGTTCAAGTACTACATGATGATTGTAAACAATTATCTTCGTGCTCTCTCTTTCAAGCTCTATATTCCCCCCACTTCCCTCTACATCATAGTCTAAATTATCTACTTTGTACTTCAAACTGAAAAAAAATACAAAATTAATTAGTAAGAAGATTTTTTTTTAACATGTTTAATTCTAAATGAAAAAATTACTGTAAATATAAGTAATATTTTCAAAAAAAGGGTGAAAGTATTAAAATTTTAAAATTTAATCATTAACAACAATAATTTAATCATTAATAATAATTATTAATCTCTAATCTACAGAATATAAATTTACACCAATGAAAAGTATCAAACAAATTTGAAAATTGTAAATGAGAAATCATACCTTGAAATTGTGGGGAGAGGTCGTAGAGAGATTGAAATTGTGGAGAGAGGTCGTAGAGAGATTGAAATTGTGGAGAGAGTTCGTAGAGAGAGAATCAAAGATGAGAGAGTTGAAGAGTGTGTTGGAAAAGAGAAATCCTAAATTAAACCCACAAACTAAACCACAAGATAAGCCTTAAGCATGTAGGACTTTTTTTTTAGTGGCAGGCTGGCAGCATACCTTTTTCTCTCTCCCCTGCATAATTAATTCTCTCTCTCTATATATATATTTAATACGCAATAAGCAGACAATCAACATTTGCTTTTGAGTTTTTTTTAGGATTTTTTTTACCACCCGTATGCGGGTGGTATGCATAAGAAGCATCCTTTTATATATATATATATAAAGGTAATATGCTAGGTGGGCCAGGCTTCGCATAATTTGTTAGGCTCCTAAACTGTTATGCAGATTGTTTAACCTCATCCTTTTGATCTTCAAACGAACGACCAGATCTGGGTTGGATGGATGAGTGATCCCATCCAACTTTAGATGTGAATCACTAATCCCCATATATATATATATATATAGAGAGAGAGAGATTTGGACAACTTTTCTCTAGTTATCTAGCACTTTTCTTAAAGGAAAAGAGGGTCCATCATATTTTGCATGCACTTGTTTTTTAATAAAGTGTGCATGTTTTTCCTTTTCTTTCCTATAGCTTTTATTCAACTTTTTCTTTTTGTGGTATTGTGGATATTAAGGTTGGAAGTAGAGAATGTCAGAGGATATGTACCATATGGTTGATTTTAGCATATACACATACCTTAAATGTATCAATTGTCTAGAAGTTAGGGAAACTAGAATCTTATAGCCCCCTTATATCCGTCCTTGTCGGCTGTCAGCCGTTGACATGGATGGATTTAAGTGGTGGCTCGAGGTTCAATATTTTCTCGAACTTCTAAGGTACCTTGAGGTAAAGTTTTGTTAAATTGACTTGGTAAACTAAGCTATTTGCAAAGAAAAAACACAAAGAGTTGTTGTTAATCCTACTTGGCCGAACAAGAAAAATAACTTGGGTCAGAACGCGAGGGAACTATTTTAAACTTGAATCCTTCATAAATTTATGAAGTTACAAATCCAGTCTCAGAAACCCTTTGTGCAAGGTGGTACATCGTGGGTAAATGACTGGACCTAGAATTTAGTATCTCTCTTATATTATTAAATTTATATTCTTTTGCTATGTGTTATGTTGTGTTGTTGGGGTTGTTTTTTGAGTAAAAGGGGTGTGGATAGTTGCTAAATTGGTACTAACCGTTAAGAATTTCAAGTCTCAAATTTGAACTAGGAAGAAGAGCTGTGCATAGGGGTCCTTTCTTCTTCTTCACTATTTTTTTTTTCTAGAAAAGAGAGCTAGTTGTGTTACATATACCTTCTTCTTTTTTTCTTTTTTTCCTTGTTTTGAATACTTCAAAGGTTATATATTTCCTTTCTATCTATCGGGTATTTATTTCACTCTTACCTTTTTTCTGGTGTTGCAGACTTAAAGTTAGGGAGGAGGAAGTTGGAGGTTATGTATCATAAGTTGTTTATAGCATACACGTGCCTTAAATTTACCTGTGAATAAAAAGTTCTGGTGTTATAGTTTATTGGTGAAAAAGAATTATTATAGGATCTGGCGAAGGATCTGAGCAAACTTGGTCAAGAAAGGCTCGATTAGTTTTTCTCAAATGAGAATGACAAGTAATGCTAATAGTATACATGATTAAACATGTTGTCCGAAGGTAGAAATTTAATTTTGAAGCATTGGCAAGGCTGTGCCTCCTAGAGCCCTAATGTAGCTCCGCCCCTGTTTTCTAACAAGGGTGGATCTAAATGGGGGCTTTAGGGGCCGTGGCCGCCTATTATCTGAAATCACATCACAAGTAGTGTGATTGTGTAAATTTCTTTTCTTGTGTGTGTGTATGATTTTGTGTAAATGTAGTCTAGGTTTATTTCAGGGCAACAATAAATATCTCCTATTAGGGCAACTCCCAATAGTTGTGATCTACCAGTCACCCCTACAGAAAGTATAAGGCACTGCTTGTTATCCTCCTTTTGCTGCAGGTTTCTCCAAAGTTTTATTTTCTATTTTTTATGTAAATTTGTTTTTTCTACTCAGTCTCATTGCACAGGTTGCCTGAGCAATATGATGAACCCCACCATTCACATAGCCCGTATGGACCACACCCTTGCTCAGCAGAACTGAGGTTGGAAAGATGATAGAGAGTGATATTACACAAAATGGCTAAATCATTCTCGTGAACGATAACAGCAGAATTTGAGCAATGTGCAACTTACATGTTCAATTGTTCAGTAGCAGATCATTGCTCTAATCCTATGGACACTTGAGCAAAATCACAAATTTCAAATATAAAACGTGTGGAGCTTCTCCTAATTTCATGTTTTTGAACATATCTTGATACATTGTAAGGCTACTTAGATGATCAGAAGTGTAATGTAGAATTGTCTTTAAACAGAAGAATTTACTGGAGAAATGTGGTTGTCATTGTAAAGTGATTGCTCTTAATATATTGCTTTTCATCTTCAATTAATTCTTGATTCTGAGAAGCTTTTTCTAGCAACTCCCAATTTGATCCAAACACTGTTTAAGGTATCACAAGCATTGTTAGCACCATTTGGCAAAGATGAACTTTGAAGGTAGTTTTGTATGGTCGCAAAAAACACTGTTGACAACAGACGAAAGAAAAGCCGAGTGGGGGGACTGCTTGTACAAGTACAAATGTACAATTGTGGCCAATGCCAGGATTTGTTCATATAAATGCAGTTCAAATAATAATTTTTAAATAGAAATTGTATGAATTACACAAACTTGGATAGTGTACACTATTATGCTTGAGAATCTGGGCCTGCTGGTTTTGAGTTAAGAAGTGGCTGCAGAGCCTTGACGACAATTGTCATATTTGGCCGGAAGTCTGCTTCATATTGAACACAAAGTGCTGCAACTGCTGCCATCTGAAACAATTTCATGAAACTTACAAAATGACCTTCTGGGGAAAAAAAACAGTAATCTTTCTAAAGAAAAAGAGCATAAATTATAGAAACCGAGAACCATTTACTTTTAGTATTCCTCCAGATGTAAGCTTATCTGGAGTTGTCCAGTGCACATATCTTCTCTTTTTTCTTTTTCTTTTTTTCTTTTTTTTTCGTGGGGGGGGGGGGGGGGGGGGGGCATGTACCCGTGGGATTACTCGAATACTTAAAGATGTTCGGACATCCATTTCTTGAAAAAAGAAAATAAAAGTTTAAAACATACTTCAAGCTGGACTGCTGGAGCCTATACATTGAAGATATCGTAGTATTTGTTGTCTTTTTTGCTGTGTGCTTTCTTTTTGTGGCAGCCAGAGGACCAAGTATCACTGTGTTTTTGTTTAGTGACTTTAGTCTATTGATAAAATCAGTCAAAAAAACATGGGTACAGAATTCCTATGACCCAAAGTCGGAGCTATTTTGTTTTGCAGCCAACTGCAGAACCGTATGGAATTTTGTGCAAAACAAAAACAACGTACTGAGAAAGGGATAACAAAAAGGACCTTAGCAATGGCCTTTGGAGGGTAATCATTATTCAGCTTGGGATCCACACATTGCTTTACTTTGTCTTCACTCAATCTTGGAGTTGCCTGCAAACCAAAATTACTTTACACGCACACACATGCATGTATAAAGAGAGATGCTCAGAGGCTAAATTAGCAGGCAATATTTACCCAAGTAACAAGACTTTGCTGTCCTTTGGGCATTGTGTGATCCACTGGCTTCCTTCCTGTCAAAAGCTCAAGAAGAACCACTCCAAAACTATAAACATCACTTTTCTGAGTTATCTGCCCTGTCATGGCATACCTAAACCAAAACCCACAAGGACATGTAAGCAAGATTTCACATGTATTTTCACTTATAACATGTAAGAGAATTGCCATGAGTCAATTTCTTATTTAACAAGTGGGAGCCTTATGTCTCTCAACCTCTAGCCAGTTTGAATAATATAAATCAAGTTTTAAGGAAAATTGGAAGACAACTTATAAATCTTTCCCTCATGAGGATTTTTTAAATTGACAATATACAGCTTACATAGACAGTTGGACAACTTTATTAAATTTGTTCATGATCCAACACTGTGTGTTCAAAAAATTGGAGAGAATAACTAGCTGAAAAGTTTAAAATAGAATCTATCAAAGATTAAAAAATACTAGTATTTCATATTAGAGGTTCAGGAGGGAGAAAAGTAAGTCTTACTCTGGAGCATGATAGCCAAATGTCCCCAAGACTCTAGTTGAATGCAGCCTAGCAGCTGTGTCAGAAGACTGATTTGTCAAGCTGAAATCGGCCATTTTGGCTACAAAATCATCAAACAGCAGGACATTGCTGGATCTAACATCACGATGAACAATTGGAGGTTGCACCTTTTCTTGTAGATACTCTAGGCCTTTTGCTGCACCATAAGCAATTTTAACTCTCTGATGCCAACTAAGAACTGGACCAGGTTCAGCCCCTTGTACACCCTTTCTCCCTATACCAGTAAAAGAACCAACAGTGAATTAGTGTTCTAAAAATCGAAAAATATTCCACGCACATCTTTGACATACCATGTAATACATCATGTAGAGACCCCATTGTTGCATATTCATATGCCAAAATCCGATTGTTTGACTCCAAGCAGTAACCAATCAACCCCACAAAATTATCACTCTTAAGTCTTGACACCATTGATAACTGCAGGACTCAGAATAATAGTATCAGAAATTAAATAGATATAACAAGTCCCGCCACTTTGCTTTTCGTTTAGAAGAGATGGACTAAAAATTCACCTGGGCTGCGAAATCAGTGTCTGGCTCTGGGGAAGAACTGGTATCGAGCTGCTTTATTGCAGCAGGCGTTCCACTGCTTAACTTTCCGTAAAAAACCCGGCCATAAGAACCTTCTCCAATCAGAGCTTTTGAACCAAAGTTACCGGTTATCCTATTTAACTCCTCCAATGATAAAGCTGGTGTTTCGATAGGCAAAACTTTCTGAGGAGTTCCATTTCTTACGACCCCAGAACCCCTTGGCTCTCCTCGATTACTGCCTAAAAGATAAACCCCATAAAAGCACACAACTTTAAGCAAGATTCACAAAGGAATACCTCTGTGAAGAAATGAAATGATAAGAAACATATTCGAAAGAGTGAGAAACAATTGAAACACATGATTCCTGAATCCTTGATAAAATATTGAAATTCACCTGACTCATACATTAACCAGAGATTACAGATAGATCAATTTAATCAGACAATTTATGTAATTCTGGGCTGGCAGTCAATAAAACAACAAGTAATGTATAATAGTAAATTACTAACTAAAAGATATTAGCCCGAGATGAAGATCCAAGTATTTTGCCTTAGGCAGAGAAATGCCATTGTCATGCTATGCTATGCCAATGCAGATGCAATTAAAATCAAAACATCTTTTGATTTTATTTAGACCGTAATCAAATTGCTAGTAATAAGAATATGATGAGTGCAGTCCAAGAAGAATGAGATTTCAAAACCATGTCGAGCATGAACAAGGAGCAGATGGTATTACCTCCAGCACCTAATGGACCCGCCCCTCTAGGTGGCGCTGTATATTGACTTGCAGGTGGACCGCCGTAATTTTCCTCTTCTGCACCTCCACAGCACAACATGCTTCAAGTCACGGGCAGGGCCGCTCAGAAACCTCAAAAGTTATTTCTAAAAATCATAAACAGCAATGCGTTGCGTCATAAATTTCTTCAAATATGTTTCTTCTGTGCCAACAGCTCAACCTATATAAAACCCTATGATAAGTCAATCCAAGAAAAAATTAAACCCTTCTATTCCCCCTTCTTTCCAACATTTGGTGTAGTGGGAATTTAAAATAAAAAATAAAAAACTAACCAAATTTGAAGATTTGAATGCTTTTAATATAGATTTCTACAAGGGGTATTGGGGGCAGGAGGAAATTAATACGTAGAATTCAATTCAATAAGACATTAAGATTCACTTTCTTAGCGATTAACAAAACGATCACATGAACAAATAATTTCATGTACATAACCCAAGATAACAAGATCTTAAACTATCAATAGGGTCACTAAAAATCAATTATGAATAACTGCATTACACCAAACATCAGATATGCAGGGATTTGTTAACGATAAAATGCAAATAACAAACATACCAGAAAGCCAAGATCATTTACTGAACCAACAAGAAAAAAAAAAATCAGAAAATGGATATGTAGAGAGAGAAAATTACGGAAGAAGAGAAAGAAGAAGAACGGGCATGGATATTTGTTTCTCTCTCTTCTTTACCTCTGCGTTCTGTGTTTTGGGGGACTAAAGGCAATTGTTTCGCGGGAAAATCGCTTCGAGTATTTTAACCGCTAATAACTGAACCCCTATATGTGCGCGCCTTCATGCTGCTTCTCTTCATCACTGTCTGATTTTTTTTCACCCTGATCCAACGGTCCACTTCTCACTTTTTTTTTTCTTTTTTCTGTGTGCCACTTCTTTGAAACTTTTTTCTTTTTCTACATTGTGACCAAAATCTTCTTGGGAAATGAAATGGAAGTATTTATATTTAAACCAACTTTTGGCCTAAGTGGGAATTTTTTTTTAAAAAAATAAATAAATTTATTTATATTATTATCTTTCTGCATATTAGAATCTTACTCCTTTGTTGAAATTTTTTTCCAATGTCCAAAGAATTTTTCTCTGAAATTTAAAGTTACAAAACATGTCGATCTAAATTTTTGTAATTTAAAATCTTTAGTTTATTATTAAAAAAATAATATTTCTTGAGATTTTATATGTCGATTTTTTTATTGCGAGTTACGTGAATAATTATATATAGTTGACAATATGTTAATGATACATTTGATAGAACAATTTTATAGTTCTATCTAATTTTATATTTTGATACATATCACAATCGTAATTCAACAAAAAAATCTTATACCGTACATAGCAGGACTATTTATTATAATATATTTTATATGTAAGTCATTAAAGAGGGGTGACGCTTGTATAGTTATCTACCTATATTATTAAACAGCTCTCTCGAGTCACTCGATAAATTTGTATTGCGTTTTTTTTCTTTTTCTTTTGTTGTTGCAATTTTAATTATATTACTATTTTATTTTTTATATTATTTTTTTATCTTTTTATTTAATCCTTTAAATTTTATAAAATTTCTATTTTATTTCACATATTTTACACACGCATCACGTGTGCCACCTGATACTAATATACAGTATGTGTTTATCTATATTATAATATGTGTTTATCTATATTATAAAGAGAGATCAACAAAAGCAATTAATTTTTAAGACTCTTGGTCTCTCATTTTTTTAATTATTTTTTTGCCTTAATATTTAACTTTAATATTTGTATCCTTATTTTTTCTTTTTCACCTCCTAATTTCTCTCGAGTAATGTTAGAGACAAACTATACACAAAAATTATGCACAAACAATATAAAAAAAGCGAGAGAATAGAAAATGAGACCTACGATTAGATACTTTATACATTTTTATTAATAAATAATATATGAATCCTACTATTTGTACATAATTTTTTGGATATAATCTGTGCACATAATATTATTTATTTCTCTCTCGGCCACTAAATTCTTTATTTTTACGTTTTAAATGTGTGCATACAATTCAGAAAACAAAAGAGTTGGAGAAATATACTAGTAAAACATATATAAACTCTCGAAACAAACAAAACTAAAAACCTTAAAACCTTAAAACGCAATAATGGACCCTATGAAACTGTAGTTAAGTCAAATAAAAAATTGAATATGGACACCATCTCTAATCTGATCTGTTGAGTACTTATATTTTATTAACAATTTAAAATGCCGACACTATCCTTACCTTCAAAACGTCTTATTTTGCTTCTCTAATTTATCCAAAGTTCCAAACTAGCTATGTCAGCTGTGCGAACTGCGGCTTGTTTTTTAAATAAAATTATTTTTAATTTTTAAGTTATTTTATATAGTCATTATAAAATATATTTTTTAAATATTAAATTAATTTACTACTATTATTAGAATAATTATAAATTTTACTTAAAAACAAATGACTACATATTACATATTGACCAATGTGATTTTTTTGTTATTTTTAACTTAATATTAAGTTTTTATATACTTTCAAAATTTAATATTTAATTTTTATAATCAATTATTCGTATTTATATATGCATTTTTAATTAGAGTTCAAAGTTGAGTGGAAACCTAAAAGCCTAAACGTAGTGTTTAAGTTACAGTCTATTGTATAATTAATTAACTAAATAAATTCTATAAAAAATAAAATTATTGTAAAATAATAAATTACGATCATGATTTTAGTTTTAAAAGATAATTAAATTTTAATTAATAATTTATAAGTCATGATTGTTTTTAACATTACTTAACTTAAGGTCTCCTATGTGAAATAAAATTATTTACTAAATTTTAATCGTTAATATATTTAGTATACATTACAATTTTTTTATTAATTATTATTTACTAATAATATTTTTCTTATATTTTTAATATGTAGTTATTTAGGAATATAATTGTAGTAGAATAATAAGTTGTCATTATGATTTTTGTTTTAAAAGTTAGTTAACTAAATTTTAATAACTAATGTATAAGCTAGAATTGTTTTGTAACATTAATTAACTAAATGTCTCTTATATGTAATAGAATTAGTAGCTAAAGTAATCATTAATATATTTCTAATATATATATATATATATATATATATGATACAATTTTGATATTAATTATTATATGTACTCTATTTTTAATACTAAAGCTGAGTAGAAACTTAAACTAAAATTCTAAATATGATTTTTAAGTTAAAATTTATTATATGATTAAGTAATTAAAGGACTCTTATAAAAAATAATGTAGGATCATAAAGAGTGTTTTAGTTCTAGATAAATTAATCCTAGCACTATATAAGAGTATAAAAAGTGTTTTATTTTTAGTTAAATTCTAGGCCTATATAAAAGACCAAAGACAAAGATTAACAAATCAAGTTTTGTCATATTATATACTACTATTTCACTCGTGCCTCCAGCACTTGGACGGCGAGATTTATCTCAAATTTTAGACGGTCCGATGCTTTATTAGGGTGGACAGAAAATTCAAAAACACTTGTGTTTTGTTAGATAGATTTATATATAGATATATAAATTAGTAATGCGGAATCTTGTTCCAAGTTTTTTCAAGTTCTTTCTTACCCTAACACCGTCCCATGTCTTTTTAAATTGACCACCCAAGTCCGACATAACCCAGGAGAAAATAAGGCTCCAAAGATTTGGAGCAAAGTCATAATAAGATAGAATGTGGTTCATAACTTACAACCATCATTAGTTATTTGGTTGTCCTCTCTTCATAATTTATCTTGCATTAAATTTGTCCCTACATGAAATGCTACGTCAAAGAAACTCTTCAACTTCCCTCAATAGAGCATCATGGAAAAAGTACAATGATAATAACTCCATCCCAAGAGGTTTGCTATCGGTTGCTTATTAGTACTATTGCTTACCTGTTTTGCTTCCCTCGACAAATTAAATTCCAAATTTCTCTCCCTAATTCTAATGAGCTATGATTTCCTCACACAAAATAATCATGTCATTCGCAATGAACAAATGAAAAACTATGATCGAACACTGATTCCCCACATGAAAAACACTAGATGAACCCCTAACATACGATTACATGCCACAATTAAAAGGATTAATAATAGCGCCGCCATTGGCCATTGATCTAGATCTAGAATACGATTGAGGACAAACAAGAGGAACAACTTTTAAATCACCCATAAATGGTCATTATTTTTGGAATTTCAAAATTCGAAATGGAAGTCGCATCCAATAAATAAATACCCAAGACAAAAACTTGCCAAGTTTATGTACATTTCATAAACTAGAGCATTATAACGCCAAGTTTCGTCCATTAAACCATACAAGAAATTTGAGAAAAGAATCGACAAAGGAGGACATGTCTAGTTTGTATCACATGTTTAGAATCTGATTCCTCGGTCGCTCAAGAGTCTTATATATATAACAGGAACCGCTTAAACAAAAAAAATTAATCACTTTAAAACGAAGACGAAATCATCAGAATATAGAACACAAGCATTTCATTAGCAGGAAGTTTCCTCCAACCAACAGAATAATCTAAATATAAATATTCCATTTCATACATAACCTTCCAAACGTAATCTTTCTCAATCTTCAAAGCGCAATGACAAGAAATATGCCATGTATGCACAGAAAGCATAATCAGAACATTGGTAATTCATCCTTTGCCACATGGAGAGCCCTTTTCAAAAGGGCTCTCACTAACTATACAAACCCCCCCAAAAGACATTTACTACTGTTCTTTCCATATTCGGCCAGTGACCCTCAACTTAAGTTCTTCCCTGTCCCCACCAGAAAAGAAGAGAGCCAAATTTCTTGGAATGATGAGTCCATCTAGGCTGTCTCGAACTTTCCTGTGACTATCACGGATGCTCCTCGGTACCCCTTGCCATGTTAACTTGCGCCCGTATCCACCAACTTCCAAAGAGTAGCTGTACTTTTTTGCCTCACTATCCTCGCCCATGAATCGTAAGAACGACATGTAGACTGGTGCCATGCCAAGCTGGAAAGCTTCAAAATGCAAGCAGAATTGTCTTCCGTAGCAGTTGAAGACCTAAATGGCATCAAAGAATGCAGAAGGAAGCTTAGATGTGAGAAATTTTACCAAGCAGCTGTATTTTCATGCAAAATGTCAAAGTTAAAGCGCGACAGAAGTATCGCAAGAATAAAAAGATTTCATTGCTATAGAGGCCTTTTTAATTACAGGAGTGATCTATGTTCAGGAATTGAAAAGCATAATGGAAGGGCTCATAAGAAAATAATCTACCAACTGGATAAAACATGTGACCATGTTAAATAATCCTTGAGATGCAAGTCTTTTACTGACCAGGTTGGATCAAGTAATTCGATTTACTTAAGTTGCCGTAAATTGCAACACACCGACAAACTATCATTGAAACCAGTTGTTTAGAAAGTACAAATACTTTGATGGAACGAAGGAGAATGCTTTAACTTATATTGGTATTCTAACACAATGATAAAGGAAAAAACTCTTCCTGTAGCGTAGGGATTTAGCTCACAGTTATCATCAAACCGATAGCATACAAATTTTTCTTAGAAATCACAAAGCATTAAGTTATTCTTATTGAGTGCATAAAAAACAAAGAAGCTCATATTAGAAAGTACAATAATAAGAACATGATTACGCTTCAATGTAAAATTTAGGCACAAAGCAAGCTCACATTTCTAGGCTTAGAGATATATAAACTTACAGTTAGCATCCATGTTGCATTTTCAACTTCGTGTGGGTTTGCCTTGACATAACGATGATTGAATGTGCATCCATCATGCATGTCAACGTTGTGATCATCTTTGAGATGCGTAACAAGCGCTGGAATGTCACCTGTGATGGAACATTCAGACCCAGCATATGGACAATTGTAAGGACGGAATCGGCAGTGTTGTTCATGCTTGAGCTTGCTGTAGTATGGAAAAATATCATGACAGCCAAGACTCTGGTATCTGCAGGGAAGCTCCAAAGACTCAGCTACTTTCTCCAAAGCCAAACACCTAATATTTCCAAGCTCAAGGCGGCAAGTTGGACAGCAATTGTGCACTCTAATTTTGCAGTCTGAGCATAAAGTGTGGCCATTTGGGCACTGAAGAATATAAATTAGTCAAAAAAGGATAGTAAGTCCAGAACTTTTGAAAAAAATAATTAAATCATTAATTACATAGCCACAATAAGCATGCTATATCAACTCTCCCAAACACATGCCCAAATTAATTAAGTGGATATAACCTTATTATGATGAAACGATTTATTTCAAAGTTCAAACACAGGGTCTATAGTTCCTGGACACCAACTACCACATGACAGACAAAACCTTGCACATCAACTGTCAAGATGCATCTTCTTTCGAAATGGGAAAAAGTGCAATTGTTAACAGAAACATAATTCAAATTATTACCACAACAAATGTATGATAAGAAAAGATTATCCATTACGATTACTTGTAATCCATCCATCCCAAATGACTTCAAAATAATCAATAATCAAGATCACAAACTAACTTAAAACTAATGAGATTTGGTATTGATTTTGAAGATGGACTTGGGGTGTCTTAGAAAGAGATATTGGACTCACATTTTGGGACAGATGGTGTATACCAGAGCTAACATATGTTTGATAAGTGACATTATGACTAAAAAAACATATAAATTACATACATAAATGCATAATTATTAACTTATATTAACATGCACATATATTTCCTTATGTCTATATCATGAAAAATTGGTGAGTATGTTCTTACGTCTATAATTCTATATCATTAACCTTGATAAGTTTGTTCTTATGAATAGAGAGTCAGGAACTTCATGCTGTAGCAAGTGTTTAGAAATTCCCTTATCAGAAGAATAAACTTCTTCTTAATTGTTCACTGTATTGAAATACATTCCTACTTTTCCTGGATCTGCCAGTCAGTGTTTCCAGCATTATATCTGTATGTATAATTCGCAATGTATTCAGCACACCAATCATTCCAGCACACCAAGCACCTCTACTAGCACACATATCTATGTTTCCACAGTATTACCTTATTTCATCAGATTATTCTCTAAACACTCTGGAAGGATGCATGTCACCATCACAAAATGTAGTATTCAATCTGTATCCTCCCTCTATAAAGAGATAAAACTACAAAAGTTCTCTCCGTAAGATATTTCAATCAACAGGAAACAAGAAATGGAATTTCTCCAAATAATGCATCTTTATATTTAATTAGGCCTTATATCAGTAACAACTTCTGCAAAGCACATCAAACTCCAGAAGAATAAATAGTAAAACCAAAAAAATAAAATCACAAGCCAATACCAATACTGTGAAATCTAGCATGCTTTTATTTTGGGATGAAGAGGTAACAAGCCTCACCAGAAAAGGAAAAAAAAATAATTTATATATTCATTAGAAAGAATTAAAGAAAGTTTTACGAGGTGCTTGATAAAAAAAAAACTCCTACCTCGCTTTTGGTAATATGGTTTGATTAATATTTTCCACTTCCAAAGTTTGGCAATTTAGGAGGGTTCTTCTTTGGGGCGGGGAAAAGAAGTGTGCTGCCACAAATAATCATGCTTTCCATTGTGGGATATCAAAAAATTGAAATTTGATAAAGAAAACAATCTTACAATCCATTTGTTTTCATTAGCATTCTTAGGTATCAAAATACATTATTTAAGATGATGACTAATAAATATGTAATTATTGCCAAAATGGAACAATAAACATCTGCACATCTATTTTTAGGTGAGATAATTGTACCTCAATTTGATCTCTACATTTTAATGTACCCAAAAGTCTCTTCAAATTTACAAGAGAACACATGCTAGGAATTAATTAAGTGATAAAATTGTGATATCTCAAAAGGTAATAAATTTCCCCACCCCCTCATTTTCCCCTTCAGGCATTTGTCCCTCCCTCAACAATTCCTAGAGTAATGTCACATGTGTCTCTCTCCCTGGATTTATTATAATCACTCACATCTTAAATGCATGTCAACTGGTGATAATAAAGGGTCATCACCATTGATGACCACCGAAGTTAATGGTGACTTTCATACTTGCCACAATTCATGGATTATGAATAATATAATCGACTGCTGCATAACTAAACAAGACCTTAACAAATCGAAATTATACACAAAACGCACATAATGTAATCCCATTTGAGATCCAAAGTGCCCGTCATATAATAAAAAATGAGTAAATTCAACTCCAAATATGTGTGCATGTGTGTGTGAATAGGTGAAAATGTGAAATAAGTACAAACCTGGTAAATTGGAGGGTACATTAAACTCATGCACACAGGGCACTCAAGAAGCTCATGCACGCCATTGGTTGAAGGCATTCTGTGCTTTTCAGCTAACCCTACGGCATTCTTTATAGGAGTATTGTTTTTTTCCGCCTTTGCCAATACAACATCATACTTCACATATTTTGGGTGAGACTCAACAACTTCTTTGCAAACACCACCACCTGGAGCCATTTCTAGTCACAGAATTCCAGTAATATTACTGCTCAGTGGCTAAGATTCAGTACCATATACGCTTGACAGCTTTTACTCTATGACTTCTTTGGGCTGGCTATGGGGTCTGCCAAATAAAATGCACAATCAGATTTTGTAATGATCATTTATAGAACAGAAGTACACCACATGCATATTCTATTTCTCAACTCTGACCCAAATTTTGGCGAAAAGGACAAAAGCACCAGAAACTTGAGGCCAGTAAGTTGATAATGACATAACGTTAGCATGTTATTGTTTGTAAGATAAGAACATCTAGACCACTTCAACAAACTTAATTTTTCCCTTTAAATAATCTTTATTGGGTGAGATTGGTTGATCTCTAAACTACCAGGACCAAAGAGATTCTCTGACCAACCATCAATGAAGATCGAAATAAGTACTATAAAATTTCCCATTCCACAATATGGTTTGGTTATTCACATAACATATAATAGCATAACAACAAATTTCACTTTTTAAAAAAATAATAATTGTATACTTCCAACTTTAGATTTTCCAATCCTGTTGATTGTAGCTTCTTATTTTTCTTCTTCTTCTTTTTTCCCCGAGTCTATGAAAGGAGTCTATAGTAGAAAAAACATCTCTCCAACTGATAAGAAAGTTTTAGATGAAAATCAAGACTAATGGTACTCAGCAAATGATGATAAATTGAACATATTGCATAGTTACTGATACAAGAAGAATAATTCAGGCAACATTTTCCAACAATTGGAGTGCTGGCTAAACTTTCTGAAATTATAAACTAGAAGAAGAGCTATCACTTTCAAGAAGAGTTTAGCAACTCATCATCTCAATAATTGGCATTAGCATATGAATAATTAGACACCTTACTTGCAACAAAAAAGACAAAGGAAAGATAGAGCCTTGATTAGGAATATATTATACCAAAAGAAACACCAAGAAAGTGAGCCTGATACAATAATTCTCATCTCTTAGCCCTCCACCCTCCCTTAACCTAATATTCTGCATTTTGCAATAATTTAAACAAAATCTAAGGCATACCCAAACTAGTACTTTCTCCTCAATAGTCTTTTATACAAAAATCAATCATCAAAACAGTCAAAAGTCACACGAGAACTGAAAGGGGGGGGGGGGGGGGGCATCCATATCTGCAACGGAACTACTAAATTTTTCTTCAGCTTAACACGTAAAGAATTTATCAGACAAAAAGAGTAAAGTAAAACAAATCAGTTTCAATTTGCCAACCAAGCTACCAATTCTAGTAAAGGAAAAAAAAAATGCTTGAACTTGACCTTAAACTAACTGTCTAATTTGAATTAAACCACAAGCAACCATTTTAAAATCAGAGATCAGAACAGCAAAAAGGACCCATCTTTCCAAACAAATCAATCATTTCCAATTTCAAGTTACTAGTTTTTTTCCAACACGGCCTTACCCTATTAAATCGACCATCAAATGATTCAACGCAATCGGAGTTCTGAGCAAATACAATCACAAAAAGAGATCCCCTTTCATATCTCCAATCCTGCAGCCATATCATCCATCAGAACAACAAATTAAGGGATTAAAAAAAAGGAATAGAAAATCGAACCCAAGTTCAAATTTCAAAAAAAAAGTAACCCTTACCAATCAAAAAGTAAGAGCAGAAAACCCAACAAATAAAACAAAAAACAAGCCAAAAAAGAGAGACCCAGTTGGGATTTTCAACCACATTGGCCTCACCTTCGATCAATTTGACCCAAAAAAAAAAAAAAACAATTTATTCTTTGGCCCCAAATCAAGAAACCAACATAGAGACTCGAGAAATATAGGAGAAAAAACAAAGTTGTGCTAGGAGCTCCGAAACAAACGCGTATTACCCGGAAATATAGAAATTTAGAATAGAAACTTACTGGTGATGGACATGCAAATCCTTTTGTCCTATGCTTTTTCTCTATCTATCTATCTATCTATCGGCTATTTGTTTTCCACATACCTATCCCTATATCCCTAAAGTAAAATAATAAACACGGTATAACTATAATACTCCAACTGTGATTTTATTTCTGCAGCTTGATTGATACTTGACCTTTGTTTTTTAGTGTTTTCGAAAAGTAAAAGTCGTTTTTTTAAAGTTAATTTGTGTTTTTGATAAGTAGGCTAAAATTTTAAAAAACTGTAACCTGGGGAAGAGTGAAGTTATCCGCACCCCGCACGCAACGTTTGAATAAAAAATAAGGGACGATTCAATTCAATTCAATTTTTTACAGTCAGTCCGTTGACGTTTACTTTCCAGAAACAGCGTTTTAATTACTCCTATTTTGCAGGTTATTTGTACTTTTTTACTACTCCTTGTTTTCCCTTCCGTTTTTTTACCTCATCTTTCTAATTAGCAACTACTATTGTCTATTGGATGGATAGTTCTGTTTAATAAGTGAGAAATTTTAACTTGCGAACAAAATAGGCACAATTAGTAGTTCAAGAAATTATGCTTATAATCCACAAATGAGCACAAATGAACATGTGATAGAAATTAAGTTGTGGGAGTATAATTTTTGGACATGAAAATATCTATATTTTTGGATCTATTAACTTTCAATGCAAAGTAGTACAACAAGATTTCAAAAAATGAAGCTACTTTCCAAACTTTCAGATGAATAATAATGTTAACAGGATTTTGATTCTTTTTTAGCCAGACATTTCCCTGGTTAGGTGAATCACTACTCCAATTCTCATAGTGTGGGGCTTTCTATAGTGATAGTGATATTATTATGGAATCCAAAGTTTGCATGGATACCAGAAGAGATAGAGATAGAGTGGTCCTCGGCCACTAAGGTTGTGTATAAGCATCAACATTTATACTTTGTTTCCCTGACACTTGGACCCCCTTTTCGAATGGGAGCATCCAATTACGTTTCTTTAAATTAATTAACTAATCCATTAAACAAAAAATGCTTCAAATTTTTTTATTTTTTATTTTTTTAAATAATGTAAGACCAAGCATCATTAATTTGTTTAATATTATGGTCTCATTAGTTGTGAAGTAGAAGTAGTAGTAGTAGTATCTTCTAGGATGTCTTGTGTCTCTTGTGTTAAAGTTTACTACTAACCTTGTCCAAATTAGGTAAGTTGGTAAAAAGAATCTTTTCGGCCACCCTATTAAACAAAGCTACAAATGTAACGTCTCTTTTTCTTTTCCCAAAATACTCTCTAATCTTATCTTCTCGTTTTTCATTCATCTGCTTGTTCAAACTCCAAAGACATTTAAAGATGATTTTGTTTAAATCTTTTAATATTAAATTTAAGACAAAAAAAATTGTACTTAATTGGTAAAAACTACTATAGCATAATATTATTTCTATGAGTGTTTTATCAACTATAATATGCTAAAAAGAATAGTCAACAATTTGTAATCTCATATCATATTAGGACACAAATATGTAAAGAAAATTAATATATTAACATGATATATATATATATATATATATTTACGCGTGATTATTCTCAAATGAACAATGAATAAAATTCACATTTATATGAATGAAAATCATGAAAAATATCATTATCAACTCCAGGGTTAAATAGTTAAAATTTTGACTTTGATTATTTATTTTTTTCTCCGCGCTACGTTGATTTAAAAAGTGGCAGGGACAAGGACAAGGAGTGACGCCCATGTTTTACGTTATCATGCCTTGGTTGAGAAGTTCATAATGTTCAAAGTATACATTGTTAAGCTCTTTCCCATCATATATATGATGCCATTTGACATTAATTTGTATGACAAAAAGCTAAGTATCATATAAAAATATCTTTCTCGTGCCTTTAGTTTCTTGGTTAAATTGATATTTCATTGTTTCTGGCTACACAGAGTTTTACTTTTATTTATTTATTTATTTATTATCGGTATTAGTATTATTGTTGACCTAAACTTGTTGCACCAACGTAAATTATTGACCAAGTTTGTTTTACTTTAGTTAAATTTATTTCTTTTATTATGGAAAACTTGTTTCCGCTTGTTTGGTTTGAGTTTATTTCTTTCTCTTTTAGTAAAGTTTGATTGGATTTTTGATATTGTAATAATAATAATAATAATGTATTTGAATTATAGAATTATATTGTATTTCTCAAAAAGTGAGATTTTTAACAAACAAAAAAAAAGAAAAAAACGAGACCAAGTTTTATGAGTATATACTCCACAAAAGAAAATAAAGAAACTTATATATAACAATGACAGCTTTTAGATTGTCTTAAACAAAGAATAGAACAAGAATTTTAAAAATAAAGATAGAAAAGAAGAGAGAGAGAGGGGTGGTAGAAATTCAAACTTACTGTTGATGGGTTTGAAATTTCTTCACGCGTCTTGGGGAAGTTGGTTGAATGCCAATTTTCTGTCATGCATCACATAGGATTAGGATTAGGATTAGGATTAGGATTAGGATTAGGATTGAATTGATGCTCTCACAAATTTATTCCAAATTAAATTGCCATGAAACTACATATAGAAAGAGATCCTACTAATTCATGAGATTTGATTTAAAATTCATGATAGTTGAAACTATATTATTCTCCTTTGACGATTTTCTAAGAAATTATTAATGGATACAGTGTCATTTACATCTAGTTTACTGACGAACAAACAAGTTGTTATTTATTTTTTTAGTTAAATTTAGAGAGTGGATGTGATTATCTGGTATTCATGATCCACAAATGCATATTTAGATGAAATTTAGATATTCAAACATTCCCCAATAATTGAGGATTTGCGCCTAATTTAATTTTTCTTTCTTTCTTTCGATGATCAAGAATAAAACTAGCCTAATACTCCAACACATGGATGATGGCGAGAAAATGGTGGTACATTTTTACAGGAAATTATGAAAAAAAAAGAAAGTAATCTTGCACCAATAGGAAATATTAAGATAGTTTGTTAAAAATAAATGATGTGATACGACTTAAACCCTCTTCTTTTGTCATCCCCTTTTGTGAACATAATAATATAAAGGACATTATACTTAGTTTGTTAATTTTTTATGAGAATAAAAATTGTACATAAATTTTAGAATCAAAATATATGATAGGGGTAAGATTGTTATAAAGATGATTGAGAGAAGTCCTATTTATACATGGTTTAAAATTAATAATTAAGTTTGGACTCACGTACGAGACTTTGGAATCCAGATTTGCACCACCCGTTCTACCAATTTTAGGATTGGATGGATATATTAGCCCTTGACTCGGCTAATATGAATTTGGGATGCAATACAGATTAATTTTTATAATAATAATAATAATAATAATAATTATTATTATTATTATTATTACAATTATCGATCAAACTTTAATATCTGTGAAAAAGAAAAAAGAAAAAATGCAAAGGTATTTAAATCTTGTTTTAGAGAGCACGATGACAATTTATTTTCACCAGTAGACGACAGATATTTACGTGCATGCACACTTTTTCTTAAAATAAATAAAATCAAATAACTCAAATCTGATGCATTAGAAAATAGAAGAGCTGCAAGAGCATATCTCAAAAAATATAAATAAATAAAAAATAAAAAAAATAAAGACATGTTACCGCTTCTGCCTACACTTTACTAAAACACACAAAATCCTATCTGCTAAAATCTAAAAGGAGGATGATAACTGAGTTAATGTGGCCGACTGGCCGGTTGTTAATTTAGCATCACAAACATCTAATCTTTATCAATTAAAATAAAAAACTAACCCCATCAATTTTACCGCTTTAAAATAATAGACCAAAATAACCTTAATTAATTCAAAATAAGCAGAATATTTATAAATAATTGTTGTTCTCATCAAAATTTAGATGGTATATTTATACAAATTACCTTGAGAGTGATATTAATAATTAAATTTACTTTGCAAGTAAAATTAGGTAATTATACGATTAAAACATGATATTGCCGCAACACGATAACTTAAAATGTCAATCTTGTATCTAGTCCTTCTCATTTATTTATTTATTTATTTATTTTTCTAAATTAGTCCTTCTCATTTACATACATCACAATTTTGTGACCGACAAAAAATAAAATTAACTTGAAGTTTAAATGAATTCATTTGACACATTTTCAAATTTAATACTATATTGGTTTATTCCATTATGCTAGGAATAAAAAGTACAGTCTTAAATAATTTAAGCAAACTATAAGTACATATATAATTAAGATTAATTTTTTCATTAATTACAAAAAATTCATACTGTCAGTGACAAATTTAGATAAAGACTATATGTCGAGATCTAAATAACCATGCATAAACATATATATATATATATATATATATATATATTAATTTTATACATATATTTCATAAGCCATTTTTGTGAATTCAATTTAATTATTTATTCTCTAGGTTACTGAGTTCAGGAATAGACTCGGAATTGATTGTATAACAATAGTAGTTGAAGGCTTGAGCAAAATACATCGAGCCCTGAAGAGTTAAGTAAACATATAATAATTATCCTGTTTATATGTGGAGGCCCCTCGAATAAAGGGCCTTCATCATGACTTTCGGCCCATGTTTTTTTTTTCACCACCACCACCACTTCCTACCTCTTTTATTTTTAAAAAATGATATACATATTAATAAATATTTAACGAAATTATATTACGATCAACGTAAAATTGTATGCCATAAGATAAAATAAAATTATAGTAGAATACTTTTAAATCCATACTTATCTCATATATGCACTTACGTCACAATCATAATTTGACTGATAACTGTTATAATGTATAGCATGATTTTTTATCTTTTGATCACTTTTTGTGCCCCTCAACACTATGTCCAATTTATATGTGTAATTTTACTATTCCCTCCGTTTTCAAAATTAAAATATATGTTGGTAAAATAATTAATTTAAAACTATTAAATAGTATAATATTTTCATTTTATTATTACTACTACGTTTTTTTTTTATTTTGAGAATCATATTAATGTTACCAAATTTTTCGTTAATATTAGAAATACATTTGAGTGCATTAAATTATTTGTAAAAGTCATAATAAGTAATTATTTAAAACAATGGGACATAAGAAAAAGAAAAAGAAATGTTCCACTCCATGTATAGAGAGGGATTTGATTAAGTTAATAGATGACCCACTACTTAAGTGCAATTATTGACAATCAGTTAACCTAAGTTTAGCAGACCTGTTACTGTTTATGACAACATAGAGGAATTTTTTTATATTTAAGAAGATAATAGAGTCTCTCTTAAAAGGTTGGTAGTGGCAGTGCCGCAGTGGTAGTGTTAGTGTTACCTTTTTCAATGGCTAGTACATCTATTAGGAATTATGATAATACCTCTGTCTCATCTCTTTATAAAGGAGGTTATTATATTATGAAGTGAGAAAAATAAAAATAGCCGTCACTCGAGATTCTTTCACAATTTTCTCCTCCTTTTATCTTTACAAATTTGATTTTATTATATTTTATTAAGATAATTTAATTTTTCATTCTATTATCAAAAATAAATAAAACTCATACTATATTCTTACATAATTACACAAACAATCATTCAGATTAATTTTGATAAAGGTATTATGGGAGGTTATCAGATAAAATTGTTGTGAAATACTAATATTTTATTAAGTCGAAATTCTCTTCGTACTAAAAATGGAGATAATAGGCAAATAATTACCTAATTAAATGAATAATTACTTACAACTATGAGATCATCAAGAACTTTTTGTAGCACGTGCAATTACAATCTATTTAAGTTGTAATAATAAAAAATAATGTTTGTTTTCTCTCTCTTTTTTTTGGGTACCTCCATTAAGTTAAACGAAAAAGTTATTATTTATATATTTATTTATTTGCTAATTTTTCGTCAAACAAGATTACTGATAAAAATCCCATCCCATTATAAAAAATAAAAAAAATAGCGTTTATTTCCGCGCCCATATTAAAATCAAAAATGGAAAACCCTCAACACTGATCCTATCTAATATCTATCTATCGCCATCAAATCTCCCCTTCCAGTTCCTTCTCACTCTCTTTCTTTGTATACAGACTCTCTCAACAACAATTGAACCATGGAAGACGACCAGAAGGTTCTAGATCTCGTCAAAGAACTAGTCAACCGCTTGCTCAATTCTCACTCGGATCCACATCACTCAAACCCTAATAACTACCAACAGGATCTCAAGTATGCGGTCCGCATTTTATCCAGCCGAATGACGCCGTCGATTGCCGCCGACGAAGCCGCCATGGCTGAGGCTATCAAGCGCCAGCTGGCCACCCAAGGTAAATCCTCCGATGCCCTCACTTTTGCCGATCTATATTCCAAATTCGCTTCTAAAACTGGCCCCGGAAGTGTAAATAACAAGTGGGCTGTCCTTTATTTGCTCAAAGCCATATCTGAAGATAGAAAAAACCGTAGTAATAGATCCGATTCTAGAGTATCCAATGCATTCTTACTGCCGGCGTTGTTTGATGCTGAGAATTCTAGGGGTTTTAAAGAAAAATCTAAAATTAGGGAAAAGTTAGAAAAGCATGATAATTCAAGATTCCTGAGAAATGGGGAAGCTGTAGAAAAGGGTTGGAATGGTGGGATTTTGTTGGTTTCCAAGGACCCGGAGAATATTCGTGAAATGGCTTATAGGGAATTTGCGAATTTGCTAAAGGAAGAGAATGAGGTTTCTGAGGAGGTTTTAGTGAGGGATGTGTTGTATGCTTGCCAAGGGATTGATGGGAGGTATGTGAAATTTGAAAAGAGTGTTGATGGATATGTGTTGCCAGATTCAGTTATAGTTCCAAGAGCTACTAGGACTATGGTTCGGAAACTTTGTGAGCTCGGGTGGTTGTTTAGGAAAGTTAAGGGGTACATTTCGGAGAGTATGGATAGGTTTCCAGCTGAAGATGTTGGAACTGTTGGGCAAGCCTTCTGTTCTGCACTGCAAGATGAGCTTACTGAGTATTATAAGTTGTTGGCTGTGCTTGAAGCTCAATCGATGAATCCGATTCCCTTGGTCTCAGATAGCGCGAGTTCAGGGAATTATCTTTCTCTTAGGAGACTGTCAGTGTGGTTTGCCGAGCCAATGGTGAAGATGAGGCTAATGGCTGTTCTTGTTGACAGTTGTAAGGTTCTAAAGGGTGGCGCAATGGCTGGGGCGATTCACATGCACGCACAGCATGGCGACCCTCTTGTGCATGATTTCATGAAACGATTACTTCGTCAAGTGTGTTCTCCTCTTTTTGAGATGGTGAGGAGTTGGGTTTTAGAAGGGGAGCTTGAAGATATTTATACGGAGTTCTTTGTCTTGGGTCAGCCTGTAAAAGCTGAATCTCTATGGAGAGAAGGTTACAGGCTCCATGCTGCAATGATTCCTTCATTTATCTCACAGTCTCTTGCTCATTGCATTTTAAGGACCGGGAAGTCTATTAATTTCCTTCGTGTTTGTTGTGAGGATCGTAGTTGGGCTGACGCTGCAACAGAAGCTGCAGCTGCCACTGGGACCACCACCAGGAGAGGGGGTCTTGGTTATGGTGAAACTGATGCACTTGAATCTTTGGTTACTGAAGCAGCAAAGAGAATAGATAAGCATTTGATGGATGTTGTGTACAAGCAGTACAAGTTCAAAGAACATTGCCTTGCAATTAAGCGTTATTTACTGCTCGGGCAAGGTGATTTTGTTCAGTACTTAATGGATATTGTTGGGCCTGAGCTCTCTGAGCCTGCTAATACCATCAGCTCGTTCAAGCTTGCAGGGTTGTTGGAGAGTGCAGTCAGGTCGTCCAATGCGCAGTATGACGATCCTGACATACTGGATAGATTGAGGGTCAAAATGATGCCACATAACACTGGAGATAGGGGGTGGGATGTCTTTTCTTTGGAATACGATGCAAGAGTTCCACTAAATACTGTATTTACAGAGTCAGTCATGGCAAAGTATCTCAGAATCTTTAATTTCTTGTGGAAGCTTAGAAGGGTAGAGCATGCACTTATTGGTGCGTGGAAGACGATGAAACCAAATTCTATTGCTTCTCATTTCTTCTCTAAGTTGCCACAAGCTGTTAAGTTGCAGTTGATTTTGGCTTCGAGGCGATGCCAAGTACTATGGGATGAAATGAATCATTTTATTACAAATTTGCAATACTATATCATGTTTGAAGTCCTAGAGGTGTCATGGTCTAACTTTTTAAATGAAATGGAAGTAGCTAAAGATCTTGATGATCTACTTGCAGCACATGAGAAATATCTCCATTCAATTTTTGAAAAGTCCCTCCTTGGAGAGAGGTCACAAGCCCTTTATAAGACTCTCTTTGAGTTGTTTGACCTAATATTGAGATTCCGTAGTCATGCAGATCGGTTGTATGAAGGTGTTAATGAGTTGCAAGCAAGGTATTATCTTTTATTACGGCCATTTTATTTTTCATGATAAAATTGTAATAAACCAAAACTTTTGTCCTGTTCGGTTACCTTACCTCATTGCTATGAATCGCAGAACTGCGGATTCTTCTTTACCTTCTCGAGACATGAGCAAGAGGCGTTCAAATAATAAAACTTCAGAACCTGGGTCATGGCTTGGTGAAGGCAGGAAGGCCATCACACAACGTGCTGGTGAATTTCTTCGGAATACAGGACAAGATATTGATGCAATTGCAAAGGAATATTCATCACTCTTTGAAGGGTTCATTTTGCAATTGCCTGTGCAACAACATGTTGATTTGAAGTTCCTCATGTTTCGGCTTGACTTCACAGAATTCTACAGCCGTGCATCTTAGAGTAGGAAGAAAGCTGTCGAGTAGAGGACTTGGGTTCAAGTTTTGACATTCTAACTGCTGATGTGTGTCCCAATTCATCAAATGCAGCCCGACAATCATGCCATGGCTATCTGACTCATGGACCTAACAACAGTTTGTAAATGATTGCTTGTTTTTAGGTATTAAAATTGGCTTCTTGTTCTTTCACTTCAATTTCTGAATCCTTCTTTTGAAGCATTCTATCCCTGTTCTGACACCTGTATCTTTTTTACCCTTTAGGTGGAATTTGCTTGTTTTGGTATGGCGGTGTGTGCTTGGAATTACTTATGGTTGAGGTAAATGTTATACTGACCTATATAAAAAAAAGAAGGTATACTGCTGTCACAAAATCATTGTGTCCATACAGAAATGCATGCATTTTGTATTTGGTGGGCGACTGATTATTTGAGCTGGTAATCTGCTCTTGTAAGCTGTCAAATTGAGCTTTATATATCTGTAATGCTGTTCGTCATTCTCAGTGATTAGTAGTGAGCGTCTTAAGTTTCATTTTCTTTCCCCATTCACTGCCTTGAGCAACTTTTGTAACATTTTATATATTTGGCTTAATGATATATAATCGCGTGCCGATTGTTCAATTGCATTTTCATTCTATAACTCTTGGCTATAACTCCACCCGCCCATGCACACCTGCACACGCAAGATATAAGGGGGTGGGAAAGAAAAGCCCAACCTTATATACCACTAATTTTATGAGCAGTGTGAACGATTAATGCTGCAATTTTCTGGACCTACTTTATATTAGTTTCCTATGGAAATGTCTCTCTTCACTTATATCTTCTAGTTACTATGAGATCCATTTCCAAATCTCAGTGTGTCAGCAAGTACTGTATCACACCAGATTTGTTTACTGACATCAACTATCTTTTAAATTTTTCCTTGGATTGTATGTGGTATGCACCTCTCCCCTTCTGTTTTCAGTTTATAAGAATGACAAAAGAATCTGGAGTAGTTGGTTAAATTCGTTTGATTTGGACTTACTATGTCATAATAACTGAGGCACGTATATCAAGCATCAACCTTTTGTATAATTTTTCATGAGAATTAAAAATCCAATGCTTCATGTCCTAAAAAACCAACAATCCAATGCCTTCTCCCTTTTATACTCGTCATATCCCTTGGAAGACTACTGTGCCATGCTGTTAATGTGTATTTTGGGCCGGCTAGAGTAAACAAAGGTTCGGCTCAAGCTCGTTTATTAACTAATTGAGTTCGAACAATTATTATATTAGTTGTTTGTTAAAGGAGTCGAGCTCAAGTCTGACTCGTTCCCAAAAACAAAAACTCATGTTCGAGATTGGATCGTCTAAGGCTCGAAAAGATGAGGTATTATAGGCTCCGCTTGTTTGAGCTTTAATAATAAATTACTTTTTATTTTTATAAATATAAATATTAAGCTTATTATTTCACTCCTTTATTATCTTTTTATATTTTTGTTTGTGTGTAATAACTGCCAGTTAATTCATTATTCACTCAACGTGTTAAGTAACTTCACCTTAACTGACACATGTATTCAACATTCATACCTTATAACTTAATCAAAACAATTTGCTTCCTAGCATGCAATCTCAATTAAAGAAATTTTATCTAGAAGCTAAATTGATCATCTGATTTTTATTCTCATTAATATTCTGTTCTTTTTAATTTATTCCTCGTGTCAATGGTTTGTCATTGATAATTGCTAATAATTTTGTTGGCTTGCCATTCCTGGATTTATTTTTATGGTGAAAATATTTGAAATAGTTTTTTCAACAAATATAATAATTTTAATTAGCAATACATTTCATCATGGTGACTATTGCTGTTACTTATTACAGGATAGAAAGAGAGTGCTGTAATTTTAAAGGTAAATGTATTTTCGGACAAAAATCGCATATGTGCGTGTTATACTATGTTTTAACATAAAAATTATAAATACATATTACTCCCTCTGTTCCTAAAAGATTGTCGTTTTAGAAAGTAATTTTTGTTTCAAAAAGATTGACGTTTTGAGTTTATCAATGCAAATGGAGTAATTTTTTCCAACTTTACCCTTATTTAAAGTTCTCATAGTTAATGATTTTTCTCAAAAAAATACAAAACCCTTCTTGATTGTTGAAATGTCTTTACAAATCTCTTCCCTTCCCAATACTTCTTCTTCATAATCTCATGGTTGGTAGTATACTCTTTTTTGGAATCTACAAAGTTAATAATTAGTTGAGATAATTAAAACAAGGGTAATATAGTATTTTTCATAAAGAGTAGTTGCATTCCTTAATCTACGTGAATTAACCTTAAACGATAATCTTTTAGGAACAGAGGGAGTACTATTTTAGAAGATATGTAAAAGATGTAGTACGACTGTTTAAGTATACTTTTTCATTTTTTTACTTTCAATTTTGTCTCATCATTATTAGGTCTCATGTCATGTCATGTCCGGTTTAGTTTAGTGTGGTCGTGAGTAAGGGTGTAAATGAACCGAGTCGAGTCGGATATTGAGTTGTTCAGATTTAATTCACAAAATTTATCGAGTATAAAATAAGACTTGATTGAGGTTCATTTAACTACCGAATCGAGCACGATCTTGAATCGAGTCCAAGTAATTTGAACTTTTCGAACGAATATGATCCGAGTCTCAATAGAAAATTATAATTTGAGGAGGTTGGAATAATTTGTTGAACTTTAAAATTTGCTCATATTTGAATCATTTATATTTTGAGTCCAGCTCGAATCGAATACGAATCGAGCCCGAACTGTTTGCTCATTTTACAACTTTAGTTGTGGGTGTGTCATGTACGTTAAATGTAAATTTATTAATATTAAAATTTAAAAAATTAAATGTTAAAATTTATTTGTAATTATATTATTTCCCTCCAAGATTAAAATGGGACATTAAAAAAAATCTCAAACTCAATCAAATCTATAACTCTCTCATATATAATTGTGTTAGTAGTATTTATTAAATCGCAACACGACCCAATATAAAATTGGAGAGACCGGATCGGTTCCCCTAGTCCATCCTGGATCCGAAAGCCGGTGTAAAAGTCTAATAAAATAATACTACTACTACACTATATAAAAAACAATAAAAAGAGAGCGGTGGGGGCCGAAAGTTTGGAGAACAGAGAGAGTTGGAAACACAAGAACGATGAAGAAGAAAGGTCCGGCGGAGGAGGCGGTGGCGGTGGCGCCAAAAGTTCATCGGAACGGCCACCCTCCTCCCAATCCTCCCCCAACCGACCGTCCAGTCCGCGTCTACGCCGACGGGATCTACGATCTCTTCCATTTCGGCCACGCCGGATCCCTCGAGCAAGCCAAAAAATCCTTCCCAAACACCTACTTGCTCGTCGGATGCTGCAACGACGAGATCACCCACAAATTCAAAGGCAAAACCGTGATGACCGAATCGGAGCGATACGAATCTCTCCGCCACTGCAAATGGGTCGACGAAGTCATCCCGGATGCTCCGTGGGTCCTCTCTAACGAATTCCTCGATAAGCACAAAATCGATTTCGTGGCCCACGATTCTCTCCCTTACGCCGATGCTAGCGGAGCTGCAAATGATGTTTACGATTTTGTCAAATCAATCGGTAAATTTAAAGAAACGAAAAGGACTGATGGGATTTCTACGTCGGATATTATTATGAGGATTGTGAAAGATTACAATCAGTATGTGATTCGGAATTTGGATCGGGGGTATTCGAGAAAGGAGCTCGGGGTTAGCTATGTGAAGGAAAAGAGGTTGAGGGTGAATATGAGATTGATGAAGATTCAGGAGAAAGTGAAGGAGCAGCAAGAGAAAGTTGGGGAAAAGATTCACACGGTGGCGAAAACGGCGGAGATGCATCGGAATGAGTGGGTGGAGAACGCTGATCGGTGGGTTGCCGGATTTTTGGAGATGTTTGAGGAAGGTTGCCACAAAATGGGTACGGCGATCCGGGATCGGATCCAGGAGAGGCTGAGAAGGCAACAGGGTGCAGGAATGCTGACCAATGGCCGTGAGGATGAGGATGAGGATGAGGATGATGAAGAGTATTATTATGAGTATTTTGATGACGATGATGGGGATGAGGAATATTATGATGAAGAAGAATCCAGTGGAGAAGAAGAAAAAAGGAAATGAATGTGGTTGTTTTGTTGGTTAGTTATCTGAAGCAGTATTGTAAGTAGAATATTTGATTGGTGTGATTTCCGTTATGAGCATTAGATTTTTTTGTTTCAAAGCGAGATTTATTTTACTTTTCGTGTTTTTTTTTTCCTTGATGATTTGATTTTGTAATTTATGCCAGATGAATTTAATACGATGCAATCTAGCAGTGCTTTTTTGGTCTATATGCAATATGTTCAACAGATCCATATCATGCATAACTAAGACAAAGGCCTTCAAAAGATGTTGTTTAATTGTAATGTTAGTGTAGTTGATTTAAAAAATGAGACAAGTGGTGTGGTGTGGTGTGGTGTTTGAAAAGAAGAGGGAGAGAAACACCAGAAATCTATTTATACACTCAAATGATCAGGTAGTAATGTATAATGGATCCTACCAATCGCTATTTTTTATGGTTTTGGTCCTGGTCCATCTAATAAGAGTAATTCCACCAAAAGAAGTACCCATTTTGGTGCACAGCACAGGACAGGAGTTGCATTAAGTTCCCGGAAAGAAATGCTACTTATTAAGCAAGAGCAATCCTAGTAATTTAAGTTAAGCAACTACTGCATGCAGGCGCATGCATACATAGGGGAGTATGGACTGGACGGACATGTGAAGAAAGAAACCTGGTTTTGTTTCTCATTGCAGGTTTGATCATCACTTATGTTTAAACCAAATAGAAAAGGGGAGGGAGAAGTACGATATTTTGTATTTTACTTTTTACGTGGCGGCAGACGTTGTTCAAAAATGGTTTGGTTGGTAATCAGGAAGGAAGGTACTAGTTACTAATAAAATCCCATAGGGTTGTTGCTCATCATGAAAACCGAAATTCATAGACGCCAGGATTTTTACCCGTGTCTAAAGATTTGATGTAAATTGCCACCTTGTCTGTTAGAATTTTTATCTTCTGCCGAAAAAAATAAAAGCGAGATTTGTACGTACATACATGTGTTGTGAAATTAACAGATGAGACAATCAAGCGTGTTTTGTAGAAGATGTCTTCAATTAAGCCAACAAAAGAGTTTATTTGTGATTGATTTTAGGAATTTCTTAATATGTGTGCTAGCCACACAGTTCAAGAAAATATTCTCATGAGTTGTGTGCATATTCATTTGAACTTGTGCAAATGCAAAAATTAAGGGAATATGCACACAGTTCAAAAGAATATTTCCTTGAACTGTGTGCTTAGCATATGCCCCTTAAGGCACATGTTAAGAGAACCCTGATTTTACTACGTAGTTAATGCAATCCCATGAGCCTGTTGTATCAAGTAGCCCCAAGTTTTCTTTCGTTTTTCTTATTTGTCTTGTTTCCATTTATCTTTCACTTAATTAAATTAAATATACTCTACAAATTTATTTAAAAAATTATTTCTCAAGTCCCCTTACAAAAGTTACACAATTAATTATCATGCTTTGCCCGAGAGTTGCCAAAGTCTAAATAATACATACAATTATAATTATCATATATTACTTAAAAATATTGTCACTCTTAATTATCATATTTATTACTTTTAAAATTTATTAATTATGAATTTAAAATTTTAGAAAGTAACTTTAAAAGTCGAGATCTATTTTTAGTGAGAGTAAATATTACAGCGTAAAACAATAATAATACTGCTACTAATTACACTAAACAAGCCAGAGTTTAATGTTTTCATAAGAAAACAAAATAATAATAATAATAATAACAACAATAATAATAAAAATAATAATAATAATAAAAAGCCAGTGTTCTAGGTCCTTCTACCTAATATAATAATAATAATAAAAGCCAGTGTTCTAGATCCTTCTACCTTGAGAATCCTCCAGTCTCTCTCTCTCCTTCTTTACCTGTGTTGTGTTGCTTCTCCCTCAAACGCACCCACACATATTTTCTCCCCTGCGTTTCTCACAGCTCTACCTATTCAATCACCCAAAAAAAAATAAAAAAAATCCAAACTTTATCTCTCTCTTAAATGGCGAAATACGGAGAAGGTGACAAGAGGTGGATCGTTGAGGACAGACCAGACGGAGCTAACGTCCACAACTGGCACTGGGCGGAGACCGATTGCCTCGAATGGTCTCGCAATCTCTTGTCCAAGCTTCTCTCCGACCAAACAGTCCTTAATGGCGAAGGCAATTTGTTCATCAAGACCAAGAAAGTTGAAAAAGTTGAAGGTGAAGCCTATGTCAATGTCCGCAAGGGAAAAATCATACCAGGCTACGAAATCAGCTTGACCCTCTCTTGGGGAGGCGAAGCCAAAGATTCTGATAACAAATCGCTTCTAGTCGTCGATGGATTGGTCGAAATTCCCTATATTTCCGATGAAAACGCCGATGAAGATCCGGAAATTAGGGTTATTGTGAAGGACGAGGGTCCAATTGGGAAACGATTGAAAGATGCGTTTTTGGCCAAGGGGAAAGAGTTTGTGTATGAGAAAGTTAGGGTTTATGTTAGTGCTATGGCAAAAGGGGGGCCGGCGAAGGATGAATTGGAGGTGAAGAAGGTGAGTGGTAACAATAATGTGCAGGAGAAGAAGACTGTGGCAGCTGCACCGGTGGCAGCTCCTGTGAAGAAGGAAGTGAAGGAGAAGAAGAAAGAGGGGTTTAAGACGATAAAGATGAGTGAGAAGTTTAGTTGTAGGGCGAAGGATATGTTTGAGATATTGATGGATGAGAATAGGTGGAAGGGTTTTACTCAGAGTAATGCAAAGATTAGTAAGGAGGTCGGTGGGGAGTTTATGATTTTTGATGGGTCTGTTACAGGGACCAATGTGGAGCTGCAAGAGGGCAAATTGATTGTGCAGAAGTGGAGGTTTGGAAATTGGCCTGATGGCATTCAATCAACGGTATACCACCTTGTTTCATGCATATTAATTATATGCTTTGCTTATGTTTGTGCTGTTACTTATATGAGCATATATATTTTGGTTATTCATGGCAATCACTTGATGATGTGAAATGTCTTTACTTTTGTGGTCTAATCGTCAGTTTTTGTGGCATGTGGTTTGTATGTGCTAACATTTATAGTAAAAAATGATAGCTAAAAATTGTTGCTTTATGCACATATCTATACACATTCATATAGATATACATTTGTATATACATTGATAGATAAAAGCAAGCTCGTGTTTATGTGTATACCATTGGGCATGTGACACATTCAGTTTTTACTGGAACCTAGCGAGTAACGTTTGATGACACATCCTGTCGTTGGCTTGTTATTTCAAGATTAGTAAGCTCATGCATTTAATTAGTCATACAAGATTTATGTAATGAAATCTCTTTTATGTTGTTGGTTAGATAAGATGTTGGTGCAGTAATGTTGTTGCATATACATAGGTTTACAATCTGTTGTTGAGGTTTTGCTTTGTTAGCTAATGATGTTTGAATGGTTATTGTTACAGGTGCGACTAACATTGGATGAGCCCGAACCTGGGGTTACTGTTGTCAAGTTAACACAAACTGATATTCCAGAGGAAGACAGGTTGGTCTTCCATTAATAGAATTATCTTAGTTTTTCGTGGTCATTAATAACTTGCAATCTTGCATGATAATTTTGTAATTATATTGTGGTCATGCAGATATGGAAATTCAACTGTGGTGGAGAATACTGAGAGAGGATGGCGGGATCTCATCTTCAACAAGATACGGGCTGTTTTTGGTTTTGGAATATGATTTTCTTTTCTTTTTGAGGTTAGGTTCTATTTAAAATGTAGCATTATCACACATTTAAGATTTATCCATTTTGAGTCATGGATTAAATGTGAGGGTTTTATCGAGAGAACTGGATGTTGGTGTTGTAGTTAGCAGATAGGTCCACTTGGCTGAAGCCTTTGATGGATCAATTTTTATATCTCATGCTTCTTAATAACTGATTCTCCATTGAACTATTAAGCCTATTTGGAGTGGTTATGTTGTTATATTAAGAACTCTATGGTATGCCCTTGCTTCAGTTTTTTCTTTCTCTTGACAGTTGCAATTTGTGTTATGAATATTGAGTTCATTGCTGCAATATGGTTTCTAAATTTTGATATGATACTATGATTTACTGGTTGGATTTCACGCATCCTTAGTATCAGGGGCGGATCTAGACTTGGCCAGTGTAGGAAATTGCCTACAGTACTGGGTTTTTGAAAAAACAAAAATATTTTAGGGACAGTTTTAATATATATATTTTATATATTATGTACTTAGAGTATAGATATGTATATGTATAAATTTAGGAGATTAGATAAAAGTTTTTCAAATGATTTGATAAGAAAAAAGCGGAACTTTTACATTATATTCGTGTTTGGATATAAAAGAAAAGAATAAAAAACTTAAATTAGGATGGAAAAAATTACAAAATAAATAATTCTTCTTTTGTGTTGTTTGCAAGTTTAAAAAATTATTAAAAAAAAAAAACTTAACTTTTAAATAAGGATTATTAGTTTGCACTTATATTAAATTTTCTTGTGCATGATTATATATTAATATAGAGACTATTTGCAATTCTGTTGTTTATTTTTTTTCTTATTTGTCTCTTAAAAAAAACTCAAAAACAAGAGAAATTAGCATAAATTTAACTTTTTCATTCATTTTTTTTCCAATCCGTTTTAAAACTCTAAAACGCAATGTTATGACAAAGTAATTCATTAGCTGTTCTAGTATCATACTCTCACTACTAAATTCTTACTTAATATTAATTGTATATTAAAATATTTAAAATTATCCTAAAAAGTCTGTTTGAGAAATGAAATTTGGAATGGGAGAGAATATTGTATTTAATTTGTTTATTTCGTTCTAATGCTTTTAACTAATATATATTTTTTATAAATAAAAAATTATTTACAAAAAATAATTTCGCGTGCACTGAAATCAAATCTTGGATTTGCAACTGCTTAGTATTATTTAGTGCGCCACTGCTTAGTATCGTGAGAGTGTTATTGTTTCCATCGAGTTATAATAGGTCTTTAATTAGGATTGTTCACTATGGAGTACCTTGTGTTTCTTCAACTTATTACTTATCCCAATGTGTGATGGGACCCCCATTACTTACAAGAGTCTGATTTTCATAATTGATATAGCTACCAATTCTTATTACCTCTCAATACTATGTAATCTTCTATATTAGGATGGAATGTAAAAATTGGATTCTTTATTTAGTATTTCAAGCTTGATATGCTTGCAGATTTATAGCTTAGTTATAAACTTGTTTCTTCCGATATTTGAACTGCTAACAATGTTAGTCAATAGTTAAGTAGGATGCAAGGTCTATTCCTTCAGGTGAAATTGATAATGAACCTTCAAAAGGTTACTTATTTTATTTTATATGAAGGCTTTGTAAATAAAGAAAAATGTTCTATGGACTATTTGGTGCCTAGCTACTACAATTTCAAAGATTTGTAGGTTTGTGGGCAAGTTATTTTCACTCGAATGCCAGCTTCTTCTCTATTGTTTTCGATGGATTGAACAAATTCTTGTTAAAAAGAGGCTGGTCAGGGTTGATTGTGGAACACCATTTGGCTAATTTTGGTTATTTTTGCTTATAGGTAGGGAAGAATGTGAATAGTCCTTATATTGCGTTGACTCTTTATTTAATTATAGAGAAGAATATGAACAGCTGATTATAGCAAAGAATATAAAACAGCTTATGGAAGTGTAGGAGGGTAGTGATGGACGAACTACAAGATTTGTAATGCTCAAATTGTTAAGTGGTACTATTATGGTTGTTAAAAATTTTAGGCATTACATGTTCTGCTTGCATCTGGTTACTCGGCTGAACTTAGAAACTGCAATTATATTTTCCATTTTGAAAAGTGGATTTAATCGTGTTTTTGAAGGTATGCTTTTTGATATGAAATTGAGAAAGTTCACAAAAAAACAATTTTGGGGAGTGATAGAATTGCATATTTTTTGTCCATCTTCTAATTGTTGCATAAGGTGATATTTCTGCTTCTGAACCGGGCTTGCTTTATGTAATGAGAAACGATCCCATATATGCATGTCGAGGATCTGTATAGTGAAATGAGACATGGTTCATGGACAAGCTCTTTTTGGTTGATATGGATGGAGCTCATATAATGTTCCATGGTATGTTTATACCCAAAAAAAAAGAAAGAAAAAAAGAAAATGTTCGATGGTCAGATGGTTAAGCAGGTGTATTGCATTTGGTTGGTTAGGTAAGAGTAGGTTGTTATTACTGTCTTTCAGGTGTGTGTGTGTGTGTGTATATATATATATATATATATATATATATATATATATATAGAGAGAGAGAGAGAGAGAGAGAGAGAGAGAGGGAAGGTTATTATTAAGAGATGGAGGACATAACAATGTCTGGGTTACAATATAGTACACCTTTTGTTCAAAATATGGTCTTTGTTTTCACCCATTCTAGTTAGCACACATTATGTGTGTGACATTATGTGTGTGTCTGCAAGGAAAAAACCGCAAAGCAATTAATTAGTGAGAAGATAATTTATGAAGAAAGAGAAATTAGAAGATACTAGTATAATACGAATGATAAACATTACTCCCTATGTTCCAGCCACCGAGGATAAAAGATTTTTATTATTAAATTGATCATTTTCAAAATAATAGATTTTATGTAATAAATTTTATTATTTTTTTTATATATATCAAAAGCTTATAAATATTATAAACTACGTACAATTTAGTACTAATTTCAATGTTTGTCTTTTTAAAAATCAAAATATGTGTTTAATTATTAACTTTAAGAATGATAAATTTGATCACAAAATTCAATAAAGAATTTTTATTTTAGTACAAAGAATATCCTTTTAAACTCAAGAAGAAAAATGTGACAATTTGAAGAAACGATTCTTTTTCTCTCTCCATTAATAATATTGATGAGTATTGTAACACCTCAGTCCTATATGTGTATATAAGAATTCTAACTGCAATCATTAATACATTCAGTTATGAACTTTTGGATGAGTTTGTGGTGGACTAAGAATAGAGTGTAAATAAATTGAGTTGAATCGAATATTGAGTTACTTAGATTTGGTTCATAAAATTTATAGAGTATGAAATAAGGTTTGATTGAAGCTCGTTTAGCTACCGAGTCGAACACAATCTCGAATCAAGTTCGACCAATTTGAACTTTTTAAACTAATATGATCCTCATTAATAGAAAATTTCAATTTGAAAAGGTTCGAATAATTTATCGAACTTTAAACTTTCCTCATATTTGAATCGTTTATATTTCGAGTCGAGCTCAAATCGAACTTTTAGTCGAGCGAGTATGAATCAAGCTCGAATCGTTTGGTTCATTTTACAGCATTCGCCAAGATGACCTAAGAAGATATTATTGGGCTAGTGATTTAAGGTTTTCTTTGGATGACTTTAATTCGATTCGAATTTGAAATTTGACCTGAAATTTATTATGGACTCAAAATTTGATCGAGATTCTTACATACAGTATCATATGCTTTTATTTGCTTTACTCCCATCCATTCCTAAAATTTATAGTTTTAAATTATTTCACCCGTAAATGATTGGAGGATGAACAGATTTTGCAACTAGGTTTAATGTCTAAAATCATCTCAAATAAATTATTATTACAATTTATTTGAAATAATTTCCTATGAATAGAAATAAACACGAGGTGATATTTTTAAAAAAGTTACTGAGAGCGTGCAAATAGAAAGCGAAGTAAGGAATTGATGAATGATGATGAAAGCTGTGGCATGCTTGTCTGGTTTGAGTATTGGCGTGTATGAATGGAGTATGTATGGAATTAAGTAATTTAATTTACTAATTGAGTTAGTTTAGTTGTTCTTGGATAATCTAATATTACCCTTGACGGATTAAATTATGCTTAATGGAGGAACAGGAACAGGAACAGGAACAGGTGTCTCATGCATTGCCATGCGACTCATCTTTTACATGTTACAATAATATTGTGGTTGATTGTCCCCACACTAATTAATTAATTAAACTCACAACTTTACTAATTACTTTAATTCGTTAACGCATAGCTCATCAGGTCACCAATAAAAGGAGTTCCTGGCCATCCAATTATATATATATATATATATAACCGATCAATAGCATACCTTTATGAGTTTTGGGACTATTAGATCCCAATTTTCATATCACCAATTGTATATATTTATATTTTCTTTTTATTGTGAAATACTTCATCCGTCACAAATTAATTGTTCAATTTTGACTTTTTTAAGTCAAATTGACTATTTTTAGAATTAATAATTAAGCATATATAAATATATTTCTAAAATTATAAAAACTGGGGTTAGTAATAAATTATATATAGTTTCTTTTGGTTATAATCTTTTCACCTATATTTTAGCAAAAATAGTAAAAAGATTAGTTTTAAAAACGGTCAATTTGACTTTAAAAAGTCAAAACTGAGTAATTAATTTGGGACGGAGGAAGTATTTAGTTTATTTTTTTATTTTTTTTATTATAGATTATTGGAGTTATACAAATACATTCATCCATGTTCGGAAACTTGGTACTTTTGTTTTGTGTTGCCATGTACGTACTTGAGGACGAACAGCCTGGCGTTTCAAGGTGATGGTTTGTTTTCATCTCATAATCTTAGGTTCTTTTTTCGGATTTTCTATGCATCAGATTTTTTATTCTATATGCATTGCTTTAATAAAGTTTTTGACTCTTTTTTTCTCACTAAATATATATTTAAATCAAAATACTAAATTAAAGTAATAATTAGTGCTTAGCCCTTTTTTTATTTATTATTATTATACATAATCATATATTTTGAGTTTATCTTTCATCAAAATCAAATCGACATAAATACTACGTAACAAAATTAAATTTTTATAAATTCTTTCTAGTTTTCTTCGTAACCACTATTCCCTTCCCGCCTAATTTTCTTTGTCAAAATTTAATTTCTTAGTACTTTTAAAATGTAAATTTATTTAAATTATAAATATAGAGAAATAATTACGTAAAATAACGCGATATATTTAGAAGTACAAATATACTTTAAACACTATACATCAACACTTAAAAATATTAAATTGAATAAGCCCTATAACTTAAGCCTAAGCCTGTGACAAGGTTAACCCTACATTGATGTGCGTAGGACGTAGGGCATGATTATCACATTTCTTTCATTATTTTCAATTTTTCCTCCTAAAAATATAATCACAAACACGCCCCTTCCAAGTTTCAAAAGTCAAAACAATTGCTATTTCTCGGAGCTCTTTAAGCTTTTCTTTTTTCTGTGCCAATATTAACCTTTCACAAATTATCAAAAACATCTTTTGCTTTTATGAATAATAATACTCCCTAATTACTTTCTTTAATTTACAAATATGTAGAGGATACAATTACCGTTTGATAATTCCTAAATCGTACAAAATAATTTGTTAAGTGCCATCAACACTTGTCCACATCAAAACAACTTTTAGGTAAATTTGGAATGTCTTTAGCTTGAGGGAGACGGAAACTTTCCACAAAAAAAAACCATTATACAATAATTGAAAATAATATTTAGTGTAACAAAGATAATTTATCTGATGTATATATCATCCAAAATAATTTAATTTAGATTAATCAGTAACATATTTGTAAATATGTGTATTTAAGTTTATTTATATTTATTGATTGTCATTATATTTAAATATCTACCCCTTATAAATTTAACGTACGTCGTTTTAAGTGATACTCTAGATAAATAACTTACTAAGAGACCAGATGTTATATCTTCATTGGTCTCTTATTTAACAATTCATTTTGTACTCCAAAGGCTATAAGTCTATTAATTACAAAAATATATAATTAGTAATAAAGCCTGAGTATTCAAAGTTTGAATTAGTTTTTATTTTGACTGAGTATTCAAAGTTTGAATTTTGTATTTTCAGTTTCATTATTTTTAAGAGTTAGTTTAGGAAGCTACTGTATTTGAATTATTTTAAAACTCATTTGTAATTTATAAAAAATGATCAATGAATAACTTAGAAGGTGGGCCTTTATTTTCCTTCTCTATCTTCTACTCTTCACCTCTATGTATTAATTAGTAATAGATACATTCAAGAAACATTAATCTCATATCAAGACAAATAATGAGAAAATGGATTTATTGGGTTTGTGTATATTAATTTTTGGAATTAAACCTATACATAAGAAATTCATGAAACCCTATTAAGGAAAAATAAAAAAAATAAGGAAAAATAAAAAAGTTTATCACCCTCGCTTCTTCGCATGGCAAACAAAGCATAGCCGTGGACGTGTTCCAAGACATTCCAAAATTACCTAAAAGTTGATTTGTTCTGAGACGTGGTATTTTAATTTTTAAAAACGTAATATGAGATATGTTACATTAATAATTTATAAAATAACTTGTGTCTCTAAGATTATTTTTTATTCTAACAGAGTAGAGAAGGGGGCATGTATAGTAATTAGCATAGGCGGCCTATTTCTTCCCCAAATTAACGCGTGAAGGACAAAAATTGTTGATTGGTTGGATTCACAAAATTTCTAAATTTGTGGGTGTGGCCTTTTTTGTCCCCAATGACTTTAAGGTGCCCAGTCGGTGGAAAAAAAGATTGGTTGGCACTAGCCAAAGTTAGACGGGACCCTACTATTGAATTGAATTTAATTTAATGGACCTACCCCCATTTCATTCCAACGGCACCTCATCTCTTTTCTATTTTTTTTTTTTCCTAGTCTGTTTAGTCACAAATTTCTCCCCTCCATTCAGAAAGGTGGGGTTCAATTCCGTTCGAGAATTTTTTGAATTTATTAAATATCTCATTCACATTTGATGAGAAATAAATTTTGTTTATTGTTGTTCACTTAATTACTTATTGTGTTGTCACATGGCTTGCAGAAATATATAAAATTCAAAAGATAGTTAACACTGTAAAGAAAAAGATAAGAGAACAATCACACAAAAACATAAGAGCATTAATGGGCATCTCTAACTGAATATGTTTTCATATTTATTATACGTTGAATTTATAGTTTCTCTGATTGAATTGAGTTTTTTCTCTCCCAATTCTTTCTTTTTAATGGATATGAATATGGTAGTAGCTTTATTTAATTATTGTGTAGATTTATTAAGATCAAAAAGTTTATGTTATGCACGGTTATTCACTAACTTGTAAAATGAAATTAATACTATGATTTATATTGCTGCAATTGTTTGTTCAACCTGCCAAGTATCACTAAGTGTATATTTCGTTACCGGCGTTTAGAGCGATTGGAGGTCCAAAGAAACGCACGACACTATTTTTGGAGCGTTGTATTTGGATTCAAAATGTAACGTTTGTGAATTAAATAAGTTGTATTTATGAGTTAAATAAGTTGTTTGTAAACGAACAAGATTCTCAACTGCATTTGATACATTTAGAACTTCCAAACGCTTCAAATGTTGGTAAACAAACAAGTACTAAGAGTTCGTTTGGCGGAACACTATAATTAAACTTAGAATTATTAAATTTTTGGAGGTACACTAAAAGTATTTTTAGTGAGTAGAGATTTTATTAAAAAAACACTTTTGGCATAAACTAAATTTATGTTTTTTGGAAAAGTATTTTGACCAAAATACAATTATAATTTTGTCCTTAACCTATTGAAGAAAAATTAAAAATCTAGACCCCACACTTGTGAATAATTTTATCTTTTATTTTTTCAAAAACACTTTTACAATTGTGTGACCATACACTATATAGTGACTGTTTGACAGAGTTGTGCGGTGTAATGCAGTGAAACAAGACACTTTTCATTATTATTATTTTGACAAAAGTGATTTTTTAAGAAAGTTGAAATAATGTTTGATTACATAAATTGTAAAAGTATTTTTAAAAATAATAATGACAAATTTAATGCAATTGCCTTTTTTTTCTTCTTTTTTTTACAATTTACGATTGTGTTCTTTTCAAAACTGTTTCAATCAAAAATATAAATTTTCCGTTTAAGCTAGTAATACTTTTGAACACAAAATTTACCCAGTAAAAATACTTTCAAAAAATTACCAAACACCAAAATATTTATATTTATGTTTTTTGTTTTAAATTTTTTTCAATCCACCCTAAAATTCTCCTAATTTTTTTAAAACTTTCTATTAAAGTATTTTTGTCAAAATACCCATTTAACGGAGTTGTACTATGTAATTGTGGTTACGTTTGTCTAAGAAAAATTGTAAGAACGTATGTCAAAAAAAGAGAGGAGAAATTTGATGTTTCAATTGCCTAATATTATTAAAAATATTGTCCAAAAATTATTTGACTCAGTTAAAGATATTTTATTATTAATTTTATCTATTCGTGGTTAATTTATTATTGTGAATTTAAGAGAATTGATATTTTCACAAGTAAATTTTATAGTTCCACATCCTCCTCCTCACATGAATAGTAAATGGAGTCTACCCTGATTGTGAGAGAGTGAGAGACTACCGTATAGAACTAACAATTTTATTTGTGAAGATATTAATCCTCTAATTTAAATGTGCAATAGTTACGATTATGATATAGATTTTTTTTAATTACATATGCAATAACTGTAGTGATTATGTGCCTATTTTTGAATCCCTTTGTGGCACATTCCTTGTAAATAATAGAAACTAATTACCAAACACCAAAATTGTTTATATTAATTTATTAATATTTTATATTATTTATTTCATAATCAATCTGTTATTTAATCTCATAAATTATATTTATTTGACAAAAGATTATAATCCAAATTAAAATGTGATATTATATTTTAAAATATAAAATAATTTTAAAAATGATAAAAAGTAATTCAAAAATTAAATAATAAAGTAATTATATAACAAAATATTTAAATAAAACAATACATTTTTACAACCAAACATGTAGCTAACTAAAATTATACTCCCCCCTCCTCCCTTTCTCAAAAGAATAAATACGAATACTTGGAAAATACGGTTCAACGATCGTACGGAAGTATATGGGGTTGCGGGCAACAGTCTGGTCAGAGCCCCCATTAACAAGGAAACTACTGCTACTTATACTGCCTCCTTCCCGATCTAAAATTAAATTAATGATATATTTTCAACATGATATTTTTTTAAAGTATAATTTCATATTTTAAAATATATTTCAAATATTATTTTAAAGTTTAATAATTACACTGTGATTCTAATCTTTAAATAATTAAAAATATTTTAATTTTAAAAGAAAAATAAATCTTTAATTTTAAATGAAAAGAATAATATATAAGGTGCAATAGTATTTGAAAAAAAATATATGAACCTCCCTCTTTTTCTTCTTCATATCCTTGATCTATTTTGATTGGTACCAAATTAGTAGTAGTTTGTATTGAACAAACGTATCTTTTTTTAATCTCTACTACATATAATATTATTAATTTATACTCCCTCCGTCCCAAATTAATTGCTCAATTTTGACTTTTTAAAGTCAAATTGACCATTTTTAAAATTAATCTTTTTACTATTTTTGCTAAAATATAGGTGAAGAGATTATAACCAAAAGAAAGTATATACAATTTATTACTAACCCCAATTTTTATAATTTTAGAAATATATTTATATATGCTTAATTATTAATTCTAAAAATAGTCAATTTGACTTAAAAAATTAAAACTGAGCAATTAATTTGGGACGGAGGGAGTATATAGTATTATTAATTTTTTTTATTTGTCAATGAAGTCTTGATCAAATAATTAAGACCGAAGACCTGTAACTTTTAGATCTCAAATTTCATCCCCCACACAATAACATAATTTTATAATGAAATGATAAAAAGAACTCTTTTCCATTTTATAGAAGAATTTAGTTCGAGATGGTGTAGTTTTAGTTAGCAACAATTTAGATGGGAAAAACTTTTAATTTTTTTGGGAATTATAGAATCACAATCTATTAGCAAATAAATCTAATTTTTTGACCATAAAAGTTGGCAACAAACAAGGCCTTAATTGTAAAGTAGCCATAATGGACTCTTAAAGTTATTCTCCTTACAATATAAATATAAATATCCCGGTCTTTACTTGAAACTCAAAGCTTCACCATCACCCACATCATATTCATCCTGGAAGTACTAACGCACCGTGGAGCGGTAAAATTTCTTCAAAGAAAATGATATGTCCATAAATATTTGATAAAGTTGAATTACAACTAACGTGAAAATGTATGCAATAAGATAAAATAAATTAAGTGAGACCCTTCTTAATTCTTTAAATTTTTTTACAATATATAACATGACTCTTTCTTCTAGCCCATTTTTACTGTGTTGTTTACATAACAATCAAAAGAAAATGAAGAGTTGCTGAAAGGTTTAACCAAAAAAAAAAAGGGTTACTGAGAGGGGGGAGGACTAAATGAAGATAAAAAGACCAATTTAAGAAAAAATTAGATTAAACTTGTTTAATAGTATTCTCTCCTTTTCATTATATATGATTTTTAAGATATAATCACACATATTAAAAAATCTTATTAATTCTAATGTTAGATAATTAATATTGATTTGAAATTTCATTATTACTCATGCAATAATTAATTACTTTTCCTCTTCTCTCTCAATTACTTTATTTTTTAGGGGTAAAGTACCAAATGATTAGTTTTTTCTCTTAAATATATATAAAACGTCTTAGGTTATGAATTTTATTTTTTGTTCTAAAATAACTTATATAAGGGAAAGGAGAGAGTATTTAGCAAAAAAATTAAAAAAAAATAAAGTAGAGAGAGGGGAAGTATCAAAATATGTGCTGGCACTGGCAGGATCCAAAAGACTATGAATAAAGGACAAAGTTAAAAATTAATAAGCCTGCTAACTATAGGCTATTGCCAAAGGAAAGGGTAGCCACGGCCCACAAGTTTTGGAGTTGATACATATGGCACTACTACTATTACTATTCCCTCCCCTATTTCGGTACTCACAAGAGACGCAATGCTGCTATTATTTATCCAGCTGGTAACCTTGTGCCTATGAGAGAATAAAATTAATGAAAAATAATAAGAAAAAAAAATAAAGAAAAAAGAGAAAGATAACGATAAGGGAAACTCGTTGTAACTATTAAGGTTGTTAATGGTCTAATCTTGTCGTATTACTGATCTGAATTCCACCCAATATTAATATTTTATTTTAATTATGGAGTATCAAAAAAGTATTTGTTTTAAAATTAAAAATATAATTTAATTTTTGAGATCAAACGACGACATATTAAATTTTAAATTAATATAAGTTTATTTAATTTTAATTGGTACAATTATTATAATTGTATAGTATATAACAAAAACTAATAATCACGAAATTTATTTTATTCTAAATTTTTATGAATCATACTAATTTTAAAGTTTAATATGTTATTTCAAAAATTAAATTATATTATTAATTTTAGAACGAAGAGAGTACTATTTAAGAAAAAGAGACTCACAATAATTATTAAGATTGTCATTTAGCCGGATTTTCCAATTTATGTTCAATCCTTTTAGCATTCTTTTCCAGTGATGTATTTAAGAATCAAAATTTAAAATTATTAAATTAATTTTAACAGGTATGACTCCTTTACAATTACAATACACTCTTTCCTCCAAAATTCATTCAATACATATATTTTTATTTATTTAATATCACATAAAGTTGTATATCAATTAAATTTTAATTAGATTCGGATTATTCGAACTCAAATCCATTTGTAATATTTTAAAAATATAAAATTATAAATACACTATATAATAACAGAGCTAGATTTTATTTATTAGTATTATTTGTGAGCCAAATTGTTTAATTTATTTTAAGGAGTATTTTATTTAGTAAAACTCTAGAAACAGAGTAATTATCATCGCCACTTTCCAGATGACAAAAGTCTTTTGTTCGTCGTCCATTTCAGTAAAACTTCTCTCTCTTAAAGACTCATCCCAAGTCCCAACATTGACAATCCCCTCTCTCTCTCCATTATCATTTGCTTTTTCTCTCTCTCTCCACTATAATTTCCTTTTCTCTCTCTCTGAATAGGAAGGAAATTTCTTGTTACTGGTTTATCTGCAGAACGCATATTTCCATCACATGGCAGATGCAACAAAGCATCATCTGCCCATCAATGGCGGAACTCTGATTTCAGACCTCAAATCTCTCTTATCTTTCCCAAGAGCTAAACGAACTGTTATTTTTGCTTATGGCTTCATGTTTGCTTTCATTGTATTCACTGTTTTCTTGGCCTTTAATCCTTCTACAGAATCTTCTTCTTCTTCGCCTTGGTTCTCAAACATCTTTACTGGCATCACAAGTATCTCTAGTACAAATTCTTCAACATCTGCACCGACAATTTCCTCTTCTGGGTCTAATGGATCTCAATTCTCTTCAATTATTTCTTACTTTTTCCCAAATTCTTCACAACCAACCAACATTACTAGATCTCAAAACACCACAACTGGAGCGCCCAAATTGAATAAAAATCCAACTATTGTGAAAAATCAGACCCAAAACAAAGATTTGCATGATAAAGTTGGAGTCTTTGAGCAAAATAAGACCAGAATTGAAGCTCCAAAATCTCCAGCAGAGGTGAAAAAGCAGACTCATGATAATAAAGATGAAGTTGGAGTCTTTAAGCCAAATCAGACCACAATTGAGGCTCCCAAAGCTCCAGTGGTGACAAATCTGACTGCAAATTCAGCTCCCAAGTCTTCCTCAGGAGGAAAAAATATTTCTGGGAATGGAGATAAAAGAATTGCAGAAAAGGGTGCCGTCACAAATTTAACTTCTCCTTTGTCCAAGAAACAGAGCAACGACACTCTTTTGGGTGTGTCGGCAAAGCCAGATAGTGAGAAATTGGTGGAGTCTTTGATCAAGTGTGATCTATTTCATGGGGAGTGGGTGAGAGATGATTCGTATCCGCTGTATAAACCAGGTTCTTGTTCACTTATTGATGAACAATTCAATTGTTTTCTTAATGGTCGGCCTGATAAAGGTTTTCAGCAGTATAAATGGAAGCCACAGAGTTGCACTTTACCCAGGTTTGTGACCGAATTCTAATTATTTCGTACTATACTTTTTTGGGTTTTTTTTTTCTTCGAAATTTTGCGTAATTGCACTTTCTGCTCTGTACTATTGTGATCTGTGTTGAAACTTAAAAAAAATTTCTGTCCATCTTTGAGTTTTTCTTATTTTAGTTGGTAAGTTTGGCCCCGAGTATATCAATCTTTTTATGCTCTATTTGGGACTTTAATGTGCTTAATTTATAACTTTGTTGTGTTTTGAATTTTGTGTTAATTTACTGTAACTGAACCATTATTTCTCGTATTGATTTGTATTATTGTTGTGAAATTGAGGTAAGTTTCAGTTCATCTTAAGCAATTTGTGGGTTGGTTCTGATGAAAATAGACTACATTAATTATCTAGTTTCTTTTTATTTAGCAAATTATTGATCTCGACATTGGGTATTTTCTGGCCATTTTTTGTAATTTTTTTTTATTATTAAACTATCAATGATCTTTCTAGGTTTCATATTTCACTTAACATTAATGCTCATGAACTTGTTTACAGGTTGAATGGAAGTCATATGTTGGAATTGTTGAGAGGAAAGCGATTGGTTTTTGTTGGCGATTCTCTCAATAGGAACATGTGGGAGTCTTTGATTTGTATTCTCAGAAACTCTGTGAAAGATCAAAGCAAGGTTTATGAAGCATCTGGCCGACACCATTTTCGGTCAGAAGCTTCGTATTCCTTTATATTTAAGGTAATTTTTTTAAATAGTCCTCTTTTCTTGGTATCCTAAATCATATATCAGGTTGTGTCCTTGTACATTATATAAGCTCACTATTATTATTTTTCTTGTTCTGGCCAGGATTATAATTGCACGGTGGAGTTTTTTGTATCTCCTTTCTTAGTTCAAGAATGGGAAGTGCCAGAGAAAGATGGATCAAGGCAGGAAACACTTCGGCTTGATAGAATAGGGATGTCCGCTGATAAATATAAAAGTGCGGACATTCTTATTTTCAACACCGGACACTGGTGGACTCATCCAAAAACTTCCCAAGGGTAAAGATATCCACTTGAATTTGGATATGTGACGTTACTATCTTACCTACTCTATAGTATAAGTTCAAATCCAAATAATAGAAACTAAACAACAATGAAATGTTGCAGGAGAGACTATTATCAAGAAGGGACACATGTTTATCATGAACTAAATGTTATTGAGGCATTTCGGAAAGCTTTAACAACATGGGCAAGATGGGTGGATGCCAATGTAAATCCTTTGAGGACTATGATTTTCTTCAGGGGATATTCAGCCTCTCATTTCAGGTAAAAGAGTTGATAGAAGGGACAATTCTAGTAATCATTGTTTGGCAGAGGTTTTTTTATTTTTTATTGTTTTTACAGGTGTCTCCTTAAATAAGAACAATATATTGGACAGGAATCCCGATATATAATAAGGATCTGTTTGTTTTATTGCGAAGCATTTTACATTGATTTCATCACAATTGACGCGCTCAGTTTAAAAATAAAAAAAAATTCAAACTTATCTAACTTGGAGTATTTGTCTTGTCAACAGAGGAGGGCAGTGGAATTCTGGTGGACAATGTGACCATGAAACTGAGCCAATAAAGAATGAGACATATCTCGCACAATATCCGCCCAAGATGAGAGTTCTGGAGAAAGTACTGAAAAATATGAAAACCCGAGTCTCTTATATGAATATCACAAGACTGACAGATTATCGGAAAGATGGTCATCCATCCATTTATAGGAAGCAAAATCTGTCAGAAGAGGAGAGAAAATCGCCGTCAAGAATCCAGGACTGCAGCCATTGGTGCCTCCCGGGTGTGCCGGACGCTTGGAATGAGCTTCTCTATGCAGAACTGTTAATTAAACAATACCAGAAGAAGAAGCAACAACAACAACAACAGAAAAGACAATAGGTAAACAAGCACATAAAAGAATGCTGTGTTTAGTAAAATACCGAGCGAGTTACATAGAATGTGCAATATAGTTTTTTCTTTTCTTTGTTCTCGGAAATATAAACATAAACAAGCATCCTGGACAAGATCCATGAAAGGGTGTTTTTCAAATTTTTATGCATTACAAATTATGAGAGATAGAGACAGGGAGAGGCATTTGTAACTAAAATTAACAATTGGAAGTCTCTCCGTGGACAAAATTTTCCCTTTCTAAGCCATCAAAGGTTGAATATTGTAAATTTTCAATTGTTTAGTTTCATTCCTAAAATAAAATAATGGGTGTAATTATTCTTTCTCATCCACGCACTTCTAGTTTTTTTTGTTCTTTATTAGTATTAGTTTGTTATGATTGGGTCAAGCTTTTGTATTTAGTATAGTACGGTATAGACTATTGTTTAGTATTTTAATGTCAAAGTCAGGTCATTACTTATTTAACAATTTCTTTTACGCAACTTGTACATTTATCAAACTAACTTTTAGTCAAATATCAATTGCTAGAATTGGGACTACATTGATTTATGATGACTCTTATTGTTTGCTTGTGACCATCATATTTATTTACAGGGTAATTTTAACATGTGCCATTAGGACACATGTTAAACACGTAGTTCAAGAGTATATTTTTTTGAACTGTGTGCATATTTTTTTAATTTCTGTATTTGCACCAAGTTCAAGGGAATATGCACACAGTTCAAGAGAATATACTCTTGAATTGTGTGTTTAGCATGTGCGGCAAATGTTAAGAAAATCCTTATTTATATTACTCCCTCTGTTCATAAAAGATTGTCGTTTTAGAGAGTAATTTTTGTTCCAAAAAGATTGACGTTTTGAGTTTATCAATGCAGATGGAGTAATTTTTTCCAACTTTACCCTTATTTAAAGTTCTCTTACTTAATGATTTTTCTCAAAAAAAACAAAACTCTTCTTGGTTATTGAAATGTCTTTACAAATCTTTTTCCTTCCCAATACTTCTTTTTCATAATCTCATGGTTGCTAGTATACTCCTTTTTAGAATTTACAAAGTTAATAATTAGTTGAGATAATTAAAACAAAGGTAATATAGTATTTTTCATAAGGAATAGTTGCATTCCTTAATCTGCGTGAATTAACCTTAAACGACAATCTTTTAGGAACAGAGGGAGTACACATGAATACAAAACTTTAGTACCTTTTTGCTTTCGTTCACATGGGATGGGATGGGATGTTTGACCCCTGGTTTACTAATTTATTAAGAATTGAATTAATTAGTTGATAATGAGTCGGTGATCACCGCATTGGCGCATTGTAATGCTTATCTAACATCGAAACATTTGGGTAAGGCTGACCCTTCAACCTTACTACAAGAGGTACCAAATCTTGTTAGTATGTGGTGATGCTCTTAGGAGAGCAGCCTCAATCATCCGGGTCTATGGTAAACATGTCGCATGTTAATTGAAGGTTTGGTCGTTTGATTCTAGGAACAGTAATTCTAGGGAGTCCGGGGTTAGTGATCGGGCTCGGCGACCTGTATAACCTTGTTTTTGATATGTATCCAAATCACACTTAAATCACTATTTTTTTTTATAAAAAAAAAAAAATTTACCCGTTCACTGAGCCCCGTCACCAACCCCGGACTCCCTATCCTAGAAAGACTCTTCTAGGAATCAACTTTTGCTTGCTTGTCATCAGGAGTTTTGGAATAGTTAACATTTTCACTTTCAGCCGTTCAAATATTCAAATATTTTCTATTATACTTTAAAATATTTAGTTATCATTAAAATTTAAGATTTTATTCTGAACTCACGTCCAAGGTTTTGCACAACGACGGTCGCGTCACGTCCTCCCACTCCTCACGGGCCTGGCACTTGTCCCGAGGGCCTGAAGGTTGGACATATTAGGCTGGATGTTAAGGATTTTTAAGATTTTGTTGTCAATCTTGTTGTTAACTATTGTCAATCAAATGGGGACTGATCTTTTTGGACACCTGTCGGGATTTTCTTTAATCTAGTCTATGTAAAGGGTTTTAAGCTCTAAAGGGGTATATATAGAAACTAATATGGATATTAGTGGGTGCCTGCCTGTTCATTGCTCATGATTTGTTTTCCATTTTGTTCTCCCGAGAGCTCCAAATATTTATGGTTGTCTTTTATAAAAAATACTACTCCCAAGTATTTTTAGTGTTTTGACTTAGAGTTGAGTTTGGGAGAGAGACGGGCGGCAGTTTTTTGATTAAACTACCCACTTCCATATTTTAAGATAATTGTCTCTCTTTTCCCTATATTAAAGTTGGGCTTATATAATATTTTTGATAAACTTTGTGAAAATATCATGGAAGATTCAATCAACCAAAAATTATAAATGAATTAATGATAGAATTGAGAGAGTATTTATAATATACTAGTAGTCTATGTGACACACACTATATATGTACCATTAAAAAAAAAATTAAATTATTTGAACACAACTTGAAAAACATGAATGAAAAGAGGAGAAAAAATAGGAATAGAAAGTGGAAGAGAGAAAAAATGCAGGTGAATTTATTTTTATTTTAAGATGTGACACGGTTTCGCCAAAAAGGAGTTACTTTTCTCTCTCTTCCTTTATAATAAAAGATACCAATAAAATTCGATACAAATTTTTAAGATTTAAAGTACAAAATAACTCTCACAAATGGTGAGACAAAACCCTAGGGGAAAACAAAACCCGCATAAGAAAATAATTCAGCATGACATTTGTGGAATTACAAAGAATTCATTCCAAACTAAACCAAATTAAGGTAGATACTATAATATTAAGAATTTAACTATATAAGTAAAGGGGGAGGGGAGGGGGGGGGGAGGGAGGGGAGGGGAAGGGGGGAAGAAGGAGAATAATCTTATATATATAATATTCAAGCAAAAGACTAAACAAAATTAACCAGTTCTTTTGCAAGTACCATATGCTTTTGCCTTTTGGTGCTGTAGACTTACTGCTGTCTGTTTTAATAAAAATAGATACAAATACGACACACACACACACACACAAATGTAATCAAAAAGACATATAAATATAGTTCCCTTTCCCATGAAAGTAAAATATAACAGACGTAAAAATATAACAGAAACACGAGTTATTTGATGCACTATGTCAAACAAACAATATGAGAGTTCGGAGGTTTATGTACAGAACAACTAACTAGTAGGACTGATTACTCGATGACAAATTTGATTCGCCACACACATTGAGAGCAGAGCCCTTTGTGAAGGATAACAAGATTTCATTTTGCATAATGCATAGTGCTAGAACCTAAATGTGAAAGGTTTAATAAAATATTTAAAGGCAGAAACTGATTGAAATGAAAAGTTGAAGTCTTTCGAGAACAAAGCCTTCCTAAAAAGGCAATAGACTTGGGAGAATAGAAAATTATATGCTCAAAAGATCCTTGAATAGGAAAATAATTAGATGGGGAGCTCATTTCAGTTAATCCCCCTTTTAGGTGCACAAGAATCTTTGCTTTAGTTTGGAAGGGGAAGAGTCAGACGATTGCCTTTCAGTTTAACATCCATCTTTGAGGTGCAGGTGCACGGCAAGAATCTTTAATGTACTCAGGGAGGGGAAACTGTCAGATGAGGATAGACTTCAGTTTAACCTCCTCCTCCTAGGTGCACGAGAATCTCCACTGTCCAAGTCTGAAATCCTTGAAGCATCATATCTTCTTCTGGATGATGAAGTAGAAAGGGACACTCTGGAATCTATTTCAACTGCAGTATCTACTGTCTGACTTTCTGACTGTATAACAGCAGCAATACTTGATACAGAATCTCTGTCATCAACAGCTGGAGGATGCTCCTGATTCCATTCCACAGGATGGGTGCGAAAATATGACTCAACTGCCCTTTCAGAACTCAATACAGATGTAATGTTGGAAATAGAAGCAGCTCGATGATATTGTGATCTTCGAATTAAAAAGGGCAACATCCGACGGCTTTCCCCTACCTCAGAGTTAGTAGGGCTGCTCTGTGATAAGTCAACAACATCCTCTGACGGCAAAACTGTATTCTGTTCTCTGCGCATTCCTCTAGAGGTCAATATTCGATTGAGCAATGAGCTATTTCTCTCGGGCGATTCATCGGGGCTGTCAGAATTTCGAGAATTGACCTGGACCAAATCCCGGCTCAAATCAAATCTACTTCCAAGACGCCGAATCATTTCCTCCATTGGAACTGCAAATGCATTTCTCTGAATAGTATGCCTCCAACTCTCAACCCGCCGTGCTTGGGGTCTTTGAGGGATCTTAAGACTTGAATTATCCTCCAGTTCGTGCTTGGTACTCCCACGGCCATAAATAGGAGTCACATTTTTAATTGTCACCTCTCCCTTGCAAATGGGGCATTCCTTGGCATCAGAGTGAAGGTGTAACCACCGATAAAGGCAAGGCCAACAAAACAAGTGACCACAACAAGTCACAACTGGTTCCCTAGCCAAGTCCAAGCATATGTTGCAATCAAAAAAGCTTCCTTCATCAACATTACCTTTTTCAACATCTTCCTTCTTCCCCAATGCCTCATCTTCCAAGTATCCATTATTAGTATCGCACGTTTTAGTTACCTCAGCAGGTCTTTCCTCAGCTGCAACACTACCCTCACCCATTTCTAATCCAGTCCCGGCCATCAATTCCAGTGCAAAGTTCCTAGCACCAGGGGGAATGGGAGCTGGTCTCCGCACTGATCGCCACCGTTGCCCAGCCCTATGCCTTGCAGCTCTCTGCCTCATGAAGACTTCCCTAAGCCTATGAACAGGCTCATCTAACCATTCCTCCAAGTTCATAGACTCACCGGACAACGATCCTGACCCAGGCTCATCATCAGGATTGACAACAGGTCCCAAATTCAGATCAAGATTCATTGTATTAGGGGTCTCGTCCCCCATCACAGATTGACCAAACCCCAAATCAAAGACCTAAGTTATAAGCTCAACTAAATCAAAACCCTAGCTTTTAGCTGAACCAAAGGAAAGCCAAAATAACAAAAATCAATATTTAAATGTAAATTGTATTAAAACCCTGATTCAAATTGGACAGCCATATTAAAACCCTAATTCCATCAGAAAAATAAAGAATTTCAGCAAAACTGGACCAAAACCCCAACTTTTTGCTCAAACAAATCAAAACCCATATTTCTCTGGCGAAATCAATGAAAAAAACCCTAAATACTTTGACTTGGTCAGTCAGATCAAAACCCTAATTCTTCCGATCAACAAAAGAAAAAGGATTTTGTAATTGGGGGAGTCTACAAACTAAAATCCCCCAACTTTAACAGACAATAGGTAAAGAACATGCAAGGTAATTGAGGCTGTGAACGCGAAATCAGCCTCTTTAAACTAAAATCAACACTAAGTCTGTAAAAAGAACATAATCTAGAGTTTTAGGGAGCCAAAGAAACAGAGAACTAGCAATTAGAGTCGTAGAGGGAGAGAAAAGAGAGAGCTTGAGCTGAAATGCGATTTTAATCAGCTGAAGAAATGATGGAGAATTGATGAAGCCAATACTTTTTCAGTAAGAGTTGTATATGTACCTCTGAGTAGAGTTGGCTTCAAGTGGATTTGCCATGGATGAGTCTGGCTTCCTGGATAGCGATCTACTGAGACAGATATAGAGGACAGAGAGAGAAGGAAGATTATTGTGTGTGAATTGGGAACTCCTGGCCAGACAGACGAGGGGAGAGAGATTCCCTGCATACACAATTAGCGTGTACTTGTTTATATATATATAGTCTGGATCTTAAGCTCACCCCTTATCCGACTCACTCAAGCTCACTCCCCTTTAGCGACGGACCCGACGACGGTTCAGGCATACAACCGTCGTCTATACTTTTAGCGACGCTATATGTTATCCGTCGCTAAAAGTATAGACGACGGTTATATGACCCCGAACCGTCGTCGGGTCCGTCGCTAAAGAGGGGTGAGCTTGGGTGAGTCGGATAAGGGGTGAGCTTAAGATGTGGACCATATATATATATATGTATATATATGGGGCAATGATCTATAACATATATTTGTTATGAATGAAAAATTGACAAATATTATCTCTACTTTTCATTATGATTATCAAAGGTTAGGATTTAAAATAGAAAGTTGTCGTCCACTAGAATAACTAGCGGACTGGTTATAAATTTTATCTAGCCAATTATGCCCCCATTAACGCATTAACGAGTTAGCGAAGGAAAGAAATTCTACACAACTTGTTAAGATGACAACTTTTGATCGGTAACTTCCTTGATTTTCTGGTGGACGCAATATCTGACAGACGCATATTTATAAAATTGAATGGAAGAAGAAAAAGCAGCGGCGTACTACGATAAGCTCAGTCGGAAAGGCGAAGGCACGACCAGGTTCAAACAAGGCCTAACGACATACCATCAAGGGCCTCTGCTCTTCCCTCATCATCTTCTTTTCTTAGCAATTTCGTCAGAGCTTCGAGCCCTAATAAGGCCTCCGAGCTTGAAAAAGAAGTTCAACTCGCAACCATTCAAAACAAGCTCACCAAGAAAAAACCTACCCAATCCTTATCTTCGTCTAGGGTTTCAAATGACAGATATTTAGAGAGAGAAAGGCATTCGAGGAACCGAAGCCGGAGTCCAAGAAGAGATGATCATCGATCAAGCCATCGACATCGGTCTTCGAGCTGAGACAAGGAGAGGGATAGATATAGAGATAAGGAAAGGGAGAGAGATAGAGACAGAGGACAAGGAGGAGTATATCACCTCGAGATCGAAGATCTAAGAAGAGTAAAGGTGATGGAATTGATTATGCTAAACTGATTGAAGGTTATGATAAGATGGTATGTGTTAGTCGACCATTCTAATTCTTTTGCCTTCCCTATTTGTATCAAAATTTTAGTTTAGGTGTTTAAATTGTTGTTCATGACTCTATATGTTTGAAATTTCATTGCTTCGATATGGTATTATTCAGTGTTATTTGACTGTATTTTTTTTGTTTCTATGTCATTGCTAATTGTTGAACTATGAGCTGATACATTCCAGGCTATAGATTGAGCTATATTTAAAGTTTTTTTTGGAATTAATTGGTAGAAGGCCAAAACTAAAACTTTCCTTCGCTAACATTCCTTTCCTTCACTGACTCGTTAATGCGTTAATGGGGCATAATTGGCCAGATAAACTTCATAACCAGTCCGCTAGTTATTTTAGCAGACGACAACTTTTTATTTTATATCCTAGCCCTCGATAATCGTAATGGAAGGTAAAGATGATATTTGCCAATTTTTCATCCATAGCAAATACATGCTATGGATCATTGCCCATATTATATATATAGGGCGATTATGACTTTTTTTAATCCGGACCATTAATAATTGCTATGGAAGGTAGAGATGTTATTTGTCAATTTTTGATGCATAACAAATAGATATTATGAATCATTGTCATATATATATATATATATATATATATATATATATATATAGTGTGTGTGTGTGTGTGTGTGTGTGAGAGAGAGAGAGATATATGATCTGTAGCCACCGTTGACACTAGCTCATGTCTCGACCAACTCAGTTTGAGTCGTCTATTTTAATCGTCACCAGTTTAGATTAGTTCTGTTTAATTACTATTTGCAAGAAATTCATGCAGATAGTATATAACTTCTTGTGGTTAGTAATTGCTAGTTGAAAATTCTCATTTGCCCCTCATTTAATTGGATTTGAATATGATTTTTCTCCTATTCGCTAGAATTTCTAGCGGATAGTTTAAGAAAAAGTACTATAAAACCCAGAATTACAAATTTGGGGAAGGACTCAACCTCAATTTCTAACCCTAGCTGCATCCCACAAGTTCAACAACTGACATTAAAGAAGAAGTTAGTTTTTTGGTCATTCATCAACATTTCAACGCATTACACTCATTAACTTTTCTTGCTAAGATTTCTACCATGGCTGAGAATATGTTTAATTTGATTTCTGATACGTCTTCTTCATCATCTAGTATGTAAATTCAAAATGAAAGTATTAATGTTTAAGATTTATTCAATAGTAATGAGATAATTCCTTATGTTGGTCAAAGTTTTGCCACACTAGAAGATGTTGAAGATTTTTATAGAGGTTATGCAAGAAAAAATGGTTTTAAAATTAAAATTAAGATGACAAGAAAACATGTGGGTTCGAATGATATTTGTTCTAAGTTATATCAATGTCGAGAAGCCAAAAAACTAGAAAATAAAATTCATTGGATTGATGATGATGAATGTGATGATAGTAAGGGAAGGAGGCAAAGAGACAATATAGGTCGTACTTTGTTGTCATCCAAAAAAAGAAAATAATTGGGTGATTTCGATTGGAGTTTAATCATAATAATGAATTAGTTAGTCTGAGTAAAGTAAATCTCATTGAGACACATAGAAATATAATCCCTGTTACAAGATAATTAATTGAAACATTAAATAAATCGGGGGCTAGTGCAAGTATGATGATGAATGTACTTAGTGAAGTTAGTGGAGGGAGGGGTAATGTAGGTTTAACTTATACGGATGTTCATAATGTTGTAATAAATATAAGATGTGAAACAATGGAGGAGCATGATGCACAGCCTGTTGTAGATTATTTGACGAAGATACAATGTGGAAGTCCTAGTAGATTTTTTTCCGTGTTAAAACTGATCTTGAAGATGACAATCGTATTGGGAGTATAATGTGGGTAAATTACCGATCTATTATTGTATATCAAAATTTTGGCGATGTAGTTACATTTGCCACTACGTATCGCACAAACAAATATTCGATGCCATTTGCCCCTTTCACCGGTGTGAATCACCATTATCATTATATATTATTTGGGTTTGCCTTGTTGAAAGATGAGACATAAGCTACTTTTGAATGGGTATTCCAAACATGGCTAGAAGCAATGGAAAATAAGGCACCTATAACGATAATAATAGATTAGGATAAAACAATGTCCAATGCGATTGCCAGGGTTCTCCCGGATACACACCATATCCTTTGCTCTTGACATATTAGTAACAAGTACCTTGAAAAATTACATTTTGTATAAGTTTAATATCACGTTTAAAGATAATTTTAACACGTGTGTTCATAAATCATTGGCGATTAATGAATTTGAGGAGCGTTGGAAGTATTTAATTATAGAGAATAAGTTGCATAGACATGATTGGTTACGTTCCCTTTACGAAATCAAATAAAAGTGGATCATGGCTTACTCAAAGAGGTATCTTGCAGCTGGGATGACGATAACATCAAGGAGTGAAGAAATGAATAGCTTATTTGATGAGTATGTTAATAGCACGACAACTATATAAGAGTTTGTTATAAATTCTCAAAAAGCAATTTAAAGACAATATTTGAGAGAGAGGATCACTGACTATGAAACCAAGCATCGGCGTCAGAATATGTATCTTGGTTCAACTTTAAAAAAACACAAGGCGATAACTTATACCAAGGAAATGTTTAGGCATTTCCAAGTTGAATTGACAAAATCGCATCAGTTTACTATCCAGAAGATTTCTAAATTGACAAGTATGCAATTGAAGATATACATTGTGTACAAGTCAGATGTGCCATAAGGTTTACGCATGTATTTTACCGTTATTCACTATCATGATACATGTCGCATTTGATGTACATGTCAAATGTTTGAGCATGCGGGGACGATATGTCGACACACATTGAGGTTCTTTAGTGCTAAGAGTTTCAATGACATTCTTGAGGATTTGATTATGCATTGATGGACCCAATATGCTAATAAAGTACAAGGTAAAACTCCTTATGAATGGCATGAAGCTGCTGATTTTTGGCAGTCACAGGTAATGCGGTATAATCATATGTGCACACTTCTATAAATATATGGCCATTAAAGGGGCAAGTTCGATTCCAACGTGCGACCATGTTGTGAATTTGATTGAAACACAAATACCAATTTTGGATGCTTACCCTCATAAACAGTCTATTGAGACAGAAATCCTAATTCATACCGACATGGAGTTTGAGACTGAGAATAATGTTCGTCCGTTATTGGATCCAGTATGTTCGCAAACAAAGGCTGAAAAAAAGCACAACGAATCAAAAGCGGGATTGTAGAAGTGGCAACGCAAAAACAATTGAGAAAGTGTGCGTTATGCAAACCCATGACTAATCATGACAAACGAAATCACTACAAGGCGTTGGGATTGGAGGAACCATCACAAAAATAATGTATATATTTTTTTATCAGTTGTAACTTTTATTTTTGTATGTTGGACGTGAACAATGTCACCTATAATTGTTATTTATGAATTCATTTGAATGATTGATTTGAATTGTATTATAAGATGACTGAAGTGAGACGTGTGTCTTTTGAGTTGTTTTGGTTTGTTTATGAATTAATGTGTAAAATAATTGAGATTTGGCTAAACTTATTTTAGAAGAGACTTTGGGCCAGAGTTTCTGCATACTATTCGCAGGAACTTCCTGCGGATAGTACGCAAAAACTTTGTACCAAAGTCTCTTATAAAATAAGTTTAGCCAAACTTGTACATTTCAACCATACTTCAAGCGACATCCCGAATAAATCGACTTGTAAACCAATACGTGTTGCATTTAATAAATACGAAGCCAACCATTACAACAAAAATAAGAAATGTCAGACAATACATTAAAACGTATACCATATTACACAAACCCTCAAGTTTAACATTTTCGAATTTCTCAAGCCCTAAATTTCCTAAGCCCATAGGCTATTATATATTGAAAAGTCACCAACATGTCATCGCTCCAATCCGGGATCTTGAAAAAGTCTATTGATCGGAGGAAACAATCGACATATTTTGTAACGTAGACTCCACAATCATACAAATTTCTTTGTTTCGGTCGTTGCTTTAGAACATTCAACTTTGGTGTTTTTTTTAACCACTTATTCTCAGGCTTAATAACACGAAACATGTTCGGGATAACTTCAGTCTACAAATATAAAAACACAGAGTATAGATTATAAAAATGCATACAATAAAATCTAAAGATTTTACTAGATAAAAGTATTTGGAAGATGCATACCATAATTTGTACAAAATATTTGTACAATTCTATGATACTCATTTCGGGGGCATCATCTAGAAGGGGATCAATCGAAGTGATTTTTTATTTTTTATTTGAAATGTGAATAATATGAAATGCTTATTATCCAAGTTAATGGCGGGGAAGAATGTATAGTCCGTATCGACTATATTTGGACCCCACTCTCGCTGAGAAACCCTTAGCAACCAATCTGACACACGATATGACTTTTTTTATTAAATTGAAAGTGCACAATAGTTATCTAGATGTTGGAGTGCCAGTTGCATAAAAAAACAAGACATGGAAAAAAATTCAGCAACTCGTTGAATACCATTCGGTGTCATCTCTATTTCTTTTGCTCGTAGAAGTGACAAATAACTATCAAGCACATGGTCTTCAAGCCAACATCTAGGTTGTAAACATGTTAGATGCTCACGTTGCAAACTTATCATAAGGTCTCCATTTGACTGCCCTTTTTGGCATTACTTCAAACTCCCCACGATAAAAGATTACATGGTGATGAGGATTCTCCCGTCGCTCCTCGTATCTATCGTCCCCAGAATAAGCCCATGCACAAGCCCTAGGAATAAGACGACCTGATTTCAGTCTCGGTAGTGGATGACCGAGCCTAATCTTCTCGTAAGCCCAATAAAGCAAAAGTGTCAAGAATGCATATATGGTCTTTGAATTCTTCCTACTTGCCTCATGTTATGTTCTATACAAATAAGCTAACACTGTTGGGCCCTAAGCATACAATTGAATATCCTCTACCCGTTCCAATAACAGTAAGTATTTAAGGTGGACAATGTTCTTATTTGAAGTGAGAAACAACACTGCGTCACACAAGTATAACATATATGATTTTATATGTAACATGAGTTGATCGTATATATAATCATCAAGTAATTGTCCAAATCTATCACTCAACCATGTCAAACTAATTCCTCCCTAGTTGGCGTAGGCTCCCTCTTCGTTGTCGCCATGTTGGCCATAATGTTTTAAAAATAAGGATTTGGGATGAGTTGGATATCCACATATTACTGACTTTTCAATTACAAGAAGTTCTAAAATCATACCTATATCTTCTAAAGTGATGGTCATTTCACCATAATTGAAGTGAAACGAATTAGTTTCACTCCTCCACCACTCAACAAGTACAGATGCCAAACATGCATCACTTTTAAGCGCAACAGAAGGAATTGAGAAAACAGGAAAACGTAATTCTTTTAATATTTCTATTTGCTCATCATTTAAATTTCACTCTACCAATTTACTACCACTTTCATAAGTAGATAAGACATTCATTTTCTATCATCGTAAAATGTAAACACAATAAATACAAAACAATATCACAATTTGCATTATGTATCATCAATATTATCATATTTAATCAATTAATTTTTAATTTATGATAAAAAATAAACCATAAATTCAATTCATACCTTATTATTCTATACTTCTTTTGAAACATGGTTTTGTTGATAAAAAAACACTAGGATCAAATGAGCCAGAATTAAAATCCATATTATCTTACACTTAATAGCAAAATTACATCAAAACTAAAAATTGAAAAGCTAACATATATTAACCTACATTAAACAAAATAAGAATAAAAATTATCAAACTATCTCATACAATGTAAATATAACAAAATTGTAGTAAAACAAACACATATTAACCTACATAACCCACCAAAAATTGAAAAATTAACCATACTTACTTATTGCAAGTTTATGCAAGTTAAAAATAACAAGATTATTGCAAAACTAATCTTATAGATGTATTTTTCAACCTCTAAATTTTTTCTCAAAACTTGCAAGATTCTTCAAGATCGCGAGTTTAGAATGCAATATTCTTCAATTTATCTCCAGCTAGTGTGGCTTCCACTTAGGGTTAGGGTTGATTTGCACAGGAAGTTCTCCAATTCGATCTGCTTGGTTTTATATGAGGGACTAAGTATCTGCAGGAATTTCTTGTGGATAATTTACAAAAAGTTTTCTATAAACTATCCGCTAGAAGTTTGAATAGATAGGAGAAAAATCATATTCAAATCCGATTAAATAAGGGGTAAATGAGGAATTTCATCTGACAATTATTATCCGCAACCGCAAGTAGGAACATCTTGCAGATAGTAATTGAGTAGATCTAATCTGGGTCGTTGACGATTGGAATGGACGACTCAAGATAGATTGGCTGAGACATGAGACATGGGCCATAGCCAGCGGTGGCTATCAATCATGTCCCATACATACATACATGCATACATATATATATATATATACATATATATTTAGAGAGAGGATGGATCTAAAGTATACCTCTTAAATAGCATATCTCTATTAAAACTACGTCGTTTTGGAGATTCTTTTAAAAAACAAGTGGGGCTCGAGTGGTATTTTTGTAAATAAAAAGAAAGCAAGTGGGACCACTCTCTTTTAATATTATTTTATTTTTTAAAAGAATCTCCAGAACAACATAATTTTAATAAAAATATGCTAATTAAGATGTATACTTTAGATCCATCCCCTATCTCTCTCTCTAGATAACAACAATCATTTCTTATGACCATTCGAGTTAATTTATCAATTAAAGTGAATTATTTGAGTGATCATGAGTCAACTCTAATATGATAAAAATATGTATTGCAAGTGCACATTGTCCAATTGAATAACAGACAAGTACATGTAGAGCCCACAAAGACTGTATTAATTTTAAAACATCTTTAATATCTATCTCAGGCGAATTAAAAATAAAGATTGGAATTAATTAACTACAATTAAACTAAATAGAATATGAAAACTAATAATAAGGAAACAATATAGAAATTCAAATCTACTAAACAATAACCATACTAGATAATCTAATCTCTTCTATTTTTATAACTCAAATTACGCCACTGATTTGGTGTACATAATTTGAAAAATAAATCAATTAAGTTCAATTAAAATTAACTATGATTTTGATCTCTCTTCTCTTTAATTTAGTATTTTTACATTTAATGTGGGCAAACATAAACTATGAAAATTTAAAGATTAATTATAACCGGTCAAAATTTCTTCTAGCAAACATGAATTATGAAAAACTCATATCGTAACAATAATCTATCAAAACCTCTTAATTAATTTAGAATCGCATAAAAAATATAAAGTGAAAGTATCCTACTATCCGAATCGAGATTTTAACAAGATAGAAACTATATCACCTTGCCTTGTTAGAAGCAGAAGTAGATGTGCTGTTTGCTCCACACTTAAAAAAAAGTAGACAAGGAATGAGAAGAAAAAAAACTTAATCTTTGAAATAATAATTTTGTACTTATTGATAATTTTAATATTTTAAATAATTTTTAATATAAATTATTGTATTAATTAAAATCAATTAAATTTATATTAGTTCTAAAATTTATAATTTCATAAATTGATTGGAAAAAAAATCAATTGAGTATTTTAAATTGTTATGGAAATAGATGTCAATGCCAAACGGATCAAAATGGATAGAAGTGCAATTAAAGTTGGGGCCTGGGGTATTAAAGACATTGTGTTAGAGTTTGGGCTATATAAGCCCACAAAAAAAAGAGCTAGGGTTTTAGGAGGCAGGCGAGGAAGAGGAAGAAGGCTGCAAGTGAACCGCAACTCCAGATTTATCATCTGCTTCCTTCTCTCTTCTTCTCATTACCTTTTAGGTTCGCGTCTCTCTCTACCTGGTAAGCGCTCGATTCTATTTCTCTACATAAATACTGAATATATATTTCTGTACATACGCATAACACGAATTTTAATTTGTTCGGGTCTTCTTTGTGTTTCATTTTAGGAATCGAGAAACTTAAGTTGGTTTTACGATTTAGAAACTTGTTTATATGTATGTAATTGTGTCACTCGTCTGTATTTATTTATAAAAAATGATATCTTTCAATAATTGTGTAGTTGTGTAGTGTTGCTGTATTTGGTTAAATGTAAGAAATCTTATGACTTGTGCAATACTAATTGTTTATGTTGGATTTAATTGTTTGAGCTTTGTTATTTTGTTCAGGCTAGTAAATAGCAGTTATATTATTGAACTTGAAGGAAATATCATAATTCATTTGTGAACAGAATTGTTATATTTAAATTGATGACACAATCTTTGATTTTTTTGCTTTATAACTCTGTTTCTGGTGACTACCATGTGTGAAACTTGTAAATAAATTTAAGTATATTATGATCGCTAGGCCTGGCCTAGGCGGCGGAGGTGCCTAGTGCCTAGGCTGCTCAAGCGGTGTCTAGGCGTTTTCTTTGACAGTCTCATTTATTTTCATTTATTTTCTATTATACATGCTTGTTATACTATACGCATATGGGTGATGTAATTTTTAAATTTTACATGAAAAATTACCAAAAAAATAAATCTTTTAAGGCTTAAAAAATTCATTTAAAATATTATGGAGTTTTAAAGTAGAGGTTTGGTTCTGCCTAGACAAAGGCCTAGGCGTCCTGCCAAATCAAGGCGGTAGAGGACTGCCTAGCGCTTGGGCTGGGATTAATCGGAGCGAGGCGGGTATTTTTAAAACACTGATGATATGTGAATCTTGTTTTGTTTTATTTTATCTTGCGCCAAGACGGGGATTCTTAAAACACTGATTATATGTGAATCTTGTTTTTTATTTATTTTATTAATCTATTTATCTAGCATACTATACTAAGCTCCATAGAATTGGTCTCATTCCTGGCTCAATTGATGGTGGTATGCAATTTTGCCTGGATTACATTCCTGCAATGTTTTTTTCCTTGTGGTGGGGTTGTTTAATGCCACTGTCAGTTTAGGTGTGGAAGGAGTAGGAATGTTTCACTCCTTTCATAATCAAAGCACAAAATTAAGCAATTTCTTACACTCCTTTCATAATCAAACTGCAAAATTAAGCAATTTCTTCCCTCTAAATAATAAGTTGCAGCCAATAAAACATAGTAGCAGCGAATACTAAAATAACTTCTACTGTTAATAAATTTTCAACTCTAGTCCCTTTTTATGTATAAAAAACTCTAAACCAATTTTAGTGATCAAGAGACAGGGTGATAACATAGTCATTAGTCAACAGCATAGTGACTAAATAATCAGAATTGATTTAAGTTTCTCCCCCTCACTCCTTAAAATAGTCTGACCCTACTAACTCATTGATCTATTTGACCCTACATTAGCTTATTGATCTGGACCAATCTGAGCTATTATTTTCTCATGCTATGAAACTTATTTTCTAATGCTATCAAACCCATTGAGTTCATTTCTTTTGCCTTGATTTGTTGCTAAGTTCTGCCCTTCAACTGTTCATAAGTATATTATTTTGTAGAATGTAGTTTGTTTATTTGCTCTCATACTCTTTTTTAGTTGTAATAAATTGTGACATACTTGAAGGGATAGGACTAATTAAAATCATGGTTTTCTCCATCATAGCAGATTGTTTGGTAAGGCAAAAAACCCAGCATAGATTTTTGAAATTAAATGATAAATTTGGATAATTAGAAATCAGTATGTGAGCAAAAACAAGAACAATCTTGATTATTGCATATAAGAGCAAACATACTTTTCATTTTTTCTGTTTTCTAGCTCCATTGTTAATTTAAAAATGTCTTTCTACTTCCTTGTTGATATGTATAATTTAATTGAGTTGGCGGCATCCGTAAGCTTTCGGTTATGTATATTAATTGTTAGGACATTCTTAAACTTGATACTTAATTTAATGTTGGATCTTCATATATAAGTTTTCTCTCTTGGGCTGCTGTCAACAGAACTCACATGATGCAATCCAGCGAAGGCACAACCTCTATGGAAATTGAAAAGGTTCCATCTGATGTAAAGCGCGTATCTTTTGCATCAAAGCCGAATTTTGAACCTTTGAAGGCTCATGAGATATCTGATGGGCAAGTACAGTTTCGAAAAGTTTCTGTCCCACCACATCGTTATACACCTCTCAAAAAAGCATGGATGGAAATTTACACTCCAGTATATGAGCAAATGAAGATTGACATCCGTATGAATCTCAAGGCACGCAAGGTTGAATTGAAGACCAGATCAGACACCCCTGATATTAGTAGCCTTCAAAAGTGTGCTGATTTTGTTCATGCCTTCATGCTTGGTTTTGATGTGATAGATGCTGTTGCCCTTCTACGTTTGGATGAGCTGTATGTGGAATCTTTTGAGATCAAGGATGTTAAAACCCTCCGAGGTGAACACTTGTCTCGCGCAATTGGAAGGCTGTCAGGCAAAGGAGGTAAAACAAAGTTTGCAATTGAGAACTCTACAAAGACGCGTATTGTCATTGCAGACACGAAGATTCACATATTAGGATCCTTTGCAAATATTAAAATTGCAAGAGACTCCCTATGCAGTCTTATCTTAGGTTCCCCTGCTGGGAAGGTATATTCAAAACTAAGAGCAGTCACTGCTAGATTGGCGGAAAGGTTTTAATGTATTAGATTTACTCTTGTTTGGAATTGTCTTGATATACAGACTTTGCTATAGGATTAAGCATGTTGAACATTTTTTCCCTATGTATCCTTGCTTTTGTGGGCTGGGAACTGGGTGCTTATTATTGAGTATTGCATTGATTCGGAATGTGCCTCTTTTTGCATGATATTGCCTGTAAAAAACTTGCGTCAGAGTTATGATGCAAGTTCTTTTGTTTGGAATGAGTACAACCAGTCTGAAGTTTAGGCTTCTAAGGTGAGTGATTGTTTGGTTTTAGTAGCTTTAAATTTCATAAATTTTCGCCCCCTTCTTATGTATACACTAGGCCTGTCAATAGGTCAGATTAAAGCAAATTACGTTCTGATTGGGCCTAGGTCAGATTAAAGCAAATTATGTTGGGACATTTACATTTAGTAGTACATTTTTAGAAATAATTACAATAATGGTGCACAGATAAAATAATTACAAAAATAATACACTTTTTCATATTTATTTACAATATTAGTGCAATTAGGATTCCTTAATTTAAGGGATAATATCACTTTCTCTCCTCCATTCTATCCCTTTAATATTCCTTAATTTAGGGGATAATATTACTTTCTCTCTCCTCCATTCTATCCCTTTAATTTAGTTTTCATATCAGTTTTTTAAAAAAATAAAATACTCATTCTCTCTCTCCCCTCCCTTCCACCGCCCCACCACCTCGCCCCACCGCCCCCCGTCCCTCTGCCTCCCTCCGTTCCAGCCCCCCCTCCCTCTCGCCCCCTCCTTTCGCCTCCCTCCCTCCTGTCGCAAAGTAACCAAACCTTCTTATCAAGGTAACCAAACATTCATAGCAAGGTAACCAAACATTCATAGCAAGGTAATTAAACCTTTATACCAAAGTAACCAATATTATGAATGGTTACCAACTCAACATTATACAGTAACCAAAATTAATCTAATTAGTAACTATAATTTTTTCATATTGCAGTTGGTAACCAAACATTCATAGCAAGGTAATTAAACCTTTATACCAAGGTAACCAATATTATGAATGGTTACCAACTCAACATTATACAGTAACCAAAATTAATCTAATTAGTAACTATAATTTTTTCATAGTAACCATAAATCTGAAACACACCCAAATCCATTTCAACTCATTAATTTAAACTTAAGTAACCAAATACTTATACGACAGTAACAAACACGCTAAGTGTCGCAGTGGTTGGGGTGGTGGCTTCGGAGGAGGTGGCCGGTAGCGGGTTCGGAGGTGGCGGCGGCGGCGGCTTTGGAGAAGGTGGCGGTGGCAACTTTAGAGGAGGTGGTGGAGGAGGTTTCGGAGGAGGTGCAGAAGCGATTTTGGAGGTGCCATTAAATAGAGAGGAGTAAATAGGGTGGTTATAGTTCTCGTTGATTTAAGCGATAATGATTTAATGGGTTTACTCTTGTTGCACTCTTTTTGTAATTATTTTGTTAGTGCATGTAATTATTTTGTTAGTGCACTATTCTTGTAATTTTTTACTAATTGTTGTATACTTATGTAAAGAACCCTATGTTGTTCTGATTCAATATGTAATATGTTTCACAAAGTGTAATAATAGATTAATGATTTGATTCATTATGTGATAGATTATTGATTTGTTTCATGATTCATTTGATCCAACGAACATGATTTAAATTGATTCATTTTAAAAAAAAGAGTTATAATTTGTTCAATTATATTAATTTATAAAATATTATTATTTGTAGAATTATATAATTTATATTAGTTTAATTTCTTTAAACTTTTTACTTTCTCACTTTAATTTTTTTGAACTTTTTCTCATTAAATTTTCACTTTTTCTATCAAAAAAATTCAATTTTTTTTTAATGTTCAAAAATCACTTTCTCTAAAATTTTTATGTATTTCCTCTGTTCCAAATTAATTGTTCAGTTTTGACTTTTTTAAGTCAAATTGATTATTTTTAGAATTAATAATTAAGCATAAATAAATATATTTCTAAAATTATAAAAATTGGGGTTAGTAATAAATTGTATATACTTTGTTTTGGTTATAATCTTTTCACCTATATTTTAGCAAAAATAGTAAAAAAAATTAGTTTTAAAAATGGTCAATTTAACTTTAAAAAGTCAAAACTGAGCAATTAATTTGGAACGGAGGGAGTATATAATACAACATATCTATAATGAAGAAGAAATTCAGTTTTCTAGACATGAGTTGGATTTTATTATTTACGGAATATAATTGTGTTTCGAATTTCGATTTCAATTAAAAGTTAATAAATTGAGTTAGATTTTAAACCAGATTCAACTTTGTTTTCTAACTCCGCCTAAATCGATAAATAAAATTTAATGAATTGTTGTATTAATTAACAATATAATACAATGTTATTTAATTAATAAAATATTAAACTAGTAAGGCATAATTGAATCAAATTAATTAACAATATAATACAATGTTATTTAATTAATAAAATATTAAACTAGTAAGGCATAATTGAATCAAACTTAAAGAGGGAATTACAAATCAAACACATTTTTTTTTGTCAATCTCAGCTCAATTATATAATGGTCAAGAACTGAAGATATAAAATATAATAATGAACGTTTCCGATTTCTCTTCTTCTTACCCGAAGATAAGAAACCTCAAAAAGAAAAAGCCCTTCGATGGTGAAAACTAAATAGTAACATAATAATCATTTAAAAAAAAATATACTTTTTGAATACACAATTCCCTGAAATTGATTTATTAATTCAAAGACTATCAACCTCTTTTTCAATTGGTGATTTGGTCATGCGAGAAGCAGACATCGCCTTGTTTCCAATCGGTGATTTGGTCGGGCGAGAAGCGAACATCGTATTGGAAATGAGTTCTTTTTTCATGCTTCTTTGTTATTATTATTTTTTGTTTTGGTAGATCAGTGTGCCAAATCAAATCAGATCTATGATTTGACCCATTTAAAATATTGATCCAATAAATCAAATTATTATAAATCAGTAAGTAAATGAGTTAGAGTTTTGATCCAATAAATTATATTAAAACAGATTAAATCAGAATTAAGATTAAACTCATTGACAACTCTCGTAAAGATTCGAAGTGCGAATCCAATCCAACGTTGCTTTTTTATGGTGCTTTGTGACATTAGGCTTGTCTAAGAAGATTACTGTACGTCCAAATGGCAACTAGTTTAATAAAGTAAATGTTTGATTAAGAAGATTACTGTGTCTCCTAATCTATGATGTCAAAAACTGGAGAGAGAATGCAACTGCTCGTATAAGACAATTAAAAAAGGAACTAATATTAAAATATTAGAAGTTCTTTATGTCTTAATTTAGGCTTACCTACATTGCAAAATTAAAAATATATTCTTTATTTTATTCTATTTTAAATTAAAAATATATTTCTACTTTTGCACTTTATATACGAAATTATTAACACGAGATTTATTTCTTCACTATCATCACATCAACACCATAGCATTTCTATCACCTATATGGTCTGCATTTACATTTTGGTGGGTTGGCCTGGGTGAAAGGCCCTGTACCCATCGCCTGGGTGAAAGGCCCTGTACCCATCGATGGGTCTAAATTTCAATCTCATGGAATGGGATAAAAGAAGGGAAACAAAGACCAATTAGTGAGCTGGAAATGGTACCCCACTTACGCTATCTATTCAGAATAATAATTTTTTTCCATAATTAATAAAAATCCACCCTGGCACCGTCCGTACCATTGTCCCTAAATTGATTCCCGGTAGCCAGTTATCCTAAAATGCACGTCCGATCGCTTCCGGGACAACCCCCCATAGGCTGACCTTCCCAAAACCTGTGGTTTTAAATTATTTTTTATTTTTTTTAACCTTTTCATTGTTTGTTTTTTTGGCTGGTGTTCTGCTTGCACCCGGCTGTTGTTACAATCAATTCTTTTAGGCCAGGAATCACAATTAAATAAATGAGATCAAAAAACAAATCCCTCCGTTATCAAAAGATGAGAAAAGAGAGAACAATAAAATTTTAATTTTATCTTTAATAATTTTATAAGATTTATAAAGTGATGAATAATTTTATTTGTTTATATTAATAAACTCCATTAAATAATATAATTATCATTTATTATATGTATTTTATCTCATTTTTTTAAAAATAAAAATAATCGTACTTTTGTTCGTTCTTTTGAGGACGAATACTAGAAGAATATTAATTTTATAAATTGTAACAGAATGTCTAGGGGGAATATAACTTATCCTTGCGTTATTTGGTAGAGCATCGTGAGAAAAGTAGAAAATAGTACCAGAAGAATATCAATTTTAAAATTTTAAGGTATTTGGTACCAATTTTATTTTTTTAAAAGATTCATGCGTAAGTTATAATAATTGGTATATATCTCTGTACGTCTTTTTATTATGATTGGCTTTCCTTAAAAAAAATATTTGGATACAATATGGTGTTTGGGAGTTGAGAAGCAAATTTATCCCCTTACGATCTTACCAAAATTAAAATTAAAAAGTTCACAATATTCCTCCATTTTCTCATTATCCCAATATTCCCGGGCCCCCTCCTCCACTTTTACTCTTTTCAATTGGACCAAACGTAGGTTAACCACCTAAGTAATTGGAAAAGGAAAAATGGTTGTTGCATTACCTTAGTAATTAAATATGGTCGGAGTGTTTGCCAAGCAAACTAGGCAGTCAGGCAGGCTGGCTATGCAAGTGAAGTGAGTGATCACAATGAATGTATGTATGTATGTATATATGGTTTCTTTATATTAATTCATGTATATATATTCTATTATATATATATATATATATATTTATCTCCAATCATTAATCGTTCTAGCATTCTAGCTATATACTAAATAGCTAATTAAATTTTTTCATGTCTAAATTTGAAATTTGAATATTGTAGTATTCATGCTCATGATCTGGTTAATTAAGTTGGTCAAATACTTGGTAATAACAAATTTCTAACACAAATAATTAATTGAAAGGCAGTACCCGCCAAGTCCACCACGGCCATGCTTTTGGTTCAGCCATCACTTCTCTCCTTTTCTATTCCTGGGTCCAAATAAATTAAATGCTTTCAGCCAGATGTGTGGCAGGTACATATATACTGCTCATTTTCATTTTCAATGTTGTAATGATTAATTCCAGTTTACTACCCTTTCCCTTTCCCTTTCAAAATTAGAGCCAGCGGCTCACTCTAGCTATTACTATATAGTAGATAATTTGTACGAATTATATAATTTTTACATTTTCCCTTTCAAATTATATAATTTTTACATTTTAGTTAGTGAAGCGGCTCACTCACGTATGATTTGGTGGCATGAATATATATAGTTTCCACATGCGTTTTTAACACCTCGATCACAACTATTTAAGCCATAGAATCACATGTACATGTAATTATTCCAAATATGTATATACTACTAGTAATATAGTCTATATAGTGAAATGAATACTACGTAGCACTAAAATTAAAAAAGTGATAAACGAAAAAACAAATAGATATATATATATATATATATATATATATATATATACACACACACACACACACACACACACCCCTGGATCATATTTTGATTATAATGGCTAGCTCCTTAAAAGCTTGCTTTCTGGTTCTTTTACGTGTGTGTGTGTGTATATATATATATATATATATATGTATGTTTGTATATGTGACTGGAAATGACAAACTATTCTCAGCCAACCAGTCTAGTATCGTGCGAATTTAGTTCCAACAATAGCGATTCTGCAAGAATTTGTAGCAGAAGCCTAAAGTATTTTTTTAGGGGAGGCCATATATTATATATATATATATATATATATATATATATTCTCTAGCTCTCCGACGACACTTTTTTCTCTTTCCTTCATTATATTTTAATATTTAATAACATCTTAATGACTAATTCAAAATTTTGGAGCGGAAGAACAACACGTATTTTGGACTGGGCACTGTAAGTCTGTAACCATAAGATTGCTTGCTCATTCTTCTTCCCCTTTTTTAGGCAAGAGTTTTAAGTTAAGTGATGTATAAAAATTTAATTAGCAGGGTATCTTGGTCGTTGCTTATTGTAGGACCCAATTCCAATTCTGCATCTTAAAAGTAGAAGTGCTAAAACTGACCCACTTTCCGTTCCCATCATTCTGTAGTATTCTATTGACTATTCTCTCTCTCTCTACGCTCTTCGCTCCATCCTGTCACCCCTCCGTACTTGTCTCTAACTCTTCCTCCTCCCCGGTTACCGGTCACCGGTCACCGGTCACCCCCCTCCCCCCACCTCCTTCTTTCCAGGTATAGCATAGCATTTTAAATGAATATTATCGAACCCACCCGATTAAATATTAGTATATTACTTATATACCATTTATATGCACTTAATTATTATTTTCATATTATTAATCTTTTAAGCAAGCAAAAAGTTGAATTGTTTTGAAATATTATCGTAATAAGTTGTATTATACAAAAGATTTTTATTTGTAAATAAAATTGTCCTACGTGATGATATGTAGTATAAAATAATATTATTTTAAAATTTAACACCACAATTTTATTATTTTATAATCACTATTTTTTTTAATTCCTTGTCAATTAGCTAATTATTTTACAAAAATAGACTGACGACCTAGGTATGGGGTGTTGACATCTAAAAATCAATTGGGTATAAGTGACAGACTCTTTACACGTTAAGTTACATGTAACATTCCAGTTAATTACACATTGGAATAACGTGAAATAATTTAATATAGAGTTTTGTTATATATTACAAAATTTTTTAATCGAGTTACGATTGCGACCTATGTGTATATATGGAATACGTAGGAATTAAGAAATGTCTCACTTTAATTTATTCTATCTTATCGCATATAATTTTATTTTGGTCGCAATCTAACCTCGTTATATATTTATCGACATGTATATTATTTTTTCTTTAATATGCATGTATATAAGATCTCAAAATATTATCGATAATATATTTAGTCATGATCTTTTGGATAAGCTAATGATGTGCTAAAATGTCCCAAAAAGATACAATTGGGATACTGAATTTAATCTAAGTACAATTTAATTTAATTTTATTTGAACTCAAAATTTGATTTAGGTTGTTACATATGATATTAAAACTGACTCTCGAAAGTTCAGTTCTGCTCATCTGATCGTGTTGTCGAAGGTGATAATATGAAGGCGGTTGATATTGTTCCATAATGGACAAAAGGATGTAGAGGAGGTGAAAACATACAAAGGTAGCTGATATTGTCTCATAACGACCGGAGGAAGAGTGTTATGTATTTGAACTTGACAAGGACGTCAAATATATTAGCGGGGGAATTTGTGATTATTTATTATATATGTATATATGGTTTCAAACTATTAATAATAATACTTTCAGTTATATTTTTTTCTGAATGAGTTAAAATTATCTAAGAAAATATTTATTAGTACACTTTCTAACTAGCTAACTAGGTAGACATAAAGGGGGAACTACCCCCAAGTTCGATAACATATATTCAATTTTAAATTAATTATAAGTAAAGAGATCCTTTAAATATATATAATAAATTTTGAAATTAAATTTTAATGGGAAAAAAAATCAATTTTTCAATTAGCCGATCAAAAAAGAAGTTAAATTTCAAACACAAGATGATCCTGCTCCATACCGGCCGTAAGCTTTGTCTACTTCCCTCATACCATTTCATCTTCACACGTGCCTTATAACCCTCACACGTGACAAGCTTCAAAAGCTAACCTCCCTTGCTATATTATTTATCCTTTTCTGTTCTGTAGTAGTGTGTGTGGTGCAACAAATTAAAGTTAGAGAGAGAGAGAGAGAAACAGCAGATAGATAGAGAGAGAGAAATAGAGAGGAAGAGTTTGTGCTGAGTTATTAAAGCAAAAATTCTCTTGAGGATGTACTGTCTTGGAGGTCTTGCACTCTCTCTCTCTCTCTCTCCATCTCTAAAAATTCAAACCTTGAAAGTTCCTTTCTTCCTATCTCAGTTTAGGCCTTGAGTCTTTCCATCAAAACTCTTAATTTCTCTCCGTCTCTCTCTCTCTCTCTATATATATATATAAAGACACAAATATATAGAGCAGAATCTTTATGAGGATCAGGAAGCGTTTGCCCCCTTCATCGCCTCTCTCAGATCCCCAACTCAACCGATCAGTACCGGTGGTGCAACAAACCAGCTTACAATTGCACCCAAATGGAAATATACGTCTGCAAAAAGCTAAAAATGATTCTCAGCCGTCCGATCCTCCAAATCAGCCGCCTCTCCGGCCACTCCCTTCCGATCAGCAAACGATCATCGCGGCTGAAAGGAGCAAGAGGATTTTGATCTCCGATCACGAACTCAAGATCAAACAAAAGGTGTGTTTGGTTGGTGCCTAATATGTACTGTATCATACATACATACATACATATATATATATATATATATATATATGGAGTACATTTTTTTTCTAATTTTTGTTGGTGAAATTAATTACAAGTGCACTAGAATTTTCAAAGGGACCAAAAATTAAAGCATACCCACAAATAAATGAATTAAGTACAAGCATATATATGATATGTACGTAGATCTTATATTTTTATTTTTGAATAATTTTCAGCAAGGAGAAAAGGAGAGATGTACAGAAAAACAAGATCAAGAGACTGACAGTAACAATCCCAGGTAAAAAAAAGAAGAAGAAAGAATAAAAGTTACTTAAACGTTGTTATCTTCTTTCATGAATTCAATTTGTAGTAGTAGTAAAAAGGTGAAATTAAGAGAGAGAATTATACTACATACCTACCTACCTACATACATACATATATACATACATACATACATACATACTTACTGAGTGGAAATACTATTTTGGGTGTTGTTATAGTATCAGCTTTGGCTAGCCACCATACCTTCCCATCTAATCTAAATCTACTCTTTTTATTTATTTATTTTCCACTTTTGTGTAGCCAAAAACAAAAATATACCCATGTGGTGCATGTTAGCATGGGGATGCTGGTCCCCATTTATGTACAAATTATACATCTTATTCGTTTATGTATATATTTCACACCCTCTACCTATTCTTATTAATTTTATTTATGGAGGGATCGAGTAATTAATTCTTTTATGTGTGTGGCTGTGGATCTTCTGGGTGATATTTCTTAATTCAGGAAAGAAAGTATTTTATTAGGTGTACCTATAGCACATACTGGATCTTTGCCACCAGTAAGTACTTCTCATCAAGGTACGTACGCATTACTTATATTTTATGCAGCACTTTGTACTATTATTATCATTAGCCCGTGTTGTAGATTGTTGTTTGCATTAATTGTGAAAATGCTATTGCACTTTATGTAGTTGATGAAAGGTGGTATGAAGGAGATAAAGCGATACCGCTGAAGAAGAGAAGAGGGAGTTTTCTGGGAAGAATGAGAGGAGATACAATAATGTTGGAGAAAGAGAAGAAAATGAAGCCAAAAATGAAGTCCAAGACTAACAAGAAATGCAGCGCGCTACCAAATAGTGATGAACAAGATAAGGAGAAAGAATCTAATAAAGAGATATATAGTAGTTCTGCGAATAGTGCTGTGAAGAAAACGAACAAGAGAGGTAGTGTAATCATGGAGGGATCGCGGTGCAGTCGTGTTAATGGGAGGGGATGGAGGTGTTGCCAACAGACCCTTGTGGGTTATTCTTTGTGTGAGCATCATTTGGGTAAAGGCAGGCTTAGAAGCATCACAAGCGTTAGAAGCCGTGCCATGGGGGCGCCTATTACTATTAATACTAATACATTAATTGCACCACAGCCACAGCATGATATTAAGTTTGAGCGATTATCTTCGGTCTCTTCTTCATCTTTATCATTGGTGCAATCAGCTGGTGATCAAGACGACGAGGAAATATTGTTGGATGATAGTTATGATGACGATGATGACGACGACAATGATGATGATTATGATGATGACGAGAAGAAGAAAAAGAAGCCAGTATTAGTAAGAAAGAAGAGGATGAAGCTTGGTATGGTGAAAGCTAGATCTTTAAGCAGCTTACTTAACCAAACAAACAATGTAGTTGCAGTAGCAGCTGGTAATTGGAATAGCAGCAACTGATAATGAACAAAAACAAGTGTTATTTCATGTACTTTCAATGAAGCAAAGTAAGTGTATGTATTGTTTAGATTCTGGGTGCAAATGGTATGCATGATAATTATCAAGGTTTGTTAGTCATCTTCGTCTTCGTGTTTATTTCTTCTTGTATATTTGTTCAACTTTTGAGTGAGGGATGGGTTTAATACCAAAGTATTAGATAAAAAGCTAGCTAGGTAATGTATTTTTCAGTCTAGCTACTGCAGAAAATTTGTTGCAAGGATATATATCATGGTTTGTTCCTCCTTTGCCAAAAAATTGTTAAAATAACTTGTTCCTCCTTTGCCAAAAAATTGTTAAAATAACTCCGCGAACGAGGGCTGCACATATATATTTTATGAAATTATAACTAGCTAGGGCTGCTTACTTGCCATATATGATTGTTTATGAAATTATACAACTAAAGGATAAATTAAGAAGAGAGTATATTAATATTGATCTTCATGAATAGATGAAGAATTAACTAAGTAAAGCTCTAGAAACATGGGAATAATCAACTTTTATATATATATATATATGTATATATATATATATATATATGTATGTATAGGACGTCGTGTGCGACTGACTACAAGTTTCAACTGCTATAGTGATAATTAGTTATAAGGATTCTTTATTAGTATTATATTGTATTTTTAGTAAGTGTAGTTTGTTCTTTAGAAAATACATTTTTTCATCATAGTGGATAATGTCTCTAAATGTCAAAATGATCTGTATATACTATATAAGGATTTAGTTAATATTGTCTCTGATACATTTTAATAGTTAAAATCAATATACAAAATTATACTTCGAAACAAATTTATAAATATAACTATTGTAAATTAACTGAATTGCTAATTAATTAATATTTGTTATCTAAATGACTGCATATAATTTTTGAAATTTTGAATTTAAAAATTGACTTAATACAATAAATAAATCACAATGTATCTCAAGTTTTGAAAGTGAGGAATAGTATTCCGTGACATTTTAAATTGGATCAGATCATATCATTAGCTCTAGGCAGATTGTTCTCCTCTTGTATCATGTTCTTTGTTCGTAGAGATAATGTTGACGAATAAGGATCGATACATCTCTTTATCTATATATTTTATTTTTCCCTTTTGTTTTCTTTTAATTGAATGTTGCATCAAACCACTGGATCATGCAATCCACATTTTACTTATGGTTGTAGAATAGAAATAATAGCATTACAAGACAATTAAAAGAGAGAAAAAGAATGAGATTTGAATGATTGAGTTAATAAGCACTTCGTCCATAATAATCTGTTAATGTTAATTGTAAAATTGTCAATTAAGGTCAAATAAGGCTAGCTAGATCATTTTATAATTAACTAGAATATATATATATATATATATATATATATATATATGCATGGTTTCTCCAAGAAATTAAATGGAAGTTTGGATGCCAAGAAGACTCAACCACTAAGATCGAGGAGGCGAAGGCTCATCTTTGGGCGGCTCACCTAAATTACAAGTTACCACTAATGTTTATATATAAAAATAGATATGTTGTTCTCTTTAAGCTAACAAACATGACAATCAATTATGAAATTTTGTATTAGTATTAATAAGGCAAGAATTTTTTTTTTTAATGAACAAAAGATTGAAAAATATCTTCTTTTTTCTTTTTTGTTTGTTTGTTTGTTTTGTGAAACACATGTGTGTGTATATATATATTATTACATATTATATATATGTATTATTACATATTATGAGTCTGGATCTTAAACATACCCTCTTAAATGGCATACCAAGCATACCCCTTTTAGCGACGGATCGGGCGACGGTTTGGTCCGTCGTCATAGGTCCGGTCCGTCGCCAAAGCCTTTAGCGACGGGTCCGTCGCTAAAAGTTGTCCGTCGTTAAAGGTTTTAGCGACGGACCGGACCTATGGCGACGGACCAAACCGTCGTCCGGTCCGTCACTAAAAGGGGTATGCTTGGTATGTCATTTAAGGGGTATGTTTAAGATCCTGTACATATTATACACACACATAACACATTGGTACAACTTGAGAAATATGAAAAATGATATACACCTCTCTCCTCGTCACTCTCGTTACGCAAACATATTATAAAAAAATATAAAATTAATCGGAGGCACTCATAACATAACTACTTTTGAGCCTCAGGGCTTCTTTAAGTTTTGAATCACGGTAGATTCGATGCTCGATCAGTTCCACCGCCTACGATATCTCTTGCACTCATATTATTCGAAAGATGCATGGCTCTCATTCTCTAACTTTAGCTACATTAATTCAACCTAATTGCAAAGGCTTAATTTCTATATATTTTATGATTTATTTGATCTAGAGAAGGAGAGATTGGGTTTTAAGGAATTTAACCTGATTTGTCAAAATTGTTAAAGGCGCATGATTTGCTGACTATAAAGCTAGTTTCAAGTAATAGTAAGGATTAAAGGCAAGAAATGGAGTGGGTATATATATAAAATTTACAATTCTACCTTTTTCATTATAAAGTAAGATTATATATATATATATATATATATATATATATATATATTATACTGATCATCCGGTTAGTGTACGTATCAATTTCCTAAAGTAAATAAATTAAGTCCCTTCACATTCGAACGCCATAAATTACTGCTAGCACAAGATAATGAAGGATAGTGTTGGGAGCATATCGCAATTCTCTCTCTTCGCCTCTCCAACCAAGTACCAACCTTAGGGGGCAAGTGCCCACAAGGGCATACCGAAATAAAAAGGGAAAAGAATTATACTCGTATGTTCTTTTTTTTTTGTTCTTTTGTTTTAAAAAAATATGTTTGATTAAAGCATGACCAAACTGTCAATTTTGATCAACATCACTATAAGGTCCACAACTGAGGAATCAATGGCTCTGTGTGCCCTCACAATAAAGAGAGTGGGGGTAGTGGCGACAAGGGCAGGCACCTTCATTAATTTTATATATACATGGGATGATCTATAGCAAATACTTACTAGGGAAAAAAATAAGACATACACCATCAATACCTTTTATTGTAGCAACCAATTACAATCAAGATTAAAAAAATAAAATGTCATCCGCCATAAATAGTAACGAAATCCGATACTATTTATAGCGGACAACCTTTTTACTATAAAACCCCTAGATTAAACTACAAAAAAATCTTATATTAAACCATCCACCAGCGGACGGGGATCATTACATCATCTACTGGAACCACTTAAACTATATAATAATGTTATATTAAATTATAAGTTAATTGTTCTATATTTAATAAACCTTAAACCTTAAAAAATAAATCCTAAACCCTAATTAATAAACCGTAAAGGTTATTTAATAAATTTTAAACCTTAATTAATAAATCATAAATCTTAGTTAATAAATCCTAAATAATAAACAACCCTAGATAATAAACCCTTAATAATAAATAACCCCAGTTAATTTGCCTCAATTTGCCGAGCAATGTGAGTTTTGGGCTGTGAATACACCGGTATCTGCTTGCTACTAATAGTATCGTCCTATAATATTGGTTGACCAGCTTTGACTTGAGAGATAATTATGTAAATGGGTCGTCCGCTATTATTAATAACGAATGACGATTTTTTAGTTATAATCTCGATTGTTTAATTTTGTATTGGACGATAGAAATAGTGATTGTCCATTTTTGATCCATAACAAGTACTTGTTATAGATCATTTATATATATATATATATATATTGACAGCTCGTCCATATTTGTTTCCTTGTGATGCGTATTTTCTTCTGGAAAATTCCCAAGATGCTCTTTCTTTAATTTTCTTTTGTTTGTTTGTTTCTCTTTTTCCTCTTTTAACTTGGTTGAATATATACGACCACGTCAGTGTCGACTTCCTTTAGGCCTGCACTGAATATATGAACATCTATACGCTATATATCCAGAGTTTGAATATATATATATATATATATATATATATATATATATATATATATATTTGACTCTATCTAATCATAGTTGTGATTAAATAAAATAAATTTGCGTGGCAAACTATAAAAGCGGAATAAATGGAGATCAAAGATGGAGGTTTCACGATGGCAAACATATGAACTTGTAGGATATATATATATATATATATATATATATATATATATCATGTAAATGTTGTAATGATTTGATTCAAATTACATGGCAGGGTTATGGCGCATGCATGAAATACTCAAAGCAAACCAAGATAATGGGTACACCTATGGTGATCCAATTCGCTTGAAGAGTGAATCAAGACTCATCTTGATTATATTCCATTCAAGCAATATGATTTTGACTCTATGGGCTCTAATTTTAGGCCAGAAATGAGATCTCAAATTAATTTGAATCCTTTATGCACATGTCTCTATTAGATTCGTTGCTCAACATAATTGTCGATCAGATTTAATGAGTATATATATATAAATGTTGTCGACCAATGTAATAATGATATATTGAATACTTTCAATTTAGAAGGATATCAGTATAACTGCAAAATGAATTTTACAACCAATTAACATCAAGAATTTTCTTAATTGTAATACTATTGAATCTGAGACTTGAGACATAAGCCTCGTAATAAGGAGGAAGAAATTGAAGCTCAAAGTAGAGTGAAAAATTTGTCTCAAAAAAAATAAAAATAAAATATATATATATATATATATATATATATATATATATATATAAGCTCACACAATTGGTGATCAGAAACAAACCCGACGACTAAGTACTCAGTGACACATGATGCATGCATGTTTCGATATGAATATGTTGCGACAGTTCATGTGTTGTGTTGGAGTTGGTGAAAACTCCAACTCAAATAAACAATCAAAAGCCTTTTGGCGTGTATGGTAGAATATTAATGGAGAATAGGAAAATTAAGAGAATGCATAGGACATAGATAGATGTATATGAGAGAAAGGTAGGAGGGGAAACAGAGAAGTTATTAATTTATTTATTTTACATAATATACGTCTTAATTTCAGTGTAGTGTAGGCACTTGCTGCACTTTCTATTTCATCTTCTTTTGAGCTAAATAAATGCTCACTTATACAGCACAGGCGATAAAATGCCAAAAGCAAAATGCTGATTCTTGAATGCATGATTCTACTTGGGATTTTCATTGTAGTTAACAATTTCTTCATATGAATCTCCATTATATGTCGATGTTCACAAAGCAAAAGAAAAGCCAATATTTAAGTATCATTGCCGGACGTAATTAAGGTAATACTTAAAGCTAGCTCAGTCGCCAAAAGAATAAGTTCAATGCATTCAAAAAACAATAATAATAAAAATCTTTCAGTTAATTATATAAAAGAAGTTTGCCAGGAGGATAGATCGCTTTAGAATCAATTAATTCTGCTTTTCGGCAGAGAAAAATATATAGACACCTGCATGATCATTATGGCTGATGGATTATCAATAATATATACTAATATATCTCACTCCTTTTTACTCTTGGACGTTTTACAAAACCCTCTTATGTAGAATAAGCTCATGAGCCCCCTTGACCAACATGAACATCCCATCCTCACCTGCACATGCAATATGAAAATGCATAAATTTACATACACCAAATGCAACATAATTTTCTACTACTCAAACTTACACTATCTGATGTACTTCTCCTATGATCAGTAGCTGTGGCCGACTTGTCTTTAAATCCGGTTCCACTTCCCTTTTCAGTCTCCGGATCCAGTTGCATCCAAATGTGAGAACCAATGCCAGCCGATAACGATATTTTCAGCCCATTGAACGAATTTCTAAGTTGAGGACTCGGACTAATTTCAACATTTGTACTTGTAACACTTTCTTGTTTTTTATGCTTTGGAGGATCAACTATAATCACATTACCATGTGTCAAATTCCCGGGGCTTTCTGTTTCTTTAACTTCTGGTAATTCCGATGAAAGCCAATTGTTAGCTCCCTTGCTTACTTGAGTCATGCCAGTACCATCATCACTGCCTAGAAGTGATTTCGCAAAGTCTATAGAAAAACAAGCATCACTAAATTGATAACTCATAAAGGAAGGATCTTCAGGAAGCGGCGTTTGTTGATCTTGTGGCATAAATTGATTTGATTCGTCTTCTTCAATTTCTCCATCCTTGATCTCCTCTACGCTTTTTGTTAGTCCTCGTGTTAGTAGCTCCATTAGTTCTTGCTGTTTGTTAATATTTCGATCCAAAGAGTTGGGTGGTTTTGGTACCATTTGATGGTGGAGCAATTGTGCGCCTTTATTTGTAATAGCACAAGCAAGATGGACATCGAATTCACATAAACTACAACGATACAGCCAGCCAGTGTAACTCGGTTTCTGACATAAATCGCATTGGAAGTCATATGGGGGAGCGTATTCTAGTTTTAGTGTGTGTTGGTGAGAAGGAGTTTTAACTGATAAAGGCACAGCGGAGCATAAGATATGATAGAAATCGCCGCATTTGTTGCAGTTGTAGTAGAAGCCGGACAAGTCATGTTCACAAGCTTTGCAATTGGCGGAGAGTTTGGAATTAGGTGATGAATTAGGCATGGATTTGAGGGCCAAATGGTGGTTTGGATCACAAGGGTGTTGGACTTTTTTGGGCATGTTGTGGCATACTTGGTGAAGGTAAAAGGGGCATGTTTTGCACTTGTAGTAGTACTTGCCTGAGGATATAGTGAGGTTGCAGCCAAAGCAGGTGGTGTTTTTTCTTGGAACCAAATTGGTAGGTTCAAGTGGATGTTCATGGCTGAAATGGTGTGATAAAAGCTCCGGTGTTGGTTCTACCATTGGTCGATATAACTAGTTTTCTTTTCTAGCTCGAAAGATACGTGGAATCTGTCATGTGGCCTCAATACATGTAAACCTTAAATATTGTGAATTCGAGAAAAGGGGAGAATAATTAGCTGTATGTGCGGATGAAACGAGGGAGACCAAGTATGAAATCGTGGTGTAACAGATAAGAACATCTAATATTTCTAGAATTTAGATTAATTAATTTGGTGTTAGGTTTCCACTCTCCAAGCTGATATGGTCATATATATATAATTGTGATAACTACTATTTTATGTTAAAAATGTAGGGTTGAATATATGAGCTAGTTAGTTAAGCTTGTTTTTATGTGATTGATGATCTAGTTGTCATACTCTAGCCAGCATCGATCAACTTGAAAGCTGCCCCATGGCCCTCAATCTCATCATCATATAATAAGCTAATATTCCTGAGAATGCTTAGTTATGAATTCTTTTGACTTGTTCGTGGAAGATAAATTTCCAAATGAGACGACAAAAATTTGTGAACGTCCGTGGGGGACAATGACAGTGGATACATTCGGCATGAAGATTATATTATCAAGCTTCACTACAAGAAAAAGGGGACGAATTAAGTTTTTGAAACGCGAGGGACAATAGGACGAGAGAGATTCGGCTGGAGGATCAAAGAAAAAGGGGCCGGATATATATCGGTGGCGATTAATTAAACTCATCAGTGACAATGACTGTACGTTGAGACATGCATTTGGCTTAATTAATTAATGTTTAAGATATATAAACTCTGCCCTTTGTCTAATTTTTCTGGTAGTATTTGCTTAATCATCGTTTTACGTTTTCAAATTTCAGAAGAGAAGCATATACAATGACAAGTTTTATAATTCTCGAGTGCATAATTCATTCTGGAATCTTGCACGTTCATCTCCAGTTCAAAGCGCACACATTAAGCTGAATATAATTATTCACATTTGATTATTGGAGGTCATTTGACCTACAGTCTTTCGGTAGATTAATTTAATAAAAGTAATGTTAGAGATCTCAAATGACATGACATTAAATATTTTAATGATAATTTATAACCTAATCAATTACATGAAATTTATCAATCAATATTATGATGACATGTCATTTAAGACACTTTTTATAACAAAAAATTTAAAATTCTTAACATCATCTTAATAATAATAATAATAATATGAGCACCTACAAAAGTGGATGCAGCACCACTTCACTAGGGGGAACATAAAAAATAGCTCTTCAATCAATAAGATGACCTGTGTTCCTATTATCAAATTCAGACCATATGAGCAAATATTATAGTACTAGTTATATGATCGATAAGCCATTTGCAGGACTGATTCATGTTCATAGGGTAGCCAGATTTTTTTGCCAAGGTGTGAAAAAGTGACTATATTTATGTGTCGATAATGTTTCAAATTTTTGCAAAACTACTCTTAGCTTTTGTTTATTTTATTTATTTTGTGAACAATCTAAAAGGTGATTTATACACTTATGACAAGATGGAAGCAGAGTGTCACAAGGGAATGATAATGAGGGGGTTACACCGGAAGAATAGTCAAGGTTATATTTTCAAGAGTGTCATGTTTCAGAGCCAGAGTGTCCAATATTGGAGATAGCGTTGTTAGATAAAGTTCTTAACAAATCATTCACGATCCATTTTGACATTTTATAATTAACTTATAATTTAAAATTTAATGTCAATATGAATTTAATTTATTTATTGTAATCTAATTAATTATATAGCATGTATTACTAATTATCATATTTATTTTTTTAAAACTTACATAAATACATATTAATTTTAATTTTTTATCAAATAAATTCACCCTAAAAAGTCAATATATATATATATATATATATATATATGTAAAGGAGTATAACTTATCAATATCATAAGTATCATAGTGATGTATATTGGGCATGTAATATATCGACGACTGACTTTAGTGACAACTATCTACAAGACAGTATAAAAGGAAGCTGATCTGATTTTGTGGAAATTAACTTTTCAAGTCAATGCCAATTCATCATCTAATACGGCTGGGCTGGTTGTACATACCAAACAACAATAATTAATACGAATCTGCATTTCATTTGGCTTGTATTTCATCTTCATCTTGCCCACTCATAATCAAGGAACATGCTCCATAGCCCCCTCTCTAACCTGACCCGTCGACTTTCTTTTTTTCTTTAATTACTTCAAAGAAAAAAAAATCTACATTTTTTTTGATCAATCAAGGATTGACTTAGTCTATAGACATATATACATGTTATAAGCTTCAAGTCTACACCTCCTGGCAATTGGTTCCGAGGAAAATAGACAGAGAAGGAGAGAGAGAAAAAAGAAAAAAAATGGAGTACAAGCACTTCAGCCACCAGCACAACCTGAAACTCCACCAAGTGCAGGACGGCCAAACCCTCCGTTGCTCCGGCTGCGAGTCCCTCTGCCACGACACCGCCTACGCCTGCTGGCAGTGCAACTACTTCCTCCACGATTACTGCGGCAACGCCAACCGCTACGTGAAACATCCCTCCCACACTCTCCACCCTCTCATTCTCGTCCCAAAACCAACTTACTGCAGTGGCTCATTCATCTGCAACGCCTGTGGCGAAACCGGGAGCTCCTTTTCCTACTGCTGCGCGCTTTGCGAGGTTGATCTTCACGTCGGCTGCGCTTTCTTGCCTCTCAAGGTAACCCACAAATCCCATCAGCATGACCTCAAACTCTATATTGGCGTGGCTGATAAAAAGGATGTGCCGGATGAATTTTGTAAAATTTGTACCAAATTGTTGAACACTAAGCACTGGTCATATTTTTGTGTGGATTGTGATTTTGGGGTGCACACTTTTTGTGCCACCACGGAGGTGAAGCCGGGGTTGTACGTGGATGATTCGCCGGATTCTGAGACGACGGAGGCAGCTCCGCCGCAGCAGAATGGATCCGGGGGAGATAAGAATGAACCGAGTGCGGAAGAGGTGATTGCTGAGTTGTATAATATGAGGCTTCAAATGCAAATGGCAGAGCAACTTGCTCAGATGATGGCCTCATTTAATCCCAGTTCTTTTGTGTGAAGTCATGAAAAGTGCTAACAAGGTCAATGCCTTTAAAATTAATTAATCTGTGAATTAGCAATTGTGGGATAATTTGTTTAACTAGAAATTAAGAGCTGTGATTCAGTTGTTTAATTTTAAGCGATCTGAGGTTATGTTAATTTGACGCCTACTTTCAAGCTTTTGCAAGTTCTTGATCATGTCTGTAAGTTGTAATTAACCGAAAAGTAAAAATAAGGATGTTGTTTGATTTTCGCTATGAATGAAGGAACCATATTGGAAATAATGTTTTCTTTTCATTTTGCCTTGGATTCAAAGTTTCACATATGCAGGTACAATTGAGCCGCGTTAATTTATAAGATATATGTACCTTTTCATACAAATTCCACATCAAGGAATGCATTAATTGTTGTTTAATTTGAATCATATGCCTTAAACGTATATTGTAGCTAGTACCTTGTCTTGATCATGACACAAAATTATGTGACAATAGAATTGTCCATTTTACAAACCAAATATTTGTGAAGGGATTTCATGTAACCTTTTTTTTTTCTTTGGTGTAAAAAAAAAATTTTTGTTATGAGAGTAGAGTGTCTTACAACTGGGCAGGACTTAGGAGAGTAGTCCTGAATATTCATCACTCAAGAGCCGAAAAAAAGACTCTAACAACCCATAATCTAGATAAAAATTATGTGTCGAATTTATAAGCATGATTTCATATAACCAATTCACTAGTTTTGAACTCTAAATTTGCGGGTCAAATTAAGCGACCATCTACTGCAAAGACTAACATGCATGTAACCAATAACTGCATGCCATAACTTAAGCATCTTCAATTGACTTTTTTAGTGCGTGTGAATATATATATATATCCCACTTGCCACTAAGAAAACAAGGAATAGGATATATCTATAGGCCGCAGTGCCGATTGCTTGACCTAAGGGTCTGTTTGTTAACGGTTTTTGTTTCTAATTTTTTTCTCTACTTCTATTTTAATGGAATTGGAAGTAGAAAATAGTGTTTGATAATTATTTCTGCTTTGGAAAAAGTAGAAGCAAATTTACTTTGATAACAAAAAAATAAAAACATAAAAAAGTTGTTTTTTTTTTAATTTTGACAACATAAATAGCCATTGCAACTTTAAAAAGGTCCAGATATCAAATCTTATTAACAACAAAATTTTAAACTCTATCTTTTCATAAAAACAAACATATGAAAACGAAAATAGGAAGTAAAATAATGAAAGAAGAAACATTTAGCTAATAACAAAATGACGAAGTTTTATTTCATAGGTTAAGTTTTTTAATATTTGGCTTTATTAAAAAAAATTCTATAATTTTAAATTTTATACAAAACTACCGTTTTGTTAAGTAGCCTGAATTAGCAAAGCTATTTTAGATTACATTTTTTCATATATATATATATATATAAAATCAATAATAATATTTGGACCAAAATACTCTTCATGGCTTAAAAAGCTCTTCTTTACATCCATAAATGCAAGTCATGAAAAATTTATATAACTTCTAAACATTTTTTAGGTAGACGTCGCTTCCATATATCTAAACTCAAAAGTCAATATTCATGCATGGAGACATCTCTTTCTTTGACCGTTTCCAATTCAATCCTTAATTTCTTCTTGTATCCTCTGCAATTAAATTCTTGATTAACGGCCACATGCCTGAAGAAAATAAATACAGCTAATTTTTTCCATTTTTAAACTCCCATAATTAAGCATCTAAACATTTGACTTCTACTTAATTAAATTTCCCACTTGAACACTGCGAAATAAGAAACTAAACATGGTTGCCTCTTAGTCAAACACTGCAATAATAATGACAGCTGTTTGACCAAGTCCATATTAGAAATATGCTACATATATGCTTCAAATCTACACCTAAAATGTGCATATACAAGCTAGCTAGAAATTAAGAAGTTAAAAGAGATCGAGAATATGGAGTATAAGCATTTTAGCCACGACCACAACTTGAGAATTCATCAAGTTGAACAAGGCCAACAACTCCGCTGCTCAGGCTGTGAATTATTTTGCCATGATTCCGTATACGCCTGCTTTCAATGCAACTTCTTCCTTCATGAACATTGCGGAAATGCTAATCGGTTTGTGAACCACCCGGCTCACTTGTCACACCCACTCATCCTATTTCCATACCCAACTTACACTTCCGGCTCATTTTTTTGCGACGCCTGTGGCCAAATTGGGTGCGCCTTTTCCTACTGCTGTGCACTATGCGAAGTTGATCTACATGTTCAATGCGCTTTCTTGCCTCTAAAGGTAAGTCACAAATCCCATCAACATGAGCTAAAACTCTGTTGTAGTACTGTCCCAGCTGATCGAAAGGGACCGCCTGAGTTTTGTAAAATATGTTCCAAATTGTTGGACTCTAAGCAATGGGCGTATTGTTGTGATGCTTGTGACTTTGGGGTGCACACTTTTTGTGCCACGGCTGAGGTCAAACCCGGATTGTATGCGGATGATTAATTCCTGATCATGAGATATATGCCGCTGGCTAAATAACTTAATTGCACATGTGATATATAGGGTTGAACAAACAAACGCAGTTTCGTATGAATTAAGCTGCTAATTTGTTCGAGTCTTCTGAATATGTCCGTAACCTAATTTTGTTGGTGTTGAGCAAGTTAATTATAAGTATTTCTAATGTTTATGATTAATTTGATGGAGTTGATAATATATCAAAAATTGTTTTTACTGTTTAGGTTATCCAAGGGCATCAATTTATGAAGAGAAGTCAGTCTTCGGATTACTTAATACTACCTCCATTCCATAATAAGTGACTTTTTTTAAAAAAAAATTTGTTTCAATTTATTTATCATTTACAACTTTCTAGGAGATTAAATTATTTACTTTTCTATATCGCCCCTAGCTTCTCTCATTGTCCCAAGAAATTCTCCCTTGTATTAATAGTTTTCAACTTCCCATAAAGGGGCAGTGATGAAATTTTATACAAATTTTAATTATTAAATGATAGTATTAAATGAATTTCTCAATTCACTTGAATGAAACTAAAACGACTATTATTATGGAATGAAAGTAGTAATATCTTTTTGTTTGGAACCAGCAACTTTAAGAAATTAAGAAGAGTACGATTGAACAAGATATTAGTCCTTCATTCCATTCTAAGACATATATAGTATTATTATTTAAACATTAAATAATGATATGATCAATATATTTTCAAAAACCCTTATAAATAAATTAACTAATAACAAAACAAAAATATGCTATAAATAATATTAAAGTTGATGGGTGAGTGGCAAACTCTTTCTCTCTCTCCTTATTATGTACTAGCCGCCGGATCACACTCGATGAGTGTGCTCTAATATAACATAATTATTAAATTAAAGAAAATTTATTAATCTAATAAGAATTATAGTGTTAGTAAGATAAATATACATATAAAAAATCTCCACATTATAACTAAAAATAAAAAGCATGTTATTACATCACTTTGTAACGATTGCTAAGGACTAAAATTGCCAACCATTGTTAGTAAGTAGATTTAATTTACACTGCAATGTACTTCATAAAAAATATATTTCAAAATATGTAAAATATTATAATGAAGTTCCACCGTTTAATGCATGTTTATATTGTTTCAAGTCACGATGCAGGCGTACACAAAGCAGGGTGGGTGGGTGTGTGTGCAGATTTTTTTATTTGAGATAAAAAAAATGATAATTTTTTTAATTTTATAATATCTAGAAATTACATATATAAAAGAAATATATCTTCTTATATATCTGCTTTGGTTTCATCATTCTGAACAATTAACTCACAAAAATACTCCCTTTTCTTAAAAAGTAAAATGAGAGACGTAGTCATTAGTTTTGAAAAACTTAAAGAATATTGTCATCAAATATTAAAATTATTATAAATTCATATTAACTTCAAGAAAGTGGATGTGGCAAATCATAGGCACAAGAATGCCAGAGTTCTTATTCTTCCTGAGGAGTGTAAAAATATAATCAAATACTATATACTCCTTCCCTGTTAAAAAGAGGGGGGAAAAAGATTCAAATTTGCCTCCCCGGCGCTTATGCAATCTCTTCTGAAAATAATGATGAGTTTATTAGCTACTCTGTCCAAAAAAAAAAGAAAAAAAATGGTTGAAAAAAAAGATACTTCGGAATTCGAATGCAGCACAATATATTCGGATGAATATAGCGGTGGCGTTCTAATTCAAGTGGGAAGTACTATGATCAGTGGTTATAGATAACTGGGAAAAAAAAATACATGCTTAAGTGAACAGTTATTATTTTGAATTTGAATTGAAATTGTTCACTTGTGTTTTAATTCAAATGGGAAGTTAACTAACAATTATCTAAACACGTGGAGTATTTTTTTTATTTTTTTTTACCGTGAGATATTAATTAAGAAATTTTTATATTTTACAGTGTATAGAGTTTTTTTATTTTATTATTATTTTAACTATTTCAATAGAATTCCTTTCTACTATATGGTGTGACCTAATTATGCCAAAATAACTGCTTTAAAAGTCAGAGACACTATGATCAAATATTTTATTTTATAACAAAATCAAGTAGACGGATAACAACTCAGACTAAAGCTTAAATTATTGTTACAATCTCCCCCCACTCAAAAATCTAAAACTCTTATTGTTAAAGAGTTTTTGTTCTCCTCAAGTTATTATAAGACAAGGTAAAAAAAAAATACGAAATATAATTACATAAGTTATTGTACAAAATGATATCGTTTTATATAATTGAATTATGAATATATTAAAAATACACCCCTCCCATATTGGGTATATATGATACTTTAATTATTTTTAAAAATAATGTTATCATAGAGAATAACGCACGCAAAAAAATAAACTGAGTCCTCATGAGATAATATCAACTTAAAATCTTTCTCTCCATACCCATACCCTACAGATTTAAATGTGAGAGTAAGGCTTTACCATCGTTGCATTTAGAGCTGCAAACGAACCGAACCGAACCTTGTCGAACTCGAACATGTTCGAGTAACTTGATCGAACCAACAACTATGTACGAGTTCGGATCGTTTGGTGTTCGCGAACATGATCGAGTTCGCGAACAAGTCGAACATAAGGTTGTTCGCGAACATAAACAGTTCACAAACACATTATCGAACCGAACTCGAACTTATCGAGCCAATTATTTGAAATAACCAATTATTTTTATTTAGAATTTTAGAAACAATTTAAACATGTAATTAAGAAATCGAACTACTCGAACCGATCTCGAACTTATCAAACCGAACTCGAACTGTTCGTGAACAAAGACTAACCGAACCACACGGTTCGCGAACATGTTCGATCGAGCATTCGAACGGAACATTATGTGCGAACTCGACTCGACTAGGCGAGCAAGTCGAACTCGAACCGAACCGACCCGATTCGCGAACAGTTCGGTTCGTTTGCAGCCCTAGTTGCATTATAGAAGTAATAAGTTTAGGAAATTGATATTTTTATAAGTAAATTTAAAAATTTTATAAATTTTTTTATGAATTTATTGATAGAATATTTTATAAAATTAATATTTTTATTTATGAAAATATCATTTTCCTAACTTTATCTTAAATAGGATTGGAACGAATTGAAAAAACGACAAAAGTAAAATCAATTTCATTTCCCCCAAAACTGGTCATATTTTCCGTCACTCCTTTCTCTCTCCTCCATAATTTCTTCTTTTTCCTCTCTCCTTATCTTCCTTCTCTCTCTCTTCTACTACATGTACCTGTTTTTCTTTCTCTCATTGAGCTACAACCACGGGTTACCGGACGGCGAGGGAAGAAAAAATAACCGGAGAAATTAAGAACAGCAATACCAGCTCTCTCCAGGTACCACTATGCTTCTTTTTCTGTTTTGGTTTTTTCGTTATTCATCTAACACTGCCCTAATCTCAGTCAGCCAGTTTCAGTAATTTACATTTTCAGTTGGGTCCTGAAATTATCCAATTATGTTTCTCTATGACGGTATCATTCTATTGCTTGGATTCTTTCAAATCATACTACTCTTTTGATCTAAATTTGAAAAACAAAAATTAATTCAGTATTTGTTTGGGCTTTCCTAATTCCCTCTTTGGGGTGAAACAAATTGCGCTGTGATGGTGAAGTTCTCAGTCTATGATTTATAGATAGATTTACCCTTGCCCTTTTATACATCTGGATATTTCCTAGTTAAAAAGTTAATATATTATTTTAATAACCAGAAATTGAGGTTCACTTTATCTTGATAATGTGTTTCCAGCTAGAAAAGGGTTTCTTTTGCATTTTTTTAATGGTATAAAATAGGATTGGTTGAAAATCATATTTATACTTAAGGTTCATAGCGAACATAGCTACATAGTTATTGACATAATACACTTGTGTTGCAGATTATACTAGGATGATAGTATGTTTTGGAGACTTATTTTCTTTTTTTCAAAATTATAATAATAACAATAATAACCTTACTATATTTAAATTTATTCGCTTGATAATTCACCTTATAATGTATTCCAGTTTTTTTTTTGTTTTTATTTTATTTTATTTTTTTTCCAATTCTGAAATGTAATGCAAACATGACAAGTGCCCCTGCTTAGTCAGAACATTACTAGTAGAGCACTATGGTCTGATGGTATGAATGTTGACACCAAATTATTTTTATTACTTATTTTACTTCAAAAGTAATTCTTCTTTTCATTGTTAGCCTGTTAGGATATCTTTCCAACCGTACTTCCTTTATGTAAGTTGTTATTACAGAAGAAAAGGCGAATATAATTTTGCTACTAAAATTACGAGTACCACTACTACAAGTTTAACCAAGGAATATCCAATTCAAGTGTATGACGTTGTGTATTTGGAATTCCTTGTGAAGCCTGGTCTGAAATTTAAGATGCAGCTCTTTATTTGAAGGTAAGTCTAAGAACAGTTGTTTCTGTTCCTTTGCAGGGTGTTTACCAAGATGACACCTGTCTGTCCTTTTAGTAAAGCTGCTCGGTCTGATGACGGGTCTTTGAAGAAACCCCAGCACTGCCAGCAGCCCGGGTTTGAGAGCAAGGCAAGGCCAGAGTCTACTGAAGCTGGCAGCATTTCTCCCAAATGCCCTCTCGGATATGATTCTCAAACTTTTAAGATTGGCCCCTTTAGTTGCATGATTTGCCAAGCACTTCTTTTTGAGTGTAGCAAATGTGTTCCTTGTTCGCATGTATATTGCAAGTAAATAAATTTTTTTCTTAACGTCTTTTTGGTTTCCATTTTTATTCTATGTACTACTCTTTTTCTTTTCTTTTTTACCTTTTGATTTCCCCCCTTTATTTTGTGTGTCCCACTTAGCCTGATTTTGCTCACTGCATTTTGGAAAAAACAGAGCATGCATATCACGTTTTAAGGATTGCCCATTGTGTGGTGCTGACATTCAGGGGATTGAAACGGACACAGATCTTCAGAATGTTGTTGATCGCTTCATTGAAGGTCATGCAAGGATCAAGAGGCAAGTTGATACTGACCAAAACGAACTGGTAAGTGAGAAGCAGACAGTGATGTACGAGGATGTGTCTCTGGAGAGAGGCGCTTTTCTGGTGCATCAAGCCATGAGGGTAAGTTTGTGTAACTTCCCCATTTTGCTGCTGACTTAAATTACTTTTTAGGTGACTGTTAATTTGTCGAATCACTGGTTGAATCACATTTCCCCCTTCACTAAATCATCTTTGTTTTTGCTGTTTCATATGTAGGCATTTCGTGCTAATAATGTAGAAAGTGCAAAATCTAGACTTAGTCTATGTGCGGAAGACATTCGAGAGCAGTTAGAAATATTGGGGTACACAACAGAGTTGTGCTCACAGCTAGGAGCAGTTCTGGGAATGCTCGGGGATTGCTGGTCTGTCCTATCTCTTTTTCTCCTTTTATGTTTCTTTGTTTCCATTACTATCGATATATGTGCATTGTGACCTTTGGTTGGTCTTGTTGTATAAGAATTTAACTTATGGTCAATGCGTAAATTGAACGTTCTTGCAATTCATATTTTGGAAGTAGTAAAATATAGCGCTCTTTGAAAAAACTTGGGATACAGATTTGGCAAATAAAATTACTGGATCTGAAACTAGCAAGATTTTTATCGTTACTAATTATTACTTAGTAGTCCTTATTTAATTCAAAGGCTCTAAATCTGGATGATGCTTCTTTGACATACTTTGGTGAATTGATTAAAGTTAGTTGCCAAGGTTAAGCTAAATTATGAAGGTCTTCTTAGAAAATTATGGTCAGATCTCTAGTTATGAGGGTTGCTACTTGTTCTAGCTTAAGTATATATGTAAATTATTTGTTTGGGGTTAGTCTTTTGGAGGATCATGTTGCTTTTGAATGTCTCAACTCGAAGGTGATTCCTTGAATGAAACTTGATGGGGTTGAGTCTTGCAGCTTTTAAAATTTAACTAGCTGACCTAGAATGCATTAAACTCGAAGACATTCTGGCCTTGCAGTTAGTTATGTCATGTTTGTGAATAGTTTCTATGAGGTTGTTAGGATGAATTTTGTCTTGGAGAAATGTCAATGATGACACTTACTGTCAAAAGTTGGCTGCATGGGTGCATGCCATTATACACAACCTCTGGCATCGATAAGTCTTTAGTCTTGAATTATGGTGTTTTGATTAAACTATCTTAATAGTAATAACAATTTACTTATAGAAACAAAATACTAGCAAAATAATTGTAATAATATTAAATAATGTATGATGCAGTCGAGCAATTGGAGATGCTGGTTCTGCAGCTACTTATTTTGAAGAGAGCGTCAATTTCCTTTTGAAAGTGTCAGCAGATGATTTGGAGGTACATCCTTTGGCCCTTCGTAATGTATTGTGAGCATATATAACTGCAATTTAAGTTACTTGAACTTCTTATTTGGAGATATTACTTACCCCAAAAAGATATTATGTATTACTTACCAAAAAACTTGTTCATTTGAAGTCATAGAATGAGAACCTTTTCGGATGTGTAGTTTTGTGTATTCTAACAATGCCTGCCTAATTTTTGTGGAGAATGTGCAGATCATACAAACACTTTCTGTTTCGTTAAATAAAATTGGAGATCTTAAGTATTATGACGAGGACTTGAAAGCTGCACGATCTTACTATTTTCAAGCTTTAGATGTGCGTCGCAATGCTATCAAGCATCCTTCTAGTTCTCCTTTTCAGGTTAGCAACCCTTGTTTCTCTTATTGGATATTGAACACACATAATTTGTTTGACCTTGAAGTACAAGGAAATTAGCTCAATATTTTTTTCTAATGTGTTCTGACCATAGTACAAAAAAGGCTTGTATCTTAAGAATCAGCTCATAATCCTAACAGAAACTTCTGCTCAGCACTAGAATAAGATTTTCTGCATTTACTTTATCATTCTTTTACTAAGTTCTCTCTTCACAAATGATTTACTGTACATATATTAGTGACATGATAATAGGACATAGATTCATAATGCCTTTGTAACTGTCCAGCTGGTTAAGAAATTAGGCAACCTATTTAGAAGCAGAAAACTTTCTTCATGTTAGCTGTGAATATCTAGAACACAGTATATTCACAACTAACATCTAGAAAAGTAGGGTCTGCGGTTCAAATTTCTAGAACACAGTCTTGGGATGCAGCGCACCAATGAAATGGTAGGTCTGGAGTTCGAATTACCGTAGGTGCAACTTTGCTTTCACGAGCTTATTAAAAATAAATTAATAAATAAAAGAATATCTAGAAATGGTAAAATTTTACATGAGAATAGGCAACAGTGTTTTGGTGGAGTGGGTATACAAAATAAATCTAGAATAAACTCATCGGATACTGAAAAATTAGTTTTGGTTATCTCAACTGATTAGAGTTCTTTATGGAAGATATAACTAAGGGAACTTCAATATTCCTTACTCAGTAGAGTAGAATTTCAAAAACCGTCAGTGGAAGTTATGAAACTGATCTGTATTGTTAAGATACCAAAGTTTTAAAATTGAACTGATCTGTATTGTTATGATGTCAACAGTTACAGATTTTCCGATGTGAAGATTTAAGTTCCTTATTTTCTCTTTTTCTAAACCTTGTTTGGACTCCAGATCCTAGATGTGGCTGTTTCTCTTGCCAAAGTTGCTGACGTGGATAGAAATCTTGGAAATGAGAATGCTGCTATTGATGGATTTCAAGAAGGCATTAAATTACTGGAATCTTTGACATTGAATTCTGAAGAAGTTGGTCTTGAGAAAAGGGTAAGAATCTTGCATTCTCAAACTCATCCTTGATAATGTGACTGACACTTGGTTTCTGCATGCAGCGTCTTTCTGTGCTGGAATTCCTGAACACTCAAGTTGCAAAGAAACAATCTGATTCAACTCCATGAGATCACGTTTCCTCCAATATAAGAATTTGAGTCCGAATGAAATAAAATAACCGTTCATCTCTCTGCATTTGAGCTTTAAATTTCAAATTCTCATACAGTAGTCAAGTTGAATCCCCCTATATGAGAATCACACATGTAAATGGCTTACAAATAAGTGGTAGGAGTGCTTGTACAAGTTTCCTGACAAATGTATTCGGCAAGACATATATCAGTCTTGAAGAATGTATGCTGCATGTTCCTTGTAAACTATTCTCTTGTGCTACTGAATGGTCTCTGTTGCCTTAAAAACCTCCCTAAAACTAATTTGGGTTTTATCTCATGCTTCATGATGCCGAAAAATGTAGGGGGGGAAACGAATCGAAGGGGAAGAAAAAGGTTTTAGGCTTGCCAGAATATTACAGGTAATAAAGGCAACCCGCAGCCAATGGGTAACCCACAATCCAAAGGTTAAGCGGTAAGACTTTCAATTCTAAGAAACTATCTTCACAACCCCTGCGAAGCACGGGTTGTGTTTAGCAAAAGAATAAGGCTATGTTTGTTTGCAAGGATTACACTTGGGATAGGACTATTAATCCCAAGTGTCTTGTTTGTTTTTAAATTTGAGCTTGGGACTATTAGTCCAAGGATTATAAAATAGCTTAAGATGAGGGATTATTTAATACCATGTCTAGTTAGGTATTATAATCCCATCATGAATGATTAAAACATAACATGAGATTATTTTAAGTTATCCCATGAATAATTCCATGAAAAACAAACATGTGATTAGGACTATTTAATCCTAGGATTAATAGTCTTGGGATTATAATCCCGGGATTATAATCATTGCAAACAAACATGACCAAGATATTTAAGACACTATAGTTTTTGCTCTATGACATATAATAGTCGCAAAAAGAGTAAGGCACCTTGAATTTTTGAACATGACAAAGATACAATGTACACACTCAATCGAAGCTTTATAAATTAGAAGTATTCCGAATGGTACATGGCCTCTTTAATTTTTTCTAGACTTTATCTCCTTAATTAACTTTCATATTTCATAAGTAGGATTTTCCCTAATTGACTGTATTACTACCTGAGTTGTATCATATTGCAATTCAAATACGACTTTGATTTTATTTTTCTTGCTTCTCCATTTTGCGGACTTGTTATAACGATGTGAAATAGGTGATTCATCTCCTCTGACATATCACCCAACATTTAAAGTGGATCACACTGAGCTATCTCCCAATATTAAATCTGCAATATATTTTTATAAAAGTTTAAAGATGAAATATATTAAACATACACAATTCATAATCCTTCCTTTGAGAACTTAAAAAAAATGGCTTGATGTTCAGCCGTTCACGCAAATCAGATATTTCAAACCTAATAATGGAATCATAAAAAAATTCAATAAAATATTTTTCATCTATACAAATTACTATAGCAATAAACTCCATGAGTCCTACAACAAAACAAACGAATTAATAAAAATATCAACTAAAAAATTAGGAATGAAAAACATATTATGATTAGGTATACTATACAGTTGTCAGATGATTCAACCTGCACATCTCTAGTGGTGTTTCCATGTGCTAACGTTATCCTCTCTTAAGGTTAAAATGAATTCTTACCATTATTTTTTTTCTCTGGAGTTGCATTATAATAGCAAAATATAAAGAAACATATATTTGCAATATACTTTACATAGGGTAAAATTGTCTTTCATTCCATAATATTTCTTCTTCGGATTATGTTTTTTAAACATTGGGCCGGTGTCTATTTCACCTGAGAAGATTGTTTTGTTCGTGTTTCTGCTAGGATCGATCGTGTGGTTCTATTTTCTTTGTTTTGTTTTAGTGTATGAGAATATTTATATTGAAGTTCCTTTTAATATGATCACTGGATGTAAAAACATACACAACTTATCGGAGTATACACTGTTTCTTTGAATATATGCCGAGTAGTTTAGATTTGTTTCGGTTTATATCCAAGTGCATACATCCAACTTCATTCCTTTATTTAAATAAAGAATATTTAGATTGAAGGAATGGAATGAGCGAAGGAATAGAATAAAGAAAAAAATGGAATAGAATATAATTCATAAATTTGAGAGGAATGAGAATAGTTCATTCCATTCTAATGGAGTAACCAAACACAATTTTTTTTATGGATTCCATAGAAATGAGTCATTTCATCCCTTCAATCCAAACATAACATTAGTGGCAACTTGTAAAGGTGTCTAGGGGAGCTTACGAAGTATAATTGCATAGTTATCAGAACTTTGGGGACGGATTTGAAATTGTACAAAAATTTGTGTTAAAAAATTGTGAGAAATATTTTTGGAATGTAAATTAACGAGAAATTCACCATTGTTGAGCACGTGTGACGCCGGCCGAGATGGCAATTATCCTGCGGGCTAGGTAAGCAAATAAATTCACAGATAAAGAAACGAGAGATTCACCAATACATAAAGAGAACTTCTCTAATGCTCAAATTTATATTTATCAAATCAAAGGTTGTTTTCAATTAACCCACAAGCTGGGTTAAATAGCTAATGTACTTGGGCAACAAGAAAGAAAATACCCTAAAAATACTACATAACAGATTCTGGCAAATCCCTAATACTGACAACTTCCTATAATCACGCCACGTATTAACAGAAAAAGATTTAGAGATACTGTTACCATGAAATAAAGAAAAACAAAATAGTTAAAAGAGATTATGGTAAAAGAACGATCAAAGCTAAAACGCCAAAGTCTATCTTTCGAAGTCGTACAACTTCTGAAGCCGAACTTCCGAAGCAGCCAAACTCATCAGCACTTGGGTTTCTTGCACCAATCCACTAACTCATGGTATTTCAGCGTTGTCAATGAACTATCCGACAATTCAGCATCATCGGACTCGAATTCTCCTGCATGAACGTGAGACTAATCAATCAATTACATTACAATGGTCTTCCCCAGCCTGCAGATTTTTTTAACACTAAATTAAATATATAGAGGAAAAAAAATAGGATGCAAGCTAATACGTATACAATTAGTCTAAGGGAATAACTGTATATAATATATGAGAATTAATTATATACGAATTGTCGGTAAACTAATGTTTTTATAGCATTCAATAGAATCAGACAACTTTATATTTTTAGAAAAAATTAAGGAGTTTTGATTATTTTAACAGATTATGTAAATATTATTTATCATGATAAAATCTATTTAATAATTTTAACACAATCAAAACTCCTTAATTTTCTCTCATATTCTAGAGTTGACAAATTTTATTGGATACTGTAACAATACATGTCTACACGTAATTCTTATAGAATTTATTCTCAAAATATATATATGCATATACAAGTTCTCTGTGCATTACTTTAACCTTCTTCGACTTGAATGATTGAAAAAATATATTATCCAACTTAGCGTTAGAAATATAAAATGAGTATAAAATAAGTTAGTCAAGCTTAAGTACATCTTTGTACTTCTACGCAAAATAATAGTTCCATCTTTGGGGTCCGATTAGTATGAAGTGAACTTTATAGTAAATTCACTTCATGTCTAATACTGTGCTGACACGTGGCGATGGGTGATACGTGTCAGTACAGTATTGGACATGAAGTGAACTTAACATGAAGTCCACTTCATACTAACCGGATCCCCATCTTTGTACTTGTCGCCCCATCTGCTTCACATTAAAAAAATAAAAATAAAAATGGGAAAAATAGAGTTTTATTTGTCAATTTTTTCTATTTATTTTACAATAAAAAAAAATTCTTTTTATATTGATAATAATATAAAACAACATAATCTCCTTAAGTTCATCACTATAATTTTATTATCTTATCACCGTTATTAACTTAAATTGAACCACGTAATATGGAATTGAGGGAGAAGTACGATAAGTTAATTTGGATTCATGTCTTGTAATAAGTCAAGCTTGAATCCTTCAAGCTGTTTCGTTAATTTGGCATATGATGAGTTATGCGTATCCATTTTAATTTTTCTTGTTCAAATAGTTTTCAATATCTGTCATTATACATCACAAGAATAATACATTATCATTTCCATATCATATAATTAGAAGAAAAGAAGAAGAAGAAGAAAACAAGATTAGTGTAGATAGATACACCCAATTTGATCATTCGTAGAATTTCCAAGAAACTTAAAAGAAATTAAAAGTTGAATAATTCTAAGTCGGGAAAATGAATGCAAGGCTAAACTAAGCAGCAGCAACTTGGAAATGACAGAACTGATTAAACCATCAATAATTTCCAATTTCCCATATATATCAATGGCCTATATATATAATTATATATGATCACTTATGCATTGACTAGGCAAAGTCCACGTTTATTTAATTTGGCGTATGAGTTATGCGTATCCATTTTTTATTTGTTCTTCGTTCGTATAATTTTCAATATCTGTCATATTCATCACATGTACAAGACTAATTATATATGATATTCATACCGTATGTTAAAAATAAAAAATAAAAAAGATAATAATGGACTTCATTTTCTAAAACAAGATTAATTCTAGTCTTCTAGATAGATGCACCCAATTTGATCATCATAGAATTTCCAAGAAACGCAAAAGAAATTACTCCTAATAATTAGTTGAATAATTATCCCTCGAGAAGATGCAAGGTTAACTAAGCAAGCAGCAATCAACTTGGAAATGACGTAACTGACATAATTATATATCATCATCAATGGCCTATATATATATCATCACTTATGTTCATTAACTAGCCAAAGTCGGCAATTATCAGATACTGACATAGAACAACATTTCTTTCAGCAGACCTAAACTCCAGTTGTCCACAAAACAGAACCAACTCTCCTTAGTTCTTCAAAATATCTACCTGTAAAATCCGAAACAACAAAGAAGTTTCCTCTTCAAAACTAGTCATAACTTGAAAAGTCTATTAACCGTCACCTCGTTTTGTTGAAGAACAAACAACCATATTATTTATACAGCTCGTCGTATGAACAATAACTTCAAACATAAATCTCACAAAAGTACATTTGGTTAAGCCACTTGGGACAAAATCATCACATGATGAACAACCAAGCCACTTATATTCAATGTTTCAACAAGTTGCTTGTAGCAATACTGTTAGTGTGCTTTGTTTTTCGAGTAGAATGCTTGAATTTCAGTTACACCACCTTCACCGGACAGAATGATGAAGATTTCATCAGGGCGAAATCGAATATCGCCTTTAATGCCATTCAAGTGACACCTGAAGCTCGGGGAGCTCTTATTGAAAACTTGTCCGGGAGGATATGGTATAAACAGCCATTCATGCTATGGAACAAAAGAAAAAATGTTACAGCATCTTTTAACTCCACATTTGTTCTTAATATCAATCCTAATCCCACTACCCAGGGTCCCCCGACTAATGATTCATGGGGTGGCGGACTTGCCTTTATATTGACTAAAGAGAGCGGCGCTAGCTTCATCCCAGACAACAGCGAAGGGAAATGGCTAGGGATTGTGAATGCGAGCACAAACGGTTCCTCTGCAAACAATATAATTGCGGTGGAATTCGACACGAAGAAGAGCGCCGATGTAGGAGATATTGATGGCAACCATGTAGGTGTTGATGTAAACAGTGTTTATTCCATTGAAAATGTTTCGTTAACTAGATATGGTGTTAATATTTCTAATGGTACTAATATTACTTTTAGTGTCCAATATGATGGGGGGACTAAAGAATTGGAGGTATATGTATTCAAGAACACAACAGGTGATGAGAAAATAATTTCATTTCCCCTCAACCTCTCTGATTATCTTCCAGAAAAAGTTTTTGTGGGATTTTCTGCGTCCACGGGGGAATATCCCCAGCTCAATTGCATAACATCATGGAATTTTACAAGTACAGAAATAGATGATGATGATGATGATGATGATAAATTATGGGTGGTGTGGACGGTAATTGCAATAATTTTGGTGGTTATAGTAACCGGTGTTCTCTTTTACCGGTATTGGAAAAGGAAAAACAAAGAGAATCAAATGCCAGATGAGGATCCGAGGGTTGAGCAGCAGATACAGAGTTCAGCAACTGCACCTCAGAAGTTTAAGTTGAAGGAATTGAAACGGGCTACTGGGAACTTTGACCCCAGGAACATGCTTGGGAGAGGAGGCTGCGGCGTAGTCTACAAAGGATTATTGAGCAACAAAGAGGTGGCTGTCAAAAGATTTTTGAACTCTTCAAACCGAGGAAAGCAAGATTTCATAGCTGAAGTCTCCATAATTGGTAATCTCCATCACCGTAATCTCGTAAGATTAGTGGGATGGTGCTACGAAAGCAACGAGCTCCTTGTTGTGTACGATTTTATGCCACATGGTAGCCTAGAGAAGATCATATTTCGTGATGAAAAGGAAGAAGCTAAACTCCCAAGACTATTTTGGGAGAGAAGGCATGCGGTTATTTTTGGCGTGGCTCAGGCTCTAGATTATCTTCACAATGGGTGCGAAAACAGGGTGCTGCACCGGGACATAAAGGCTAGCAATATAATGCTGGACTCAGAGTTCAATGCCAGGCTGGGAGACTTTGGACTGGCAAGAACTATTCAAGGAAGTGGAAAAACTCACCACTCAACAAAGGAGATTGCTGGAACACCTGGCTATATGGCTCCGGAGAGTTTTCATACCGGGAAGGCAACTGTCGAGACAGACGTGTATGCATTTGGAGTTCTCACACTTGAAGTTGCATGTCAAAGAAGGCCAAGAATACAAACGGAGGACAACAGTTATAACAACAGAATTGTGGACTGGGTATGGGAACTTCACGGAATGGATAGGATAATTGATGCCATAGATGTTGGAGTGAATATGCCTTTGGAGGAAGAGAAGGCTGAGTGTGTGCTCAAGTTGGGACTGGCATGTTGCCATCCGAACCCACACGAAAGACCCTCCATGAGGATTGTTTTGCAGGTTCTTACAGGGGAGGCATCTCCACCACTTATCCCGAGAGAGAAACCTGTTTTTATGTGGCCGGCAATGGCTCCGTCATTCAATGAAAATTTTTATGTCGACGTCTCTCTCACGGGAGGCCAACTCACTCCGATAACGGTACTCAGTGGAAGATGATTAATTCAGGCAAAGTGATTATTTCCACCCACCATATGATTTCATGTATTATATTAGCAGATAGTGTGCATTTGTTAGGTACAAGTGCGTGCATATATATATATATATATATATATAGCGGCGAAGCAACGCTTGGGCTGGGGTGGGCTATAGCCCCCTATTTTTTTTATAGATATAAGGTAGGGGAAAATATGTAACAAATTTGTGATTAGAAAGGAATATTAGGGGTCAATAAGGAGTGTATACATATATATATATATATATATATATAAAATATAATGTTATTACTTGTAATATCAACAATATTGTAATTAAATATATGTTTTACATATGCAATCGGCTAAAAAAATATAAAATTATCTAAAAAATTTGACTCGGGCCCCCGAACCCCCGTCAAATTATTTATAAGATCACAAATTTTTTACCGCGCGGTAGCCCATAGCCCACCCAAAAAAAAATTCTTGGCTCCGCCATTGTATATATATATATAGAGAGAGAAATATTTACCATCAGTTATCTCTGCATTTGTTGGCAGCAAAAAGGACTGCGAGTCCTCGAGTTCAGCAGGTCCTAAAAGGTTTCTCTGTGTTAATGTTATTTGTGATCTCTCGTGTCGAAATAAAGTAAAAATGATTCTTGATCATGTTTGTCAAATATTCTTAGCCTTAGTTTTGGTATTTTTTAGATATATCTGAACTTTTTTAGATCTATTACATATTTATACTGTTCCAAAATTAGATATACATTTTATTTTAATCCGTTTCAAAATTAGAGATCTATTTTTCTTTTTATAACTATATATAAAGTGATATGATGTTTATAATTTGTCATTTTTTTTACTATCATTTATAATATTAAATCACCATAACTAAAATCTTAACTAATACTAAGGCTATATTTGAGAATATAAAATTATTCTTAAAAAGTAGTCGTTTTACAAATATATCTTTAATTTTGGAACGGTGGGAGAGAAGTTAATTTATTGACTCAATTGAACTTTGTCAATTAACTTACAAATTTGAAATTTTTTATGAGATACTAAAATAAATAGTCTAAGGTTATATAAGTATAGAAACAAGGTTATATAAGTATATACAGAAACAAGTCGAGGATATCTAATCTACATAAATATATAGTATGTCATCCAAGAAGTCCAGTGCGCACCAATGAAATGGTAGGTCTGGGACTCGAATCACAGCAGGTGCAACTTTGCTTTCACGAACGTATTAAAAAAAAATCTAGAAACGGAAAAATTTTATATGGAAAAAGGCAAATAGTGTTTTGGTGGAGTGGGTATACAAAATAAAACTGGAGTGAACTCATCGGATACTGAAAAATTAGTTTTAGTTATCCCAACTGATTAGAGTACTTTATGGAAGATATAAGTACTGAGGGAACTTCAATATTCCTTAGTCCGTAGAGTGGAGTACAACTTCAAAAACCATCGGTGAAAGTTATGAAACTGATCTGTATTGTTAATTATATAAGATACCAAAGTTTTTAAATTGAACTGATAACAGTTGCAACATTAATTAATTGTGAAGATTTAAGTTCCTTATATATTTTCTCTTTCTCTAAACCTTGTCTGGACTCCAGATCCTAGATGTCGCTGTATCTTTTGCCTAAGTCGCTGACGTACGTGGATAGAAATCTTGGAAATGAGAATGCTGCTATTGATTTCAAGAAGGCATTAAATTACTGGAATCTTTGACATTACATTCTGAAGAAGAAGTTGGTGGTCTTGAGAAAAGGGTAAGAATCTTGCTTTTGTACGTAAATGAGAATGCTGCTATTGATATGGATTTCAAGAAGGCCTTAAATATAATTACTTGAATCTTTGACATTACATTCTGAATTAAGAAGTTGGTGATCTTGAGAAAAGGGTAAGAATCTTGCTTGCTCGAATGCATCCTTAACAATGTTACTGACACTTGGTTTCTGCATGCAGCAGCGTTTTTCTGTGCGTGCTGGAATTCCTGAACACTCAAGTTGCAAAGAAACAATCTGATTCAACTACATATATGAGATCACGTTTCCTCCAATAAAATGCATTTGAGATTTAAATTTCAAATTCTCATACAGTAGTCAACTTGAATCCCCGGCCGGCCGGCCGGTATGAGAATCACATGTAAATGGCTAATTACAAATAAGTGATAGGAGTACTTGTACAAGTTTCCTGACAAATGTATTCAGTAAGACATATATATATATATATATATATCAGTCTTGAAGAATGTATTCTGCATGTTCCTTCTAAACTAATTTCTTGTGCTACTGAATGGTCAATTCAACTTATTTATGTCATGACAATATCTGATTAATGTAGAACGAATATATACGGAATTAGTTGTAGAGTTTAACCTTATAGAAGTGATGTTTCACCAGATTCCACGTCTGTGGTTACCCTCTCCGTTGCCCTAAAAACCTCCCTAAAACTAGTTTGGGTTTTATATATCTCTTGCTTTCATGATGCTGACAAACGTAGGGGTGAAACAAACGAAGGGTTTAATGGTAATAAGAGGAGCAACCCGCAGCCAATGGGTAACCCACAATCCAAAGGTTAAGCGGTAAGACTTTCCAGTCTAAGAAATTCACCCAAGAGATGATAGTTAAACAAGAAGAAAAATATTTCTTAAAACAAGCTTGAAGTTCAGATAATTAATCAATTAAAAGATAGCTTAAAAGTCTAGCTAGGAAATAAAAATAATAAACATGCTTCAATTAATAACAAGACTACATTCATATGATGCATAAAAACCAAAAGTCCCACACAAAATATCAACATATATGGTCAAATTCGTATAACCTGCTCACTATGTTGTTGATGCATAAAAACCATAAGTCCCACAAAAAATATCAACATATATGTCAAATTCGTGGTGGTGGTAGTAGTAGTAGTTGATGCATAAAAATCAAAAGTCCCACAAAAAATATCAACATATATGGTCAAATTCGTGGTGGTGGTAGTAGTAGTTGATGCATAAAAACCAAAAGTCCCACAAAAAATATCAACATATATGGTCAAATTGGTGGTGGTGGTGGTTGATGCATAAAAACCAAAAGTCCCACAAAAAATATCAGCATATATGGTCAAATTCGTGTAACATGCTCACTCTGTTGTAGTAGTCAACATATATGATCAAATTCGTGTAACCTGCTCACTCTGTTGTAGTTGTAGTAGTAGTAGTCGCCGCGGCGGCAGTAGTGGCAGTAGTCATAGTGGCAGTGGCAGTAGTGGTAGTAGTAGTGATAGCAGTAATGGCAGCAGTGGTGGTGGTGGTGGCAGCAGCAGTGGTGGTGGTGGTGGTAGAATGTAAATATCTACATTTTTAAGTATCCAAGTTGTGCACCATTTTTTTGTTAGAAAGTAGACTTTCATATTTTTTTTAACCATATATAGCAAACCTTATGAAACTTACTGTAAATACAGTTTTTACTTTCAAAAAAGTTGGTTTAAAATTGCTCCTCAACCCATAAGATCGATTTCTTCTTCTTCAGCTTATGTTTTGACCGTTGAGCCAGACACTCCCCCGTCATTTCACCTGAGAAGATTGTTTTGTTTTAGTTTCAGCTAGGGTTGTGCGGTGCTATTTTCTTTGTATTGTGTGCCAAAGCACATCCTTTGTCGTATCTCTCTACTTATCAGCTCGCGGTGGGTAGAAATATTAATAATTGAGGTTCCTTGTATTGTGATGATTAGATTTAGGAACATACACAAACTAGCTTATCAAGGGTACACACATGTTACGATCCATGTGGGATTTAGGTATTACAAAAATAATAATATAAAATTATTATTAAAAAAAATGAATGCAGGTTGATACTTATACGGTTAGTCCAAAGGAAGAAATTGTATAAAATATGCATATACAAATTCTGTGTGAATCAGCTAGCTTTGACATTCTTCAACTTGAATGGTGAAAAAAAATATATTATCCAAGTTAGCGTTGAAATATAAGAGGATTATAAAATAAGTTAGGTAGTCAACCTTATCTTTGTACTTCTACCCAAAAATAATAGTAACATATTTGTACTTATGTGGCTCCCTCCATTCCACATAAAAATAAAAATAAAAAAAAAGGAAAAAAATAGAATTTTTTTTGTCAATTTTTTTTGTTTTGTAAACAGAGTTCTCTTCTTATTAATAGTAATATAAAATAGGGCTAATGATAAAATTATCCCCCCAAATTTGTACGAAAATCAATTTGATACTCAAAATTTGAGAATCTGCAATTAATACCTCTAAGTATTTTAAAGCAAAAAAAATGTCCCTTTTGGCCGGACCGGCCAATTTTTCGCCAGAAACTGCCACGTGTCAATGAGAGAGGAGAGAGAAAATAATCAAAAAAAAAATTATTTTTTCTTATTTTTTTTCTTTATCAAATTTATCTCTCTTACTTCTCTTTCTCTCTCATCTCTCCTCTCTCATCCGTCTTCACTCTTTCTCTCCTCCTCCTCTTCTTTCTCTCTCCTCTCTCCTCTTTCGAAGTCTCTCTTCTCCTTTTCTTCCATTTACTTAATTAATTGATATTTTAATATTTTATTTTAAATTATAATAATTTTTTAGAGTGTATATATACTTGTATAAAATCATAATACATGTATGCATACATTTAAAATGTATAATACATAAAAAAACATCAATGGTAATTAAGAAGACAAAATTAAAAACAAGATCATAACTTACTTATAAAAAAAACAATTACAAAATAATAACAAAATCAAAAAATTAAATAGATTCTTTTTCTTTTTTCTTATTTGATAAAGAAAAAGAAAAAAAAAAGAAAAAAAAAGAAAAAAAAGAAAAAAGAAAAAGAATCAATTTAATTTTTTACAAACAAATATTTTCTTTTTTTTTCTTTTTCTTTATCAAATAAGAAAAAAGAAAAATAATCTCTTTAATTTTTTGATTTTGTTATTATTTTGTAATTGTTTTTTTTATAGGTAAGTTCTAATCTTATTTTTAATTTTGTCTTCTTACCATTGATGTTTTTTATGTATTATTCATTTTAAATATATGCATACATATATTATGATTTTATACAAGTATATACACTCCAAAAAATTATTACAATTTAAAATAAAATATTAAAATACCAATTAATTAAGTAAATGGAGGAAGAGGAGAAGAAAGAGACCGAGGAAGAGGAGAGAGGAGAGAGAAAAAAAGGAAGAGAGAAATTTGATAAAGAAAAAAAATCTTTTTTTGATTATTTTCTCTCTCCTCTCTCTTGACACGTGGCAATTTCCGGCGAAAAATTAGTCGGTCCGGCCAAAAAGGACAATTTTGTTGTTTTAAAATACTTAGAGGTATTGATTGCAGATTCCTAAACTTTGTGTATCAAATTAATTTTCTTCCAAACTTGGGGGGACAGTTTTGTCATTAGCCCTATAAAATAACATGATATCCTTAAGTTTATTATTATTATTTTATTATCACATTACCACTATTAAATTAAAATTTCAATACTTTTAATAATATATATAAAATAAAAATACACCTCAAGAATTATAAATTTAACTATTAATATGGAATGGAGTGAGTAGTTTGACAAATTAATTTGGATTTGTGTCTTTAACTATTATTGAGTCAAGCGTGAATCCTTCAAACCTCGGGTGGAGAACTATTTACACGCACAAGTTAAGTCCCAAGTGTAATCCAACATCTTTCTTTAATTTGGCATATGAGTTATGCGTATCCGTTTGTTTTTTTTTGTCAAATAATTTTCAATATCTGTCATATTCATCACAAGACTAATATATGATATTCATACTATACATTAAAAATAAAAATGACAATAATGACGGACTTCATTTTATAAAACAAGATTAATTCTAGACAGATGTAACCAATTTAATCATCATAGAATTTCCAAGAAACTCCAGAGAAATTAATAATTAGTTGAATAATTCTCCCTCGAGAAAATGCAAGGTTAACCTAAACAGCAAGCAACTTGGAAATGACATAACTGATTAAACCGTCAATGATTTACATTGAATAATATATATATATATATATATATATATATATGTATGTATGTCATCACTTGTGTTCATTGACCAGCCAAAGTCAGCGATTATCAGATACTGACATAGAACAACATTCCTTTAAGCAGACCTAAACTCCATTTGTCCACAAAACAGAACCAACTCTCCTTAGTTCTTCAAAACATCTACCTATAAAATCCGAAACAACAAAGAAGTTTCCTCTTCAAAACTAGTCATAACTTGAAAAGTCAATTAACCGTCACCTCGATTTCTTTAAGAACAAACAACCTTATTATTTATACAGCTCGTGGTATGAACAATAACTTCAAACATAAATCTCACAAAAGTAACAACATATGGTTAAGCAAGTTGGGACAAAATCATCACATGATGAACAACCAAGCCACTTATATTCAAAGTTTCAACAAGTTGCTTGTAGCAACACTGTTAGTGTGCTTTGTTTTTCGAGTAGAATGCTTGAATTTCAGTTACACCACCTTCACCGGACAGAATGATGAAGATTTCATCACTACAGAGAACTCGTATATCGCCTTTAATGCCATTCAAGTGACAGGTGAAGCTCGGGGAGCTCCTATTGAAAACTTGTCCGGGAGGATATGGTATAAACAGCCATTCATGCTATGGAACAAAAGAAAAAATGTTACAGCATCTTTTAACTCGACATTTGTTCTTAATATCACTCCTAATATCACTACCCAGGGACCCCCGACTAATGATTCATGGGGTGACGGACTTGCCTTTATATTGACTAAAGAGAGCGGCTTCAGCTTCATCCCAGACAACAGCGAAGGGAAATGGCTAGGGATTGTGAATGCGAGCACAAACAGTTCCTCTGCAAACAATATAATTGCAGTGGAATTTGACACAAAGAAGAGCTATTTGGAAGATATTGATGGCAACCATGTAGGTGTTGATGTAAACAGTGTTTATTCCATTAAACAAGTTTCGTTAACTGGATATGGTGTTAATATTTCTACTGCTACTGATATTGCTTTTAGTGTCCAATATGATGGGGGGACTAAAGAATTGGTGGTATATGTGTTCAAGACTATCACAACAGGTGAGAGCATGAAAATCCCAATAATTTCATTGTTCCTTGACCTCTCTGATTATCTTCCAGAAGATGTTTTTGTGGGATTTTCTGCTTCCACGGGGGAATATCCGGAGCTAAATTGCATAAAATCATGGACTTTTACAAGTACAGAAATAGGTGATAATGATGATGCAACTGATAAATTATGGGTGGTATGGATGGGAATTGCAATAATTTTGGTGGTGGTTCTAGTAACCGGTGTTCTCTTTTACCGGTATTGGAAAAGGAAAAACAAAGAGAATCAAATGCCAGATGAGGATCCGAGGGTTGAGCAACAGATACAGAGTTCAGCAACTGCACCTCAGAAGTTTAAGTTGAAGGAACTGAAACGGGCTACTGGGAACTTTGACCCCAGGAACATGCTTGGGAGAGGAGGCTGTGGCGTAGTCTACAAAGGATTATTGAGCAACAAAGAGGTGGCTGTCAAAAGATTTTTGAACTCTTCAAGCCGAGGGAAACACGATTTCATAGCTGAAGTCTCGATAATTGGTAATCTCCATCACAGGAATCTGGTAAGATTGGTGGGATGGTGCTACGAAAGCAACGAGCTCCTTGTTGTGTATGATTTCATGCCGAATGGTAGCCTAGAGAAGATCATATTTCGTGATGAAAAGGAAGACACTAAACTCCCAAGGCTATGTTGGGAGAGAAGGCATGCGGTTATTTTTGGCGTGGCTCAGGCTCTAGATTATCTACACAATGGGTGCGAAAACAGGGTGCTGCACCGCGACATCAAGGCCAGCAATATAATGCTGGACTCGGAGTTTAATGCCAGGCTGGGAGACTTTGGACTGGCAAGAACTATTCAAGGAAGTGGAAAAACTCACCACTCGACAAAGGAGATTGCTGGAACACCTGGGTATATGGCTCCGGAGAGTTTTCATACAGGAAAGGCTACTGTCGAAACAGACGTGTATGCATTTGGAGTTCTCATACTTGAAGTTGCATGCCAAAGAAGGCCTGGAATCCAAACGGAACACAACAGTTACAACAACAGAATTGTGGACAGGGTATGGGGACTTCATGCAATGGGGAGGATAATTGATGCCGTAGATGTTGGAGTGGATAGGCCTTTTGAGGAAGAGCAGGTTGAGTGCGTGCTCAAGTTGGGGCTGGCATGCTGCCATCCGAACCCATACGAAAGACCCTCCATGAGGATAGTTTTGCAGGTTCTTACAGGGGAGGCATCTCCACCAGCTATCTCGAGAGAAAAACCTATCTTTACGTGGCCAGCAATGTCTCCATCGTTCAATGAAAATTTTGATAACTCTCTCACGGGAGGCCAACTCACCCCGATAACGGTACTCGGTGGAAGATGATTAATTCAGGCAAAGTGATTATTTATTTTCCACCAACCATATGATTTCATGTATTTGTTAGATGGTGCATTTGTTAGGTACTAGTGCGCATACATATATACCATCAGTTATCTCTCCATATGTTGGCAGCAAAAAGGACTGCGACTCCTCATGTTCAGCAGGTCCTAAAAAGGTTTCTCTGTTTTAATGTTATTTGTCAATGGTGCTGTATTTAATGGGTTGTCCTGTACAATCAATTAGTACTTGTCGAGATAAATCTACACAATTTTTGTCTAACCACCTAACATTACTCTTAATTGCTTGGCCTGACAGAACCACCTCGGTTTGGGGCCTCTGGTTCAGCGTGGAACTGGCTCAGAACTGAAACTCTCAGCTACAGTCCTCTTAATCTTAAGAGGGTTCAGTACTGCAAAGAAAATAATAATAGTAAAATAAAAATAGAGGACGCAGCAAATAAATTAAAATATTCTCTTATTCTTAGCTTTAGCATTGAAATATGTAAGGATTGAAATATGTTAGTATAATAGTAATTCAATTTAGATTTGTCTCTTGAGTTATTCGAAACTCGCCGTTATGGGTCAACTTAATCACACCCACGACTTAAGGAATTGTTATTTAACAAGCTTGGTTGATTTTGGCAGATGAGTCCTGCTCCTGCTCCTGCCTATCAATTTGTACTTTAATTTTTTCTCATACATTTACCAATCACTGACTCCTTACGTTCTGCTAAAAAGAGAGTTTAAACTGTAAATTCTACGAATATAAAAAATATAAGTTTGTTCTATATTTATGACTCCAAATATTAAGTCGTTTAGTAGTGATGAGATGATCATGAAATTATGAAAACAAATTTAATAATATTATGTCATTTTATACAATTATTAATAACAAGAAAACTCTTTTAAAAGAAATAGATTAATAAGGCTATTTTTGAGAAACAAATAAAAGTAATTTTTTCATTTGATTTCTCAATTTGACTAATGTATTACTATATATTTATATCGCCGGTTAAAATACTATATAATCATCAAGAAATTCACTTTATAAGACGAATTCTAGTTCTAGTTTTATACAGGCAATTCTATCGCTCGAATATTAAATGCAGCAAATCTGGTGAATGATCATCACATAATTTCCAAGAAACTCAAAAAGAATTTGTTAATTTTTTTAATATATTATTCTCAGTCGAGCAAATACAATACAAGGTTAACCGAATCGTGACGGTGAGAGACCACCTGGAGCCTAGACGAGCTTTCACGGGCCTAGGTTGAGATTTTTAATACACTAAGCAAGCAATGTTGAAACGATAGAAATGATTAAACAACACTAATCATTACCCGGAAAGTCGTCGTTAATCACTATCTCAATTTCTTGAAAAACAAACAAACCAGACCACCATATTATTTTTGAAACAAGGGATAATTTCCAACATATATCTCACAAGTAACATCACTTGGTTTAGCCACTTGAGACGATAATCATCGCCCTGATGAACAACCAATCCATTCTTTACAGGGTCCGCAAGTTCCTGGTGGCCAATCTCTTGGGATGCTTTGCTCTTCAAGTAGAATGCTTGAATTTCAGTTACACAAACTTCACCCAACAGAATAAGAAAGATTTCATTACCACCGAGCACTCGTATATCACTTTTAATGCCATTCAAGTGACTGGTGAAGTTCTGGGTGCTCCTATGGCAAACTTGTCCGGGAGGATTTGGTATAAGCAGCCATTCAAGCTGTGGAGCAAAAAGAAAAATGTTTCGGCATCTTTTAACTCCACGTTTGTTCTTTATATAGCTCCACAGGGACCCCAGACTAATTCATGGGGTGAAGGACTTGCCTTTATATTGACCAAGGAGATTGGATTCATCCCAGAAAACAGTGAAGGTAAATGGCTAGGGGTTGTGAATGCGAGTACCAACGGTTCATCTGCAAGCAATATAATTGCAGTTGAATTCGACACAAACAAGAGCTACTTGGAAGATATTGACAACAACCATGTAGGTGTTGATGTAAACACTGTTTATTCCATTGAACAAGTTTCATTAACGGGCCATGGTGTTAATATTTCTGGTAGAACTCCTGTTACTGCAAGTGTCCAATATGATGGAGAGTCCAAAGAATTGGTCATATATGTATTTGTAACTAACACAACAGGAGAGAGCATGAAAACCCCAATAATTTCATTACCCCTTGACCTCTCTAATCATCTTCCAGAAGATGTTTTTGTGGGATTTTCTGCGTCCACTGGCCTAAGTAGCGAGATCAACTGCATAATATCATGGACTTTTACAAGTGCAGAGATAGATGATGCAGCTGATTTTTTATGGGGCCTGTGGATAGGAATCGCAATAATTCTGACCGTTCTAGTAAGCGGTGTTCTCTTTTACCTGTATTTGAAAAGGAAAAACGGAGAGAATCAAGTGCTAGATGACGATCCCAGGGTTGAGCAACAGATACAGAGTTCAGCAACTGCACCCCAGAAGTTTCGACTAAAGGAACTGAAACGTGCTACTGGGAACTTTGACCCCAAGAACATGCTTGGAAGAGGAGGCTGCGGGGTAGTCTACAAAGGATTATTGAGTAATAAAGAGGTGGCTGTCAAAAGATTTTCAAACTCCTCAAGCCGAGGAAAACAAGATTTCATAGCTGAAGTCACAACAATTGGTAATCTCCATCACAGGAATCTCATAAGATTAGTCGGATGGTGCTACGAAAGCAACGAGCTTCTTGTTGTGTATGACTTAATGCCATATGGGAGCTTAGAGAAGATCATATTTAGTCATGAAAAGGTAGACACCACAGGCCCGAGGTTAAATTGGGGGAGAAGGCATGCGATTATTTTTGGTGTGGCTCAAGCTCTAGATTATCTTCACAATGGGTGCCAGAATAGGGTGCTTCACCGCGACATCAAAGCCAGCAATATAATGCTGGACTCAGAGTTCAATGCGAAGCTGGGAGACTTTGGACTGGCTAGAACTATTCAAGGAAGTGGAAAAACTCACCACTCAACAAATGAGATTGCTGGAACACCTGGATATATGGCGCCGGAGAGTTTTCATACAGGCAAGGCAACTGTTGAAACAGACGTGTATGCATTTGGTGTTCTCATACTAGAAGTTTCATGTGAAAGAAGGCCGGGAATCCAAAACAAGTTCAACAGTTATAACAACAGAATTATCGACTGGGTATGGGAACTTCATGGGATGGATAGGATAATTGATGCCAAAGATGTTGGAGTGAATAGGCCTTTTATGGAAGAGCAAGTTGAGTGCGTGCTCAAGTTGGGACTGGCATGTTGCCATCCGAACCCAAACGAAAGACCCTCCATGAGGATTGTTTTGCAGGTTCTTACAGGGGAAGCATCTCCACCACTTATCCCAAGAGAGAAACCTATCTTTACGTGGCCAGCAATGTCTCCATCGTTCAATGGAAAATTTGATAACTCTCTCACAGGAGGCCAACTCACCCCGATAACGGTACTCAGTGGAAGATGATTAATTCAGGCAAAGGGATTATTTCCATCCACCATACGATTTCATGTATCATATTAGCAGATAGTGTGCATTTGTTAGGATATTGATCACTTACCTTTACATGGAGAATTCTTGCTGGCAGCAAAACGATCCAAGTCTTTATGATCAGAAGCTCCCAACTGAAGCTTTACCTGTAATAAAACTCACATAGAAGTACTTGTGATCAAATGTGTGCTTGCTTCTACTAGCTGCCATCTTATCTAATACATTTTCTCCTATTACCAAATAAGAAAAAGGATGTACACTTCTGTGCTATAACTATGACAGAATTTTTAAACATTATGCAGATCTGTTATTACTTATTACAGACCAATACATAGCAGCTGTGCTGTGCAATATTTACATTTGGTCAAGGCATTTTTCACCAAACAAATGATACTCAAGCCTATTCATAAAGAAAATTTTATTTTCTTAGTTATGATGAGAAGCTCCGGAGAATTTCAGGAAACACAGAAAAATATTGAATCAAAGTTTTTACCTATAAGGTCTTAATGTGCTATTATGGCAATGTTGGTATAGAGCTAAAGGGTACGTGATCAAGTAGTAGCTTCAGAGGGTTTCAGGTGAAAGGATAACTACAAGGCATTCTGTGTTTATGGTTGAGCAGAGAAGAAAGTCCTATGATTGGTAGCTTCAAATAAACTGCTTTTAATTTAGAAAACTTAATTGGCCTCTGCGAGGGAGCATGCAGGTGAAGAGGCTGGCATACAGGCCATCTCAGCTGTCATTGTTGATTGTGTTGGATAATATCCAATTCGTATTCTCTCAGACGACCAGATTTGGAAAATAGATCTCAGCTAAGGCCTTCACTCTGATTTCTGATAAACTAATCACCTAAAAGACCACCACTGGTATGGGGATGCCTTAATCCAAGTCGAAATAATGTTGTAGAGGGCAAAAGGTTTCATCTGCAGTTTCGCAGGACGAGGTCACTGCAAAATGAAAATTGTGTGTATGCATCCAAGTCGAAATAATGTTGTAGAGGGCAAAAGGTTTCATCTGCAGTTTCACAGGACAAGAGGTTACTGCAAAATGAAAATTGTGTGTAATTTTTGTCTTCGCAGACCAAGGCTTTTGGAAAATATCGCATTCCTTAACAATAAGGTCTAGAGGAGCCCATATGATCATTTGATGCTTTGGGAGGTTGTGTTCCTACATTTGTAAGGTTGCCCACTAGGGTAGCAAAGAAATCAGTGAACAAGCATTCGACACATGTCTAGATTACTTTAAAAAGAAAAAGAAAATAACTGTCTTAACCAAATATATTCTTAATATCCAAAATGCACTTCATTTCAACTCCATATCCAAGTACAGGAATGAAGGATAAATCTTTCAAAATGCTATGAAAGGAAAAACTAAATTAATTATAGAATAGTCTTTAGACTTGTCCTAAGAATCCACGTTATCCTAGCAAACACAAGTGCTTTAAGCAACAGTAACTATAAATACAGAAAGCATGTACTATAAGATAATTTACAAGGTAATCGCAACCACACACAATGTTTTCAAGTAAAATAAAAATACAAATACAAATTGCACAAGGATCAAACGAGGAATCCAACATCTCAAAAAGCTGAGAGCCCAACCGATTATATCAAAATTGACAGTTACAAGGGTAAGGGCAAGTGTTTCAGCAGCAAGAATTTCGTTTACATTCCTTGTCAACTAGAACGCGGACTACTTTAATCATAAAAGTAATCGTTACTGACCACTATAAAAAGAAAATATTTATTAAAAAGACAAGAAGGGAAAGATACAAGCTCAGGCAAAATCGGTTTGAACTGTCAAGTCCTGAACCCCTAAATCATGGTACAAATGATGCACATATTCAAGTATAGCGCGCTCATCTGTACCCTTCTTCACCTGTTAATGAAATCCACCAAAAAAACCACCACTGAATTAATAATGCACATTTGACCAAAAGAAACGATGGTTGAATAAGAAAAAAGGAAATCAATCAGAAGAAGGCATAGCATTCCTCAGACAGCGTTTTGTCCCCCCCCCCCCTCCCTCCCTCCCTCCCTCCCTCCCTCCCTTATGCATGTTAAGTTCTATAAAGGTGGTCTTATACTGATCAGATATAAAAAGACACTATCTATCTAACAAAATACAAATGATTTTGAATTTCTCGCTCATCTAATAAATCATATGAGTCATCCAAAGTTTGGCATAAATCTGACCGTTCATTATTTCCCCCTTCTTTATTTCCTCTTCTTCTTCTGCCTTTTTTTCCCTCGCCAAACCCTATCCCCAATACTTTCTTCTTTTACCTTTTTCTTCCTATCCAAAAAAAATCTCCGTGCCGGACGGCACGGGTTACCGCTAGTTGGTAATATTACCTGTAGTGAGAGTGATCCAACGACATGACCTGGCACCAATTCCCAGAAGCGAGCTTGAGAAACTTCTAAAACATCTTCACGAGAATTGACCTAAAGACAAAAAATGTTAGAATGCCTAAAAAAGGTAATCAAAGAAGCTGTGATGCACTCCTTTATATTAACCGGGCTTTTTGAAGAGGGGATTAGAATTACCTGTCTCAAGCATTTACTCAAGGCTGACGATGGGATGCTGGGGGGTGCCATTTGGAGAAGGACACCACCACTTGCTCTAAAAAGTGGCATTACTAGCATAAATACTGTGACTGAAACTAGTCCCAAACACAAAACTTCAGCATTCTCAACCCTGGAAAACAAAAATATCTCATTACCGAATGAGAAGTGCAGGTTTCTTTTTCAAACTAACTAAATCTAGAAAACATAGAGATTACCCAAGGGCCAACAACCAAGATGCCAGGATCACACCTGCACTGAGAAACAAAAGGAAGCAGATCAGCTTAAGATGGATCTATAAATAAGCATGTAAGGAAAGGATTTAGAATCACATATATAACGGGGTGACTCTTTGCACTTGTTCATGTTGTAGATACCTCTAAAAAGGGGAGGGGGAGGGAGGAGGTAGGGTTCTACAGCTGATAATGAATTTAGCAAGAATATTCACACAGACAGAGATTTATACCTGCGAATGGAATCAGCAAGAACATGCAGGCAAACCGAGTGGTAGTTCATATCTTCGGCTTTTCTGTAAACTGCAAACAAACACCGAGGGTAAGAGAAAGATTCCAGAATATAATGTGCAGGAAAATTATGCTTGTGTTGTACATTCATACAAGATAGTACAGTTATATAGTCATCAAGTAATACATTAATAGACCATTAGTATAGTTTTCTTCAGACTGCGACCTGTAATGTCCTAAAGCAACTAATATTTAATAAAGGTTATTCCTTTGTTAATGGCTCTTAAATCTTAATACACTATCTTTTATGAATGATCATAAAGTCTGGATCATTTCACCTGTAACAACTCCAATTTCTTGATATGATGGCCTAATCATTGTATCTTAAACTCTTAAAACATTGACTGATTAATTTTTGAGATCAAAAATAAAAAAAAATTGGGAAAAAGATATAAATCTAACCCTTACGGTCTTATAGATGCCACAATGGTCCTTCTATCACGATGAAACCATTTCTTACTTTCAAGATTTCAATTGTAACAACCCGAGTCAAATCCCGAGTCCGAAATAAATCTTAGGTCAAATCCCAAGTCCGAATCGAATCAAATCCATCCAAACAAAGTCTTAAATTACTGACTCAATAGTATCTTCTTGGTCATCTTAACCCACCACAGGCTCACCCAAAAGGTCATGACTGAAGGTACTATTGGTAGTAACTCAATTCCTTATAATATATACAGACAAACTTTTCCCTTATAGTAACTCAATTCCTTATAGTACCTTCAGTCATGACCTTTTAGGTGAGCATGTTGTGGGCTAAGATGACCCAAGAAGATACTATTGGGCCAGTAATTTAAGGCTTTGTTTGGATGGATTTGATTCGATTCGGACTTGATATTTGACCCAAGATTTGTTCCGGACTCGGGATTTGACCCGGGTTGTTACATATGGTATCAGAGCCGACTCTCGAAAGCTCGGGTCGGGTCATCCGATCGGGTTACCGGAGGTGGGGACACGAAGGTTGGTGGTATTATCCCACAATAGAGAAAAGGAGGTCCGGAGGTGGGGACACGAAGCCAGCCGATATTATCCCACAATGGCTAGAGGGGCAAAGATCTGTGGACCGTGTGTGTGATCGGTTCTGACGGGGACGTCAGAAATTTAAGTGGGGGAGATTATAACATCCCTGTCCCACATCGAAAGATAAGGGAAAAGTTTGTCTGTATATAAGGAATTGAGTTACTACCAATAGTACCTTCCGTCATGACCTTTTAGGTGAGCCTGTGGTGAGCTAAGATGACCCAAGAAGATACTATTGGGCTAGTAATTTAAGGCTTTGTTTGGATGGATTTAATTCGATTCGGACTTAGGATTTAACCCAAGATTTGTTCCGGACTAGGGATTTGACCCGGGTTGTTACATCAATGAACCTTAAAAGGTGCTTGTAGATTTCTGTGACTGGCTTTTTGAGTCCCATAATCATCAAACCTTAGGTCATAATTTCACCAAGAATGTACAAATCCTACCATACCAAATTGTAGCTTAACTAAGATCCTAGGATCATTAACCAACAAGGTTCTAAAAGGCGTTAGGCGGGAGGCGGGCGGTCGGAGGGGACCTAGCGCCTAGGGGGTCTAAGCGGGATTTTTATTTTAAGTTAATTTTAATATTTTATCTTACATTTATTCAAACAAAACAATAATATAAAGCAAAATAATCTATAATAAAGATAATAAAGGCATTTGCTTAAAGTTCAAACACATATCCATATTGCCAATGTCAAAGTTCAAATACAAACATGCAATTGTTCAAAGTTTAAACACAAACAAATAATTAAAAATACAAACTAATAGTCTTCATCTCCATATCCCTCTATATCTCTAACTCTTCTTCTCCATATCCCTCGATAATGTCCCCATCGAACTCACACTCATACTCCTTCAAGATAATGACTCACGACGTTATTTTGTAGCTTAGTTATTAAAATAAAAATAAAAATAAAAATAAAAAAACAATTACAGCCCTAATTTCTCCGCTTAGGCCACGCTTAGAGGCCTAATTTCTCCGCCTTGCCCGTCTAGGCCCCGCCTAGTCCCACCTAATCTCCTAGAGGGATTTTTTTGTCGCATTGAGCCTAAGCGAGGCGCCAGGGGGGCCTAGGGCCTAGGCGGGGATTTTTAGAACACTGTTAACCAACAACTAGTTAAAAGGTATTCAAGCAAACACAATTTCTGTGTTCCAATAAAAATAAAAATAAAAAAATTTAAAAAAAAGAAGTTGATTCTGCGGTAAGCTTTCAAACCAATGTGTATAAAAGATCAATTTTACGGTCAGCCTTTAGATAATAATATGAAATCTCCATTCAACATTCCAATGCTTCAAATCCAATTTAAATTATCTCAAATTCAAAATTTCTAACACTTGACATTCGTTCAAATTACAATTAAATGGTGGCTTAAGCAAAACAAAAAATAAAATTAAAAAATAAAAATAAATCAAACAGGAATATCACCTTGTAAATAATTTAAAGCAGCAGAGACTTACCGAGATTAACACGAGCATAATTCCGGAAGAACCAAACACCAATAAGATTCACCAACAGATTTGTTATGGCTGATATAATCAAGTAATGCCTAAAAGTATATTATGTTAGTTGACAATTATTTGAACCAAAACTTACTAAGACAAACCCAAAAGAAAGCATCACAAACTAAATAATTTGCAGTATCAAAAATTTGTGAAGCATTCATTTCTACAATTCTAATTTTTTAAGATGAAAGAAGCATGCATTTCATTAATGCACTATCACAACATCTTTTCTTCTTTATTCTACTTAACATTGTATGCCCAGCAAGCAAATGAGTTTCATCCCTGTTGTTGGTTCATTTAATTTAAACTACTGTCAGGAACTGTATTTCTATAATTTAGCTCTCTGAAAATATATAAGAATTTTGAAGCGACCGTAAGATTTTGTGACCTTGGCTTGGCATATCAGCTTAGATATCAGGATGAACAGTACAGCATATTGAGCTCAAAATTTGAACAGCACGAATTAAATTGAATCATGTGTCAGAGACATCTTTCTAAAATTTCTATATAAATGTAGCAACTTGTGTACATTAAGTTATATGTTTAAAAAAATGAAGCCTTTGGACGAATGACTATTTCTTCCTACAGAAAGGCACGCCTGATAACTGCATTTCTACGTTTATATGGAAACAACTGAGTTATGCAACAGTCCAAGCTAGTTCGGAGGAAAAAATATTGAAATAAAGTAAACATTTAAAAATAATATTAAAAAATAATTAAAAAGAAGTGCTATTTTGTAAGTAAAACGCACAAAACCAGATCCGTAGAAGGCAATCAAACTTGAGATTTTCGAGGTATATCAGATGACAATGTAGCAGAGTTTGCATCTAAAAGGCACATAATAGCAATGAAGATATTTGATAAATTTGCTGTCATTCAAAAAGCAAAAAATGTTCACAGATCAACATGACTAACTTACTTGTGCTCAGATTCATCTTGTATAAAGGCATGAAGTGCTTCGACAGCCAAGGAGAATGACATAAACAAAAGAAATAGCTGTCTACACAGGCAACACAATCAAAATATTCCTATGTTAGCTCAGAAGATACAACTGACTACAGGGGAGGAGGGGGGAGAGAGAGAGAGAGAAGGAGAGCAATAACATAAAGACGAAATTCCTTAGTAACAACTGTGCAAGTAAAAGTCCGGAAGTAAATTTAGTTAATAAAAATAATCAACAACAATCACAATGCCAAATGCTGTTAAAAGATGGGGAAAAGACAGACAGTGAGAGAGAGTCAGATTAAGTAAAGAAAGAAAATAAGGAAACTAGAAGGCATCCCAACCAAAGCCAAAAAAAAATAGAAAAAATATATTTACATAAAAAAAATTAAGTTAATTTTAAAGAAATGGTACATATATCTTCTTAGTTTCTGTTCCTTATATATCATTTATTATTCAGTGTAGCTATTCATTCTATCATATATCTAAAAGAATTAGAAACACGAAAAGCTTACGCCTCAATTTTTTCTGGCGAAATGAAATGAATGTACACTAGTATTAATTTCCTAATCAACGAAATTGAAAAACAAAATCTACAATCATGCTGAAATTCATATACTTACAGCATTTGTGAAAGCAGACAAAACTTCTAGCCTTTTGTACCTGGACCACAATAGAACTCTGATCAGTTTAAGTCCATATGGTCAAGTCCACAGAAGAGTAGAAGACATAATTATCTACATAATTCATTAAAACATACTCGAAATCCCAACATGAGTAGAAGAGAACTACGTATCTATTATGACTCAAATTCTACCAAGAATAAATTAGTGTAATAATAATTCTTTATATGGTAATCTATTATGACTTAAACTCAACAATTAGAACCCTAAAAATCAAGCCTAAAATAATACTAGAAAATAATAAAACTGAAATTTGAAAAATACAAATGAAAATAAATATATACAATAACTTCTGTAAATGTAGGCATCTTGTGACTCATCCTACATCACCTCATTCCAATTATATACATAGAGTGATGGAGTGATTTATAGATAAATCCCTCCTCCACTTGAGGAGGTTCAAGCATTTTAGCTACCTATTAACAGTGACAGAACTAGGTTTTTATATGGACAGAAGGAGAAATATTTAAGCTTACCCATAACTGTAGACTTGGTCAGGCTTTTTCCTAGAAGCATCCATTGCAAACAACGAGAATGTTAAGAGTCCACAGCCAAAAGTTAAATGAAATGCATCAGAAACCAAACCTGAAATGACATCAAAACAAAAAGGTTGAACAATGCAATAGGAACTCAAGAACATACATTATTACATTTGCTAACAAAGTAATAAGAATGAATTAATATCAAAAAAGATGCATACCAATACGGCCAGATACAAGGCCAATAAATAATTCAGCAGTAGAATAAGCCACATTTAGTGAGATTAACATGAACAACCTCTTCATTGGCCGGTTACCAGACCTCGCTGCCCTAAAAATCGATAACAGAAATCCAAAAATCGAAACTTTATCATCCAAAGTCTTGGAATTTGCAGAAAACAACTTATCTTCTGTCCAGAGGCTCTCAGTTCCATCTTGTGGATAATCAGCGTGCGGTATATCAATGCTCGAGACAGTCCTGGAAAGGAAAGGCTTTCTCACAGAATCGATGGGAATTATGGATATTGGTGTGTGAGGTGGCTCAGCTGATGGTGATTGACGAAATGAAGCCTGACGAGAAAATGCAAATCGGCGATCAGTACTGCTGCCGAATCCAAAATCGCCGTTCCAGGATCGAGGCGAATCGGTTTCTAATTTGTGATAATTAAGAGACGCGCTCTTCATGTAGGGAAATCTGGAATCGTTTGGATCAGAAACCCTCGAATTGTCCATTGATATCTACAATTTCGGAATCAAAATCCCAAGTCCCCTAATATGCACTGGTTCAAAATCAGAACTTGCGAAGAAGGAAAAAAATCACTTGCCTACGCAAATTGGAATCCGTTTCAAAGTCTTCCGTATATGAGTATATATGTACATAAAAGACTAGGCATTTAATAATTGATTCAACTTAAATATCAGAGCCAAGCGTGTGTGTATACAGTGTATGAGAGAGAAAACTAGGGTTTTAAGATTTACGGGGATGTTCGTAGGCGGAGGAGAGGGGTAGTTCTGATAAAAGTGGAAGTATTCGAAACAGACCGACCAGAGACCCAGTCCGTCAAAGTAAACGGGAGAAGTAGCTGATAGGACCCTCCGTGGAAAATCTGTCAAAATATTTTCGTTGTAAATTACAGAAAGAGCCCGTTTGGCTGTGCAATAATAGAGTAAAAATATTTTAAATTAAATACTATAAATGTATTTTAATATTTGGTTACCCTCTGAAAATGTTTTCGTAAATAGAGATATGTGTGTGTCCACTATATTTCAAGTTCAGCATTATGAAGTAAAATAATACTAACAAGTAGAATGTTAGTGACTTCATTGTTTGGACTTGGAGATCTAACTGAAAGTCTAATCAAAACTACCATATCCATTAACTTGTCATGTCACAACAAACTTATCCACAGGCCAAGAATGGCGAAAACAAAGAACATGAAAAAGAATTATCACAATAATCTTATATTGAATTTAAATCAAACAAAATGTTATGGGGGAAAAAATATTCCTTCAGTTTCTCAATCTCCATTCTACTCGTTTCACCCCATTAATGAATCACCACTTTGTCAAGTCTGCATATGGTGATCAAGAGTGTATGCCTGAATCTCAGATGGGCTAGTGCCAGGCCTGTCAAAAACATTCAAAATAAACAAATATAAGAATGTCAATTCTTTCATAATTTGACTCTCTTTTTTTATCAGTAAAAAACAATTTTGATTCACAGCGAGCGAGTTTTTCACAATGCTTGTTGCAATAATGTATACTGTCATTTTATGAACTTGGAAAAAATTTAAAGTAACCAAACTTTTGAGTTACTCCTCAATATCTTTTATCCCTCCCATGTATACCGTAAGAAAACCTATTCCATGTATAACTAGAGGTTCCCTAAAACATGAAACCAGCCTTGTTTGAGCTGCAGAAATTCTTTATAATTTCCGTACTGATCTCTCAATCCCTCTTGACATATATAGTAGGTAAAAGAACACAACAAATATACCCAAAAGGTATGATACTTAGTAATGTATTATGTTTATTGTTTATATGCAAAATCAGCATAAAAGAAAATTCATGATGTAAACTGAACTACTCTGCTTTTCCTCCTACATGATTACAATTATTTTTTCATTTATAGGTTTATCATTCCAATGCTATGAAGCAACAAGCCAGCAAAACAAGAAGAGTTTATTGCCCAAGTCCATAAGATGCTAACAAGCAAATAACAACTGCCTTGCCACCTTATTCAATTCTAGCTTCTTCTCTTTTCTTCATATGTTATGCACAACACCTATCCCTTGAAAGAAAATGTAGCCAATCCCTCACACGATTAAAGAAGCACCCTTTGTGTTCTTGTATTGTGAGTCGACAAACAACTTCCTCAGTATCCCACCTTATAAACTCCGCTATTATATGTAAATACATCATAAACCTTGCAAACGGAAGCATTTACTGCATCCAAAAAGAGAAAAGGGAGATACAATTCTACTTCCTTTTTTATATGCAAAGTAGGCATTACCATAGCGAAAAGAACAGGGGTAAACCCATGTAAACACCGTGTATTCAATAAACTAAGTGTCAAAGAAAAGCTAAGATGCAACCAAGAAAGCTCAAAGCCTCAAACCTCCTTCCCTATACAAGGGAACTTATCCCAAATGAATATCAACACCTACGCTCCAAAAGTAATTCCCCAAAAGAATCCAAAGAAATCACAACCAGGTACTTCCACTATTACCTATCCCAACATTACACTAGAAAATTACGAGTACAATGAGTACATCCCTAACACGACTACCACCTTTGGTGCCAGTACCTTATACTCCAAGTCACCAATTATGGCCCCACTATAATCATCAATATACAGGATTTTAAAAGTATGAGAGTGAGGTTAGGGAACATCATCTGTAAGCCAAACTCATTTCTTGCAAAGAAGAGAAATTAAGATGGCTTAATTTATATTCCATCTTTCTAACCTGATTTTTCTTTAAAAAATCCAGTTCTTTGCTTCTCCTATATTGCAATGATCAGTGTTGAGAAATAAAACAAAAAATAAAGGAAAAAAGTAAAAAAAATATTTAAAAAATACAATATTTTTAACATATAAATATAATAAAGTACCTTTTATTTTTTAATAGATATATGAAAGTACCTTTTATTGATGATGCCATAGTGAAACTTGGGTCTTCCAACCTTCAAGTCTTCAATGTACTACAGCAACAGGAAATAAGAGAATTGTGTAAGGTTGAGTAGCGAATGCAAACGTCGGAACAAAGAAGATGTCTTCTTATTTGGGAAAGAATATGTTTATTATTTGAAACTTCATACCAGATTTAAGGTAACCAACATTGATGAAAACGCCAAAGAATCAAAAGGAATATCATCGAGTGCGAAAAGCCGGCACTCCGATGATTCTGGTCCAGGTGAGAAGTGCGGACTATTCAACCTTCCCAAGAAAATTATATATGTCTGCTCAAAAGAAGAGACATGAAATCATAAACATCTTTAGTGATCACGAAATCAATTTGAAGTTTGTTTCACCTCACTTGGCCTATACGAGGGATGTCCAACTGAGCAAATGGTGAAAGAACTTCCACTTCTGCACCTGCTTCTTCCCAGGTTTCCCTTAGTGCCCCTTCTGTAGCAGACTCCCCCATCTCCATGTAACCAGCTGGAAGCGTCCTATAAAAGAAAATATATTTTAAAAAAATAATACTCTTCAAGAAAAAGCGAGTATTTCACCTCTACATATATATTTACATATCACATTTTCATCTTTGTGCAAACTGATTCATTGAGTAAATACATGTGTAAATAATGTACAAGGGTTTTATTTTTTATTTTTTTATTTTTTTTGGGTGGGGGGAGGTAGTCCCTTTCCAGATTCCTAGTATCCATGTAAATGCATACCAAAGACCAAAAGATGGTTGAATCTTTCGCTTGCAGAGTAAAATCTTGTTATCATGCTCAATGAGGCAACCCACAACCTGCAAGTACCAGTTTGCAACAAACATCAACCACACTCAGATCAAAGTTGAGAGTCAAAAAGCAAGAATTTCTTCCTTTATGAACAGCACAAATAAATAAATAAGATATATTTAAATCCTTACAACGTTTCCATTCTCCATAGAAATTCTAGAGTGCCTCACCAGAATTATATGCCAATTTAAAATTTTCAATTTTTTGCGAGTCAAATTTTCAATTAATTAACTAGTACATGCTATTCTACAGACTACTTCACAAAGCTCTAGGTTAATATGATTTCTTATTAAGTAAACATACCATTTTTGGGTTCTCATAGGCAATTTTCCCACAAAGTGTGCAAATAGCTCTTATTTTCTCCTCCCCATCAGGTATCTCATGCTTTGTTTGCCCACCACACCACTGACAGAAATTGATCTTACGACTGTTACCCTGTGGAGTGGTAGATATTACAACAAATTGGAGAAAATAGATTAGGGCAATAACGTCATGAAAACTAGATAAACATACCCAGTGTTCTAAAAATCCCCGCCTAGGTGCTAGGCGGTCCTCTACCGCCTTGATTTGACTGGGTGCCTAGGTCCCACCTAGGCTGAATCACACCTCTACTTTGAAGTTGTATAATTTTAAAATGAATTTGTTAAGTATTAAAATATTGTTTTTTGTTAATGTTTCATGTAAAATTAAAAAAAAATTGCATCTACTATATATTTTGTATAGTATAACAAGTATGTAGAATATAAAAATAAACTAAAGAAACCGCCTAAGAAAACGCCTAGTCCGCCTAGGAAAACGCCTAGACACCGCCTAGGTGGCCTAGGCGCTAGGCGCTCCCTCCACCGCCTAGGTCCGCCTAACGATTTATAGAACACTGAACACACCCAAGCACAAGTTTGAAACAGAACAAGAGCAAGTATAATGAATGTGTATATATTAGCGGAAATAAAGATTGTGGTATTACTCATAATAAGAAAAGAGTCATAGTAAACTAAGAATTTCAGACTGAACACTTCATATTCAAAACCTGTTTTGATACAATCTGCCCCACTGTCATCTCATAACTAGTTGAGATGTCAAGCACTAGTAAAGATGCAGTACAAAAGCTTATACAATCACCATACCAAAACTATAAAGCATGTACTTATCATCACCCCCGTCATTATACTCTGCATCCTACTTAATGTCAGCTCCATAATCTGGTTCTTCTCCTTCAATTCATAACTTGTTTCCCCTATTAAATTGGCTACTCAAAGGCTAGTGAGAAATTATGTCCATAGGGAATAGCACTAGAAGCACATGATTTCGATTTTGTTACGTTCACACAGCTTCATTCAACTTGTTACCAACTGCTACTATGATCCATGTGTAAAAGATACTCCTCTCCGTCCTCAAAATGATGACTTAAGGTACAATTTTTTTTGTTCTCTTGAGGATGAGCTAAGGTACATAAAGTGAAGAGTAGTAAGTATGTCATTTAATGGGGTCCATTAGTATAAAAAAATAAAAGTACTTATCACTTTATATAATCTTGTGGGGTCACTAAAAATAAATTTGGAACCTTTTTTACTCTCTTTCCTCTATTTTACTTTTCTTAATATGTGTGAAAAATGTACTCAGCGAATCCTCCTTTTGAGGATGGAGGGAGTAATTAATCATCTGGGTCATGCCCAGGCATTTCTTTGTACAGCTTGCAACCATCAAACACCCCTTCAAGGGCATAAGTGATACTAGTACACACACACTCGATGCGCGTGACAACAAATTGTATTTTTTAATATTATTTTAAATATGAAAATAATTAAAATCATGAAAAACCATACAAAGATAATAAGAAAAAACAAAAAATTAAAATGTGAGAGGAAATGAGACTGTGAGCCAGTGGAAGAAAAATCGTGTGATAGCATGGATGAGAAAATAGGGGATGAGAGAGTTATAATTTTAACCTAAAAGATACCTACTGTGAGACAGCTTCACCAAACAGTAACCACTAATCCTTCCTTTCACTTCATAACATCGATAGATATGACGTCAGCTTATGCTTCCATATCTAGGACTAGAAGGCCTTAGTTTGTACAAGTTACTTTTCAATCAAAAAACATTAGAATTCCATTATTTCCAATATGGATATTTTTGTTGAAGTGTTTCAATATTGGAGTTCTATTGTTTAAAACTAAGAACATTAGTTTTAAACAATACTGAGAGTGGTAAAAAAAGAGACCTAATCTATGATATTCTTATTCGCAAGGAATGGCTTCCCTCAACTTTAAACCAACATCTTCACATCTAGTAAGTAGTAACCCTAGCTTTTATATATCACAAAAAATGGCTTCTGTTCCAACTTCCAATAGAAATGAAACTGATATTCTAATTAAGGAAGGAAAAGCAACCCTTGTGCACAAAGGAAAGTATTGTAGAAAAAGAAGAAGATGTCAATATACACACATTTTATGCAATATGCATAAATTTGGAATTTACAATAATAACATTCTTAACTAAACCAAACATCTAGATCAAATAATGGCACCCATATATAGTTATCAAGATGCTTGTAATCTGTTTTCTCTTTAGTCAATGCATTACAAAATCATCAAATAACTGATAAAATTGAGGTACATTTACATAACCCTATCCCATCACATTATCACCAGAATCACTCAATATGTATGACCATTAAAAATAAGATTATGACAAATATAACATTAGCAGGTATTACAAAAAACAAAAGACTCAAATTGGGTTGCAAATTTTTTATTTTTTTGCAAGTAACTAGCCCTGCAATAATTAACAGAACTTGCTCATCTCAAGAAATTCAACCAAAAACCCAAAACAAATAACGTTGTGAAAGCTCATACAAACTACGCAATTCTCTAGTCATGCAATTAAAATAACATAACAACCGCCCAATGCCATGAACACACAATTCACTTCCACCGAATATAAATGCAACTAAATTCACGAATTGAAACAAATCCAACACCAAAATTGAGCTACAAATCACTCACAGTTGATTGAAAGGCAACGGACGTAGATGAAGATGAAGAAGAAGGCAAATTCCCTTCTGGGTTTGACTCGGAACGAGTTAGAGACACCCGAAATTCTCTAAAACGACCCTTCTGAGCTGAAGAAGCTAGCACGGGCGACGTCTTGATTGTTCTTGTTGAAGACGAAGACGAGGATTTGGTAGAGAGTGAAGTGAAAGAGAAGCCATAATTTGAATGGGGCTTTAATCGGTGCGATACAAACCCAGAAGATGTACCAAGAATTTGTATAGCTTTCAACATTTCAATACTGTTAGTAGACAATAATTTTGAAATCGATAAGGGAAACTGAACAGGGAGAAATGTATTTGATATTTGCTTTGCAAACAGAAACTCAACATAGGAGTGCACGCTGCTGAGTCAGGTTTGTGCGAGCTTATTCAGTGTAATAAGAAATAAGAATTAATTAGTGGAGTATATTTAAGTTACAGAAAAACATTGTGAGGTTATTTCATCCTCGAGATAAGTCGAGATATATTTCTTTCAGCTTTCTTTCCTCATGATGTTAGTATGGTTGATGATTATTAAGCCCCGTTTGGGAATGACTTATTTTGTAGTCATTTATAAATAAAAGTATTTGGTATCGTTTTGACTTACAAGTCACAAATTAAGTTAAAATAAAATATAAATGTGTTTGGTTAAAATGACTTATAAGTTAGTTTTTAAGAAGTAAAAGTTTATTGCTTATCAGAAACTAGTTATAAGTCAATTTATAAATTAAAAAATAAGTCACAGTCTAATATTAAAAAAAATACTTATAAGTTAGTTTGACGAACTTATAAATTGTGGCCAAATAGACTCTACTTTCTCTCTTTCCCTAAAGAAAAGTTGAATTTTTATAATAAATTATTTCTCAAAAAAAAAAAATTTAATAATAGTATAAAATGACATGATATTTTCAAAAAATTTATTATAAATAAATTATCATGTGACACTAATCATTTTAAAAATAATTTAAGTTAAATTTTTAAGCAACAACGAATAGAACAATCGAAAATTACTAATCAAAGGTATCAATGTAAAATAGTTACAACTTAATGCTCAGAAGTAGGATATAATCATTTAAGGTAAACGATTAAAAGTGACAGAGTTAACTATCAAATGACAACTTGATTACAACTTCTAATACCAAATACTCCATAATTGATATTTTTCCAAACTAAAAAGTTATATCAGTCATTTTATTAGGTACTTTCGGACACAAGAAAATTCCCGAGTGTATACATTCTCCCCAGAAGAAAAGGACATAACAATAAAACAACTAGATAAAAATTACATTCGGGTATCTGTATGATGATGTTGTTGGTTGCTGAGTAGAGAACTCTCGATTGATATTCCTACATATATTACTAAACCAGTGAAATGGGTACATAATTCAAAAAAAATGTGGCTACATCTCTAGTAGAGAGCCTGAATAAATCTAAAATTCAGATTAGTATGCTTCATCGAACTCTTAATCTACAGCCATCTTGTCACATAATAATTGATAAGCAGCGCTGCAGACCTTGAACTTCTCTTCAGCCACCACCTGTTCATGTAGTTGTTAGTCACATATATCAAGATTATAAGACATCCAAACTTCCTGCTCAACTCGCACACACCTCAATGACCATTTAGTCCATTGATACGGCTCTCAGATTGCATAGCAAAGTGGAGTGGATTGAGCCATGGTAGTTGCCAGGTATTATTACTTAACGATCAAGAATAAGGTTCTGGGTTGGGGGTGGGGTGAAAATTAAATGTACCAAAAATAAAAACAAAAAAACATGCGCACACTGTATGTTTCTGCGCATGTTTCTGCTGCTGAAAAGGGTTGCAGAAATCTACCATAAAGAAGAATTTCAAACATTTACTTGGTCTTGCATCTCTCTCAAAGGGGAAAGGAGGTTCTTTCACCTTCTTTTCACAAGCAACCAAACCCTCATCCCGCAATACATCAACTATCTAACCAAGAGACATAAAAGATTTGTAAACCTACCTTTGATGAGCCCTGATGACGATCTGGATGCCATTTCAGAGCACATTTTCGATACCTGAAAATGGAAGATCAGCCTTCAGTAACAGAACACAGAACTAAACATCTAAATTTGGAAGAGTATTAGACAAAATTGTACCAGAAATGATATGCCTCTCTAAATTTAACAGAAAATGAATGAAGATAGAGAAAAAAACTGATGAGAACTTACGCATTTTTGACATCATCCATATTTATAGGACCAGAAACACTCAACCCAAGAGTTTTCCTCTCTTTAGTTAAATCTGACTCCAAACTGTCAGAATCTGTCTCATAATCCTCTTCATTCGGATGTGTCCAGTTCCAAGAGGTCCTATAGTTATTATAGTATCCTGATGAGCTCCTTTGTGGTTCATCATTTATGAAAGACCAAAAGAAATATCTATTTCCACCAAATGCGGATCGGAAAAGGGACTCAACTTCAACATCATCTTCACAGAAATGGAAACCACCTAAAAAAGAGTTGAAAAGCACATAAAACTAGTGAAGAGAGAGAAGGACGTCAGAGAGACAGTTTGTGTGCTGAAAAGTTCAACATTCAATGTCTTGTTAAGAAGAATAATATCTACCATTCTATGCAGGGTCAGATTTAGGAACCTTTATAAATAATAAGGAAAATATGTAGATTATACTTATTTATTTATTTTCAAATAAGTATTTGGATAATTAGTGCACACGGTTCCTTCAAATAATAAAAATTAAGCATGTCCAAGCATCTTTTTGGAATTGGTTTACATCAAGTACAAAATACATGTCTTCTAATTTTTTGACACGTCTTCTAATAATTGATTAACAAAATTAGCAAATCACAATACTAATTATGTCAAAACAATCACATTCCAATAATTACAACATAAAATAAAAATTCCGAAGCCACAATTAACACAAATGACATAAATTGATACAAATATTTTGTACTCCCTCTTGTCCCACAAAGATGTCTAAAGTACCAAAAAAATGTCCCTTAAAAGATGTTTAAAGTACACAATTATAAATTCAAAATGTTATATAAAGAATATTTATTTCAAAAATACTTAAGTAGGTCCACTCCTTTTAGGAAAAAGAAAGAATCATTATGTACTTATGTGGTGTCCATTGTGAAATTGGAACTTATTATTCTCTCTCCTCAACTTAGATTTTTCTTAATTTGTGTGAAAGATGTACTTAAGACATCTTTTATGGGACGAGGGAGTAATTAGTAAAATTCCAAAAGCATCTCTACTATCTCGTGCTTACTAGACAACAACTTAGAGAGAGAAAACCTCCTCCTTAAGTAGAAACTGAAGAGAATATTGAAGACAATTTTTATTTTTTTGGACAAAATTCAATAAACTTTAACTGAAGTATAATCATCAAATATGAAACTCAAACGAGTAAATTTTGAAATGTATATGAAAATAGGAAATTAAGAATCAATGAATCATGCAAAGGAAAGAATGGAAAATTTCATAATGAATATTTCACGGTGGCTTGCAATCATCCTTGGGTGATTATAGATGATTCACCATATCACCTAGCCGCCTACTAGCAATAATAAATTTGACGGATATTAGACTTTTGTGTTCTGAACCCTAACTCTAACCTGAAGGCAGTTGAAACAATTTTTGAGCCCAAAGTTTATGTAAATAAAAATGTAGATTATAGGGGCATTTCCAAGAAATATGGAAATCTTTTGAGGGGGCTATAGTTCATAATTTTTGCAGAGGCTCTGAGGGGGCAACTACCTCCACCTGTCCTACACTGGATCCTTCACTGATTCTATCATTAGCCTGTTAAGATTGACCATCTAAACATTCAAATAGCTTAGGCCATTTGTAAGACCCAATTATCCAGAGTCCATATTCCTAAGACAAACCAAGAAGGTTCAACTTATATCATCTAGATGAAGACATATGAGAAGGAAACCCCTAGCTTTTATAAACAGATGATTCAGCTGTATACATGACAAAGTTCTGGTACTAAATCAGTAAGTTATTGCATAATAACAAGGTGCACTTACTTCTTACACCAGCCTGGGGTCTCTTATGGTTAGTCCCACAACCTCTGAATCCCCTATCCCTGTAATCTGGTCTAAACCACGAGCTGCCTCGACTTGAAGATGATTCATATACATCATGATCATAGTCCATGTTCTGAAACCGCAGAAAAATCATTAATTAATTACCATGAAAGTGAAAACCCACTTTATCATGAAGCAATTGACAAATATAAATCAGGAGATTACAGTTAGTGGGTACCACTACCACAAATGGTTAAGAGCACATCCACAAGAATAAAAAGTAGCTCAACAAAAATTTATACGAAGAATCAAGCGGAGCCAATATCATTCACCAATTTTGATCATAAAGAATCTTACATAAAACCAACATTTTGTCTAAAAAATATTTTAATTCTTTAAGAAATGGAAGCCATGAGCAAAAGATATGCGGCTCAGGACCAACCAGTAATGTCAAGTTCAAAATTCCCACCCACCCACCCACCCTACATTATTAGGAAATCTACTACTATGAACATATAATTTGTTATGAATTGCCAAGTATCTTCAATGTACTTCAGTTTCTGAATGAGAGCACTACAGACAGTTTGATGATATATTTGCTTCTTTCTTCCAAAGACCAAACGTATAAATATTTTTTTGTTACGTTTTAAAGACCAGATATTAGAGCAGAGACTTATAATCTAGTTCCTTACGAGTCAAATTCATAATCCGGAATGCATATATCAAGGAAATTTCTCTGACAACTACTTATTCCTCATCTCCGCCTAAACATGCATACCAGTAACCCACATTAGGCTTCTGGAAAAGCCCATATATACTGAAATGCCACCTAAACTATAGTGTGTTGATTAAAGAATGACACATGCACTGTAACCACCTCATCAACCCTTCTTCCTTCCCCGTGAACATAAACTTTCTAACTCATTAACTCAAATCTTGGACATTAGTCTCGATTTATTTAATTCCCTCAAATGAAGGGGGTTCGGGTGGGTAGAAAAAGCTACAGAAGTTCTTTATAAAGACAGGTAATCTAATTAAATATATTAACTGAATAACAAAATAGTAAAAATAAATAAAATCATCTGTCAAAAATAACCTGAAAAAGGGTCTCTGCAAAAGCACTGACATTGCGCAGTAATTCTTGTTTTGAGTTCATCTTTCTGTAATTTCTGGAATAGCAGTTAGATCGCTGCAAAAAGACAAGCACCAGAAAAAGATTTGTCTTAATCTCATGAAACTGGATGTGGCATTAGCTTGGTGGGCACCCAGAGTCATCACTCAACATCGCAAAGAGAGGATATTAAATCTAAACAAAGCACGTGAGTTGAGCAGGAGCAGGTAATCACAAGTTGCAAGTACTTTTTACAGGAAGGATACATTTATTGGTTTATTTACTGGAAGAATGCATCAAGAGAAAAGAGAAACAAGAAAACAATTGAAAAACCAACAACTTGCGCGCTTAATTGGCATGGTAACATGACACACTGCATTCAAAAGCTAACTATTAATGTTTCACATGTCCAAAAAAGGTTTGGACCATCAGCAGCCTTGAGTATTTACTAGATGTATACAACAGCAAAAATATTCTTTCTACAGAGAGAAATGATAAAATGAACTCCCAATATATTGAAATGCTCCAAGTATCAGCATGGTTGTGTGCAACTTTTTCATCAACTTCCAGCAGACATCCATAAACAAATTTGTCTGTCTTGTCAGCACTCAGAACATTTATTCTCGACATCCACCAAAAGACTATAAAAACAGTGGAAATGGAGGAAAATATGCCCACTTGAACTAACAAAGATCAATAATACATTACAGTTACAGACCTTTTTTTATGATAAGTATGACAATACAAGCGTCTTAACGGCCATACTAAAATTTACTTTGCGCGACTGTGACTAATAAAGTACTAAATTTTGGATATATTAGTGCAATGAATTGTATCCTCTTATGTTTTAATTCATCTTTTGATTGCGAGATATCTGCATATTCTTAGTTTAAGCTACTATGAAAGCACATTTCTAAGGATAATTGTGCACATGATATCCAATAATTACAAGGGGGAGGGGGCATGTAATTCAATTTAACAGCCACATCTTCGAGTTCTGACCCCCTTCGGAGTTTGGAGCATTCAACTTCTGAAAAAGATCACTTTTTCATCATTCCTAACCAATAATTGCCTTCAACTTTAGCTAAATTACATAATCATATAATTAGTCATGTAAACTCATATATGCAACCAAAATGTAAAACCTCTACCACTGAAAGAGTATGATTCATTAAGAATACAAACTATCATAAGTAATTATTTGTACCGATAATATAAATTGCAATATCAACAAATTCAACATTGTTTACAGATAACAAATTAACTATCACCTTTGAAGAACCCTTATAAGCACTTCCCCTCTGCAACCAAGAAAAATATAAACTTTACTCAAATTCATGAAAGCATTTAATTTGAACTACATAAGATGTCCCTCAATTCCACAGTATACATTGAAATTTCGCCGAATACATCTATAGTTACAATTGGAAAATTCTGCCCTCTCCGACAAAATCTTAATCATAAAAAATCTGATATGGGATTATTACTATTAAGGTTGTAAAAAGATACACAAATGACATTAGAACATAAACATAATAAAGGGTATGTAGAAAGAGAACCGACAGAATCCCAATGGTTGCGCCTTCTGCGATCCAGCACAGGTGTGGAGTGAAAAAAGGCAGCTTTCATGTCAAATGGGTTGGCCTGAATATTGATCAGGGCCGCTTTCGTAGCCCGATTCATCCCCGCAACTCATGTATCTGAGAGACAAACTGACGTCGCCAAAAATGAAACAAGGGCTATATTTGCGAGTCAACTCGGAACTCGATGGATGAAATTCCGAACTTTAGTCCCTTCTTTTGCTTTTTCTTCTTTTTAATTTTCTGCTAAAAGATAAAAATAAGGAACAAAAACCTTTAAATAAAATAAATAAATAAATAAATAATAAAAAAATAAAAGAATAATCATTCCCCTGACCAGATATAACCCGCAGAAATCAATTCGACAAGTTTCAAAAAGTTTCAAGACGTCATATTGATAAATAAGAGTCTTGGCCTGTATTACCATAAATTTATGTTAAATTAATGTTATAAATTTATCAGCTCAAACAAATCGATTCTATAAATTTCAACTCAACCTATTTCAGCTCAAACATATCGATTATATAAATTTCAACTCAAGCATATCAAACTTATAAGTTTCAACTCACTAAAATTAATCATATAAACTCAATAAATATGAAGAGAAAAATTCACAAATCGTTTAAAATTTTATTTTGTCAAAAAGACCATCTTTATCACTTTCTTATTGTTGGGGTGTGTTTATTTGGGGTCGATGGATATGGTGGGTCATGGTTTCCCACGTAAGAGTCTATTTAGACAGTGGAAGAATATTAAGGAATCGTAAGTATATTTAATTTTCAACTCCTAAAAAAAGTGTCAGGATATAATTCGACTTTCTTCTTAGGAGATTGAGTTTAATCCCATTAAGGTATCTAACCTATAGGAGATTGAGTTTAATCTCATTAAGGTATCCAACCTAATGAGAAGTTTTATTTCCATACGGGGACAAGCATGAAGTTGATGGTGTGATCACTATAAATACAAGATTAAACCTTAATTCACAGGTAATCATCTTTTTCAGCACTAAAACGTTAAGCCTCCATTGTTAAACCTTATTTAGCTTGTACTTATTCTCACACCGGAACTATCCCCCGCGGTGAAAGTCGTCAGCTCTCTGAGTGTGATTTCGTTTCTGTACAAGATTGGACGCGCAATTTGTGATTGGACGCGTGGACAAATCTTGGCGTTAACACTTATCAAAGTCGTCGTTTCTTTGATTTCTTCCCCTTTCAATTGCCCTTTTCCATTATCTAGGATATTAAAAATGTGCTTTTGAAACAAGTTATGGTTCAAAATATATATAGACATGTGAGCATTGTTTTGAAACCCCGTCTGGATCGACCAGTTGAACCGGAAACCTATTTTATATCCGATTGAACCAGTTTAGTCAAAACCCGGATCGAATCGGTTGACCACCGATCGAACCGGTGGTTCAACCGGTAAAATCGGTTAAGTTGACATAATGAACCGGTTTTTAATTATTATTTTTTGTACCAAATTTTTTTTAATATTAAAATTAACCACTTTTAGTAAGATTGTAACTCAACTTTATTATGTTTTAGTTAATAAAAAACAATATTTTTTAAAATTTTATTAATTACCAATAATATATAGTTTTATATATTTATGACGTCATTGGTTCAATAACAGTTCAACCGTTACCCATCCACCCGATAACTTTTTCACTTCGATGATCGATCTGGGTCTGAAAACATTGTATAGGAGATAAAACTAGGACAAATTTGAGGTTGATGGAGGATATAATTTCAAATTTTAGGATATAATTTTATATTCTCTTTGTGACTCCGCACTATTAAAAAAAGTAATTTATCTTTTGTTAGGGATTGAATTTATTCATACAACAAATATGAAATATTTGCAAGTTTATCAGAAAAAAACAACCCCTTGAACTTATTTTCTTACTTACATCATTATGACTTGTCTACAAACAAAATTTGAATTAATATATATATATATATATAGTAAAATACACTCTCACCCCCTTTAGATAATTGTAATAACACTCACCACATCTCTAAATTTGTTACTCTAAATTTTTAAGTAACAGTTAGTACCTTTACAAGTTTTTAGGGTTGACTAAATAAATAAAATTACATATTTACCCTTGTATGTTATCAAATTTTAATTGATGAATAATATATATATTTTTAATTATCCTTTTTTAAACAATATATTTTAATTATTGTTTTATTTGTAATTAAGAAAAATCACAAGAAAGCTGCCCATATCTCTAAAGGGGTCCGTCACTTCATTCGCACCTTATTGGCTTAGGCTTCCAACTGATTATCTCATTCAAATTGTTGGTAACTTATAAAAAAAAATTAATTTAATTAACACATATTTTTGGATAAGTGATACAAATATTAAGAATTTTAAATTAAATTATTAATGGAGTTGTTCTAATTAGAGTGATTGAGTATATTGATAGTTTAGTTTTGAGTGTTTAACATCAAAAATTATTATTTGAATTCTTAGTTTCATATTATGATTTTTATATATTAAATTTTCTTAAGTATATGTCAAAATTTGAGATGTTTATGATTTTGATTATATTTTTTTAATATATAGTTGGTGTTGTTTTTGTACAATGTTCAAAAAAATATATAATAATATTTATTATTACCCCTATCTTGTACAAAAAAATTCTTTTAATATATTGTTTCTTTTTTTGAGTAACAACATTTGTCATTTTTATTGTAAATTATTATGTTTAAGTGTGACTTATGTTTAAGTTTAATATTTAAGAAAAATAATTAACATAATTTTTAATACTTTTTTACATGAATAATAAGATTCATTCTATAATAATAAGTATAAAACCCCTTTTCTAAAATAAAAAGGGATGTCCACACAAACATAACAAATACAAACCTCTAATAAACCTCAAAATATTTTCAATTAGATTTAAAACCAATTGTCACATATGCCAATTTAAATAGAAGAAACTCCACATTAACATAGTCTCTACTCTTAAGAATATATGCCAAAATGGCCCAATATCCATTTACAAAATATTATGAAAATCCAAGTCTGATATTAATCTCAAAAGTTAATCTACTTATTTGGATCAAAGGTAGCTCTCATCCCACAATCCTGATCACCCTTGATTACCTGTCGGAAAAAGAACACAGCGTGAGTCAATTGCCTAATACGGATATAAAGATGCACATATATAAAACAATTTATATATGTACCAAAAGAGCTGAATGAACGAGTAAATACAAACTACGAACAAATTATGAATATATCGAAATTAGTGAGGCAAAGTACAAATGATTAACACCGTCGAAAATAACTATAGCCAAAAGAATCTCAAAACAAATGAGGCTGAATCAATTGGTTATAGGGTAACAATTTTATACTGAGCTCAAATATAAATAGCCAAAGACTAACAAAATACATCGGTACCATGATGTATGCGAATCAAATCGGATAGTATACATGACACATACGTCACTAATCTGCCAAACATATAAAATCAAATCAAATACTGGGTTGACCCATACGTATCCTGAACAAATATATCAAATGGTCAAAGCTCACACACCAGAGCATACAAAAGGATACGTCGTGGACTGATCACACCGTCACGAAAAGTGTTATGCCCTTGTGTCAAGAGAACATGTGTTGTGGTACCCCCACAAGTGGTTAGCTCAAGTATACCCTAAAAATTAAACTACAAAATGTAAGTCAAAACGGGTTCAAATCACAAGGCTTACATGACCATCTTCAAATAACATCGAAGTATTTCAAATACGAATACATATAACTATTACAAGATACCAACGATCAACATAACTTTCTGGATGTGAACAAAATATATGAAGAATGATACAAATAAATAAAGTCTCCAAAACATATTGACATGATTAACTAGTTCAATGAGTACAAATACGAGTTACATGTACCAACGCTAACATGAAACTATCATATTAATTTCACACGGAACAATTATGTGAAATAATATTCAAATTTGAAACGAGGAACAAAATAAATTAATTAAATTTAACAAGAATATAGCTAATCGAAATCCGTACATAAAGTAAGTAATGTAATACCTAAAATTTATATTTCAAATTCGACTCGTTTAGACTTCATCCGTCTAAACTAAAAAAAAAATAATCAGTGACATAACTAACAAGAATTAGCCATACTAATGGAATCGATAGGGGTTATGAGCGGCATGACTTTTTTCATGATTGTAATGGGTTGAATGTTAATGAGATGTTTTATTAATCATTTTTTTAGTGCTTTGGAATCGATAGAGTTATTAATCTTTGTATCTTTGTCAAAGGCTAATAATATTATTCTTTGTTCTTCAAAAAAATAAATCCAACGGATAATTTTTATCCTATTAAAAGAATTTAGTTTCCATTGTGATTCTTTAAGCCAATTGAAAAAAATTAAAGAAGAAAAAATTGGGGTAAACAATCTGGGGGGAATTTGAATAAAGGAAAAAAAACAACAATTGAAATTTGGCTAATCCTAAACCTTTGGCGTGCTCTGGGAAGAACAAGAAACGAAGCAAAGAAGGAAATGAGAAGAAAACAGAAAAACGAAGTAAACGACTTTTGGTGGCTTCTAATTTTCTGTCAATTTGTAAAAAAAAATTCCTATCAAAACGACGTTGTTTTGATACACACACAAGGAAAGGAGTTGTGAGCCATTGGATCTCCTTTTTAATGTGTTGTCAACTCCACAGTAAAATCCTCACAAGATCCTCACAGAGAAATCCTCATACAGGATCCACGTATCCAAGGTACATGAGGTAGATTAGGGTTTAGATATTTATTTATTTATTAAGATATTTTATTAATTTTCTTAATTATAATAGAATTTAATATTACCCACATATAAATTAAACCCAATTAGTTTTAGGACTCAATTTTACCAAATTAATTTATCCATCACTTATTAATATTTATTAGCCCAAATAAATTAAATGACTATTTTGACCCAATTAAAAGACAAAATTCAAACAATATATTTAAAATATAAATTTACATATTATTTATTTTATTTTATTATATTTTTTTCGGGTATTACAATAAATTTCTTTTACGTAAATTTTAATATTTGGAAAAAATAATTATAATTTTTTTTGCGTTAATTTATACTTTTTATGTGTATTAAAATTTTACTTTTTAATTACAAAAAAATATATTTGAATGTATATTACGTAAATTTTAATCTTTAAGGAATTTAATTAGCAGAAAGTGTATGACTTTATCTTCTTGATAAAATGAATATTTGTTATTTTTTGACATTTATGTTATTTATTGCACATGTTCATAATTTAATTAATTAGATCAAGTTAAGGGAAAATTATAATATACAAATTTATATTTAGTAGATATATTAAATATTATAATTTGAAGGAAGTATTAGACATTATATTAACACTAGGTATAGTGAATGTTACATATTGCAGACTAGAGGGATACTGATTGTTACTTAAAAAAGTAGAGGGGTGGTGAATGTTATTATAATTTTTTGTAGGGAATGTGAGTATATTTTACTCACACGTGTGTGTGTGTGTATATATATATATATATATATATATAGAGAGAGAGAGAGAGAGAGAGAACAAATATCACATGAGGCAGAAAATCAACAAACAAACGTGCAACCAATCGTAAGAGGTGTTAGTCAGAAAATAGTTTTGTAGTAATGCATGGCACGTTTGGACATTGGACAAATGCAGCATAACCATTAACTAACAATTGGAAGTTCACGGGGGATAACAATTGGCTATCATAATTTTATTATTATTGTGTAATTATCATTAGATTAACAATTTACACTATTAAAAAAAATTTACAATCAAAATATATTTATAATATTTAGATTTTTTTATGAATAAGACTCTTTTTAGTTAATAGAGGGAGTAAGGTGGTGCTTGTTTATCTCTTAATACCTTTTAACAACTTCACATATAATTCGGTAAGAGGGTAAAGTTGTTTGGTAAAATTTTATTTGTCTCTTATCGTCTCTTAATCGGTAAGAGAAAAATATAAATCTAAATCATTAAGAGATGTCTTTTAATGAAAAATTTAAATTTATGGAGACTCTATAAATATTGTACTCTCTCCATTCCAAATTTTTAGATCATTAGTGATTTTTGAAAAGTCAATTTGAAATATTTTTAAATTTAAAAGTCATTTAGATGTTTTATACTTTTTAGTTACCAAATAACTTTTTAAGTTCGGATACTATTTCACTCAGATGATCTAATTTATTAAGATATACTAATCATTCAGATCTTAATTACTCAGTTTTATCAAACACTACCTAACTAAATATTATCCTCATATGAAAAAATGATAGACTAAATTTCAATTTGAACCCTAAGCTTTAAACCTAAAATCAATTTGTACCCTAAACTTTATTTTGAATTAATTGCACCTTATATTTTTAATGAAAATGTAAAATGCACACTCCGCATCATTTTTCAGCCAAAATATCACAGAAAATGCACAATCTATCTCTCGATTCCTCATGCAAACTACCTATATACTACGAAAGTTTAAAGAAATATCCCTAATATTCCACACATTTGTAGTTTATAGTGAGTCTGGGCAAAGAAGGATGTGAAGTATGTATATTGTTTTCTTGTTAAAAATATAGGATTCATTTAATTCAAAATAAGTTTAAGGTGCACATTCAAATTAAAATTTAGTCAAACGATATATATTGTGAATTTATGTATAAATTTTTAGTTGTCAACTATATGGATAAGTATCAAGGGTAATTGATTTTGTTTCCAAACATGAAAAAAGGGTCAAGGTCGAGACCGAGGCCAAAGAGGAAACTAAGGAAAACCTTTTGACTTTTCTGAGGGTAAACTCAAACATATGACCATACCCAGTAAAAGAAAAGTTGTCTACCACTAGACTATCACAAATAGATATTTCATTCGTCCCTAAAAGGATGACAACGGTACAATTTTTACACAAATTAAGATAGCCAAAAAAGTAGGAAAAAGTATAAATTTTTTTCTCAACCTATCATTTAGATTTAGGTTTGGAGAGAAAAAAAATTAATGTGAACTACTCATTTGTGATATGAGTTCTGTATAGTCAAGGATAAATTAGTTATGCAAAAATTTATCTAGTTGATTTGTTGTCTTTGCTTATTTTTTTGAGGACAATTTTTTTTTATCAACTTAGTCATTCTTTTGAAGACGAAGTTAGTATATAATATGTGGGGACTATATGGGACTCGACACTTCTATAATTATATCTAATACTTCTTTCGTTCCGAATTATAAAATTAATAATAACTTTTTTAAAAGTCAATTTGAGACAATTTTAAATTTTAAATTGATCTTATTTATTTAAATTATAAAAATAATAAATCTTATAATTATTAGTACATTTTTATGATATTTATAATTACACTAATATAAACTAAATGAATCAATATTAATTTTAAAAATATTTAAAATTAATTTAAAAAAATTAATATTAACCTTATAATTTGAAATAAAGTTACTATCATGTATTTATATAATTCGTAATTATAAATTTTTTATTCAACTCAGATTATTGACTGAATATTGCAGGTGGGGACCCTGGTTTTAGAGACATGGCAAAGCAGAAAACGCCACGTAAGAGTGGACTGGACATCGAAGAAACAGGCTGACATGATGTCCAGACTATTGGATTGGATACCCAACCAAATACTGAGATGGCATTCTCTTACTTTTTTGATTTTTCATCATCCACTCACGTCGTATAAAATAATTCATTACTCGCACCCAACGCAGCCCACTAAGGTTGCAAAAAAGTGTACTAGATTTGTAAATTTAAAACCTTTTTCATTAAACCTCTTTAGTCACTACATGACTAATATGCCCTTAATCTATGCTCCTACTTGACCATTGTGTCCTCTGATGGATAGGAAAGAGGAAAACACAAACAATAGAAAATTATTTGGATAATTAAGAAAATAAAATGCAAAATAAGCGCATATATATTCCAATAACTCACAAAAGTACTCCCTTCATTATGAAATTAAAGGTATATTTTGACATTTGAAAATCAAATTTGTTTAGAATGAAGGAAATATTTAATTTCTTTCTCCGTGTCTATATGTTAACTGAAAAAAGTTAACTATAAATAGTTGAATATTCTGATACCACATAATAAAAAGTCTCACACGTGGAAGAAAAATTCAAGGAAAAAAAACATTAAGATCATGTTTGCAAGACTTAAAAGTTAATAAATGCCTCCTCTACGGATAAATAATTATCTTATTTGATTTTCTTACTTCTTTTACACGTATTAAACTTTGTTTACGACATATTTACACAAGCTATTTTTTTAATACTATTAAATTTGAGCTAAGCTTTGTTATTTTTAAAAATGACTAAAAATGTATGTTTAAGTGTATTCAAGCAACTCTTGATGAAAATAACTAAAAATTAATTGGAATTCTCATTTATTGGAATCAACTCAGGTAAATTTTCCATCATTAGAAATTAGGAATTTTGTTTAACCTTAATGAAGTATTGATTTTTTGGCGGAAATTAATAAATAAAGCTACAATTTCACCAAGGACATGTTGAAGTGAAGGGTATATCTGTCCTCACAGCACAAGTGAAATAGTGAGCCAGCTATATCGACTATGAATATGTCGAGCCAGCTATAGTTTGCTTTCCGTAAAAACAAGAAGGCGGGCAGCTCAGCCGGAGAAACTTCAATTCATTTGAGAGAGAGAGAAGAGAGAGAAACAGAGGGAGAGTCATCAAACCCAGAAGTTCTAAAGGTACAACCCCTTGTTCTCATTTTGTTTTCCATAAAAATATTACCAGTTGATTTAAATGTCTCCACCTCTCTCCATATGCATTTGGTTGTTTTGATTGAAAATTTGGTTTTGTTGATGCCATTATTGAACAGTCGATCTATTCATGGGTATCCTGAACTGGTTTTTATTATGGCAATTTAGGGGATCATATGCAAATGTATTATTAGTGGTGGCATTTTGGGTTTGAATATTTTCGTCAAATATTCAATTTTTAGTTATTTTGATGACCTTTTATTTGTCTCGTTTCTTATAAGAATTTGATTTTAATATTGTAGGCAATCAATTTTGTACCTTGCATAGAAATTGGAAAAAAGTTGGATTAATTGGCTGTTTCATATATTAAGCGGCCCTGTGTTGTTTCAGCTTTCAAACAATGATACCGTTTTCGTGAATTGTGCTCTAAGCATTTGCATTTTGATTGCGGAATAATTAATTCCATTTGATAGCACAATGTTTAAATTGTTGATTAGCATATCTGGCTTGTTTCATGGGAATACAGATGTGCCATATCTGTACTACCCCAGTCACACATCTGAGCATGTGGGTTTGATTAGTGTGTGTATAAAACTCTATTATTAATAGTAATTTTAGTAACCAACAATCATGACCTTTGGATGGGGCATATGGTGGACCAAGATAACCACAGCTGATGTTCTTGGGTAGTGGATTGAACCTTATTCCTAGGTCGCAGTATCAATATGCTTGATGCAACCTTTATATTCCTTCATGGTGGAAGATTTTGTAAATTATGTTACTTAAAAACATCTTTTTAGGCATATATGCAAAAGACATGTTCTTGTCATCAAGTGTATTGCATTTGACAGTAAACAATTGCTTTTTCTTAACTGCCCAACTAAAAAGGTCTCAAAGTATTTTAAAAAAAAGAGTTACCCCGATGTTTTATCATCAAAGAGCATGCTTTATCAGCTTAACTGAAGTGGATTGTTCAACTCTTGGAGCAGTTAGAGCGAAATATAGCTTGCAATGTAATATTGTATGTGTTCTCTCTATTTTAATATCATAATGGTGCTTTGTCCAGCATACAATAGAAAATGGCTGACGCTGAGGATATTCAACCTCTCGTATGTGACAATGGAACTGGAATGGTCAAGGTAAAAATCTCCAACATCCAGTACTTTTAGTTATATATTCGTTTAAATGTTGATCAATGATCATTCATTTGGTTATAAGAATTATCTCCATAAGTTAATATAAGTTGGCTTCAAGAACCTATGCTACATTTGGATTGAAGGAATGAAATTGATGAAAGAATGAAATAGAGAAGGGAATAGAATGGAGAGTGGAATGACTTATTCCATTCCAGCTGGAATGAGTCATTCCATAGTCCATACCATCCCCAAAGGAATAAAATTCACAAATTTAGAAGGAATGAGAATAGTTTATTTCATTCCAATGGAATAGCCAAACACAATTTTTTTCATTCCATTCCCACCTTCATTCATGCAATCCAAACGTAGCACTATATGCTGACTTAATATATTGGTCTCAATATTCTCAGGCTGGATTTGCTGGAGATGATGCTCCAAGGGCTGTCTTCCCTAGCATTGTAGGTCGTCCTCGTCACACTGGTGTGATGGTTGGTATGGGTCAAAAAGATGCCTATGTTGGGGATGAAGCTCAATCGAAGAGAGGTATTTTGACTTTAAAATACCCAATTGAGCACGGAATTGTCAGCAATTGGGATGACATGGAGAAAATTTGGCATCACACATTTTACAATGAACTTCGTGTGGCTCCAGAAGAGCACCCCGTTCTCCTTACAGAAGCTCCTCTTAACCCCAAGGCCAATCGTGAGAAAATGACTCAAATTATGTTTGAGACCTTTAACACTCCTGCCATGTATGTTGCCATCCAGGCTGTTCTTTCCCTTTATGCCAGCGGTCGTACAACTGGTGAGCAATTTTTTTGACCTACTGAGTTCTTTATTCTATGTTTCTTGAAAAGACAGCTTCTTAGATCTAAATATTGGAACAAGGGTCTTAATTAAATGATAAATTATACGTAATATAAAGATTATATTCCACTAATGGTCTTACACTCCAAATAGTAGCTCAAGAACAACCCCCTCCTGAAAAGGTAAACCTATTGGAGGGGATAATGTGATGGGTATGCAATTTATGCTAGTGATGGAGTATGTCTGTGTACGTTATTCTTCTTGCTTTTTGTCTTTACATGCTGCTCAAACACAACTGCTTAGCTATTCAACTAAGCTATTGTTGCTAACATATCAATTTACTTTGGTATTCTTTTCTTCTATTACAAAAAAGGGTAAATATTCTGGAAATGGTTATTTCTATTGCACCGTCTCTTGTCCCTCTCACTCCTGAAAGCTAACACCGTCTTTCATTCATCAATGTTAGTTGGAAGTTCACATGAGACAATTATTAATGTCAATGGCGTACACATTTTGCAGTAATTGTCTTTCTGTTCCCCAAAAAGTTAGATGTTGTCGCATACAAAATAGTTTATACAAGTATAGGGTCCGAAGTATTTGTTTATTTTTCAATTACATCCTCTTGTTTATCTTCATAGCTAAGTTATTATTTTTGCTGTTCAGGAATTGTTCTGGACTCTGGGGATGGTGTCAGCCATACAGTACCCATCTATGAAGGCTATGCCCTCCCACACGCAATCCTGCGTCTCGACCTGGCAGGGCGTGACCTTACAGATGCTCTCATGAAGATATTAACTGAGCGTGGCTACTCTTTCACGACAACAGCTGAGCGTGAAATTGTAAGGGACATGAAAGAGAAGCTAGCCTACATTGCTCTTGACTATGAACAAGAGCTAGAAACATCAAAGACCAGCTCATCCGTGGAGAAGAGCTATGAACTTCCTGATGGACAGGTGATCACTATTGGCGCTGAAAGATTTCGCTGTCCAGAAGTCCTATTCCAGCCATCAATGATCGGAATGGAAGCTGCTGGCATACATGAAACCACATATAACTCTATCATGAAGTGTGACGTTGATATCAGGAAGGACCTTTATGGAAATATTGTCCTCAGCGGTGGATCCACCATGTTCCCAGGCATTGCTGACAGAATGAGTAAAGAAATCACAGCATTAGCTCCTAGTAGCATGAAGATTAAGGTGGTGGCTCCACCCGAGAGAAAGTATAGTGTATGGATTGGAGGCTCTATTTTGGCATCCCTCAGCACATTTCAACAGGTACTCTGTCAACATTTACATTCCCAAAGACATATTTGCATTACCTTCCCAAGAGGCATTAGTTTAATTGAAATATGTACAAGAGTGTAACATGGTAGATATGATTTTATGTTAACCGAAAAAGTAAGGTGAAAACAAATAACAAAAAGAGATAAGACCTGCAGGCTTCATTCACTAGCCAATCTTGAGTTATAAGAGGCAAAGCTAGTTGATAACTCCTTTTTGAGAATATTTAACAATTACTGATGGTAGTTTTTTATTTTTATTTTTGCTTCGAGTGCAGATGTGGATTGCTAAGGCAGAGTACGATGAGTCTGGGCCATCAATTGTTCACAGGAAATGCTTCTAAACAATTGATGCCAGAAAAAGTGGTGGTTGAAGAGCTCTATATATTTTGTGACACGAAAAGGCTTCTGATGATATTGTTGCAGAATCTGCTTCTTTGTACTGGTATGTTCTTGTTTCTCAGTTTTGGAGAATGCACATGGAGGCTGGTCGGTTAACTCAAAATCAATTTTTCACATTACTATTATTCTGTAGAGGAGCGTGTATTTTTTAAATGTTGTTTTTGGTTTCGGTTGTTTGCTCTTTTATGGGTTCTTTTGAATCTTATTTGATTATATAAATATGTATCTTACAAGTTGAAAATATCTTGTGCAAGGCAAACGATTCTTTTCAGTTTTCCGTATGAATGAGAATTTCTTACAGTGTTAAGTTCGTTCCTTTAGTAGTTAATTCTTGGGTGCTGTTGGTTGTTACTCATTTTACATTCATGGTTAAAGTAAATGGTTCCCTATTAATAAATCATTTCAAATAATCACCAAACAAAAATTAGAATACTTATTCGCATAACTGTCAATAAAAACAATCGTAATATATATATATATATATATATATATATATATATATATATATCCCAAAAATTATACTACTGTATTTTTGGCAAATGGCAAACGAACTTTTTTATTTCTGCATAATAATATTGCATGAACAATCTCATTAGAGAACTTGCACCAAATCCACGAACTTACTACTGAAACAAATCTACTGCTCAATCACAAGAAGATATTTCAACATGTCTCCAAAAATAAACTCCTTACAAGTTACCACATATTGCTCAAACTGAATCCTCCATATTTTCTTCTCCATCATCCAGAAAAAAAATGCCATAGATTACAAACTGCATCAAAAAGCTTCAATTTGATTGCTACAAATTACCAAATTTAAATACGCCAATTCCGCTGTTATACCTGCTCATAAAATCCAACATTTTCCATGTTTTCCCATGTTCACAATCTTCAATCAAAACCAAAAGAATATGTACACCGCAGCCAAAGAATTGGCTCCTTGATGCCTTTTCCTATAATAGGTAAATATGAATTACTAAACGGTCTAATTCACCATATCACGAACCATTTGCTCCATAGCTTCAAGTAAGAATGCTGAGGGATTTCAAAATCATTTTTGATAAAAAAAAAAAACCAAAAGAAGAAGTGCCAACTACGAACAAATTCTGTTCAATTATAAACCACACAACTTGAATGTGCATAGATTTTGATATTGCACCCATATTAAAAGTTGCACAAATTTTTTACAACTCGAATGTGCACAGAAGAAAGGAAAGAAAATAAAAGGTCACAACCGCAGGATGCATTAAGGTAAAGAAAAGGAGGTTCATATCACCATTAAGGTAGTCAAGAAAGATAAGAAAAAGGAAAAGGAAAACTTGGTGACCATTTTCTCTAGGCTGTCTGACCCATTCGACTGAGTAGGTCTATATCAGTCAAAAGACTTTGTATTCGCATCAGTCTCTTGTAGAATGTTAAACCTTGATGGCCCAATGGTGTCAATGCCGCCTCGTACTGACAGTTCAGGCACTGATATACTTTTCTCCAGCAACTCATTGTCTATAAAGATGACAACAACGGTGATATCATCATGAAAGAAACGCCTGACCCCCTTCTGAAACTTCTTAAGATCATCATATCTCATCTGTCTTTTTCTAGCTGCTTCATGCAAAGCTGCTTTAAGAAGTCTTCTTGCAATACCCTAGCATTTAAGATGATATAAAAGAGACAATAAATACTAAGAAAGAGATGAAAGACTACAAATGCAATAAACATGGCATGAGAAAGCAGAACGCACTGCTCTGGGATTATTGTGCACAATCTCAACTGCTTCCTGATTTGTTATGTGCTCCCAAAGTCCATCAGATGCAAATATAAGAAACTTGTCATTGGGTTGTAAAGCCCTTGAATATATAGACGGATCGGATCTTAGCACTGGCTGGCGAATAGGTTCAGGAAGGTGGAATCGCGGGAATGATGGATCAATTGAGAATTCTGGCCTCTTCAAGTATGCATCGCCTATAGATCTAGATACCTAACAACGGTAAACCCAACAGGGAAAAAAAAGCAGGTGTAAGATATAAGGATGAAAGCAACAAACCTAGATGATCACAAAAGCATAAATATATGCAGAATAAAGAATTATTAACGTCTAAAGAAAGAAATCCGCAAACTGCAAAAAGCAGATAATTTCCAAAAGAAGCATATAAACATCAGATCCACTATTGAAAAAGAAAGATGGGATCAGTGGAGATACATAGAGTTTATTGTTTCCCTGTGGTTTTTGTTCTTTAACAACAGCAACTTTCAGCTTTAAATATCTATATCAATATTTTGACTAGTTCCTTGGATGCAATTATGCAAATGAACTCAATTTCATAAGAATCTTCCATCATTCATTTAAAATAAACCTTTTCTTGGAGATAGCTCAAAATGGAAAAACGAACAGCCAATTATATGGAGCAGCTGTGAGAAGTATAAAAATGTGGTACAGTAATGAGATGCCCTCTGTGTTAAGAAGCCTAATTCTCTGAAAGTTTCACCTATCGCATCCGACTTGAACTCAAAAACAGGCTTTAACATGAATACTGGGTATAAGGATTACTCCTGAAAACTTGAACACATGATATGGCCATACTGAAGCAATACAAGAGCTAATAGACACAAATTTCAGCCGACTAAGACCTTGATGAGTTGAGTCTGTTGACCATGCCAACTCTTGAAATCTCACCCCACACCAAAAAAAACAAAAACAAAAATAAGTAGTCATCCTAGTAATGTCAGTGTCCAACTATAATAGAACATCCCAGAAAAAAGATGCAAAGAAGATAAAAGACATTGAGAAAACAAGCAAAAAACTGATAAACCAACAAGTCAGAGTTTCTGTCACATTTTCATTTTATTTTGTGGGTAATCATGAACCATTTACAAAATTACTTGAGCAATTATTTTGGCTCTAAATAAAGATAGGGATGCAATGATGTACTGATGTTTACTCCACTGAACTTTGACGACTGCTTAAGAATTTCGGAGCTGGAAATATATACTAGGTTTCAACCACATTAATCTTGTGCTGTAATACATATGTTACATTCTAGCAAGTTCTAGGTTAATGCAGACAAATTCTACAAAAACTGATGATTGTAGATCATAAAAGTACTCCATCACCTATGTGGCTTGAGTTATTCCACAAAAGTTAAAAATCAATTGCATACACATCTTATGTATGATTTATAGAGGGTAATAGATACAAGTTCTGGTGGTCTATGTGCACCATGATGAGGGGGAGGTCACATGATCAAACCTTACCAACTCGAGGCGGAACCTACATAAGCTTATGCTTGGATCTTCCTGGTGCACAATTTTTATTATTATTATTTTTTTGTGTGTGTGAGGGGGGGGGGGTATGTCCATGGGATAAGTCAAATGCTTTTAGAGGTTTGGACACCCATGGTTTTTTAAATATAAAAGAAAAAAGCTCTGCTGGTCTATTGTTTAGCGAGGTTACCTCACATGCATGGGGTTAAAAAAATGAGTGCCTCCAGCTTGTGCGACTGAGAAAAGCACTATTACTGGCATGAAATCCATAAATATCAAACACCAGTTCACTCATTTTAAGTGTAAATCCTTGCAAGAGAGGAGTAAGAACTGGATAGGTAAAACAACATAGAAATTAGACCATCATATATCATAAGCACACCTACAATAGAGACAAAATGAGAACAAACCTGAATGATTCCCTTTATACGCCACACCCCATGCTTCATAACTAAAATATGGGAATCCTCGGGATGCGCCGACATGAGTTCTTGTCTGACCTCTTCCATACTAGCGTTATGATCCCTAGTCAACTGCTCCGCAACAATTTTATTAGATCTACCTAGATAACCCATAACACATCTAGAATCACCAAGATTAGCAATATATAACGTGCCTTTCCAAATAACTCCAACCAAACAGCAGGACCCAATTGATGCCATTAATGGTTTTATTCCACATGTCCTTCGAACAAGAGAGAGAAATCCATCTTCAGTGGCAGAAAATGCATTCCTAAGATTGTCTTCTGATATTGTTCCATTCTCTCGAGCGATATCTGAGATATTGCAAATAGGATCAAACGATTTCAGGACCAGTAAAATCACCATGAGTTGATTGAGGTATAAAGCAGGAAACAAGAGACGGTCATGAGGGATAAACTCAGTTATAGTATTTAAAAATAGCAACTTTAATGAGTCAAGAATAAAGTGAGTATTCCTTGATGAGGTGCCTTGCAGAGAAGGAATAAAATATCTAAAAACCATAGAAGTCTTTGTTCAGATTATTTGTTTTATACCATCTAGCTCTATCTTAACTTCTTAAGTGCGTAAATTGATGTTAACATTTAAGTCTGATCTCTTAGTATAGGGTGGATTCCTAAAATCTTTAAAGAAAGGATTCATTCAGTCTTTGAAACTTCGGATTTTGTAGACCTTAACGTTATTACTAATTTTCTTAAAAGTTACAAAAATCTTTTTTTATTTTTTTTTATTTTTATCATTTTTCAAATGCAAGCACCAATCAAAGTGTGCAAGCTAATAACCGACAAAAGAACTATATAATATCTACATGAACTCTCAGAAAACATTAATTTTCAGTTTTGCTATGTAAGAAATGACGGAATGACAAAACAACAGATTGATGATCCATTATTAGAGAAAGAAAACATTTTACTTTGGCTTATTATTTAGAAATTCAGTCAATTACTAATCATTTTACTTTGGCTTATCATTTAGAAATTCAGTCAATTACTACAATTACTAATATTACAACAACACAACAACAACAGCAGCAGATAATAACAATAAAAATAAGAATGACATTAATTGGGAGAGGGAAAAAAAAGCCTCACTCATTAGATGAAGAAACAGGTGTTCACGAATGAAACGGGAGGCTTCAGGGCCACCATGACCATCATAAACCCCAACAAAAGTGGCATTGTGGCCAGTCTCAACCTGGCTGTGATCCTCAATAACCTCATTGGCCTGTACAACTGCGAAAGATAATTCGCCATAAAAGTGCTTTTCAAGGTCTTTGCACCAGAGAAGTGGGTCTGGCAAAACACTATCATTATCATCATCATTGTTATGATTACTATTATTATTATTATCCTTGCTCATACGGGCATATAGACTCACCGGTCGCCAACACGCCATTACTATCCTTCCCAACCAAGAAAACATCCCTCATTTCCTACCCTAATTAGGCCTTAGAAATTCCACAAGCTCCCTCAAACATAAAACCCGCCAAGTGAAATTTTCAATTATAGACACAAGCAAGAAATTGGTCAATGCGGAAAGCGATAGTTAAAGAGACCCAGAGCAAAATAAGTTGATTGTGATGCGAAAAGCAGTACAGATGAACTGATCAATATAGAAAGAAATTGACTAATATTTCCCTCTCCAAAAAAGCCCTAGAATTTCAAGAACAGAAACAGAAAATTCTTGATGAAAAAAAAATTATGCAGAAACAAGCAATTGAACAATGTAGTGAAGGTTATACAAACAATGAATTGATCAATGTGAAGAAGGGTATTATAAAAGAAACTAGAAGCTGAATTTGTTTGAAGAAAATTGATCAGGGTAAGTAAATGGGAATAATTGATTGAATTAAAGGGTAATAGACAGAGAAAAAGGTGTTTAAGCATGCATTCAGAAAATCACAGATATATGTATATATATCGAGAGCGAAGGTAAGGGTATAGAAGATGATCTGGGATTTATACGTAAACAGAGTGATGCAATCCAATATATAGAGAGATAATTGAGAAACCTGTGTGTTTGAGGGGTTTTAGTTTCTCTTTTAGCAGAAAGGGAAAGAGAAAAGAGTACAGTAGGAAAACTGACGAAGCGTGAATAACGACACATTTTTAATGACTTTACCGTTATTTATCGATTTTATTTTCTTTTCGGAGAGTTTTTATTAGGAAGTCCAGGTCTTTCAAGAATCTTCTTATATATTTTCGACACGTGTAATGAATCATACATAATTAATACAAACTGACCCCACATGTTATGACCTATTAGTTAAAAAAATAATTAGTATTGTACACGTATCGAAAATGTATAAGCTCATTTTCCTATTTGGAAGACCTGTACTTCTTAATAAAAATTTCTTTTCACGGGGTAGAGGAATTGTGCTCATGCCCCCACCGTTCTAAATTATAAAATTATTATTAATTCACAAAAATTAATTTTAAACATATTTTTAATTAATATAGTAAAAAGTCGCACTAACATAGAGACGATGACAAACGTACAAGGCCCGAAGAGCACTCAATTTTTTTTAATAAAAAATATATAGTCTAACTACAAAAAAAGATTTTAGTCCTAAAAATTATAAAATAATAAATTTGACAATGAATAACAATCTTTAAATAGATTATAATTTTTATCATTATATTGATTTAAATTGAGAGACTTTATTATAATTTTAAACTTAAAAATATCTTGAGTTGACTTTAAAAGATAAATAATAAAATTTTAATTTACAACAAAGAAGTATTTTATTACTAAATTCTTTTACATTTTGTTAAAGAATAGGGGTGTACTATTTCCTCTCTCTACATTTTGCGGCTTATACACACGACTTGCACGTTGGACTCAATTTGAAGCCAAACAAGTTTTTTTTTAAAAAAAAAACTTGTGTTGACAATAAATCACACGTTACATTTAATTTATAGTCAAATTATAAACAAATTAATAATCACTTAATCAAAAGTGATGATGCAGTTAATAAATAATTTCATTGTAAATGATCAGGAATCAGCCTAATCATATATCATAATAAATTTATGTTTTCTAGATATAGACAGAGGAAACTAATAATCGCCTTGATGACATGAAAATACAATTTTGTTTTTTATTAAAAAAAAATAAACTTAGAGAGCCAAAAATAACATAAAATTATAAAAGTCGGCCAAAAATAACATATGAGTAAAGATGAAGTATAGAACTGACTAGATGGTTCTGAACCTTAACCTTACGAGAATGATTCGTAAGAACAATGAAGTTAATTACTAGAAGTTGGCGAAAGTTGCAGAAAATAGAAGAAGTGGTTCAACGAAGTTGTATGTCAAGTGGGAAGTTAAAAGAAGTCAAATTAATTCAGGTACTACCTCATCCCTTCAAAGGATCGATGTACTTAAATATAAATTTCAAATTAAATAAGAGAATATAAATTAAGTTTTAATTTTCAAAAAGAGTGTTGAAAGGACACAATTCTTTCTTGTTCTGTTAATATTTTTAGTAATTTTTAAATTTTTTTTTTTATGGATTCCTTTTTTGTTACCCGGATTTTTGTCGGCCGGCCGGTATTATTATTGGTAAGAGTAATTAACAAAGACTCCTCCATGTACAGTTGGAGCTATTAGAAATAGAATAGAAGAAGTAGTGAATGAAGGCATGCATGGTATATATACCATGATGCATGTCAAATACTAATAAAAGTAGTAGTAAGATGAAAGAGCTCAATCTAGTACTGCTGACTAATGCTAGATGGTGAGGCCGATATATATATATATCTATATATATATCGTATATAATAGCTAGCTAATAGGTGGGTGTGTTTTTAGTCCAATTAAGTCAAAAGTTTCTTAATTAGTCATTGATTTGTATGAAATAAAAGTGAAACTTGCATGTGTGATACGTACTAAGAGCTAGTAAATGAAATTGACATGGAAATTAAATTAAGGGTTTAGAAATTTGGAGGATATTAAAGGAAGATGAGAGAAGTGATTCCTTCCTTCTGGTTCACGTTATGTCTGAGACAAAAAGGTTCTATTCATTTTAGGCTTTTCGGATGCTTCAGAACCAAACAAACACGAGAGGGGGATAGGAATAGGAATAGGGATAGGGATATGGACCATTTTCAATACTTACGTACAAGCGGCTACCTACCTTCATTAAATTTTCACTCTTTAACATGCAAGGAATAGGATGACCATCATGGCATCATGTACAATTGTTCGTACCATTTTTCCCATTCAAATTTCACACTTTAATGAGGATCTATATTCTATACAATGCCCCGTGCCCTAGAATCATTAGGTGATAAGCTTCTCAACTTTATCTAGGTTTGTACGTATTTTCTATTATTGTGAATTTAACTTTTTTATTTTATTTTATATAATCTTTCTAACTTATTACGTTTTTTTTACTGATACTATAATTAAAAGATTTTTTATATTACTATTTTTTTACATAATTACTTTATCTTCCAGGTTATTGTCCGTTCTTACCGAGAAAAAAAAAAGAACACATTTTTGTGGTGTTACAATCCTTCTTTTATTTGGCTTTTTAACTTTATATATGCATGCAGTGTTAAAGTTTTCACGGTCACAATTAAAAAATAAATAAATTTGTTTTCTATTGTATTTTTTTTTTCAATAATTAATAGATTTTATTGTCCAACAACCAACGGTATAAAATTGTACTAGTAGACTAGTAGTTCAGCTTTTCATAATCGTAAAATATAGTATTTAGTTGACGAGAGACCCTCGCACTGATTTTATGTACGATTGCAATTCCCCACCCTTTTAAACATAAAGGGGGCGCAATTTGTGGTAAAGATCCTCTCCTCTCCTCTTATTAGGAATTAGGATGTGTGTGAATGGTTAAAATTCAACAAACCATGGTTGCCGAGTAACCTAAATTTGTGTTAGTTCTGTTTCAACTAAAAAGACCTTTTTGCCTAAAGTCTAAACTGAGTGTTGACATTGACATTTCATGGAAAAGGGTTTTATTCGATCACCGACTTATCTTTTCTTAATCCAACCAAAAACCCAAAAATTAATTAATTAATAAATAAATAAATAATTATGGAGTAGTATTTTTGGCTTAATCAATCAATTAAGCTAGAACTCCAATGACAATCTATCACACATTAATTTCTTTATTTATTTTTTGTGACACACTTTAGGTTGATTGAATGGTTGTGTAGCATCTAGAATGGTTGCACTTTTTAGGACGCGTGTGATAAAAAGTGGGTGTTATAGATCATACTGCACAAGCCACTCGTGAATTTCTTTCTTTCTTTCTTTCTTTATACCGATTTACAATTATATATTACTACTTATGTTATATGCTTTTCACTTTTTCTTTTTTCTACTGTTCACCTACATTATCTAATATACCGTGTAATCCACGAGGGGCCATCATCCATGGTACAGTTGATATAAGACACAGTAATGACTGACTGCCCATTAAGATTTGATGCACCAAAAATGGAGGCTTTTTTTTTTTTTATTATTAATCAAAAAAACAAACCCATAATGAAGTTGTGTGCAAAGACCATAATTGATTGCTCAATTTTCATGGGCTCAAACCAAAATAAAACTTGGGTGCAAAACTTCTTTCCTACTTCGTGTGATGTTTCGATACAAGGCTCACATGATTTTTTTCATGAGAATTCATGCGGGAAGATTTTATAATAGACGACTAAAGTGTCTTTGATAATTTCAAAAATTATGACTAGCTAGTATTATTATTTTAGTAAGTGAAGGTAATTAAGGACGTGCGATGGAACAATTGTTTGTGTGAAAAATTATGATGACATGTTAAGTGAGTTTACATCAAGTATGAGAGAACATTAGTTGAGATGTTTTGATCGGATTGTACACCTTTAAATCTGATTATGTATATGGATGTGCATAAAGAAGAGATGGGGACATCTCTCTCTTTTTTTTGGAGGGAAGAGAGAGGGAAGAAGTTGCTGCCGGGCTGCGCCTCACAAATTTCTTACTAAGGCGGAGCCTCTAAGACGAACTTGAACTAAAGGGGTGTTTGTTACAGGTCATGATGGATACTTACTTAAACACAAATTACTGAATATCTGATTATCGATAATAAAAAATGGTCATATTGTGTCATTTCTGTTTGATAGAAAATATGTGGTTGTCGGTAATTATTATTGTGAGTATTTAGTATGAATTCAAAATTATTGGGTATATTTTTTCTAATATTGACAATTTACTAAAATATCCTTATACTAATTTTAGTTGAATGATTCACCCATATGATTATTGTCAAATGTAATCAACAATCATCAAAATACTATCGAACTAATTAATTATGTATTACTTAGTAATAATATTAAAATTTTTAGTATGTATATAAAATATCAATTCATGATTTCTTCAATTATTAAGCACAAAATTTTCAAGTATGCCGTTAATAATAAATTAAACTTATAATAATAAATAACAAACGGCACCGAATATAGAGCGAGGCGGGTGCGGGAATTACACATCCCACTCCTATCCCTGGTCTTATAAAAATTCTCCATACCCATCTCATTCTCCATGAGAATTAAATTTTAATAACCATTCCCATCCCAATGAGGAATATTTAAACTTTCACTGGGAATTTATATCACCATGGAGATTAATATTTTGTAAATTTTTTAAATAAAAATTTTTAATTTTAGTTATATTTACAATAATAAATACATGAAAACTAATCATATTTTAGCAGATACATGATAAAATTAAGAAAAATCAAATAATAATAGTAATAATATACACACACAAGGACATATATTTTAATTATGTAATATATAATAATATAAAAACTAATTTAATTAATACATAACTATTCAAGGACGGGTATGGAGCAAGGATTGAAGCATGAGAAACAAATACCATCCCCTCTCCATTCCCGTAAAAAACATTCGGTGATTCTCCATCCCCAATCAGAGTCAAAATCATCGTCTTATTCGGGGGTGGGGATTGGAGATCACCGCGAGGACGGGACAAATTGTTATCCCTCACATACTTTGTATAAACAATGAGTTATTTTAATTAGACTAAACATGTCGACAAAAAAAAATTAAAAGATAAATGTAAATTATGTGACTAATAAAGATATTTATGTCCCATATACTTATTAAATATAAATGATATTTTTGTCTAAATAAATTTTTTAAGATGACCACTATGTGATAATATCGTATTATCATCTATTTTTTTGTCATCTAATTATCGAGAATATTGATACTTTATTAGGTATCTAGTTACTAAAAATATAAGATTACCAGTATAACAAATACGATTTATAGAGATGATCAACTCACATTAACGGGTATTGTAGACACCCAAATTTTGCGTTCCCTATGCTAACTGTGACAAGAGGGCAAAATCGTCAATTGAACCGGTCTGCTGGAGCGAAGAATGGGCACAAGTGCGAACACTCGACGCCACCACGATGATTTGCAGTCAAAACCGACGTGACAACAAGGCCATCCGAAATGAGCATTCCCGAATAATGTGTCACGTCTCACAGTAATTTCCGGACTGCAAAATACAGGCCTTTCGGCGAAAACCGACAGCACGACGCGAGAATCGAGGTGCGGTGCGGAAACCGAGGAGAATTAAATAACATAAGTGCATGGCGGGCTGAGTGGATGGCGGGCTAAGGCCAGCCTACTTCAGCACATTCCTTCATTCAGAGAGAGAATAGAGAAAGCAGCAGATCGGAAGCAGAAGAAAGAAATAGCAGCAAGAAGCACGGAAATTCAAGGAGAAAATAGCATAGTTTTGCATTAAAATAGGAGAGAAAGGAAGAAAAAAGAGAAGAATAATATTCTTTTGATTTGATTGTATCACATATACTTCTTCTTCTATTCAAAATACACAAGTTTACATCTATTTTGATCTCATTTGCAAGGTGAAAATCTCCTTATTTTTGTAATTTCTATCATATCTTTTGGTTGAATTAAATGTAGTTTTCATGTAATTGATGATGGAACAATGAATTAGGGATTATTAGTGAGGGTTCCCTCGGAACAAAATTCTTCCTAATAACCCGATGATATTTATTTATTGAGTTTTTTAGTTGTTTTACGATGCTATATTGGGTGTGGTTCCTTTAGATCGCTATTTTAGGATGTCTTGGTATTGTTAGATTATCTGTGTTGGTTATTTCTTGTAATATCCGGTTGTGGGTGTGCGAAAATTTAGTTGTGAGCCTAGGAAAGCGACCCCGTGGTCCAAATCCGATGATAGACCTCTTTTGATGTAGATAGTAGGAAGGATGTAGTTTTCATTGTACACATGTAATCGTAGGGCCTTAAAACGACGCCAAGACGAGAATCGTGGTTAAGGCCCCGTCATAGTGAAAATATGTGATTGTGGGCGTTTGGGGTTATTTTGATGACTTACATGCTCATGAATAACCCCAACACATTTTAATGTGTGATTTGATTTGTGACACAAAAAAATTGATTTCAAGTTAAACAATGAAGACTTTCATAAAATCAATCAAATTAGGTTATTAGCATCACGAGGATAATAAATGGGAATTGCTAATAAATGTCGATTTCTATTTAACGAGAAGGCTAAAGAACAAATCGTTTTCAAACAGCACAAAATTGATTTCATGGAAATAAATAATGTTTTATTAAATCCTTGTGCATAGGGTTAAAGAGATCCTAGAGGTTGCCCATCATTTGAGTTATGAAAGCAATGTATAGATCTCGATTCCTATTTTGACGAAGATTTAAAAACTCTTACTTTGCCAAAACGACACCCAATTGAAAACCTTACAGTTTTGACAGTCAAAATCAAACCTTTCTAAGGAATAAAGCTTTCTCGTATAAATCGAAGGACATTCTAAAGCATTCCCAAAAGTAAACACGACTTTTCCGAAAACCCAAATGGTTTCTTCATGAAAACTCACCACCATGTTCACATAGGCACACACACACACGCACACATACACATTTCATGAATTAAAGGATAGGAAAGTATCAAGATTGCGGTAACCGTGTTTCACGGAAGTCGGGGGGTGCCTGACACCTTCCCCTCGCTTAAGCAAGCCCCCGAACTTTATGAATCTCGGTTCGCAGACCAATTAATTCGGAGTCACATATGAGCCATCGATTTATAAAAAACGAAAACTCGGATGAGTTGGTACATCCATTTCAAATATACCAACTGGCGACTCTGGTTAATTGGCTCATCATAAAAAACGATCTTTCAAAACCCCGTCGACATTAATGCCGACCTTTTCCAAGAAAATCATTCAATCAAAAGGCTAAAATTGGAAAAGACGAGAACCGGCGTCGACAGCTGGCGACTCTGCTGGGGAACATTAGAGGGCTTAAGCCGCATTCAAATCTTGATGCTATCCTATCCTTTAAAATTCATAAATGTGTATGTATGGACGATTTTTGTTTATTTATTGTTGTGTGAATGTGTGTTTTGTCCAATAAATGAATATTTGAATGGAATGGCTTTACTTTAAAATAATCATTTGCATACGGTGAGGACGATGAATGTGAATGTATGTTGAGAGTGTACCTCCTCCTGAGGCGAACTTGTCGGTTGCTTATTACTGGACTCGGAGGGGCTGCTCCCCGGAGATGGCTCAGGAAACGCACCACCCAAATTCGCTCCAATCGAAAGGTTTTAGACGAGTAGATTGCGAAGATTTGGGAACCTTTATGCCGAAAAGCCCGTGAGAGTAACCCTAGGATAGGTCAGCCTCAGATTGACCCAACGCAGGAAAAGTCTTTTCATGCCCTTTTACGTTCACGCGTATAAATGTCATGATCCCATTCATATATGCCTCCCTTTCTGTCAAGAAAAATTACTAACCTCTGTGTTTTGCAGGGAACAGCTGGGAAGGCATAATAAAGTCGTGTTTAACATTTGTTATTGCATTAAAGGACTACTAACTTTCTGTTTTATAGGGAAAGATTAAAAAACCCAAAACACAAAAATTACAGCTTTAGCATGCATCCACATTTTTCATTCCCCAAGACTAAATTTCGAACCATTGTCTCTGTAGGATTGCTCCTCAAACCCGTTCGCAGTCTAAAAGGGCCCAAGACTCTACATCTGAAATGGTTGATCTCCCACCTACTAATCCTGGTTCCATATCTAGGGAGGAATTTGATGACTTTAAAAAACAGATGTTAGAGATGGCCATAATGCTGAAGGAACAATTGATACCTCGACAGGATCCACCTAAAGAGAATCCACCCCAACCTAAGGACGAGCCAGTCGTCCCAAAGGCCATTCCCGTACCTAACAAAACAGTGATTATTATCCCGGAAAAGGGAGATACGGATGACCTGCGAAAGAAAATGAAACAAATGGAAGAAACTATCCAATCTATGAAAGGCATAGGGTCCTTAGGCAGGGTTAATTATTCGGATCTATGTGTCTTCCCCGGAACCAGATACCCGGAGAAATTTAAAATTCCCGAATTTGAGAAATACAATGGTAAGGGGGATCCTTATACCCATCTGAAAATCTACATTGGGGAGCTGGGATCTTATGCAGAAGACGAGAGTCTAAGGATGCAACTTTTTCAAAAGAGTTTGACGGGAGAAGCGAGAATCTGGTATGCCCGTCTTGACAATGCCCGGATCCATAATTGGGAGGAATTGACCCACACCTTCTTAACACAGTATAGCTTCCAAGCACAAATGGCCCCTGATAGATACCAAATGACGAAGATTAAGAAGCAACCCAAGGAATCCTTCAGGGATTATGCACAACGATGGAGGGGTATGGCCGCACAGGTGAATCCCCCGATGAGCGAATCGGAGATGGTGATGACCTTCGTGGATATTCAAGAGGCTCCTTATTATGAGCGGGTTATATCAGGGATTGGAAGACCCTTTGCTGAGATGATTAAACACGAAGAAATGGTGGATATGGGGTTGAAATCTGGCACAATCCGGGATTTCATGGCTTTGGAAACAGCTGCAGAACAAATACAGAGTGGAAATTATGGCAGCACTTCCCGTAGGGTGCAAAAGAAAAAGGAGGAGGATGTTTCCCTCATCCTTCAGGGGTCATCTAGAAAGGCAGAAAACAATCTTCCAGTACAGGTGCAGAGAGTGGGGCCATCCCGACAGCCTAACTTCACTGATCAGAGGGCGGAAGGGCGAAGGAGATTCGAGGCCTTGCAAAATCGAGTATTCACCCCACTCGGGGATCCTCTTGAGCGGATTTTAGCGGTATTGATAGCCCAAAAGAAGATAGTCGATTTGGCACCCCCAAGTGACCCGAAGGGAAGAAGGTTTGACCCAAGCAAGCGATGCGCATACCACTTAGGTTCCCCTGGTCATGATACGCAGGACTGTTGGACGTTGAAGCACAGAATCCAGAACTTGATTGATAGTGGGGAAATTATGGTGGAACAGCCAGACTCCCCAAATGTTAAGGTCAATCCCCTGCCAAGGCATGATGGAGGGGGGGTCAATGTGGCGGAGACCAGTGAAGCCGAGGGGCCGTTAAGGCTGAACTATGTGAAGAAAATTGAGGAAATGATCAACATGATAAGTGATCACGGGAGTACACGGGGAGCGCCCATTAGGTTGATGGGTGTAAGTAGAAATACCACGGAGGAACTTGTCAAGTTGGCGGCTCTGAAACCCCTCATCCTTGCAGCGAGACCGCAAATCCCTGTCAGCAGTCTAAAGACGGTACCATGGAATTATGGGGGGGTGCCAGAGGAAGCGGCCAATTGTGCTTCTATGACGACAAGGGGGAATCCTTTGTATCTTCCCGGACGAGTCCTTGAGAACAAAACGAAGAAAAATGAAGAGATCTCCGAGAAGAAAGCCATAGAATTCCTGAAGAGGATGGATCACCCGGAAGCAAGAGGGATCCAGATATTAAGCGAGGAGTCGACCCTGACATCAATCATGGACTTGGTGATATCGTCCAATGATCACTGCAAAACCCTGGCGAAAGTCCTGGAGGAGGCATACGTTCCCAAAGAAATTAGCAAAGAAAATTTCGGCCATCTGGTGGACCACCTGTTGGAGAGTGATGTAATATCATTTACAGATGACGATATCCCCAAGGAGGGAAGGGGGCATCGAAAACTGCTACATATTGCGGTAATCTCCTCAGTTTATATCATGAATGAGGTGTTGATTGATGGGGGATCGGCGTTGAATATATGTCCCCTTAGCACATTGCAGAAGATGAACATCAATCCCAAGCGCCTACGGGCCAGTCATGTAGTGGTGCGAGCCTTCGATGGTTCCCGGAGGGATACAATTGGAGAGATAGAATTGCCGGTGGAAATAGGACCTTGTACTTTTGATATCTCTTTCCAAGTCCTAGACATTGCAGCCAGTTATAACCTGTTATTGGGAAGGCCGTGGATACACATGGTCGGGGCAGTTCCTTCCACGTACACCAACAAATCAAACTAATCATCGACGGGAATCTGGTAACGATCTCGGCAGAATGTGATGACTCTTCTCCTCCCAGGAATGGCCTACCAGTGATTAATGTGGACGAGTCGGTGGCACCTACCAGTTTTCAGGCGCTGGAAATCAGCACTCCCCACTACAGATGCCCGGGAGCCCCAGCCGTGAAACCTAAGGTCTCTCCAGAACTTACCTTCGTTGCAAAAGAAATGATGAAAATGAAATTCCAGCCTGGACAGGGGTTAGGAAAGAGTAGCCAAGGAATCACCGAGCTCATTCAACTACCCCATCAGATAGGTAAAGCAAGGTTGGGATATCATGAAGGCATAACACGGAGACGCCGACAGGGCGTGGCCCTGATTCGACTGGCTGGCAGTCCGGTGACTAAGGTCAACAATGAGCAGGGGACTAGCGAGCCTGTGATTGAGTCAGGGGATGAAGAATTAACCCCCGCAAGTGATGAGTCGACCAAGAGGGAAAGTTTCCTACAGGAGGTCGCGCAAAAGTTTGAAACCAGGTGTTATATCCCCGGACAATTAACAAGCAATGGAGAGGGGACGAATGTTGTCACGCCACCGGGAGCCCAACAGGGTGTGCCTGTCATCGATTGGGCAGGGCTAATTATTCATGGAGAAGGTGGGAAGAAGGACTCAGGCGACGTAGCCGTAATCATCGGGGAAGTGTCCGATGTGAAGCCCCCTTTTATCCAGCGCATTTCATCTGACATGACCGTCGACAACTGGACCATGAAACCAGTGATATCCAAACAAGGGTAAAACCCGACGTCAGGGTGATAGACCCCAGAGGATGGGAGGATGAAAGAGTTTATTTTTGTTGTTTTTGTATTTTGCATAATTATGTCGTTTCTTCATGTTATCTGAAAATGTGATCGTTGTGGAAAATAACTTATATATGACAAGTATTTTGTTTCATGTCAGGTGTACCAATTTGAGTAATCCTTGCCTAACAAACGGTCTTTCAAATTTGAATGATGATTATGATTTTGACATTGAGCTGGATTTCGATTTAATGGGCATTGAGCAAGACGGGACATATTACGACGACGCGCCTGACGAGATCAAAGGATGGGTCGAGGATAAACCTAAACCCAACCTGGATCAAACCATCACCATAGATATTGGAACCCCTAACGCACAGACCTTACCCCTAGCCAGAAGGCAGAAATAACTGAGTTGCTAAGCCAATATAAGGATGTCTTTGCCTGGTCTCATGAGGTCATGATCGGATTATCCACCGATATTGTGGTACACCGGTTGCCCATCAAGGAGGGTTTCAGGCCTGTCAAGCAGAAGCTAAGAAAGTTGAAACCGGAGTGGAGCTTAAAAGTGAAGGAAGAGATCATCAAACAGTGCATGGCTGGAATCATTATGGTGTCCACTTACCCAGAATGGCTGTCCAATGTAGTCCCAGTGGCTAAGCCTGGGGGGAAGGTGAGGGTATGTGTAGACTACAGAGATCTAAACAAGGCCAGTCTCAAGGATAACTTCCCGGTGCCTTTCATACACATCCTGGTGGATAACACAGCCCAGTACGAGATGTACTCCTTTGTTGATTACTTCGCGGGGTATCATCAGATAATGGTGGCGGAAGAAGATCGGGAAAAGACCGCGTTGATCACCCCTTGGGGCACCTTCTGCTATAGACGATTGGATTTTGGTCTCACAAACGCGGGGGCTACTTATCAGAGAGCCATGATGGCCCTGTTCCACGACATGATGCATAAGGAGATAGAGGTCTACGTGGATGACATTATCGTGAAGTCAAGGGTAGAATCTGACCATATAACCCATCTCAAAAAGCTATTCGACCGACTCAGAAAATATAATTTGAAACTCAATCCAGCAAAGTGTGCTTTCGGAGTGCAGTCGAGCAAGCTCTTGGGATTCCTGGTTAGTGATCGGGGCATTGAGTTGGATCCAGCGAAGATTAAGGCCATTGTGGATATGCCGGCACCTCACACGGAAAAGGAGATAAGAGGATTCCTGGGGAGAATAAACTTCATCAGCCATTTTATATCCCACTTGACAACTACATGCGAGCCAATTTTCAAACTGTTAAGGAAAGGTGCTTCCCAAGAATGGAATGAGCAATGTCAGAAGGCTTTTCAGACCATTAAAAAGCAACTGACAGAGGCACCAGTGCTGGTACCCCCGAAGGACGGGATCCCTCTGTTTATGTATATATCGGTTAATGCCATCACGATGAGATGTATGCTGGGATAGAAAAATGAAGCAGGTAAAGAGTAGGCCATCTATTACCTCAGCAAGAGATTTAGCCAATGTGAACAGAATTACACTCCCATCGAGAAGACCTGTTGTGCTCTGGTCTGGGCTGTAGGGAGATTACAGCACTACCTCCATGGGCATACCACGTACCTGATATCGAGGATGGATCCCTTGAAATATATCTTTGAAAGGCCCATGCTGAACTGTCGACTGTCAAGATGGCAGTTAATCTTACAACAGTTCGACATGGTGTACGTAACTTAGAAAGCCATGAAAAGGCAGGGAATTGCGGATCAGTTGGCGGAAACCCCGTCAGGAGGGATGGAGCCGTTAGAAACTCCTCTGCCGGGCGAAGATATATTTTGGGTATCACACACGAAATGTGATGACGAGGGGCAGTTCTAGAAGCTGTATTTTGATGGTGCCATGAATGTTGAGGGGGCAGGAGCCGGAGCAGTACTGGTCTCTATCACCGGAGAGCAATACCCTGTGGCTACTAAATTGCAGTTCAGTAATTCAAACAATACAGCTGAGTACGAGGGGTGTATATTGGGACTCCGTTTTGCCCGCGATATGGGAGTGAAGAGATTAGCGGTGTTTGGGGATTCAGAACTGGTAATCAGACAGGCGATCGGGGTGTACAACACCAAAGATCTCCGGTTACTTCCATACCATCGTTGTGTTACCCAGTTGATGCAAGAGTTCGAAGATATCGCTTTCCGACATATCCCCCGGGGACGGAATGATTTTGCCGATGCATTGGCAACTCTGGCTTCCTTAATCCATATAATCAAAAGAAAAGATGTTCCACAGATTGAGATAGCAGTACAGAATACCCCGGCATACGAGGAGCATGTTGCAGTATTATCAGACGAGGTGGTTCTGCCAAAGCAGCCTTGGTATCACGACATAAGGGAGTACCTGAGGGATAGATCCGTTCCCGACCAGGCAAGCCGAACTGAGAGGATGAAAATTCAAAAGATGGCAATGAAATTTTACCTGAGTGAGGATTCACTCTACAAGAGGGATGCTGGGTTGGGACTGTTACAATGCGTAGATGAGACACAGGCCTAAAAGATTATGAACGAAATACATGGTGGAGTGTGTGGGCCACACATGAGTGGGTCGATGCTGGCCAAAAAGATCTTGAGAACGGGGCATTATTGGTTAACACTAAAAGCCGACTGCGACGATCATGTCAAACGGTGTTACCAATGCCAGGCGCACGGTAATATGATCCATACGCCTCCCAATGAACTGCACTGTATGACCTCCCCGTGGCCCTTCTCAATGTGGGGAATGGATGTAATCGGACCAATAGAGCCCAAGGCAAACAACGGACACCGATTCATTTTCGTCATGATCGATTACTTCACCAAATGGGTAGAAGCAGCTTCTTTCCCTAAAGTAACTCAGGAGGTCATCGTCGGTTTCATCAGGAATAATTTCATTTGTCGATACGGGCAACCTGAGGTTTTGGTCTCTGACAATGCCAAAAATTTGAACAACGCCCTCATGAAGGGATTATGCGACCAGTTTAAAATCAGACACCTAAATTCTGTCATTTACCGTCCCAAGATGAATGGGGCAGTAGAGGCTGCAAATAAGAACATCAAGAAGATCATGGCGAAAATGTCTGCTAATCATCGGGGATGGCCGGATTTGCTCCCCCTCACCCTGCTAGCATACCGAACGTCAACGCATACTTCTACAGGGGCAACCCCTTACGCTTCGGTGTATGGAATGGAGGCCGTTCTGCCAATTGAGGTTGAGATGACGTCCCTCAAAATAGTGATCGATGCTCAGATAAGCGAGGAGGATTGGATGCAAAGTCGATACGACCAATTGACCCTAATTGATGAAAGGAGGGTGGCTGCTGTTTGACATGATCAGTTATATCAACAAAGGATCTCTCGATCATACGACAAAAGGATAAGACCTCGGAAATTCAAGGAAAATGATTTGGTGCTAAAAAGAGTCATGCCTTGTCAAGACGAAGCCAAGGGGAAGTTTGTCCCGAACTGGGAAGGACCATTTGTGATTAAGAAAGTGCTATCCGGAGGAGCCCTCATATTGCAAGAAATGGATGGTGAGATATTTCCACAGCCTCTCAATTCCGACTCGGTGAAGCGGTTCTATGCTTGAATCATCAGTTCCCCTTTTTCTTTGAGGAACGAACTACGTAGGACCTGATCTCCCAACTTATGGGGGTACGTAGGCAGCCATCATGGCACGGTCCGATCCCTTGAAAAATAATCCTTTCCCTAAACAAAACCAATTTCTAACAGCCAGATAAACCTTCCTACACCTTCAAAACCTTCCCGAAACCAGCTAGCAAATCAGCTTCATCTCAGATGACATAACCCTGATCTAACCAAAACAATTAGCCAAAAATCTAAGACCCAATCCGATGAAATCGACAGGGGTACGACAATATCTGTCAGATCTCCATCAAGACTTGAGAAGAGAAAGAAAGTGAAATGTCAAAATCGTGGTCAACTGGATAAAATGAGGATCCGGTGAAAGGCAACGATACGACGAAAAGGGAAAATGACTAAATTTAAATGCATGTCTGTATATATAAGTCATTTTATTACAAGATTTCTCTTTCGATAACCGAATGAAACTAACATAGTCTATGCAGGAAATAAAATAATCTACAAATCTGAAACTAGCTGAAGCAGGATGGACAAAGTGGTGGATAGATCTGAAGCATCAACATCCCCTGCAATCTGCTGCCCCATCATATCAATGCGATCCAGTAAAGCAGTGGCTCGGCTGACAGTCCCAGAATGAGCATCTATAACTGCCCTGGTCTGAAATACAATGGCGTCTCTGTCAGCAATGGTAGCGTCTCTAGCCAGAATGACGTCATCTTTCTCAACAAGAGCGGCATCCCTCTCAGCTTCAGTAATAATCAAGGCCAGGCGGAGTCGGGTATCCTCAGTGACCCGACTAGGGGCAGAATCAGCTGAGATGGAATGATCTGTGGTATCATCTGGGAAAATCACTCTAGAGTCATCAAAGGCCCCAGTCCGACTCAAACCAGCCGGATCCAAGTCTCCGCGCAACCACTGCACGTAAGCAAATGTCTGGAGGTGGCAACCCTCACTATATTCGGCAAAGATCCTGCGAGACCAAAGATCGTATACCCGCAGTAGATCCCTCTCTATCTGGGATGATATAAGGAATCGGTAGGCGGCTGCACCCGTGAAAGGGTGAAAATCCTGTGTCTGATCAAACTGCCCTGTCACCGCCAAGGGATGATAAGTCGTCACGCCCCTCAAGCCAGCAATGGGGATGAAATCCAGGTGGGGCACGTGAGTCAAGAAGCTCATGAAGGAACAATAACCCGAGTAGATCAGGAGATGAAAAGGATCCTCAATGACCGACAAAAATGACATCCAGGAGGCCGCATCAGTACAGCTCACGGGACGAAACGAAAACTGCGTGGCTATGTCATGGCTGAAGCAAAACCCTTGGCGACAAAAATGGCCGATGGGACTGAGATGGCTCATAAACCACACGTACAACAAAGTAGAGCTCCCTCTGAATGCTCTGCCTCGGAAGGACTAGCAATATGAGGCTGACATGTAGGTATCCGCCAATATCATGCGAAGAATAGTGTGATCCTCCTGGAGGGCTATAACGGCCGCGACAACTCGCATGTCCAACTGATCAGGTCCTGCTGGCAAGTACAAAAATAAGACGACACATGCCATCAAAACATCTAATCTCAAGGCACCCCAGCGCTCCTCGGATACGAAAAAATCACCAGGAAATAGGTGAAAACTGTTGGGTGAGCCGAATCGGTCAATCAAAAAATGAAGAGGAACCAGATGGTCTGATGTGACCACCGATAGCAGAGCTGTCCTCCGCAACCCAGTGAAAGTCAAGAACTGACGGCGCATGCGACCAACTGTGACCCTGGCGCAAGGACCGTCCAAGGGCAAACCGGTAAAGCGAGCATACTCCTCGAGAGTGGGGGTCAGCTCTACTGTCCCTAACCTGAACACCTGACAGGCAGGGGCCCAATAGCTCAGAATACCCTCCACAAAGCCCGCTGGCACCTGAAAGGATAATAAGGACCAAGAATGTCCCAAAAGTCCATCTGCGATAACCCTGTCGGCCGGCGATAAACTGTCCAACCAGCGGAGGAGACTGCCAACCAACCATGTGGGAGGAATGGGATCCAAACGTATCACGACATCTGAGGACGACATCTGTGGAAAAATAGTATCAAAAAGACTGGACATGGGTCATTCTCTATCTATAAATAAAAAGCATGCATCGTACAGATAATAATAAAACAAGTGTATTTCATAAAGATGAAAAACTGTGCATAAATAAATAAATGAGTTCAATACATAGTGCATGAACTGAAAAAAAAGATAATAAGCATCTAACAGGTCCAGGTACAAAAAGCCCTATCCTAGCCTGATCTAGTCAAAAGTAATGTCGTCTGTGAAATCCGGATCCCCGAACTGATCCCCTTGAGTGGTCAAAGTCGAAGGACCGAAGTTCATATCCGGGATATAAGGCGGCACTGGGGCATCAAATGAGCTCGGGCCTGTGGCAAAATCCGCACTGTCAGGATCATATGCGTAAGCATCCTCTGGGGTCCGACCCAACACCCGAAGGTACAGGGATAACTGCTCCACCTGGCGGGTCAACGTGTCAATCTGCTCAGCATGGGTGGGACTCCGAACGCAGGCGGCCCAGTCAGTCATCATCACCGAGCCGGGGACCATATCCCCGAGGAAGAATGTGGCCCGGGTCTGAGGACCGATGGTGCGGGGCACCCACCAGGTACGAAAGGTCTCGCTCGTGCTGGAACTCGAAGAGAGCATCTGGCCATCCTCCCCCGCGAGCATGATCTCCGAAGGCTGAGAGTCCAAGGGCCAAGAGGTGGTGAAAGGAAGGGAGTGCGGGATGCGGATCTCTCTAATGACGCATCTGAATGCGCGCTCTCCCAGATACATCACCCAGCCCCCGACACTCTGCAAAGTAAGGCGACGGGTGGAAAGTGCAAACTCCAGGCCGGAAGGATGTCCATCGGTGAACCCCACAGCCAGATGCTCTGAAAGATAGGGAGTCCAGACAACCTCCGCAGCAGTGATCAGCTCCAGCTGAATGCGGCAATGGGCAAAGCTGCCAGACACCGGGACCTCCTCCAGAGTGCTGTGGTGCCAGCGCCGACCCCGGGGATAGGTATCCAGACCAAGGGTAGTGACCGGCCTCAGACAGGGGAGTCGCTCGTAGGCCCAGAACTGTGAACAAGAATAAGGAAAGGCATGAGTAACCAACAAATGCAGAAAAGAGAAATGAAATGACGGGAAGTACAGTAAGAAAATAGGAAGAGAAGGCTCACCAACAGAAAGTGGTAGAATCCGAGCCAGGCATCTGTCTGTCCCTCCGAGCGCAGGCGAAGACCGTGGAGGAAGTAGGCGAAGGTGAAGGACCCCCAATCGTAATCACCGATCCGGTCCACATCCCTAACAGCTCCGACGACGCTGAAATGAATGGTAGAGGAGTTGTTGCCTAGGAAATAACCCCTCATGGTGGTCAGGAACAGACGCCGGAGCAGGATGTCACGGGTAGCTCGATCTGCTGGAATAGGCAGTGCATAGATACCTCCGACAGCATCGACAGCCAAAGCTCCAGACCGAATGCTGCGGGCCTTAAAGACCCGGTCGTCGGCAGCAAAACCCAACAAAGCTCGAACCTTCGCTGGAGTGATATCAAGATCCAGAGGGACACGGGACCCGGTGAACTCTATACCTGTGATGTACCTCCAGTCCCAGGGAGTCAGTACGACCTCACAGTCCAAAAGGTGAAGGGACTGGGTCTGGTGAAACCATCTCTCGGACAGAGCCCGCATATAACCTAAGGGGCACTGGCGCGGAATGATGGTGAAGAAGTGACGAAAACCCCAGACATCCACCACCGCTCGGTAATCACTGTGCAAAGCGGTGTAGAGGGAGTAGATGTTGAACCAGTTACCCCTCGGCTGAGTAAACTCAGGCACCTGTGGCAATTACCAATGGGTCAGTCCAGATAGAACGGGAATTGAGAAATTGAGAATAAAATCAGAGTAGAATTGAATATACCTCATTAGCCACGAGAGATGCTGAGGGGTGACGACTGAGATCCCGACCCAATAGATCGAGTATTTGCACAGATGCGCCAGATAGGGCGCGATGAGGAGATGGAGCTGGTGTGCTAGAGGATGGCCCATCTACCACAATGTCAGGAAGAGCAGCCTCCTCAACGTCCGGGTGATCGGGACGGATGACAGCCTCCGCCAATCGGCGAGCCTGACGGGTCCGGGGCAAGGCAGGGGCAGGTGCAGCCCTACAACGGCGAACACCCGAGGTTCGAGACGCAGAAGAGCTACTAGGAGCGTCGGGATCCATAGCTGGAATAGAACAGACAAGGAGGAAGGTAAGTTCCCTTTTTTGAATTATGTCACAAATATTCCAATACTCGTCGTAGAACTAATGCAACATGATGCATGTTTATTATGTGTGGAAAAAAAAAATCGGCAGAGTTCCGTCTGTAAAATGGACATCCCATGCATAGCCAAGCATGTTTTTCAAAGAACCCAAGCCACAACAGGTCAAAATTGCATTCATGTGGGTGATTGTAACATGTAAAAGGACCCTAATGCATGATTTTCTTTTAAAAAGAAACAACAGATATGTGTGACCGCATCATGAGCATAAAATAAGACTCACACAGTTGATACATAGCATGTATATACAATAATACATAGCATAGCATTATAAATCATACATTTCTATCTCTAAGCATGCAAATAGCCAAATGTATAGCAAAACATTGACGAAATTGAAAAACGATCGGTCAAAGTGTTACCTGTAACGCATAGATCGATCTAACCGGAGCGGTTTTTGCAAAAAAGGTTGGAAAACTCGGCAAAAGGGCGTGCGAAGGTCTGAAAATCGCGTGAGGTACGAATGAAAGTGACAGATTTGGGAAGCGGCTGGCCGCCTATATGCCCGATCTTGGCCGCAGATCCATCTGCGGCTGGGCCCAGTGCTCCCTCCTTGGTCCAATGCAAGCTTAATCGATCCTAAAGCCCATTTGACTCATAATTTGGTAATAAAATACGAGATTTTGATGAATCGGATATCAAACACGACTTCTCAATTCGACCGAGAGACCGGATATGAGACCCGACACTCGCAGGACGATCGACCGGCGACGAAACCCAGCCCCGACGAGACGATCGACCGGTGACGATAAACCGGCGATTACGAGATGGGTGACCGGCGACGAAACCCGGCCCCGACGAGACGATCGACCGGCGACGATAACCGGCGATTACGAGATGGGTGACCGGTGACGAAACCCGGCTCCGACGAGACGATCGACCGACGACGATAACCGGCGATTACGAGATGGGTGACCGACGACGAAACACGGCCTCGACGAGATGATCATCCGCATTGACACCCTTTTACGAATATTTTGCATCCATTGCATCTTACGTTGCATCATAAGTCATATGTGTTGCATCACGTACATATTGTCATCCTTGTGCACTGTCATTCATGCATCGAGTGTCTATTCTTTATCCTGTTCATTTCATTTAACATTGCATAAACATGATAAAGAGGGGCAGCTGTAGACACCCAAATTTTGCGTTCCCTATGCTAACCGTGATAGGAGGGCAAAATCGTCAATTGAACCGGCCTGCTAGAGCGAAGAATGGGCACAAGTGCGAACACTCGACGCTACCACGGCGATTTGCAGTCAAAACCGACGTGACAACAAGGCCATCCGAAATGAGCATTTCCGAATAATGTGTCACGTCTCACAGTAATTCCCGGACTGCAAAATACAGGCCTTTCGGCGAAAACCGACAGCACGACGCGAGAATCGAGGTGCGGTGCGGAAACCGAGGAGAATTAAATAACATAAGTGCATGGCGGGCTGAGTGGATGGCGGGCTAAGGCCAGCCTACTTCAGCACATTCCTTCATTCAGAGAGAGAATAGAGAAAGCAGCAGATCGGAAGCAGAAGAAAGAAATAGCAGCAGGAAGCACGGAAATTCAAGGAGAAAATAGTATAGTTTTGCATTAAAATAGGAGAGAAAGGAAGAAAAAAGAGAAGAATAATATTCTTTTGATTTGATTGTATCACATATACTTCTTCTTCTATTCAAAATACACAAGTTTACATCTATTTTGATCTCATTTGCAAGGTGAGAATCTCCTTATTTTTGCAATTTCCATCATATCCTTTGGTTGAATTAAATGTAGTTTTCATGTAATTGATGATGGAACAATGAATTAGGGATTATTAGTGAGGGTTCCCTCGGAACAAAATTCTTCCTAATAACCCGATGATATTTATTTATTGAGTTTTTTGGTTGTTTTACGATGCTATATTGGGTGTAGTTCCTTTAGATCGCTATTTTAGGATGTCTTGGTATTGTTAGATTATCCGTGTTGGTTATTTCTTGTAATATCCGGTTGTGGGTGTGCGAAAATTTGGTTGTGAGCCTAGGAAAGCGATCCCGTGGTCCAAATCCGATGATGGACCTCTTTTGATGTAGATAGTAGGAAGGATGTAGTTTTCATTGTACACATGTAATCATAGGGCCTTAAAACGACGCCAAGGCGAGAATCGTGGTTAAGGCCCCGTCATAGTGAAAATATGTGATTGTGGGCGTTTGGGGTTATTTTGATGGCTTACATGCCCATGAATAACCCCAACGCATTTTAATGTGTGATTTGATTTGTGACAAAAAAAAATTGATTTCAAGTTAAACAATGAAGACTTTCATAAAATCAATCAAATTAGGTTATTAGCATCACGAGGATAATAAATGGGAATTGCTAATAAGTGTCGATTTCTATTTAACGAGAAGGCTAAAGAACAAATCGTTTTTAAACATTACAAAATTGATTTCATGGAAATAAATAATGTTTTATTAAATCCTTGTGCATAGGGTTAAAGAGATCCTAGAGGTTGCCCATCATTTGAGTTATGAAAGCAACGTATAGATCTCGATTCCTATTTTGACGAAGATTTAAAAACTCTTACTTTGCCAAAACGACACCCAATTGAAAACCTTACAGTTTTGACAGTCAAAATCAAACCTTTCTAAGGAATAAAGCTTTCTCGTATAAATCGAAGGACATTCTAAAGCATTCCCAAAAGAAAACACGACTTTTCCGAAAACCCAAATGGTTTTTTCATGAAAACTCACCACCATGTTCACATAGGCACACACACACACACGCACACATACACATTTCATGAATTAAAGGATAGGAAAGTATCAAGATTGCGGTAACCGTGTTTCACGGAAGTCGGAGGGTGCCTGACACCTTCCCATCGCTTAAGCAAGCCCCCGAACTTTATGAATCTCGGTTCGCAGACCAATTAATTCGGAGTCACATATGAGCCATCGATTTATAAAAAACGAAAACTCGGATGAGTTGGTACATCCATTTCAAATATACCAACTGGCGACTCTGGTTAATTGGCTCATCATAAAAAACGATCTTTCAAAACCCCGTCGACATTAATGCCGACTTTTTCCAAGAAAATTACTCAATCAAAAGGCTAAAATTGGAAAAGACGAGAACCGGCGTCGACATGTATTTAAGATGATCAATTTAGATGACCCGTAATAAACATCCCTTAAAGTCATTTGTTAAGAAAATAATATTATGTGTACAAACTGTGCACAAAAATTTGTACACAAAGAATATGATAAATGTATTACTTATCAATAAAAATATATAAAATATCTAATCGTAGATCCCACCTTTTAATTATTTTTTATATTATTTATGCACAATTTTTTATGTACAATTTATATCTTGTACAGTTTATGTCCCTATTATTAGTCTTTGATATGGAGTGTTGGTCTTTTGCTCTTGTGATTTTGAAGTCTTGGTCTTTTGCTCTTGTGATTTTGAAGTCTCGGTCTTTTGCTCGTGTGATTTTGAACCTGAGCAAGCTTCTTCCAATGAGGAGGAGACTCTTGTATGGTGAGAAAAATTCCAGAAGTAGACAAAGTTTTGGATTATGTGAGAAGACTGTGCTTTTGTGTATTCCTCCTGCTGGTTCCTTGCAATAATATGTTTTCTTCTTTGAAATATTGTTCTCTCTCTCTCTTTTTTTTTTTTCAAATTGATCGGCAAAAGAAAATTTTATTAAAAATTCAAAGTCATACGTAACATGAAAAATCCAAAAATTATAAATAGAACCACAACAAAATTACTTAGTACCGAGAATATTGTTCTCTTATGCTATCTTTTGAATTGAATGAAAGGAATTAAAGTAAAAATATAATAGAGAAATAATTCCTTAAAAAATGAAAATTATTAACTAAGCAAAAATAAAAATGATTTATTTCATTTGATTTCTGCAATCCAAACGCAACATTAATGTTCTCATCCAATGTATCTTTGGAAGGACAAAGTAATATGTCGACAACTAAGCAGAGGAAGGAAAAAACTCCAGAAGACTTCAGTAATTGAACACTTAAATTAGAAATTTAGATTTGCATAAACAAAATTGAATATTACATAAATATATTGCTATGAATAAAAAACAACATATAAAAGAATTGTTAATAGCAATGTAAATGACAACCCTTTTCCTAAAAGAACGTTTGCTAAGCAATGTCATTAATTAAGCGTTTGTGCCGATTGTAATGCTTCTCTATGAAGACCTTTGATGCCCCTTCCACGGTTTTACGCCATGTCTACACATTTATGAAGACAAGAAAAAGAGATTATTAAGTCAGTTCAATCTTCATTCACACTCAGACTTGAGATAACAATATGTAGAAGATAGTTCAATACAAATTCACACACTTCTAATCCAGAATAATGAGGCAACAATTTATCTGAATTAACGGGATATTTTATGAAATTTTGACTCAAATAATAGATTCCCAGCAAACTATATTACTCTGTGTATAATGATGGCATAAAAAGGATGGTGAGAAAGACCAATGCTACATTGGCACCAGGGTACATGCTTATTCTGATGCTGGAGTCAGAAAAGATAAGAGGTATATGAAAAACGATGGAGGGATAGATGATGCTTTATGATATGAGTTGCAAATATTCTCTATGTTCATAATACTGATCTGAAGACAGAGTCTAAGAATGCAGTTCACTAAAATGCACTTTTCATAGTTACATAAGTTGACTAAAATGTTTTTCCAGTTCGCTGCTGAAATGGCTCTAATAACATGCTTCAGCCTCTCGTTTGTTGAATTCAAACACCCAAATCTAGCAAGGCCCCTTCCTAAATGGATTACAAATGCTCTAATCTATGAGGAATACAGAGGAATAAATTAATCCCCTGAACAATTTGAAGAAACTTGAAAACTTCTCTTTCAGATGGTTCTTCACGGATTAAATAAAGATTTGAGATAACCACTACTGGCCATGGAGACTAAAAGAACTTAGAATTTCAGTAAAAGATTACACAATATGGTGATGGTTATGATGTGCTCCAATAGAGTATTTCTTCAATGACCACATCAAGTTAATGGAAAGAAACTATAAGGTTTAAACATGCTGCTATTCACATCTCCCCCTCATTCAGTCTTTTAGTTCCATCAAATCAGTTATTAAATAAGAGAACATATTAGCAGAACTGAGAATGTTACAAAAAGAAAATTGCACTCAACCAAATTGGATGGAAGAAAAGTGAAATATATTAGCATCTCCACCATTTGAGTTTCTTGTCAAATTGGCAGTAACCTTCTATAAAAGTGTCACATATCGTCCTTTAACAATTGCTAGAGTTATTGATTGCTTTTAGAATACGGTTCCATGTGGATCACATGAGAATGAAGAAACATTATCTCTCAATGACCAAATAAAGGAGCGGAATATTTGGAGATTTAACACAAACAAATATGTAGGAGGAATGTGTTAGGTTTCACAAGAAAATGGAGTCCAATGCGATCGTGGGGTTGGTTATGTAAGATTAGAAATTTAGAATAGCTTTGAAAGTAGATAAATCTACTTCGGTGAAAGGAAGACCATATCATTAATTCCCTTAATTTAACCATAATCACAGATGCTTTGTCCTCTTATCCTCAACAACAGCATATGCATAGCCATATGTGATATGTAAAATAAGTAAATGCATGTATCTAGTTGGGTTGAGTAGAAAGATCCTCTCCAGTACATTAGACCGTCCAGTGCACTGTTCTCTCTACTATGACACAGACTTGCAAAATGTCCCCCCCCCCCCCCCCGGGCGGTGAACATATAATTGTTTATGGTAACCCAAAATTTACCCAACAAAAAATGGTAGCTTGGAATCTTTATTCACATATCATTTGTTTGGACGTCTATCTTTCATGAAGTAACTAATTCCAAAGTTGCTTTGTTTGCTTCTCTAGCAAACACAAGTAGTATGTCACGCATAATAAAGACAGTCTTTGAAGCAAACAAAAAACTTTAGCAATAGGAAAACCCCATGCTTAATTCCCTAAATTTGAACCACAATCACATATGACCAAGAGAATTAAAGATACAAAAAAGATTGAGGGTTCTAAAACTTACATTAGATTTGTAGAATCAAAGGAAAAAAGTGGAAATTAGGGGGGTAAGTCCCCTAAAATGCCCATAGTCTTAGAAAGGAAAAGAAAGGGAAGCCGATGATTTCAATTTCCTCTACTCATCTATAATCACATAATAAAGTACTGTATTCTCCGCTTTCTTTTCTTTCTTCATCTTATCTAAACAAGATAATCTTTTCTTATTTCTTCCCTCCTTCATTATCCACAAGATTAAAGCTACCATTATCCTTTCAGTTCTTTTCTTGTTCTTTCTCTCCAACTAATCTTTTCCCTTCTTGTTGCTCTTCCTTGTGCACTGGTTTTGTCCTCTTTGTCTCATCATAATTATCCCCACAGGTATCGTATTTTAGGATGCATATATTTCAGGAAGTAACCTATTGCCAAAGTGGCTTTGGTTTCTTCCCGAGTAAAGACAATTAGTAGATGTCATGGATAGTAAGACATTCTTGGAAGCAACTAGATTACTTTGGCAATAGGAGCACCCCATGCTTTATTCCCTAAATTTGACCGCAATCACTTAAATGATTCGTGGATTGGGATAAAAAAGGTTTGAGGGTTCTAAAACTTAAATTTGATCATATGAAAGATAGAGGAGAAGTGGAAACTAGATTTCTAAGTCCCCTGAAACACTCTTTTTCATTTTTCTTTTTCCTCAAATGTATAGTATTAGAAGTGAAAAGAAAGCGAAGTTGATGATTTTCAATTTACCATCATACTTATAACATATTTTCCTATATAATCACAAAATAAAGTACTGTATTCTCTCCTTTCTTTTTGTATCTTCATCTTACCTAAACAACATAATCTTTTTCCATTTCTTCCCCTCCATTTTCCACAAGATTAAAGTTACCGCTATCCTCCTTTCAGTTCTTTTCTTGTTCTTTCTGTCCTAACTAATATTTTCTTTTCTTGTCACTCTTACTTATCCAAAGATAGAGTAATACAGCCTAACAGGTTTTGCCCTCTTATTGTCTCATCACTCTAAAGCCTCTACATGCCCACTGCTTTTCCGTGCGTAGCTAAGCAGAAAGCAGGTAGATTGGTTCCAGATACACCTAAGCATTTATTTTGGCTCTAAACGCGCTGAAATAACCCACCACATGTACGTTTATATACTTATTCCTTACCCTCTTTGATGTAATTAAGTTTCAACCACCAAACATGATGAAGTATAAATTAATTATTTATAGTTTACTTTGCAACCTATTACTATCATATGCACTGGACAATTTTCAACCAATCAAAAAAAATCAAACAGTTGGAGTGCCCACTAACATAGGATACATTTTGAAGTCAATTTTAAAAATTTTTAAACTCAACATTGATATGAATTCATTTTATTTCAGCTACAATTATGAAAATTGTAAACTATCTTAAAAATTATTACCGATTACAAGTTTTTCATTTTCAAAAGTTAGATGAATGATGAATTTGAAAATATGTGTTATTGACTTTGAATCTTATAGTTCGGGAAGAATGGAGGAGTATTAAGGTATATGTTAACTGACCTTCTCAATTGTTCCAAAAATGGACTTGTTTCTGAGATTCCTTGCCCTGAGCTTGGCCCTCCCAATTCCAAGTTGGCGAATCAGTGCCGCCGATCTCCGACTAGCGGGAGGAAGAAGTGATTTCCTCTCGGCTAAACTGGCACCACAATTTGATGGACTCTCACAATTGCCGCCGGCATCAGGGTTTGTTCTGATTCTTTTCTGGCGTTTTGACAAGCGCAATTCCTTAACATGGGTGGGTTTATTATTTTTATCAGACTCAGAACCCACTTCAGCAAATTTACTCAGCAGTTCATCAGAAGTTGCTTTCGTTAGGTGCTGAACTCTAGCAGCTGAATCAATCTCCATTTTGAGAGAGAGAAAGATGATATTTTTGGAGAGAGAATGGGGGTGGAAATGGATATATTGGGGGAATTTGTCTGAGCTGCTGCCGTATTATGTAGGAAATGAACCGTTGGGGAAGGGTGATGATGGTGAATTATTTGTATTTTAGGACTGGACTGAGTATTATTATAGCCGTTGGGAAAGAACAGAACTTCAACCAATTGCTTTGGTACTAAGCTTTTTATTTATTCTTTTGGTTTGGTGGTCTAAAATTACATTTATTTATTTACTTTGTCAGTTAATACGCGCCTCCCATGTTCCTGCTTCTGACCAGATAAGATAATAACGATAATAATGCAACTCTATCTGGATGTGGACAAAAATTTATTTATGTGAATAAAATTTTATTTTTTAAAAATAAATTATATTGTTATATTTCAATTTTAAGAGCCTAAGAGGAACTGGAATAAAAAAAAATGCAGGAAGAGAGTTGGGGAGAAATCTAGACTATAACATTTAATTTAATGAGACTTTGTTAAAATATAAATAGAAGTCTTACTTGCAAAAAGCTAAAAATTTCACCACTATATTTTCTTTTCATATTTATCACTAAACGTAATAAGTATTTTATTTACTCATAATGACATATGTCCTGTTTGTCTCCACTTTTGATTCTAAGAAGTTAATTCCGATTCCATTTCTTTAAAAATTATTAACTAGTATCTGTTAAATTGATTATGATTCTTCAAAATCTATTAACGAGTGTTTTGACAAATAATCTGATAAGCTAGATTTTAGTAACAAAATATTAATTAGTATATTTATCTGTATATACAAAATTTAATATTTATTATAATAACAAAATAAAAGTTCAATATATTTAGAGAACAAAAATTTAATATTATTTACATTAACAAAATAAAACATTAACATATTTATTTGTATATACACAAATTTAATATTAATTCCAATATCAAAATAAAAGTTTAATATACTTATTTGTATGTACATAAATAAATATATATTTAACTATTTTATACATATATAATATAAAATTATTTATTAATATATATATATATATATATATATATATATATATATTATATAAATAATATATATTAACATATATAAAAATATATTATAAATATTACTACATTAATATAAATATTTATGTATATATATTATATAATATGTAGTATATATAAATAATATAATTTTATTTTATTAAGAGTTGAGAAGTTAATTTGAGAAACACCTAAATATGTGATTCTAGCTTCTAACTTTTTTATGCATTAAAGTACTTGTATTCAGTTTTTAACGTTTAGTGACTTTTGAACCCAAAAGTTGAAACAAACATCACTCGCGTTTCTCAAAAAGCAAAAGCTGACTGTCAAGAAAAAGCTGAAACAATCATGGCTATAATACCGGCGGCCTTTGACTTAGTCGGTATGTCTAACCTCTTGATCAAATGTGATAGTTGAATAGCCTAGTGATAAGCTCTCTCTCTCTCTGTGTTATATAACAAAAGTAAATTTTATGTAGATTTTCTCCGTTTAATGTTCCCAATACTAACATTACAACCTCCAAGCTTGAGAGCTTGAGATAGTTTTGCAGTTGTAGGTCAGTGTGCAATCAATGCTACAGTATTCCATTGACCACAAGGTTTACCAGTATATGCTGACTTTGGGCACAACTGAAACCCCATATAAGAGTTTGAACATATGGAGAGCTGTGGTTAATATGCCTGAACTCAATCTAAATCTAGTATAGGAGACGGATAAAATTCAAACACCCTGAGTGCATTAGTGTTCCCATTCTTCAGAAACTCCTAATTTTTTTATAAACAAGTTTCATATGAGGGGAGAGCACTACTTCCACAAATATTTTTTGATATTTTCACATGATCTCCTCTTATATAGCAGCCACCTTACTCTCGAGAGGAAACCATGTGGATTGTAGAAATATCATCTCCTTCATATAATGTCCGGCAGTGGGGTTCCACCTCATCGGGCAACTCCCAAAGCTGGGCGACAACACAAGGCCCCACAAACGGGTAAAAAGTATTACACGCTACTTGTATGGTTTGGAAGATTTCACGTTTACATAACACAGTGTGACAGGGAAAACAAGAATCAGCTTGTCAGTAATGTTACAGGATAGTAAACATCAGTTTTGACGAATGTATATATTAATCACTACATAGACAAGTGACGTGCTACTGGATCTTGATCAAACATTTAAGAGAAGGATGTGCTTAGCTTCAACAAAGGTAACATCTTCTGGCCAGTCTCTTTGAGTGATTCTTCAGAAACAAAGTTGAAAGATACTTGTGCCTACGACCAAATTTTAGAGCTTAAGTTTGAACACTCACTTGGGGTGACAAACTTCCTCAGTAAATGGTGCGGCCAACATGCTGTATGTAAAATATTTATAATCTAACAAAAACTATGTAAACTTTGTAAGTATATGTCTCTAAATAAACAGAATCTCATACCTTGCAGTTATGAGCTGAACTGCATCCCAAAACTGAGAGCATGACATTCAAGATTTCTCATATTCAGCTACACAACAGAATAAAAGAACTTCAATGCTTGTATACAAAATGTCAGCAAACAAGCCCTTGTCATCAAATATTAAACTATGTGAATCACAAGCGCAAAGACATTTCTTTTTATTAAAAAATAGAAGAGTACTTTTGTATAATCACAAATTCTTGAGTTGACTTAAAACTACAGAAATTTGCATATAAAGTAGAAATGCTGCCATGATTCTCATATACGTTAGAATTTTGAGTGGCCAAATTTAATACAGTACTTAAAAGCTACTCTGTTATTTAAATTTTAAACACAATTTACATACAAGGAAACAGCAAAATAAAACATATATGCATGCCATCACAGCTCAACAAAGGCAAAACATACAGAAATCAATCTGTAAATCTATGACGTCCACCAACTTTAATGTAAAATAGATATATCCATACTTTAAAAATAAGGACCTCAGCATAACAAGCATAAAAATTAGATTCAAAGTAAATTAAAATCAAATAAATAAGACAAGATTAGTTATCAGATTGATCATCGGAATGAAAACGCAATATACTCCCTCCATTCCACAAAAAGAGCCCCATTAATTTTGTTCTTTTTTCCAAGTCAATTTTTTTTTTTTGCTAAATTTTCCAAGTCAATTTGCAAAATTTAAAATTCAAAATTGAAGTGAATTTATTTGATTTTGATTTTAATGAAATAATTAATATTGTATACTACCTAAAAAGTAAAACTAAGTACAAAACTGTTTTAGATTAAAATAAATTCACCTCACAATTGAATCAATTTTAGGATTCTCATTTCATGACTCTTTTTCTTCCAGAAATTTTGTGCACAAGGTATTATAGGATTATCCCTACACCCTGGCCCTGGCTAACTTTACTTTTAGATTAACGTAACCCATTGGCTCAGGAGCCACTCATGCAAATGTGGGTCCCCTATCTAGAATCAAACTCCCAATTTCCATTTAGAATCACAACCTTCATGGAAACCAAGCTAAAGCCTTTTGAACTGAGCATCTCCAGATGGATGGGCTAAGGACAGATGAAAATTCAGGTTATATGCAGAAAGTGGGCCTTAGACTCTGAGGATACTTAAAGGGCTAGAGGAGGTGCTGACTTTCACATTGGGATTATTTGCAGGAAGTAGTAGACAGCAGTGCTCAAACTTAAGCTAACACTCTTAGAGGCTTAATAGGTTGCTTTCTCATGTTTATCTATTATGTATGCATTTATCTGTTCTTGAAACTGAGGTGGATAGGCAAAAGCTCCCCAGATACATGTTGTGGGTTTTTCTATGTCCTAGTTCCAAGCAACTTTTGGAAATGAGAGAGAGAAAGTAAGAGCTTACCACAACAGCAACGCCTGTCTCACTAAATTTCGGAATGCAAATGAGTCTTACCACCTGCCCTTCTGATCCTGCACTCAAAACCTTACTATTAATATTGCTATCAAAATAAATGTTAAAAGGAAACTAATGAAGGACAACTTGATATTTATTGGAAGTACCCGTTATCAAGCAGGTCTCGAATTTAGCTTGATTGCCAACAAAATAAACATGGGGACAGCTCTCCATAAAGAAAGGATCCCTGTCAGTGAAGGGATAACAACCTGTAAAGAAGGATATTGCGTGTCAATGTAACGATCAATAAGACAAAATCAAATGATTTCATATGTAGTAAGATTCTTTCGATATAAGAACCTATTGATTCATTGTGATATCTCCCGCCACATTAATTCACACAAAATGGTCTGCTAATTGTATACAGAAGTTCCAAGAAATACAAATTCAATATAGAGTTGAAAGGATAAGCACAAGAATAAATAGACATAATACAATGTATAAGTTCTACCAAGGGTATTCGGTGCTGTTGGTGCTAAATGCCTCCACTTCAGTGTCCTTTCCAAAAATGCAAGTTTATCTTTTGCCTCAGAATATTTTTCAAGATCATCAATATTCTGACCTGAGGTTCCAAGAAATCTGAAGCCCACACGAACACCATGGAACCATAAGTCCAATTCTGGCAATAATTTATGAGCAACATTTATAATCAAATTATGTATATTACCTGACATTGTCAAGCTCAAAAAAATGAGGATTAGTGCAGGATCTAAAAGTGTTATAGGATGCTGACCCAGGGAAAAGGCATCTATGTAGAGGCTGGAAAATAGAATGATATCATGCATAGATCAAATGTTATGTGAAATATATGTCACTGAAATATAGATTATAGGATGTCAAACCTGCTGTGGCAAGGCAAAATTAGCAGGGTCATTTGGTCCTGGCATGATATCTAAAGGTATACTTGCAGCAATCTGCACATAATAATAAATAACTAAAATCTTGATTCACGCTGATATCAAAGTTGGAAAATATTGATGAAATTACCTGTGTCAACAAGATATCCACCTCTTTGATTGGCTCACACAATCTAGATTGATCCTTGGAAGCCAAATTCTGCACACAAGTAAATTCACCATAGAGAGAAATAAATTATTGCCAGCTGTTAATAGAAGACCATATGCTCATGCCTTTAGTTCAGGGAACTTATATTGAGCTTAGATATGGAAACATACAACATAAGCCAAGCTATGCTCAGTATGGATAAACCAATAATGTTAAAATTCTTTTTTATTTTTTACTAGGAATTGTTAATAATTTCATTTTAAGAAGTTACTGTATGAGTTGATATTAGAGTAGTGATGGAGGTGTGATTATAGAGGGACAGCATGGTGAACAAGGCAGAACCTGAAAATCATCCATGGGGGAATGGATCAAGTACGTAAAAATTGGATATTTTTACCAAATAGTTTGCAAGTTGTTTAACTTGTATGCATAATACTTATTTAATTTTCATGTTCTGATTGAACAAACGGACAAACAACAAGTCTATAAAATTATTCAAGCAGATCAAATTGGACGTAAATTTAAACTATCCATCAGTCAAATAACAAGGGTGTAAAGAATACTATCATCTATGTAGCCTGTCCCCATAATACCCAAAATGCTGAACAGTTAATCTCAAATTTTATTGCCAACAGGAAAAAAGATTTTCTTTTGTTTGAGAGTTAGATGAGTAACTAGGAACAGAGGCATAGTTCCTACAATGCTGTATTCCAGGTATATATCATGTCCATGAGAATGAAAGGAAAGTACAAGTCAATAGCAAAGTAAAAGATAGGTTACTGCTATACAGCTATAGTTCGAACCTTAAGCAATATAGTACTAATACAAAAAATGCATGGAATATAAGTGCCACTATCAAGAACCTTCAGATATGCATCTGAAATTCTTTCCAGGAAGAAAGAAAAGAAAAGTAAGAAATAGTTACAAATTAGAGTGCCCAATCAAACTTTTAATTCTTCCTAGTTTAAAAACCAAGGAAGAAGCAATCTCGGAGAAAGACCAATAACGTCAGTTAAAAAGGTTAATTTACAGCTGAGAGCTCAGAGGTTTACCTGACCATTAAGAAGACCATGAGGTACTTCAACAGAATCCCCAGCAATCACTACTTGAACTATTTGAGCTGCAATACTTTGTTCCTGATCGATTGATATATTATAAACAGTAAAGCAATATAAGAGACAGATCAATATTAGGTAAAAAGGGGTAAAAAGAAATACAGCACGAAACTGAATCAACCTTCTCATCTCCAAGATGTCCTGTTATGTGGTCAACAAGAAGCTGAAATTGGAGCGGGTTAGAAGAGCTGCTTCCCACATTCAACCCCGATACAAAAACAACATATTTGTCTTCTCCTGCTCAGTCACATTAAGCAGTTAAAAAGAAAGCTTACAATCACTGATCCAGATACTGTTGGGATTTACAATTTTAGGCAACTCCCAAAAATTGACCACGCGTGAAAGAACCCGATTAAATAATAATTATCATGTCAAGGAAAATGATAGCAAAGATGACAAGCAAATAGTACCAACTCTCAATTCACCAGTGACACTCCTTTGAAGACTTCATCGTTGGATTTTGGTACACTAGAATACCTCACACTTTGAAATGGCTAGTTGAGCAATCCCGATGAAGCCCAAAAAGTTCAAAATGGAAGTTTTATCAAATTCAATTGTGTTTATTATATTAGAAATTTAGAAGTTTTATTTAGGGAATTAAGATTTTAGAACAAGCCATGTACCTTCCTGTTTTCAAGATTACATTTTTTTACTTTTATATTATTAATTACTGCTTTGGTTTTAAAAAAGAATTATTTTCATCATGCACTAATAAAATTTTACCACATATTTAAAAGATCGGATTACGTTTCGAACAATTGTGACATCCATCTGCAGTCACTTAAATACCATCCAATGGTACAGTCACCTATGTTACACGTACTCAGATGGAGTGCCGACAAAGGTATTACTCAATTTCGCCAATTTTTTACACTAAAATGAAGTGTCCAGTAACCATACCCTTTGTCGGAGTGTCGAGTGTCAAACACAGGTACTTTAGGGCAAACTGAAGAGTCCGCGTAACATAGACAGCCACACAATTATCTCAATGGAGTAGGAAGCATGTACCATCCATACCAATTATTAGGCATGATGCTTATCAATTAACATGCAAATTTATTCAATTGGTCATTGCTCAGGGAACAGCTGTCAGTGAGAAGACAGAAAGGTTTAGTATTACTACAATACCCGATTTATGTGGTAGCTCTAACTGCGGTGGTAATCCAGCCTCAAGGATATCCTCAACAAAAAAATCTCCAGCACCAGTTTCTTTTCCATGCAAGGCAACCACAATCCCTGCCGAATGTATCACATAAAACCAGAAATGCATGGAGCTTGTTATGCTAAAACAATTGGAATTGTTACGCTACTAAATCCAGCAAGATAATCAAGGCTGCTGCATCATGGTTCAAAATATTGCTTTGCTGGGTTACTATTTGCAATTGTAACATATACAGGGAAAGAAGATGTCATGCTTATTGACTAAAACAACACCGTCTCACAACGTTTCATGAAACATCAACTGATACAAATCATAGAGCAAGTTCGTCGCACCAAACAATGTAAACTAGATTAGTAGCAGTTTAGCTACATTTCTCAACTAAATTTCTCACCTAAATATTCTCTGTAGCCACCTTCTTCTATTCTTCACAATTTGCTCTACCAACGATAGATGGTCATATTAAGAGGTTCCCCAGGGGAGTGTCGGGGGGGGGGGGGGCATTATGCCACCTAAAGCTAGGTTTTAAATTTGATCATAGGATGTTAAACTAAGGTTATCAAATTATATTCCCTGAAGAAAAATTAAGTGAAGGTTAGTTCCATTGTGGTAAAATTTGACCTATTCACAGAGTGATCCTCTGATCAATACAGGATATAGACTCTCTTTCTTTATTCTATTCTTTTTCTGAAAAAGAAAGAAGGGTGACTAAACTTCTCAGCTAGAGTTGGGGGTAGGACCCATTGGCATAACTAAAAACATACTTTAAACCAATTTTCTCTTTCTCTGCACCCCCTCCAAGAAACAAACAAACCAAAAAAAAAAACAACCTTGATTCCCAAGACCACCACCAAATCCCACCTCTGGCACTGCTCTCCATGACCACCAACAAGACTGCCCACTGAAACCAACCCACAATGATATTTTCATGTTGTGTTACTTCTTCCTGATACACACATGAATTACATTGCAATTTGATATTTCCACACATTCTGTTCATTGGGTTTTTGCAAATCTGTTCTCCCCCCCCCCCAATAAATACTTGAGTATAAGGACGGACAACTGCACCATGTATAATAAGCCTCACACATTTGCTAGCTAACCCAAAAAAATCTGCTACTTTCCACGAGTAAGAAACATGTGTCCAAATGGAGATATTGATTTCCTACTTTATCAAGATATCATGATACAGACCTGTTACGTATACAGAAGGTGAGAGCACAGTGCCACGGAGTTTAACTCTTCCACTCTCGTCTTCAAGAACCAAGTAATCATCTGAATGCACAAAATTGTGAGGTTTTACAAGCGGGGTTGCTGATCTCTGTATGTTTAGAACAGAAAAAGAGAAAAATTCAATAACTTGCCATCATATCCAGAAACTAAACAAAATGGAAGAAATATAGAATCTTGTTAACCAAAATTAATACCTCCTTAGAGTACTCATCAAGAATGCAAGGTTTGAGCTTCATGTTCTTGTAAAGGGTTCCAACAATAATGCACTCCTTGCCTTCTTCCAGTCCCAATACTGTACAGACTGCAGTATAATAGTTTCATTAGATTTATTGTTTTCGACACATGATAGAACTCAATTTATTAATTGCTGCTAAATCCCTGTCCCTATTACTAAATAATTGTGAGTGCCAATTTGTTAATCTCAATACATGACAGCTGAAAAAACTAAAGAGTACCTAGAAAAATGCAAACAGAAAATCTCACAGGAGAGAAGGTGGGAACTTAACAGATTACACGTTCAATTTGAATGTGTCCCACTTTTTCTAGGAAAGTCTTGAACTAAAAATCTAGTCAACCCATTAACCACATCACCCAAGGTTCATCAAAATGTACTTAACAAATTTCTGCTCCGGTCAACAAACAACCTAAGATTTTGTCACAGGCTCACAGCACTTGCACCGAAAATAATAAAAATGGCAAAATGCCTCTTAACGTTTTTAAACCCTGTCTTTCTCAAATCTGCCCTAAACCAGTGTCAATTGTATATTTCCTTTTACTTATGAACAATCAATTATGTATAAATAGTAGCACAAAAACCCACATAATTATGTACATTATAGAGCTATATGACCTCTAAGATGCATTTTCTTGACCCTAAGCCTTCTAGGAAAGGTATGAAAATACAAACTAAAAACACCAAACTTTTTATTCACGAACAAGAACACGAAGAACCATTAAGGCCCTGTTCGGCTCCTCCTTATAAGTTGGTCAAACCAACTTATAAGGAGTTTTGTACTGTTTGGGTGTTCGGCTCCTACTTAAATTTTAACTTATTTTTTGACTTATAAGTCAAAAATAATAAGTAACAATTTTTAACTTATTGAAAAATGACTTATAAGTCATTCTGAATAAGTTATTTTGACCAAATGTAAAGACTATTTTGCCCCTCATTTGTCTTGTTAAATTACGTACCTACCCTTGTTAACCTAAAAGGCCTGATCTGTTTCTCTTCTATCTAACGTAAACAATTTTGCCCAACGGATGCTCTGCTCTCTCTCCGATCTGCTGTTCATCTCTCTGGTGTCAATTGTTTTGTGGTTTCCCCCTTCCGGCGACGACCAGGTAAGGCTTATCCGTCTCTCCTTTTTTCCATCCTTGTTTCTCTATATTATGCACTGGTTAGGAATTAGGGATTTTTAGAGGTGAAATCCGAAGCTCTCAAATTCTTACTTTTCTCTCCCTATATATACACACTTACATATTTTATATTTACAATCTTTGCTGAATTATGGGGTGTTCTTGTTTGAAATTATAAGAATTTGACAAATTGGGTTTTTCTGGTTGTAGTCATGAATAAGATAATTTTTTTTTTTTACTAAAACGAAATATCCCAATTTTAGTACATCATATTTTTCAATTCATTAGTCGGGTAATTCTGATCTTGATACTCTTTGGCATACATAGGACTTGTGCATAATTGCATATTCATATAGTATTAATTGCAAGAAACTTTACTGATGTTTTCTTGTTTGATTTTGTTATTATTTTCTTACCCCACTGGAAAATACTGAATTTTTATTCAGAAAAATGTTGGAATTCTTGTTTGTTCATTTGTTGTGCTTTAAACTTGATCTATTATGATTCAAATTGAAGTAACTTTCTGCTCAATATTAGCATAGTAGTCCTCAATTGCAAAGAAATGAACAACATAATATTTTGCTAGTGATTTGGATTGCATCAATTATAGTAATATATTTGCTGCCACCAAAAATGGATCACACTTTTTCCATGCCGGTGATGTATGTGAAGCTTTATATGTGAGCTTTTTGTAACTTTTGGTGGAATTTGATGTTCCTCTTTAAATATTGATGCTGATTGGAGATTTTGAAAAATTGATTTTGAGCTAATAGTGGTTTAGATTCACTTACTTTAATCAGGTTTTCGTAATTAAACAGTTTAAACTGCAGTAACTTACTTAGACCTGGTTTCTTTATGATTTAGAATTTTTTTTTGGAGGGGTTAAGTGAATAAATCTTCTTTTTCTAATCAATTTCTGTTACGAGAGTAAAAATTTTGTTAATGGTTATTAATGTTATACTATGTATGCTGGTAGTACCATGTCTCATGTTATATTATTGTTTGGTGTTTATGAATTAGATGGAAAGTGAAATAATAAGTGGATTGGAAAAACTTCAAACAAGGGGTAGGGGGGCAAGGGGTAGGGGAGATAAACACATTGATGAAGGCTCAAGCCAAGGATCTGCAAGATGGGATGAAATTGCCCATCAAATGTTTGTTAAGTTATGTGTGGATGAGGTAAGAAAAGGAAATAGAGATGGAAATCATTTCAACAAAGTAGGCTGGAATTATATATTGACCAATTTCAATACCGAGACGAACAGAAATTACAGTTTAAAACAAATAAAGAATCATTGGACTCAAATGAGAGGAGATTGGTTGTTGTGGCAACAATTAATGTATAAGGATACATGATTGGGTTGGGATGCTGCTAAGCAGAATGTTGCTGCGTCTGATGATTGGTGGGTAAACAAAATTAAGGTATCCTTAATAAACTTTACGCAATTATTAGATAGTAAGTTAGACTTTATTAATTATTTTAAGTTATTCTCTTAAAATTCTTTTTTTCTTACACTATATGTAGATGAATAAAGACTTTGCCAAATTTCAGAACAAAAATTGCTCAATATACAATAATGAGTATCATGAGTTATTCGCAAGTGTGGTTGCTACGGGTGAGGGTGCATATGCACCAAGTCAAGGGTTCGGCCCTCCATTAGTGTCTACGCAGAGATCGGGAGTTGGTTATGATAATTACTTTGATGTTGATATCGAAGGAGATGCATATGGTGGTGGTACTGGTGGCGAGGGTAGTGGAGATAGTGATGATCCAGGGATAGGAGATAACGGTGGTGAGGGTAGTGGTGTCCGTGAGATGTTTTCTGGGCCATCAAATAGTAAAGGAAAGAGGCCATCAAACGAGAATCGTAGTAATGTAAACAAAAAGAAAAGGGTAACAACTCGGGAGCATCTATCCAATCAAATTGATTCAATGTTAAATCTCATGTCAAACAGAAGTTCAACCACAATGACATATCCTGTACAAGAGTCATTGGTGGCTACTCCAGCTGCATGCATCAAGTTATTGAGTGAGCTTCTAAATGTCCATCCAAATACTCCGTTTTGGAATTCTGCATGCAAAATTTTCATGAGCAGTTCTGCAAGAGAATTATTTGCAGCTCAACCAGATATTGACTCACGCCTATCATTCATCAAATCACTTGTGGACACGAAGAGTTCTACGATGCCCCCCACCTAGTTTTCATCAACTTATCGTTTGAATATTTTATTTATTGTTGTAATGCGATGTTTTAGTAAGATTATATTTTCATCAAGTTCTCGTTTGTAATATGTATACTATGAATGTGTTCTGTTTTATGTTTAAGAATATTGGGTTTATGTTAAACTTGTTAGATTGTTTTATTGTGCAAGACCCTTTGTGGACATCAGATATTGTTGTCATCTTATATGAACTGTTTTTATGTGTGAGCCTATTCTGTGAAATCTTTTTTATGGCATGACTTGGCTGCACTACAACAGTTGGTCTATGTGGTTGACTTGGTTGGACTATTGCACTGTGTTGAGTTAGTTGAAGTTGTCATATGAGTTGTTGTAATCTAAAAAGTTGTTTTAATGCATTATTTTCTTTTCTAAATTTCAGTTAAAATGGATATGAATCATATTCAAGCAGAAGTGGATGAACAATTATTCCATTATTTTAATGCTAGTTTCTTTGATAACAATGCTAACAATGATGAAGAGTTTATAAGAAATAGAGAGTTGGATATTCAAAAGTGGCAGGAAGAAGACAATGAATGGTTACTAATGTCTCAAATTGTTGGTCTTGGAATTTATATGTATTATGAGAGTTTTATTTGTAAGGAACCATGTTGGAATTCATCAAGAACTGGAAACATGTTGATAATGGAGATACTAAATGGTCATGAATCACGATGTTTTCAAGCTTTTCGTTTAGATAAAAATACATTTTTAAAATTGTGTGGTGATCTTAGAAATCATTATGGATTGAAACCCACATTTGATATCGTTGTGGAAGAACAAGTAGGCATGTTCTTGATGACTTTAGCACATGGGGCTGGAAATAGATTGATACAAGAGACTTTTCAATATTCGGGAGATACTATCAGTAGACATTTTCATATGGTGTTAAATGCTGTCTTACAACTTTCTACAAACATTATTAGACCGAATGTCAATTATAATAATGGAGCACAATATCACGTGCCTCAGAATGACCGATATCTTCCATTTTTTGAGGTATAAATGTTTCTTTCTCTCTTAATAAAGCTTATATTAATTATACATGTTGTATGAAGTTTTTCTTTTCCATATTTTATTAGAATTGTATTGGAGCAATTGATGGTACACACATAAAAGCTCGACTTCCTAAAGGGCAAGAAGTTCCATACATTGGGAGAAAAGGCATTCCTACACAAAACATAATGGCAGTATGTGATTTTAACATGTGTTTCACATTTGTATGGCCTGGATGAGAGGGTAGTGCTCATGACACTCGTATATTCACACAAGCACTTATAAGAGAAGAGCTCAAATTTCCGCACCCAACTGGTGGTATGGTCTCATATTTTTATATTTTATTTGTACATTTTTATATAACATTATTTATTGAATAAATTAGTTTCTTGTATTTTCTTAGATAAATATTATGTTGTCGATGCGGGTTACCCAAACACAAAGGGTTACATGGCTCCTTATACAGGACAATTTATAAGGTATCACCTCCCAAATTTTCGTCGTGGTAGAACAAGAGAACTACGTGCACCAAAAGGGGTTAAAGAGAAATTTAATTATTTACATTCCTCTTTAAGAAATGTTATTGAACGTACATTTGGAGTGTGGAAGGCAAGATGGGCTATTTTGCGTGATATGCCATTTTTCTCAATCGAGACACAAAGAAACATTGTTATTGCATCAATGGCCCTTCACAACTACATAAGAAAAAATTCTACCTCAGACAATGCATTTCAAGTAGCTGAGAAGGAGGGATATCGTCCAGAAGATGTTATTGGTGGCAGTGATGACAATGTTGTACATGGGGGTGGATCTACTTCAGTTACTAATGGTTTAATTATGCAAGCAATGAGAGATAATATTGCATTAGCAATCTCTAACTTTGAATAAAATTGTACTTGATATTGTTTAGAGAATCATTTCCCCATCATTGTGGATGATTGTTATGATATGATATTGAATTAATGTATCATTTTATAATTTCCTTTTTAGTAATCTATTAATAAGTTGTTTAAATAATAAGTTGTTTACCAATAAGCTGTTTAAATAAGTTGCTTACCGATAATAAGTTGTTTACCAATAAGCTGTTTAAATAAGTTGTTACCAATAAACTGTTTAAATAATAAGATGTTGAAATAATAAGCTGTTTAAATAATAAGTTGTTTACCAATAAGCTGTTTAAATAAGTTGTTTACCAATAAGTTGTTTAAATAATAAGTTGTTTACTAATAAGCTGCTTAAATGAGTTTTTTTGCCAATAAGCTATTTAAATAATAAATTGTTTACCAATAAGCTGTTTAAATAATAAGCTATTTACGAATAAGCTGTTTAAATAAGTTGTTTACCAATAATAACATTCAATATGATAATAAATCAATATATCTTTTTATAATGTCCTTTTTAGTAATCTTTACATTTTATTTTAACTTATAAGTCATTATCAGCCGAACACCTTCATAACTTGTTTTAACTTAATTTGTGACTTATAAGTCATTATCAGCCGAACGCTTTTACTTATAAGTCATAACTTAAAACAACTCATAAGTCAACTTATATTTTAACTTATAAGTCATTTTAAAATAAGTCACTCCCGAACATGCCCTAAACCCATACATGAACTAGTGAACCAAAATATCCAGTGGATACTAACTAATAGTTGTGAATAAATTAGCTAATACTAAATTCTCAAGTTTCCTCTAAAAAGCATCCAATTAACTCGATTTCAACTGAAACTTCAAAATTAACTGTAAAAAGAATCTATTGGAATCTCCTAACAATAAAGAGCTCAAAGTACCCAACAATGAATGTTTAAGAAAATAGAAACACTTCAGGCAATAAACTTAAAAAAAAAAATTGAAAATAAAGATGAAGAGAAATACTTCCACAGTAATAAAAATGCGGACTTGAAAATAAATTGTTGAAATATTAGGGAGAGCTATACCAGGCAAGTGGGGTTTCCAGTTAGGAATGAGAGAGTACATGAGAGTTCTCATCAGGTGGAGCCGAGCAAAGTATATCTGACTGTACTGTTGACCTCTATACATCTCCTTCAGTATCTCAAATCCCTCATCCTTACCAAATTAAACCCAAAAAACGACAATCAAAATAGTCAGATAAAAACTAATTACAGAAAAGAAGAAAAAAACAACTCGAAATTCAAAGAAACCTAAAACAAAACAGACAGTTGAATAATATGAAAGAAAATCTCTAAAAATTGGGGATTATACCATGGATTGATAAAGGGACTGTTTTCTTTGGAGGTTCACTGCGTCTACTTCCATGGCGGGAAACACTGAAAGTCTGAAAAAGGGATAGACCCCGACAAATAATGGAAGGCTTATTAATAGTAGTATTCTTTTGCGAATTAAGGGTCAAGTGAAAGTTTAACCCTCAAGTTTTGACACTTTCGCACTTCGATACCCAAAAATCTGAAATGTACAATCCTATCCTCTTCTCAATTTTGACATAAAACTTCCGCCCACCTAGTGACTTAAAAATAAAATAAGACTATCTGATGAAGCGGAGAGAGTGACTTAAAAATTAAAAATTTCACCGCACAGCACAGCACACTATTGTTTTATATAAATTTAATAAATAAGTAGCAAAAATTATTAACTTAAAAGAGTTGGAATGAAAATAATAATGGATGAATTTTGAGTTTTGATGATTAAAAAATAAAAATTAAAAATGGATAAAAAAGTTATAATTATTTGGTTCATCCATGTACCATGATCCAAGTAGAAGTAGTGTAACAATATAATTTTTTATTATTATCTGTCAATCTCGATTCTCGTCTGGACGAAATTGCCCCGGCAAAGCCACCTATCTTCACTCTAGCTCCCTAAATATCTGAATCAGTAATAAGTGGAGTAGTAATTTTTGTTTTGACAAAATTGGCCCGACAAGTGACGACCTTTCTCTTTCTCTTTCTCTTTCTCTCTCTGCTACCTACGTGTAGGCTGTAAACAAACAAACAGACAAATAACCAATTCAGTTTCCATGCTCATCCTCGTTTACAACCAGAAAACTAGGGCTTATCTTTCTTCGATTTAAATATCTATCTATACACTTCAATATATTTGTGATTCAATCAATGGCTTGTTCAGTTCAAGGCTTAGTGCCAACATTTTCTGGGTTATGTTCCTTCTCTTCTTCTATTTCTTATGCTACTTCCTCCGTAATTTCCCTCACTATTTTCCAGGAAAATGGTCGGAAAATCTACAATGGAAAGAAAATTGGTCGGAACATGGACAATTATAGAGTTTGCAGAGCAATGGTACAGCAGGCTGTTCAAGGGGCATCCGCTACTTATGCCAAGGAAATGGAGAGACTCTCTGCTAAAGAATCGCTTCTTCTCGCTGTAATTCTCTCGGTCTTGTTACTTCTTCTCACATTCGAATATGTAATAGCTAATAATTAATTCATTTCTATTGTTTTTTTTGCACCAATTTTGGTCCATAAAATTGTAAATTTAGTTGAAAATTTGTTTTGATTAGTTAGGTAGTGGATATTAAACATGCAGCTTAACTCAATCTATACATATATGTGTGTGTTCGAGAATGAGTGAGTGTGTGTAGAGGAGAGAAACAAGATGTTGAAGTTGTTCTTTTTTTTTTCTTTTCTCTTTTTTTTTTATTTAAAAAATATCTTCAATGTGCTATAATTTTGTGAATGTAATGTTTCTAGTAGTTCCAATTCTGAGTCATTGCTAAGATTTACACTTAAAAAGTGTATAATGTCCTTATTTTGGGATTGAATCTTATACAGCCAGTGTTCTATAAATCCTTCTAGGCACCTGCCTAGGCTTAATCGGTTGCACCCAACTGCCTCAACTTGACCCTAATCCGCTTAGGTGCTCTGGGTGGTCTAAAGTACCGATATTGTGCTTTGTTACCCAACAAAGTTAATTTTCTATTTTTTAGTATTGTTTTCTTGATAAATTTTCAGGTTAATTAAGAATCTTCACATATAATACATGCTTTATATAGTTATAACAATAAGAAATAAAATCATTTGGATAAACGCTTAGGCACCCCTTTCGCCACCTAGGTCCACCTTTAGAATATTGTATACAACCATATGATATCTCTTTTGAAAGTTGTAGATCTAGAGTTACAATTAGGGTTTCTAATTTATGTAAAAGAGTAGGCGAGAAATTGTAGAAGAATTGGATCTTTGGATTAAGTCCGAAAAATAGGAGGAAACATGCAAGAATGTCTTAAGTAGTATTGACAGAGGTCTCCTAACTCTGGAAAGTATCAAAGAACAATCAATCTTGTAACAAAAAGTTCTTACTCATAATGTCATTAGTGAGGGTACTTATAAAAGTTGGGACCCTTAGATCACGTGTGGTTCACGTGCCCAAATGGGCTCCATGCGCTCTCATTGGTCATTCTCGGACGAGAGGAAAAGATGAAGTGTTTAGTCCCTCTTCTCGACAATCCTATCTTCCCAGCCACCAATGGAATCCCTTAATCAATGATCCATATCATTTGAGCCTTCTGCCTGTAGCCCAAAGATGTTCAGTGTTTCAATTTCCATGATGTTTCTCAAGAATTCCAAGATCCCTATTAATTTCGAGTACCCAGGCATTTGAGAAGCCATGTTATGTCAATCCGTCAATTTGGACATGCGTCATTATCCTAGTGGTCCATGTGTCATCTAAGATCACGCGGCTCCCAGTCGTGTGTCCTTCTTTGAGTGGTCCATATGCTTCTTTCTTTACGCACTAGTGAGTAGTGAGTGCTTTTGATGCATGTGCCCCTAATACGGACTGGGGCCCACAAAGTACCCCAGTCTGATTTCTATTTCTCTAATTAATATAATCTTCTAGCCTAGCTGCCTAGTTTAAAAATATTTAGCAAAATCTTCAAAAAAGTTTGTTGTATCTTCTAATGGGAAAGAACTTCTTTTAATTTTTTTATGTAGAAAAAAGTCCTGTTAAGTGTTATTATCTAATCGCTTCAACTTTGTGCTGATCTTAATTCTTAGCTCATTGATATGGTACATTTTGAACTTGAGTACCTATCCTATAAGCATGCATGTCATAAATAGAACGAAGTTATGTAGTTTCACCTTTGTTTCAATGAAAAACTTGCATTTTAAGTTATGATCTACAAGGAAACAAGTTTCAAGCTTTAAGATGATATACATTAGTGAATGATATATATATTTTGAAGTTCAAGGAGTTGCTTAGTAGAATCTGCGATTTGTTAGTGTGTTTCATGCTATTTTTCCAATTGAGGAGTACATAAAATTTCATATAACTAGAAAACGTGTTTATTGCTTCTCGTTTTCCCCTCTAAGCACCAAAGGCCCTGACTTTTACAGGTTTCTTACGTGGTAGTTCTTTATTTTGTGTTCACTTGATTGGAGATCTCTATTGTGATTTCTGCTCATACATGATAAATTTTCAGAAGGGAATGAACTCTTTGTTTCCGTTCACATGCAGTGACTGCAGTATTCTTAGTTTATTGATCCATTAATTCTAATATTTACGGTTCTATTTCCGTAATATTTACATTATTATACTTATGGATGATATACTTCAGTTCAAAGATGCTGGAGGTTTTGAGGCATTAGTCACTGGAAAGACAACAGATATCCAGCGGATTGATGTAAACGAGAGGATAACTGGTCTCGAGAGACTTAATCCGACACCTCGGCCAACAACGTAGGTTCTTAGTTGGACAAAGTTTTTCTTCAAGTTTAATCTCATATATAAGATGTTAATTTGTGTTTTCACTGTTCAGGTCTCCCTTTTTGGAAGGGCGGTGGAATTTTGAGTGGCTTGGAACAGGAAGCCCAGGATTATTTGCTGCTAAATTTATATTTGAGTAAGTGCTGTAAATTTTTACTTCTGATCTGTTGGGGAGTCTGGGGACCCCATAAGTAAGTTGTTGAACCAACTTGACTAAAAAGCTTAAGTTGATAAGTCTTAGGTCAACCTTGTATATTCAGCTTCAACTTCACACGCGAAGACCAATTTGGGTGGTAATTAATTTGCAGAAAGAAACAATTAACAAGAAGAGATAGAGAAGAAACATAAAGTACACTCAAGAAGGGGAAATGACCTCAAAAGTCTAAACACTTTTGAGAGCTTGCTTCTGCCTCGGCCAAACTGTTTTACCTCTAATTAGAACAACATTGGACTGTTGTTTTAAATGCCTGAAGGGGGAAATAAGTTGAAGAACTCCCTCAACAAATTGGCATAGTAACAAGGACCAAGAGATTCACGTTTTTACTAAGTTTGCATTCAATCAAATCATCGAGTCAGTTGTGAAACCCAGGATAGCCTCTTTAAGACATTACAGAAGACCAAATTTCCAGTTTAAGTAGCATCAGTGTCTTATTTTTCAAGCCGGCTTGGAGGTCCTGAATAAGAAAAGTAAAGAAAAAAGGTTATAGTTCCTCCAAAGTCTCCGCATGTACCTTCAGGTAATATGGGCCTGAAAGCCAAACATGAGCTTAATAGAAACTTAGTTGTATTAAATGGCAGCAAAATGTGTTATCCCTAACTTCAAATCATTGCAGGAGATTTCCTTCATCATTGGCAAATTTATCAAAGATGGATGTGTTGATAAAGGATGGCAATTCAAAGATTACTGCACAATTGAAATTACTGAACTCGGTAAAATTTCTGAGAGACTTGCGTCGTGTTAATATCTGGTGTTAATAACTGTTTATGTCAGAGGGTTTTTGTTTTTCTCAATTTAACACTCACTCCATTTCTAATTATCTTCAACCAATATCAAAGTTTTCTTTTGAATCTAAATTTTGTATAAAGAACAAAATAAAGAGACAATTTTCATGGGAAACCCAACTCGGAATAACTAGGGGAGAGAGAAAGAAATTTACTATGCCAAATATAGGTAAATAGAAGTTGGACTCACTGTCACTCTAACTGATAGATTACTCTACAAAACTCTCACACACTCTGAGCTATTCTCACTACCTTGGTGAGTTACTTTTCACTTGATGCACTGCTTCAAGTTTCTGCAGATTTCTCCTTTTATAGGAGGGGCACCGAGTATTGCTGAAATGCTTGACCAATACTATTGAAGTGGTAGCCTCTATCTTCGAAATAGTTACGAGGTTGGAGAATTGGGTCAAGCATTAAAGCCATACTCGACTGCCCCCCCCCCCCCAAAAAAAAAATAATAATAAAATAAAATAAAATAGAAGGAGCACTCTGTTGAAGCTTGAAGCATAGCATCAAGGAGAAATAACTCAGTAAGGTAGTGAGAATATCTCATAGAGTGTGAGAGTTTTTAGAGAGAGTAGTCTCTCAGTTTGAGAGACAGCGACTCCCTGTTGTAACCTCTTATATTTTTCATAGTGAAATTCTCAGATCTCTCCCTATGATTTTTCCCACTTTGTTTTTTCTTGTAAATCTTTTGTCCCTTTATTTTGTTCTTTATACAGTTGTATCCGTGTGTTTTGATTTCTCAACAATGCAAAAGAAGAAAAAGATAGGATTCTGATGGCTGGTCTTTATGGCCCATTTGGTAGGAGTATGATCTTTCTTCTCTGCAGAGACGGAAGGTGTCTTTCCATTGTGTTTCTAGGTAAAATATGAAGGAAAGGCAAAAAGTGCGTCACTTTGCATTGTTTGGTACATGGGGAGAAAAAGAAGAGTTCTGCAATCTTTTGGAAAAATATTGTAAATCTTGAGTTTTAAGCAATTTGTTCAAAAAAATGATGTAATAGTCGTAGTACAGTAAATGTAGCTGCTGTTATTTTCACTATAGTTCCTGTTGTAAGTAATTATGACATTCCTGGTAGCAAATTTTAGCAGAATTTGAGTGCTTACTTGTAAAATGCAGATAGAAAGCAAATTCATTTTGCTCACCAAGTTATCTGTTGAGGGACCACTTCGAATGAAAGAAGAATATGCTGAAGGGGTACTTGAAACTCCTACGGTTGATGAAGCTGCTATACCTGAACAGCTAAGAGGTGCTTTTAGTCAGGCTGCTACCACGGTGCAACAACTTCCTGTTCCAATAAAAGATGCTGTTACCAATGGGCTTAAAGTTCCTCTCAGTGAGCATCTTATTGATATATTTAAACTATGTCATTATATTTATTGAGCATTAACATTTCTGAATCTTTAGATTTAAGTAACATTTAAGTAAAACTATCCCATGGGGGATACAAAATCTGACACTTTAAAGCTTTTGAGGAATGTTTGTCAGTGCTCCAGTTTTAGGGATCTTTGCTCTTTGCAACATAACATTTTACTGGTGCTCCATAGTCTTTAAACTCTGTAATTCCTTGTGTCCTTTTCTCTTCTTTGGCGATAAAGCGTTTCACGTTACTTTTAGTTGCTGAAGCCAATGTTAAGCCTGATCCTATCACGTTATGCCTAGTGCACCATCTTTTTGGTCATTCAATTTGTAGTTGCAAATGATCTTACTTGAAGTTGGAATTACTCTGGTTAAATTCCACATTGAGGTTTCTAGAAATTGTGCTGATCTCTGAAGTTATTTTGTGGAAAATATTTACATTCACCTCGGGTCAACTCAACAAACCATCAATATTAAACTCTTAGGGCTGGCTGGTACATGAATTCATTTGCTTTGAACATTTATCTAGCATATATCTCCGTAAACGTTAGTTATTATAGCTTTTTCACTGTTAATTCTTCTCCTTGTAGTTCTGTCAATGTTAGTCAAATCACTTTTATCCAATGATGTAGTCAACTGCCGTCATCATTGTAAACATTAAGCAAGCAATACTAAATGACATTCTTCCATATTGCCATCAACTTTGACAACGTTGCCTCTATGTTTGCATTTGATTGGATTATCTTGTGCCTATATATTTTTAAACGTATACAAAATCATCAATGTCAATATCCTTGATTCAAGTAATGGACTGTTTTAACTTGTTTTGGTTTGGCTCCTAAACACACATTTAGCTATTTTATTCAGTTTCCACTTCTTTCTGTCCATTCTCATGATTTGTTTTGTCTATCCACAAAGAAGAATATAGACTTCTCCATCCTGGCTGTGGATTTAGATAACCACCAAAGTAAAATGGTTTGGATTTATTCCCTCCGGTCCACACACACACACACCCAATTTTATTTTATTTTTTTTAATAAAAAATCTAATGCATACCTTCATTTTCCCCCTTAGAAATCACCACATAGATACTTATTTGTTGCCTTGTCTTTTCTTTTCCTTGTATAGTACAGTTCTTGCTGTGATTTCGTTCTAAGTTTGTTCTCTTATGACTTTAGGTGGGACTTTTCAAAGACTCTTTATGATATCTTATCTTGATGAAGAGATTTTAGTAAGTATTTTTTTATCACTTTTTTATACAATAAACTATCGACTTACTTTTAAAATTATCTGTTTTCCTTCAGTTTCTTATTTGGACGATAGCGCTGCATAAGTAGATAACAATATAATCTTAATAGAATTGCTCTTTCCAAGACTGTTTGTCAGGATGCAAACATTAGTCAGTAGCCATATGACCCGATTATTGTAGTGACTCTTATTGTTCTTAAGTGAATAGCTGTATTTTATTTACTTATGGGGTCAGTGTGATGACAACCATATGTAAATGAAGTCATCCTGTTGTTTCTTTAAGAAGGGACAGACTAGTCCATATATTGGCATAAAATTGTTACAGAAGGAAAGAGTGGAGCATCATTGGTCATGGTCATACAAACCTTTATCTTTATTTATATAGTAGTATCTGCTAAAATTCTCTCATTTTGCCTCATCTCATGTCATAGCTTATCATGCTCAATTCATTTTACCCCGTGTTCCATGTTCCTGCATTTACAGCCTGACCATGTTATACCTAGTCATTTTTTAGATAATACTTCCTCCGTTCCAAATTATAAGATCATTATTGACTTTTGAAAGTTAATTTGAGACATTTTTCAAACTCAAAATTGAGATGATTCTTTAACAATTAGAACTAATAAATCTTACAATGAGCAGTACTTTTTAGATAGTTTACAATAGTTATCATTGTATATTTGTATCGACAAAAATTAATTAAATTCTTGTGAATTTTGAGTTTGAAAATGTGTTAAGTTGACTTCAAAAAGTCAATAAGGATCTTGTATTTTGGAACGGAGGGAGTATTATCTTAGACGTTCTAAAATTACTTTTTTCTCATGGGAAACAGAACAACTATTTCAGTTGTTCTACAAAAGCATATTATGCTTAATCCTGTCTGCTATCTTTTGCATCTTGTATTGTGTTCTTGAGAATATTTATAGTACACTTTCTAGATAAAGTAGACAGGCAGTTTTCCTGAAACCTCTCATCTTTGTTGAGATCCCAACGCTGTTTGCACCCGCCACTGATTAAACTTTGAGTCAAATTATTCAGTTAGTGTGATGCCTCTTGCATGAAGAGGCATCTCTTTCCTTTCACCATCTGATCTTGTGGCCGTCATAGTGTTGATTCCTTAATGCATGTTGACAGCCTCGACTATTGTGTTAAAGAAACAAAGCAGTTTCACCATCTAGTGAGGTTATAAGTCAATTTTCACCATATGCAAGTTATTTCTCCTTTGTTGTAATTCAAATACTCCCTCTATCCGGAAAGAAGGGTATTATCATTTTTTGACATCATGTTTCTATCAATGCAAGGAAAGCATAGAACAAAGTAAATTTGATAAAAGAAAAGGAAAAGGGATGGATCCAGGTTAACGAGTGTTATGATGAGTAGTGATAGGGGTCTCAAATTGATCTGCCATTATTATATTGGCTGACAACATCTAGTGGTAGATCATGTAATTTATGTGAATTATTGAGCAACCAATGTAATAATGACGCATTAATTTGGGACCCTTAGCGTTATGCGTTTTATTTTGATATCATGTCAAGGGTTTTAACCGTGTTTAACGAGGAACTTGTGATGAATGTACTTCTGTACTGTAAGCTTACCCTAATAGCTACAGGGGATTTCCAATTGTATAATCTTTAATAAACTGTGATTGTAGCACTCATGTGCCTATGTGGCATTGCTAGTTGAATCTTGTTACATATAACTGCTGATCTTGATGCAGATAATAAGAGACGCTGCTGGAATACCTGAAGTACTTACAAGGTTGGATACCCCTACATCTCCAATGGAATCTGTTACAGAATATGTGAGTTAAATGCATTCCTCTTCCACTTGCAAGTACTGAAATTATAAACACAACAGGAAATAAGTAGAGTATAGTTACCCGTCCCCCTCCTGCTCCCCCACTCTGTAATTTTTATTGTCATTTTCCATTGCATTATAACTTTTGTTCTATGTAATATTTGTTTCAAATGACCTCATGAAAGGAAAACTTCACATTTTTGTCAAAGCAACAATTTTGACCTGAGATGAATTGGTTGTGGTGATGAAGTGATTTTTTTTTTCTTCGTTCCAAAATTAGAGAAATATTTTTATTTTTAGGCTATAAAACGCCATGAAGTTCCTAAGGGCCATTACTATTAGTTTTTAGTTGGTTGAGTATTATCATTTCACAGTACAATTCTAGTCAATGTTCGAGATAAATTTGGAAAGATCAATTTTTTCTTAAAAGTCATTGTTTTATAAATATATATTCAATTTTGGAACGGAGGATATATATATATATATATATATATATATATATATATATGTGTGTGTGTGTGTGGGGGGGGGGGGGAGGTGGTTGACACTAAGCAGGGTTGGTAATTCGAAGTCTATTTTTACCTGCACTATCTAATTCACATACCCTACTAGAAAAAGAGAAATTTAATTATACTTGACTAGCATCAAGTGCTTTGTACAATTTTAGGCAGAGGAAGAAGAAATATTATAATATTGAGGAAGAAATATTAGAATGTGACCCATTTAATTAAAAACACCCCCCTTGTATTTGACTTAGGTGTGCTGTGCTTGTCAATGACCGACTCTGCGTGCTTACCTCCTTCCGCTTTACAAAGCTTTAATTGCCCCCTTCCACGATAAAGATTTCTTTCTTTATAAATTAACTTATTCTACAGAATCTTTTTTTCTATACATTTTGATCTACTCTACTCTGACTACAGTGTTCTTAAGACACAAACGAAATTAAAGAATAAAAGATTTAGATCTCTGGCGAATTAGTTGTCTTGAAGGTGGCTTTCTGATTATTAACCCATCCAATTAATTATCTAGGGACACGAACTCCATCTCTATTATAATAGTCATTTGAGAAAGACTTAATGATTGAGGGGATATATTATACATCCGTCTCAAAATTTGATATACATTATTATAACTACTTGTAAGGAAAATTATATATATATATATATATATATTTCCGAAATATTCTCATTATTAGCTAGAAATGTTATAGCGGTGGACTAGAGTAACTTTCATGGTAGCACTTAATAAACTTGAAGTATAAGTGATGACATGTTAAGAACATCATTTTACTTTGTAGTGAAAAACAGAGATTTGCATCTCCGAATAAAAAAGAAAATCTTAGTTCCAATTTTGGAGTAATAATTAAAAATTTACTATTATTATATTGAGAAATTAGGGGCCAAATAAACAATCAGCCATTAGCCTCCTCCTGCCTTGATATCCAAGATGTTCAGAGAATATGCGCTCCACTCCCATAGTCCCATTAGTTGAGATTATATAGGAGATGCGCCTCCTAGAGAGCTGTTGCTTTCCATTTAATTTCAGCTTCTTGTTTTTTGGCCTTTTTTTTCTGGGGGGTTCTGCTTAATGTTTTTCTGCTTCCCGCTTATTTATCACTTTATTTATTTGTATGGCTAGCCCCCCTTGATCGATGGATTAAGTAAAGAATGAATTGAACATTTTATATAATTTTTAATAGTTATATTTTTAAAAAATACCTTTATTTTGTTATCAAACATTCTCTCACACAACCTTTCTTATTTTCTGTTTTAGTTACTTTGTTTTTTCTAAGGAAAAAAAAAAGAAATAGAAAAAGAAAGGAAAATATGTAATGGGAAGAGGGGAATTAGGGATGCGTCTAGTGTTTATGGATGGGGAGTGGCTAATTATTAAAAAAACTAAACCCACTCCTGCAATCAAATAAAATTTCAAGTGGGGGTGGAAATTAAGTGATAGTTGTTAACCGCCAAAAAATTATTATTATATTGAGTGCATACAAAGTAAAGTTTTTCAAATTAATATCCTGGAATTCAAGGTTATACGTACTTTAAGTCAAAATTAAATAAATTTCAAACTTTCTTACAAATCTTGGAATTTTAATTTTGGGTGAACGTATGTCTTCATTAGTTTTCTTGTGGATAACTTCAACTTCAGTCAAGTGTTGTTACAACCTTGAATTCCCTGATATTAATTTGAAAACATATGGCTAGAAGACCCAAATGAGTTAAAAAAAAAGAAAAAAAGAAAAAAGAAGTATTTAATTTGTTAAATGGTTAAGAGGAAGACGCATCTTTCATATTTGTATGCTAATCAGATATGTGTATATATATTACTGAAATACTATTGGAGTTTGACAAAAGTACTTCAGTTCTTCTTAAACCCTCCTCCCCCTTTCCCCTCCCGTTTCCTCGAATGCTCCAAAAGTCGACTACACGGTGTCGGTGTCGTGTAGTCGTGTACATCACTGGATATATATATATATATATATATATATATATATATATATTTATTTATTTATTTTCTGTAGTAATTTTGGTGTTGATTATAATAAGAGATCTGCTTGCACTTAATTAAATTTACCATGCAACTTGATGACTAGATTTAATTATTTGAGAAGTAAATTTTAGTAAAGGGGTTAATTGATTTTTTGGTCACTGTACTAGGAGTCAATTTTTATTGTGGGTACCGAATCTTTTTTTGTTATAAAAGCATTACTATACTCGAAAAAACTTACAAAATGGTCACTACTTATGATTCCGTCCAAAAAAATAACGGAAAGTGCTGAGTAGACTAACGGTTGTCAGGTGTTAATGACGTGGCAGGTGACGTGGATCGGGTTTATTAATGTTTTGGTCATTGTACTAGAGGTTGATTTTTATTTTAGTAACTGAAATTTTTTTTTGTTACATTTTCATTATCAAAGTATAAAAAATAATACAAATTAATGATTTTATTACAAAATATTACAACATATATGAAGAGAAAGTACATTTTAGCTAATTTAAATCAAAAAAATTTTCAAAATCATATTTAATTTGGAACCTTCTAAACACCAAACCAAATTGCAAAATAAAGGAGAAAATTGACCCAATAAACCCCTCATATCTGCTCAATTTAAATTATGTTCCTTTTTTCTTAAAACTTTAATTATCTTCTTATAATAATATGGAGTATTAAACTAATTAGTCTGACTTTATCTTTTTTCTTTTCTTTTAAATAAGCATTTTATTTTATTTCTACAAGCTAACCCACACATGCTACCTCATTAGAATATTTCACATCTATATGTCAAATATTTGCCAAGTAAGCTTTTCCGTTAATATTTTGGACGAAAAATTATAAAATCACTAATTTATAATATTTCTGGTACTTCGATAACGAAAATGTAACAAAAAAAAGTTTCAGTAACTAAAATGAAAATCGACCCCTACTACAATGACCAAAACATTAATTAACCCGATCCACGTCACCTGTCACGTCATTAACACCTGGCAACCGTTAGTCTACTCAGCACTTCCCGTTATTTTTTTGGACGGAATCATAAGTAGTGACCATTTTGTAAGTTTTTTCGAGTATAGTAATGCGTTTGTAACAAAAAAAGATTCGGTAACCACAATAAAAATCGACTTTTAGTACAATGACCAAAAAGTCAATTAACCCTTTAGTAAAGGCATATATTGTGATTCTCTTGCAAGAAAAGTAGTCTATATATTCATCAAAGATTAGAGTTTGTTAATTAGTCCTGTTTGGTTAGCCAAACACAATATAATCCTATTTGAACGGCATCAACATTTATAGTTGTTGTATGAGATCGACCAACATAAATACAACATATTGGTCAAAAAAAGAGATGAAGCTTAATATGACCCCACAAGGCCAAAAAAAAAAAAAAAAAGCAAAAAAATAAATCCAAACCCAAATGCAAAATTCATTAAAGTCTGAAATTTGAAATAAGAAAAAAGACAAATATATTGATGACATATCATGCATCATTACCCCCATTAACATCCAAATGGAGCTTACATAGAGAAGAAAGAACTCAAGTAAAGTAGTATATGTGTACGTACGTACATACAGCAGAGAGGTTAAATCAAGATATGAATAGAATTAATTAAGTTAATTAAGCAACCTAGCTAGCTACAATGATCAAATCAGGAACCGTACAGAAACAATTAATTGAAAGATTGAATAAATATATAATAGATTAACCAAATTGAATTGAGGGTTTAGATAGCTAAATTAGGCAAGTTGAGACTCTGATCCATAAGCATCCATGTGAGTAGCAGTGGCATCCAAAGGAAGGATTGAAAAAGCAGTAAGTTCTTGCATAAACCCATATTCTAAATCAGCAAAACCACCCAAAAACCCACCCCCTGAATTTGCACCACCCCATATCTCTTCTTCCCCTTTTATTCTCTCTCTCAACTCCGCCGGACGAAACCCCGTCCGTATTTCCAATTTCTTTGGAGTCACCACCGCGGGCGCCACCGGCTTGCTGTTGTATACTGATCTTAGCTCATCTTCTGATGATGAATCGGTTCTTGAAATGTTTCTCCGTTTCCTTTTGGTGGTGGTGTTTTCGGAGGTGGGTTTTCCGGTGAGCCTTTGGACGAGTTCTCGGAAGTTAGCGACGTCTGTCTTGATGATCTCTGGTGCAAATATGTGAATGATTCGGATTTTGGGCTTCACTTTAGACATCATTTGTGAATCCTTGTGCATGCCCAGTGCTGGTGATGATGATTTTGTGTTTATGTTTGTGTTTGTGTTTGAGTTTGGGGTACCACAAGATTGTCTCTTCATCAGCCCTACTTCCATGCTTGTATACATGATGATTTACTTGTCTATATATCCCCTCTTTGTGTGTCTTTGAGATGAGGGAGAGAGAAAAAGTGTAGTTGGTGGTTTGTTTGTTTGTTTGGAGGAGAGAAGAGGAAGATGTGTATTTGTATATATAGGTGGAGGCCTAGCTATATAGTTAGCAATAGTATATATATATAGATGTGTAGTTTAATTTTGAGACAAGAGAAAAAATTTAAAGAGAAAAACAAGGTCTGTTGAGAGCAAGAATGGGAAGAACCCTAATCTCACATATAACTTATATTATATGCTGGGACGGACAAAGAAATAGAGAGTCACTAAGAAATACAACTCAATGGTCCCCATGTATTTATGTTAACCCTATTGTTAGCTATACTTTATTTTTATTTTTTGTGTGCTTAATTGGCTAAACCTCCGACATATGGTACGTATGTTAGAGAGGTTATGTCCCTTCATCCTACTTAAAATGACAAAAACGTAGTCTCTAGTTTTTTTTAGAGTACATATACATGTATACTTATGATGGTAGTATATAATACTCCTTCCGTCCAAGATAAAAGTTCTTTCATTAATTTTTATGATTAAATTAATTATTTTTTAAATTAATATATTTATATATATATATATATATAAACTTATAAATATTATAAATTACATACAATTTAGTACATATCTCTACGTTTACTTTTTTGAAAATCTAAATACATATATTAAATTATTAATTTTAAAAATAATTAATTTGACTTCAAAAATCAATAAAAGATTTTTATCTTGGGATAGAGGGAGTAATTAATTACTCCCTCCATCCCCAAAAGAATGATTAAAGGTAAAAAAAATTGTCTCCAAAATAATGAGATAATTAAAATTGTATATAAAATGAACGATAACTTAGTCATTTAGTAAGGACAATTAGTATAAAAAAATAAAATTACTATTCACTTTGTATAATCTGTGGGGCCATTAAAGATAAATTAATTTTTTTTATTTTCTTTTCTCTATTTTTTTTAATGAACTCTTCTACGTGCACATGAAAATTAGACATGAGTGTATTTGAATTTCACTTGTTTGTACTTCAATAAGTCTACACGGACCGGAATATTGGACATTTTGCAGTTAGCTTGCTTTTTTTTTTTATTCCAAACATATTTATACTATGGATTTAAAAAAAATAGAAAAATCCAAAAAAATTAGGTGTAATTTGGATATATATAAAAAAAATTGTGTATGGGCTCATACAATCATTTTTTGATATATATCCAAATTACACCTAATTTTATTTGGATTTTTTTGTTTTTTTTAAATCCATAGTATAAATATGTTTGGAATAAATACAAAAAAGAAAAAGAAAAAAGAAGCAAGCTAACTGCAAAATGTCCAATATTCCGGTCCAAAAAGTCGGTCCGTGTAAAACTACTCTTTGTACTTTTACCCTCTGGTCAAAATATAAATAGATAAAATTCAAATATATCCGTATTTAATTTTCATGTGAAAATAGAGTTTTTATTTTTTAATATATGTATAAATTATATTTTACACATCTTTTGCCGACGTTGGGAGTATAAATCTTTTTCCTAATTGCATATCTCATATATAGTAGTACTATATGATAGTAGTTGTACTTAAATAAGTCATCATTATTCCAAATTATAGTAAGCATTCAGTTACAGTAAATTGAGTATTTTAGTTGTGGGAAAATATTAAGCAACTATCATTGTTTCTGTCCTTTTTTTTTTACCCAAAAAAACAACTGCATGTGAACTCAATTATTCAGCTCAGCTCTGTCTCTAATATATATATCGAGTGTGTTAGTTAAGTTGCTACACTGGAGAGGGTCATATTGGTCATACTACAATTTCGTTCTCTCTCTCTCTCTCTCTCTCTCTCTCTCTATATATATATATATATATATATATATATATATATATATATATAATTCAAATGGTCCGCGTAGTTGGGAAATAACCGGTAAGGAGCTCTTTGGCTTGCACAAACGGCAGCCCTACAGACCTCTCCGCGTTTCTTATACCCCATTTCGAATAATTTAATATACATGCACATACATGTAGTCATGTACACATTTATAAAGATAAAATAATTAAATTTGACTACTTAAATAATATTTCTCACAATTATTAGTATACATAACAATAATCGGAGTAACATAAACATACATATATATATATATACACACATATATATATATATATATCTAACAAAATACAAATGATTTTGAATTTTTCGTTCATCTAATAAATTATTTGAGTCATCCAAAGTTTGACATAAATCTGACCGTTCGTTATTTACTCTTTCTTTATATCTCTTTAACTTCCCTAATTCCCAAACTCTCTCACCGCAGTTCTCATTTCTCTTATCGAAGACTAAAAAGCCCGACACTTATTTCTCCGACATCACCACAGATCTCTTCACATATCTTTCTTCAACACTAAAGTACCAGAGACACGAATTAACACTAGTGTGTGTGTGTGTGTGTATATATATATATATATATATATATATATATATATATATATATATATATATATATACAGAACGGATCTTAAGCATACCCCTTTAAATGACATACCAAACATACCTTCTTTAGTGACAGACCGGGCGACGGTTTGGTCCGTCACTATAGATCCGGTCCGTCGCTAAAGCCTTTGGCGACGGACAACTTTTAGCGACGGACCGGTCGCTAAAGACTTTAGCGACGGACCGGACCTATGGTGACAGACCAAACTGTCGCCCGGTCCGTCCTTAAAGGGGGTATGCTTGGTATGTCATTTAAGAGGGTATGCTTAAGATCCGGACTATATATATATATATTTGAATTTACTTGGTGTTTAATTTAATAGTGATGGTATGATGATAAAATTGTAATGATAAAATATCATTTTATAAATATATAAAACTCTTTAATTTTTTAAAATAAATATATAGCAAATATAATCTTTTATGAGACGGATGGAATATTTTTTTTTTACAAGGGTATCAATATCCCTCCTCAGCCCCCTCATCTCACAAGTCACAACGCGCAAACAGATAGAAAAATCTTATAGTTAATTGTACACACACACACACACACACACACACATATATATATATATATATATATATATATATAAGTTGGTTATATTTTATATTGCCATCCCTTCGGTTACATTCATTTGTCAATTTGCATCGTGAATCTTTAACATGAAAGGCCATATTCATGGTACGGTCTAATGCTGCTATCAAATCACAACAATCATAATCTCCAACAATCACACAAATCCAAATTACTAATTTATATACCAACTCACTCTCCCCCGGAATCAGAATAATTTTTTTAATGCACATATGGTTTGGTTTGGAGAATTTTGTTTTATGCTTTGATACATATACCAAATTGTTTTACCATTGAATTGAAGAGAAAAAATTACCATTTAGATTTAATTTAGTGGCAGGTTGTGCCGACCACCGTTCACCATCGTTATCCCTATCTCCATTTAATTCTATGATCGACCTTTAAAATTCTAATGTCTAGAAGCCGATTTGTTCCTTAGACATATTACAGCTGTTTGATGGGAAGTTATTTGATTCTAAATGTTGACGGTTTAATTAAAATATGAGTAGGATTTTTCATAATTTATAAAGTATTACCAACCAATTAAAAAGAAGCAACATTAACCAAATTAAGAAGACCAAACCAGCTGGTTTGCCGTTGACAAATTATGTGTTTTATATATATATATATATATATATATATATATATATATATATATATATATATATATAATATTGCTATTTAAAACTATAAATCCAAAATCAAATAAATAATTAAATGCCCAATTTGTTAATTAAATAACTATCTAAGAATATTGTTAAAAGAACCAAACAAATTTTTTTTGAAAGCCCCATTTTTTTTTTAGAATACAATATAATTTCATAATCAAGTACTCCCTCGGTTACATATTATTTGATCATTGTTGACTTTTTAAAATTAACTCAAGAGATTTTTAAACTCAAAATTGACGGACAAAAACTATTTTAATTTTAATCAATACAATGATGAATATTATAAACTATCTAAAAAGTATTAATTATTGTAGGTTTTATTGTTTCATAATTTGAAAATGTCTCAAATTAATTTTCAAAAGTCAACAATGATCACATAATTACAATATCAAGAATCAATCAAACTAAGCTAAAGGAAGAAAAAATAAACTTATAACCAAACAAATTTCATATAAAGAGGAAACAAATTTTACATAAAAAAAAAAATAAACTCAGTTAAATCATAATCGAATGTGAGACTTAAAAGTCACAAGATAGCTTAATTACTTATGTATGATTGGCTTAGTTAATGATTTTATTAAGACAAAGATATAGATTCAATAGTCATGACCATAAATTTAAGCTCAACATCTTATTAATGTTGATACATATTAACACCAAAAAAAGGAAAAGAAAAAGAAAAGTCATTTTCTTCCCAATTAACTTGGTTTCATATCCTGATCATGCATGAGATGCATGGCTACCCCCATTAACCCATATCACACAAACTGTCTAAACGACAAATAGAAAAAACAGAAAAGATAAAAGATAAAAAAGTTGAAAGAAAAAATGGGTTGTACTAACTAGCTAGAAATCGTAGTAGTCCAAGGGTGGAGGGCATGATAGCCGGCAAAGGCATCTAATTACTAGCTAGCTAGTCACATATATACACACACACACACACACACACACACTTAATTAAACATACATAATCTTATTTTTCAAACCATTTTAATAATTTGAAGTACAATCAATATTAATACACATAATATGATTAATTATTTACTGCACTAGTTGCACCAGAAATGTTCAATATGCCCTTGAAATATCAGTTTACTAGATAGGGAGTCGATATTAACATAACAAACATATGATCGAGGATATGTTACTTTTTTATTTTGAAAAAATGATTTTTTTTTATGTCTAACGTGGATTACAATTATCGTAAAATTATAAGTCATAAAATAAATAATAATATGTAATTCTCTTCTTTACATGCATCTTATTATTTAATATATTCCCATACATCAATATTTAATATCATCATAAATTTATCGTAATATATAATAATACTCTAATTTTTAATTTTTATTTTTGTTTATTTGACAGATATTGGTTATTGTCATTAAAATAATGTGAGCCACCATAATTACCGTAGCTAATTGTAAAAATAAAATTATTCAAATAAAAATAATCGTGTTGTACCCTTAATTTTACACAATTAATATCAACCCCTTTGGAGTGGGTGCAATAATAGACATTTACAGAAGAATGATTGACATTTGAAATTTAGCCAGCCAGGGCGATGAGATGATGATACAAAAGAGGGCTAGGGCGTGGAGAAAGAAAAGATTCTGATATATATAGAGAGAGAGAGGGGGGGGGGGAGCAGGGCCGTATCATCATATCTTTCCTCTTACACCACTCGCCCGTACGGTACTATTTTCAGATCACAAACACAGCAGCCTCGTGTTCAGCCGGCTAGGCCGGCGGCCCACACAATGACGACACAATCATCATTCATATTTCATAATACTCTCTCTCATCATTTTACTATGGGAGGAGTAGTATTTATTTTCTCACTCTTTGAGTATGCCACGTTGAGGGTGATGCTCATCCTGCGGTTCCCTTCGCGGGAACAAGTTGATCCACAAGCCAAAGCCTAGCATAGCATAGCAGCATCAGCATTTGATTTGAGAAGAAGAGGTTAGGTCAGGTTAGGTTAGGTTAGGTTAGGTGTTTATCGTGTCTCCCATTTGGGTGCGTCTGGGCCGCACGATTTCTGACTTAGCTGGATTCCGCTATATATATATATAATATATATATCATATCATAGAAGCAATCCATGCGGACCATGCATCTGGATGTTCTCAAGATGAGTTACATAGCATAGCGCACGTTAAGAGAGAAATGATATAGCATATGTTATGTAACTCATCCTTGAGGACATCATGAGGCATGGTCCGCATAAATGCCTTTTATGATATGATATGATAATATATATATATATATAAAAGATAATAATTCATAATAAATAATTATTATAGGTATTGTTTTAAGAAATATATTTATGACTTTCTATTTGTAGATTTAACTGACCAAAAAATATAAAAACATATTATATATATATATATATATATAGTAGGCTTCATATGCGAACTGTAAATTACGGACCATATGCGAACCTTCACAAAAGAGGCCAAAGTGCACGCGGGTTGGAATTTTAAGTCGCGGGTCAAACTTTGCGGGTCGGATCCAAAGTGCACGCGGGTTGCATTTGTTTCAGAAAATGCTCCTCCTAAACATGTGCTTGTTACTTTAAAAAGAAAAGCTACACTACCAGAAAAGAAAGCTAAAGGCACAAAAAAGGAAAAAATAAATGCCACCACTCACTACATGCCACCATCTGGGCAGGTCAGGTCATTCCTAAATGCCACCACTCTGTTTTTACATGTTTGATCTGATATGCAAATGCAAACTGAACATTTTGCAAAAACAGTAAAAATAAAAACTAATCTTGCAATCCCTCCAAGGTCGGGTCAAATGAAGAATTTCAGACTGCCCAAAAGAGAAAATAATATACAAAACATTACCAATAAAACTTTCAACCATCACTGTAAAACAGTCCCTAAATTTGAATTTTAACACAATCACAATAAGAGAAATATAAGAACAAAAGCAACACATAATAGAAGTAAAGAATGCTTAAATAGAGGCAAATTCACAAGTTTGGAGTACTAAAATATAGTGAATAATTCCACATTCGTTTACTTCTTTCCAACCAAAAAGTACTAGATTCCAGTTACTACAACAAAAGTAATCCTAAAGAGAGATAATTGACCTTTACAACTAATAAACACTAAATTTCAACCACAATCCCCAACTTCATCTACCTCAAAATCTCCAAAACACAATTACAAAACCTAAGTGCTAGTAAACTTGGTAACAGCCTTAGTCAACAACTCTTCTTGACGTTGGCGTACTAGTCCCCTACTAAATTGAATCATGAAATCAACTAGCGAATTATTCTTAGATACATATCTTTTGAAAAATGCGTGAGAGCTTTCCGCTCGTTGGCTACTTGACATATTGGCCGAGAAAACATGATTACAATAAGCAGGCACCCAATTTAAACGAATTTCATACATTGTTTGTAACCATTTGTTGTCATGTAACCCGCTCCTCCCAACAAGCTCTGTCCATGTCAGATCAAACTCTTCTTTAGACTCTGAATTCCAAATACAATTGGCAAATTCATTATAATGAGCGTTATACTTCACCGAGTCTAGCTTTTCAGAAATTTTTGTCAATATGTACCAACTACAGTATCTATGAAATGTATCCGGAAGAGTTTCTGAAATTACTTTAGACATCGCGGGATCTTGGTCAGTAATGATCATTTTAGGGGCATCACCTGGCATAACCTCTAAAAATTTGTTGAATAGCCAAACAAATGAATCTGATGTCTCATCACTTAAGAATGCACAAGCAAAAATTATGGTTTGACCATGTTTGTTAACTCCCATCAGTGGTGCAAAAATCATCCCATACCGATTGGTGTTGTATGTCGTATCGAAGACGACGACATCACCAAAAAAACTATATGCCCTTCTAGAGGTTGCATCAACCCAAAAACAATGTGTTATCCTTTGTTTATTATCGACCTTAATTTCATAAGTGAATGATGGATTCTTGCCCTTTTCTAATTTGTAAAACTCACCCAACATTTCTCCGTCATGCCCCTTCAACTCATTACGTCTATCCCTTTCATAATTATATAAATCTTTTTGTGTACACCCAATGTTTTCAAACCCTCCAGCCTGTATTCCAAGGAAATTGAATTGTTGATGTGAGGGTATATTTATCATGGCAAGTTGTTGACTCAAACACTTTTGCGCACTTGAAACACTTCGGTGAGATCTTAATAAATGTTTCTTTGACGGAGTTGACAAATGGTAACTATGACCCTCAATAAATTGGGTCACTACATATGCACCTGAATTTATTTTCAGCACAGTAACCTTTGCTTTACAACTCTCTCTTATCGATCCTCGACGCCTTTTAGTTTCAACATCCGCAATTGTTATTCCCTTACCTTGTTTAAAACAAACATACTCTTTCCTTTTCACTTTATCACTTCCTTCGATTTTCTTAGTAGCCCAACTTCGAATACTAAATCCCGCCTCTTTAGCATATGCATTGTAGAAATCCTTAACTTCATCTATTGTTTGGAATTCTTTTCCAACACTAGGTTTGAGATGGTCGGCTACTTGCGGATTATAAATAAAATTTTCCCTACCTTCATCACTTCCAACTTCTTCTATTACCTCAAAACTCTCCCCTTCAATTCTCCTATTCTCTACATCCATTTCAGTATTGTCTACATTATCACCACATTTATCATTACCCCGTACTGCATCCTCTAAATGATCATCCATAACCTGTACGATTAAATTAAAATCAATGCAAATTAATGATCTAAAACATCAAGTATATGTGCGTCAAACAAATCATTTAGCAAAGTGATAATTAGGAGAATTTCCTTTACTTATACAGGGCCATTTGTTTATGCTATACAATGTTAACTCATTCTTTTTTGAAGAGATTGTGCAAAAACCTAGTATTACCCTTACTATATCTCTCAAATGGTCTCCATTGGCAGTATTTTCTTCATATTAAAAGACGATTTGAAAAAAAAAATTAAACTATCCCAAACGATAATTATGGTCACTGTAAATAAAAAATAAATCCCCCAAATAGCTTATTTTTCCATATAATAAGCCATTGAACAATATAATAAGCTATTTAACAATATGTACCCATTGTTAAAATTTCATATAATCTAAAATTTCATTCCACAGCAATATCACCTCTGAATCTATTATTAAACTATGTACTTTATTATTTTAAACTTTGTGATGATCATAATGCTACTTAATGTAGATTAACCTTATGTAGACTCTCATCAGGACATTGTTCGCTAGTGCATATTGGCATCAGTATCAATACATCGGTCAATACAAATTTTAATTGGGGAAAATGGGAGATTTTTGGGAAAAGTAATATATGGATTCTGGGAAATTTCGTCCGAGTGGACTTAGAGACAAACTCAAGTACAACAGATTTCTCCATCAAATTAGAACTGTTCAGCAGCCTTACCTTCGCCGTGAGAGAGATAGTCGCTTGGGTCGTCGGAAATGATGAAGCTTGGTGGCCGGATTTGCTCCGACTTTGGTGGTTCGGGATTTGTTCGAGCTCCTGGGTTCGTCGCCTCTTTGTCCTGGGTTTCACGTGGGTTGTCGTTTCTCTTTGGCTTACACTGACTTTTTCATTGCATTATTTGTTTAAAATGAATCCGACTCGCAAAGTTTGACCCGCGGCTTAAAATTCCAACCCGCGTGCACTTTGGCCTCTTTTGTGAAGGTTCGCACATGGTCCGTAATTTACAGTCCGCATATGAAGCCTACTGTATATATATATTTCGAAGTAGCACGATTTTATTGAAGGCATGATATATAGTACATGCATGCATTAAATTACAATTGAAGGTGAAGTAAAGAAAAAATAAATAAAATTAGATATAAGAGTTTGGCACGTGCTACGTACTCAGCCAGTAATTGCACATTTATTTATTGCACTCCCAAATGTACAAGTTTAAATTTCTTCCGGGAATGTTTTTAGAAACAATTCAGGTAGACGTAATAGAATACACGTGAATTTGTAAAAAAATGAATGTGTATAACTAATGAGTAAGGATAATGCTACGGATCGTTAATTTGGCTCTCAAATACACATAATACGATTGTATTTTACATTTTTAAAGACCAGTCATGCTATTAAATAATCAATACGATGATAATATGTGTACAATTTTATTTTATTTTTTGGAGTAATACATCATTTCTGAACACAGCATAAACTTCTCCGTTGTACTGCGATTTGTTCCTTAAACAACTTCAATGAGAAAAAAAAAAAAAAAAAAAAGGCTTTAAGTGACTCATAAGGGGGGGCCATCACTCTTTTTCGAAGGCTTCAATTTTGTTGGTAGAGTGAGTCCAGCCAGTTTTTCTAGGTTTTCTCCATGAACAAGTAAAATGGGCCGAGACGAATGTGTTTTATTGTATATTTGAAAACCCTTCAATATCTAAATCCTTTTGATTCCAACAGTAGGATGAGTATATGTCAGGTTTCTGGAAAGGTAAAGTCAACCTTGGCCCATCAGTCTATGGGAATCTAATGGGCCAGCATGAGAAAGGCCGGAAACAACTTGAGCAACGCAATTGAATGGGTTTGTGACTTGGAAACAATCTCGGTTTTCTGCGTTAACCACACTCATCAATACCTTATATATATATATATACACACACTAAACAGTCATACCTTGTGACCCTCAGAGTTAATTTATTAATTAAAATAAGTTAATTCAAATAATCATGAGTTAACTCGAATTGTCAATATTATATTTAATACGATAATTGATAATTATAATTAATTTTTCTTTAATTCCGGAAGAAGAAGATGAAAATTTTCTTTTTGAAATATTAAAAATTATATGATGATTCAGATTATTTTCAACATTATATATATATTATGTCAATAAAAAATGATAAATATATGTCAATGAAAAATAATAAATATATGTTAATAAAAGATTATCAAATATTTGTGAAAAAATGAAATAACTAGCCCGTAACTCATTCGGGGAATCAAACTAGTAACTCATTAATTGGACGATGGTGAATGTAGTTCAACAATTCCTATTCTTTATTTTATATGCACGAGTTCATGAAAAGAAACCACTCCTCTGTTTTGAAAAAGGATTCTTGCGTTTTTTTGCTGATTTTCATTTCGAATACAAAGTCAAAACAAGATACACACTTAAACATAATTATCTTTTAACACAGAATTTTAAAGACTAAATTTATAGTTATTAAATAAAAAGCTTAAATTTGCTCTTAACGTCGGTGCGAAGAGAGTAAACATATTCCCCTATCTTTCTATAGGGATTTATTAGATTGACCTTTATGTTCAAGTGTCTTTTATACAAATCTTAATTCAGAAGGGAAAAAAAGAAAGTTAATACAAAACAAAAACTTGACTTTCTATTTTTCAGATGGAGGGAAATGAGAGCTAGCAGCTATGCCTTTGATTCGGATAGCTATGTGGGCTCACTATTTCAAGAGGAAAATTCTGAGGCTGAGGAACTCGAAACATAGCTGGCCCCTAAATTATTCCCAACCTATGCAGATGATTTTGGACAGATTATTACTTCTGCTTGAAACCTACAACATAATATCCACAACTCTTTGAAAATGTACTCTTAAATCTGAATGATTACTGCCCCTCCAGCTAATATTATGAGATTCTAGTATAACGTGGATTCTAGCATCCCCAGCTAGACCTTATCAAGAAGTTGGGCAAATGGAGACTAATTCAATGTATAAAACACTCCGTTTCATTAAGTAATAAATAATCAAACAGCAATTTCCACCAGAACTCTTTTAAACTTGGCATAGATGAGGCCGCTGGCATAGGAGGAGCAATCATCAGGACCATAATTGGTCATCAGGGATTACAACTGCCTGCTATTCTGCTCGCTCCTTTGTTTCGACTATTCCACTGTAATTTAAAACTGGAAAATGGAATGCTGGTCTGTTTCTCCTTGGAAGGAAAAGAGCTCTTAACTGAGCACTTAACTTCAAACATGTTAATCATACAATGGTTTCTCATAACAAACTTATTTAAGCTAATATTATGAGGTTCATAGTACAAAGCAACCAAAACAACCTAGATTACCATGAGAGCGGGAAGACATAAATCTCCACTAACAAAGATTCAACTTCGCCACTGTTTCATAATTTTTCTTCAACATCAAACTAGAGCTTATTATTGTACCAGAAGACACCTGTGTTTTGGTTAGCTTCATCTGGCTCAACATATATACACTCCCTTGCTTCCCTCCACATTGCCTTGAATACCGGGGTCTCATCTAACCGATAATAATCTCCCAATATTGGCTTGATCGCTTTCGTGGCCTCCATTGCATGATAATGCGGCATTGTTGAGAACAAATGGTGGGCCACATGAGTGTCAGTTATATTATGGAGCACCTTATTTAGAATTCCATAATCTCTATCAACTGTGGCCAGAGCTCCCCTTAACCAGTCCCATTCAGTGGAATTGTAATGTGGCAGTGCAGGGTGAGTGTGCTGCAAAAACGTAATCAGGACAAGAAACCCATTCACAACTAGTAAAGGACCTCCATAAACACAGAGCACCCAAGTAAGACCTTTTGCTGCTATTAGGCGGTATAACGCATAACTGACGGCAAGAACACCAGCATCAGAAACAAGGATTTGAGCACGTTCACGGTCTGAGTAGATGGGGCTCTGTGGATCATAGTGGCATGCAAACCTCTCATAATGCCGCCCGGAAACATTGAATAAGAGGTACAACGGCCAACCCAGAGTGAGTGTGACGAGAAGTGTGAGGACTCGGCCAGGTGGGTTGTTAAGGTACTTGGCAAAAGATTGGAGTTCAGATTTGGGTTTGGGTACAAATACCTCATCACGCTCAAGAGAACCAGTATTAGAATGGTGCCGACGATGACTATACTTCCAAGAGAAGTAGGGGACGAGGAGAGAGGAGTGGAGGATAAGGCCTACAATGTCATCGAGCCATTGATAGTCACTGAAGGCATGATGACCGCATTCATGGGCTATGACCCAAATTCCGGTTAGGAAACAGCCTTGAACAAAACCATAGATAGGCCAGGCTATGTATGAGAGAGGGTGAGGAAGGAGTTGGATGTAGTTAGTGGCGAGATAGTAGAGGATGGAGGCAATGGTGAGGTCGTAAACAATGTAAGAGAAAGAACGGAGAACGGATCGCTGGAAACAATGTGGTGGTATGGCTTTCTTAAGATCCCCAACTGTAAATGGAGGTTTTGAGACAGGAACTCGTTGGAGAACTTCTTCCAACTTCTTGCCCTGAGGGTTAACGGGCATCCGGCCACCTGCACCCATTGTTTAATTGTCCTGCAGAACAGAATATAGCTGTGAGCATAATTAGTTGTTCAAATGGTAAATTGAGAAGGACTCACTAAACTTGGAAATGTGTGTGCAGTTTATTATATGGGCATTCACATATGCATGCACCAAACAAGAGCCCCCTGGTACCCATCCAGAGACCAACATAGGAAATATTGAAAAGTAAGAAGTATTGAAGTAATATTACACAAACTGAAAGTCTTCTTTGTAATAGAAATGATAGAGATAAAGGACAATACTGAAACACAAAATTTTGAAGAAAATAAGACTAATATGCTAAATGAATTTCTAGTCCTTCCGCGTTGTTAGGGGAAAAAAATGTGCAAACCCTTGGAATGATGTACAGGGGGCTTACAAATGTTATTTTTACCTCTATGATTGGGGCAATCCTAATCTAGGATCCTCTGTGGTTAAATTATTCATGTGATAATTTATTAATTGTTTAATAAGAAAATAAAAAAAAAATTGAAAAATATCTTAATGGAGTGGCAGCAGTGATAGGGTACAGAGTCTACAGACCACCCATACAGCCAGAGTTTCAGTGCTAAGTATAGCTACAACCACAGAAAATAGAGGCATGTGTCCTTCCAAACAATAGGGGCCAAAGACAACGACACCACATGTGACGTGAATAAGTCCCATTTGACTTTAAGATAGTTTTTTGCATTCAAAATCCTAAAATTCAATTTGTGACGTGAATTTATTTTAATTTTTGAAATAACAATTGGGAATTGATATTTCCACTAGCAAAATGATAGTTCCACAAGATCCCTCTCACATGAATAGTAAATGGGTCTCACACCTATGTGAGAGAAACTTTATGAAAATATCAATTTTTATTTGTGGAAATAATTATTCTCTAACAATTTTGTATTGTAAGATTTAGAAAAAGTAAGGTGAGGTACAGGCAGAAGAGTTTACTTTTGCAGTGTATTTGGTCCGGCATCACTCATTGTTTACAGGATCTTACTTTTACAAAAATAAGTTTGACTATTTCTACATGAAATTTGAACAAGACCATTCACAAAAAACCACTTCCCCCCCCCCCCATAAATCAGATGTTCACTCATATTTTTCAAGGGCTCTTGATATTTCTTAATTTTCGGTGATAAAGAGTACAAATTCATAAAGGGAGAATACCTACTTCACATATGACATTTTAATGACAATACCCACTTCGCATACGACATGTTTCTTCAGATGAACGAGATCTTAAGGTTACAAGTAACAAACAAAGGGAGAAGAGAGATTAAGCACTAATACTCCAATAATGTTATTGCAGAAAAGTATTATGCTAGAAGGCAAACATATTATGACAGACAAACTGATAAAAAGAAAGAAAGAATGAAATCAAGAGATGTGAGTTACAAATGCAAATCCTAGATTAACATACAATGAAAGAATGAGAGAGATAAGTAGAGGAAGCAATGAAATTAAGCTGCATGTTCTGTATGATAGCTGAAAAAAAAATATTGGGAAAAGGAGTTCATAAATTAAACTTATCCTTTACCCATATTAAGATGAAACCTTCAAATTACACAAATCAAAGAATAGACAAAGCATACCTCAGATCCAGAACACAACCCAGTAACCCACATTACACAATTTATACCTCAAAACCCAAACTTTTAATTAAACAAAGATCTCAAACTTATAAAAAAAGAAAAAGAAAAAAAAAAGGTGCTTAATCGATCTCATAATCTTCTCACAGAAAACAACAATTACATAATTCGAGCGAAAAGTTTAATAAGCTCAAGCAAAAAACACCTGGATCTAACAGAAAATCTGATCTACAATAAATCACGAAAAAGAAATTGAAATTTACAAATCTCAAGTTTAAGAAATTGCATAAAGAACGTATACGCATATATCTGTATCTATACCTCGAAAGAGAAAAGAGAAGCACTTTGCGTTCCCCTCCCTTTGCCCCTTCTCAATGTCTCTGTGTTGGCACTCTCTATGGTGTGGCCTCTGAATATCGCCGGCCTAGAAAATAGGCAATCCCAAAGGTGGGTATTTAAGCTAGTAGTTTTTCCCTCCTCCAGGATACGTGCCTACCCGTGGGACCCACCACCCACGTGAGTGAGAATTTTTCTTTTTTTAATGTCATGTGGCTGGCTTTGCTGGCTGGCTGCCGCACCATCTTATGGACTTTGCCACACATCTCTTGCCACACGTGTGAGAGGCCACCCATTTAGTTTAAATTTATTTTGAAATATCTTGCTATTTCTACTGGCATAGCATAGGGTGATACACGCGTCGTTGTGTATAAATAGTATGGGAATAAAATATAAAATTTATTAAATTAAATAAATAATTTTAAATTTTAAATTGAAAAAATAAAAATATAGCTAAATTCATTAACGCAAAATTGATAAATAATATTTATAGCATAATTACACTTTATTAATAGAAATATGTGTTTTTACTTTTTAGAGTAAAATTCAGCCGGACATCTTCGGTTTCGTTTTTTATATTTTATTAGGTACTATTATCTAATTTATTTATAATTAGTGTCGTAAATAAATGAAAATTCCATAACATCAATATATAAAATATATAAACCAGAAGATGTGACAAGAATTAAAAAAAGAAAGAAAAAGAATACTTCATAACGTGTACGGACCAAGGAGCTTTAATTTGCGGGTACTAATTTAGAATATTTCTTACAAAATAGGAATGAATTAAACATTTAGGTTTAGGTACAGTTTAGTGATCATCACATCAATGCCATTGCAGATGTTGTACTCAATTTGACCCATTTTAGATTACACCATTCAATAAATGTATTAGGGCCAATTTGGACCAGTTAGCATTTTGAGACATGTTGAATGGATCCTTTTTTTTTTTTCTTTGTCTCTATAATTTTAAATATATTATTCTTTTATTTTATTTTTAATTTAATTTTTTTATTCCTTTTATTTAGACTTCTAAATACTATAAAATTTTAATTTTATTTTACATAATTTATATACACGGAGCATGTGTCACCGGATATTAGTATATAAAGTTTCTATGAGAGGTTTTGTGATTTTGTGTCACGCTTATGATTTTTTTCCCTTTGTCCTTGCAACTTTATATATATTACTATTTTGACATTTTGAAATTAAAATTTTTATTTATATCTTCTCATTTAGTCCTCCAAATTTATAAGCTTTTCGTTTTATCCCACATAATTTATAAATACAAATATGTCAGTGGCTTAGTAGAGCTACTTTATTCAGCCGATTGGTATAAAGCGTGTAGCACTTTTTTTTTTGGGCTAGTTTAAAGAAAATTTAACATTCTTGCCTTTGACATGAATATTGAATAAATTCCAAGATCTCATGCATCCAAGTCTTATGAATAGTTCTTTTACCATTGAGTCATAAGTGACTTGGTAAGTGTATCGCACTTGTCTTTTGTCTTTGTCTTTTGACCTTACAACTTTAATTATATAGTATTATTTTTATATGCTATATAAGTATTATTTTTTATTTTTCTATTTACTCCTATAGATTTTATTAATTTATATACGGCTTGGTTTAACTATTTCACAACTTTTTGTTACCTTTTTGGTCCCTATAAATATAATAATATTAAAAAAATTCAAGCTTAAATTATATACACGCATCGCATGGATATGGGGTACTAGTATATATTATGGAACTGTCATATAATGATAGATGACTGGTATTTTCACATGAAAAAAATGATATTTTTATATGATCTTTTTCACATGAATAATAAGTGGATCTCACATTCATGTGAGAGAGACTCATGTGAAACTATCATTTTTTATATGAAAATATCAATTTCCGTAATGATATCATGTTACCATCATCTAGTTTAGATAATATTTAATAAAGTAATTGAGTTTTAAATTTTTGGTTTCAAATGGGTTTCAACATACTCTAATTAATGTAACGATAATACACTATTTACGATTAAAAATTTGAGACTACTAACATTACTCTTATCTTTATAGTTTCGTGTTTTAAATTTACGCTTTTAAATTCTTCTTATTTCATCTTCTAACTTTACATAAATTTCCAATTTTATCAACCAAGTCAACGTTTAAACTTAACAGTAACAAGATAATATATATTACACGCACAACACATATGCCTCATGCCTTTAGTTTTATATTACCTTTGTTTTAAATTATAAAATTATTATTAAAATTTTAAATTAATTTTAAAAAAATTCACACTTAGTTAAAATTGAGACAATACATTAAAAATTATAAAAAAAATGAAACTTTCAATGAGTAATTTTTTTTTATATAATTTACTATATTCATTATTGTATTGACTAAAATTAAAAAAATTTATATCAGTTTTGAGTTTAAAAATATCTTAAGTTAATTTTAAAAAGTCAATAATAATCTTATATTTTAGAAGAAGAAGTATATTATTATGCATGTACACTATATATTACTCCCCCGATCTAAGGATAAAAGTTCTCAATTAATTTTTATGGTCAAATTGATTATTTTTCAAATCAATATATCTTATTATTCTTATATATATATATATATGTGTGTGTGTGTGTAAAAAACCTATAAAACTACATACAATTTAGTATTAATCTCAGTGTTTATTTTTTTGAAAATCTAAATATATATGTTTAATTATTAATTTTAAAAATGGTCAATTTGACTACAAAAATTAATGAAAACTTTTATCTTAGAACAGAGGGAGTATTATATTGTATTTTTCCAAAATTATATAGAAATTCGGCGAACTAAAGGTAACTATGACGTCTTCAACGTTAGTCAAATATGTGCAGCTAAACGTATATCTAAAATTGAAGCGAGTAAGTGAGCAGCATTAAAATCTTATCTACGAGAGAAAAAATATCACCATTCGAAAATCTAACTACTAATTAAGTAATTAAAAGGTACCGGCCTATGGTCATGGGAGGCCAAGTTTGAAATCAACTTTGGCGCGCTGATGTTTTTATTTATTTATATAAATAATAATTATTTTTGTTTTAAAATTAGAGATATAATTTTATTTTTGGGATCAAACGAAGGCATATTAAACTTTAAATTGACATAAATTTATTTAATTTTAGTTGATACGATTATTATAATTATATAGTATATAACAAAAATATTAATCACAAAATTTATTTCATTCTAAACTTTTTAGAGTCATACTAATTTTAAAGTTTAATATGCCGTCGTTTGATCTCAAAAATCAAATTATATGTCTAGTTTTAAAATAGAGGGAATATATATGATTACCATTCGAAAGTCTAAAACTCACAAAAACAAACCGTGTAAAGTTCTTAAAAATAATGGCCGAATGCAACTCATGAGTGAGAGGCCAAAATTGACAGTCAACTTTGGCATACGGTAAACAAACAATCATCACGAGTAATTTAGTGGTTACGTTTGGGGACATATAAACAATTTAATGGTTAAGAAACCAGTTTTCGTCTACTTGGAATCTTGACAAGAAGACAAATAGACTTTTATCAAGGTAATGTGTGCGTTAAATCACGTTTTATTAATTAATGTTTTGAGTTTTTAAAGGTAATTTACTAATTACTAGGCATGCACCATTAGTTTTTGAATGCTGTCTTAATAGTTGGACAAAATGGACTTCTCTTTCATTTGAGAGAATAGTATATAATAGTCCGAATGACAAGTAAAGTTGGGTCGTTCTTCCAACTTGTAGTGCGATAGAGCTCCGGCTCATTTAGGTCCTTTTTGAACAGCTTATGTATATCTTTAATTGACTCACTTCAGCTTATATATAACAGTGTGTTTATCTCATTCTAAAAGTTATCAAGAATTTTTCTTCCTCCGTTTCAAATTAAAACATTTTAACCTTTTGAAGTCCATTTATAAAATTTTAAAATTTAAAATTGATATAATATCGTTTAAATTTTTTAAAATACTAAATATGAGATTTGACTTCCCATATATTATCACTGTTACAATAACAATAACCAATCAAAAATCTCATAGAGGATTAAGTAACAAACCCACAAAACAAAAAACAAACTTCCATAAAAAATCTAAGTAAGGTCAGATACCTCAATCTTAACTATTAGTTTAAGATCTCATCAACTTATAATTTTACTAGTAATGATCAAAATATGTTAATTAATAAATAGTTGATGATATTAGATAAATTTCACCAAAAATTAGAATCATTCAAAATATTTTTACCGTTATTTTTTTTATAAACAAAATCAACCATTGATATTTGGATGAATAATCTATATTTTCGTCAAATGGTGAAAAGAGTAGGATTACTTTATTTTGAACCAATAAATTATAACACTCAATATTATAAATTAATTGACCAGTATTAATTTTATTATACTATCTAAAACTTTAAAAGTATATAGTGTATTTAATGAAATTGAAGGAAATATGTAATGGAGGTGAGCCAACTCCCCAAATATGATACTCTCTCCATCTCAAAAAAGTAGTCTATTTGTAAAAAAAATTGTTTTACAAAAAAAGTCATCTTTTTGTTGATGACAGTATAAATGACATAATATCATATGTTATAATAATATAATTATATTATTATGCCTTCACTAATAAACTAAACAATCTTATATGAGAGAAAAATTATCATTACAATTTACATATTTTATAATATTTTTTTTCTTCGTAAAACAGAATAAACAATTATTAATACTTTATAGTGAATATATGATTATTTTATATGAATTTTAAAATTTAAAATTTTACTGAATTGATTATAATAAATTAAAATTATCCCTAATTTTAGAATGAGAACAAAGTATCGATTATTGTGAATACTAATGAGTTGTGGGACAGAACTGCAGGAGCATACACAAAATTCATTTATTAATTAGTCCAAATCAAAATTTTCTTTTGTTCGACATTGTGCATCCACCTTGAATAGGTAGGTAATTAACGTGCATTTTAGTAACGGACAATATTAGTGATCGCTAGTCGAGTGGGCTCTTATGCTTAAACGGGAGTATTTTATTACCGCCGCCTATATGGACTACAAATATAATATACAAACTGATAAGTAGTAGTAGTAGTATTGACTTAGCAGCCAATGAGGACTGGACTGACATAAAATTATATTTGCAAACCTGTCAAAGAAGACATGCCAGAGGCGGGCGCTTTAGTTTGGCCACTTCACTTCAATAGCTATATTTATTCATTCATTCATTACTTACTTATTTAGGTAATTAATTAGCTAGCTTTATATAAATAGTGAACTCAAGGAAAACCTAAGAGCAAGGAGAATTAGGTGACTGAGCACACTAAGAAAGAGATCGAGACCACTTAATTAATATCCACATTCTTCTCTTTGTCCAAGCTTAGCTAGCTTGACACTTAATAGATAAAAATGGGTGCAGGTGGCCGTATGTCGGATCCAACTAGTGGCAAGAAGACCGCAGCTGAAGCCCTTCGACGGGCTCCTCATGAGAAGCCTCCATTCACAATTGGAGACTTAAAGAAAGCCATTCCACCCCATTGCTTCCAAAAGTCTCTTATCACCTCTTTTCGATACCTTATTCAGGATCTCCTCATGGCCTACTCCCTCTACTACATCGCCACTAACTATATCGACCTCCTCCCTCGTCCCCTCAACTATTTTGGTTGGGCTGCATACATTGCTGTTCAAGGCTGTGTCCTGACCGGGGCTTGGGTTATAGGCCACGAATGTGATCACCATGCATTTAGTGATTATCAATGGGTCGATGACCTTGTTGGCCTGGTTGTCCACTCTTCCCTCATGGTCCCTTATTTCTCCTGGAAAATTAGCCACCGTCGTCACCATGCCAACACCCAGTCCATTGACAATGACGAGGTATATGTCCCAAGATTCAAGTCCAATATCCGAAATTATTACAAGATCCTCAACAACCCACCTGGCCGAGTGCTCGTATGGATTACCACACTCCTTATTGGCTTTCCTTTATATTTGATGTTCAATGTATCAGGACACAAATACGAAAGGTGGACATCCCACTACGATCCTCACAGCCCACTTTACTCCGACCGTGAGCGCAAGGAGATTATTATTTCTGATGTTGCTATTCTTGCTGTCGTCTATGGACTATACTGCCTCGTATTGGCCAAAGGATTTGCATGGGTTTTTCTTGTGTATGGTGGTCCATTGCTAGTTGTTAACGGATGGTTTGTGTTGATCACCATTCTCAATCACACTCACCCATCTTTGCCTTACTACGATTCTACTGAGTGGGATTGGTTGAGGGGAGCTCTATGCACTGTTGATAGAGATTATGGAATCCTAAATAAGGTTTTTCATAATGTTTGTAATGCTCATGTCTGTCACCACATATTCTCGATGATCCCTCATTATCATGGACTCGAGGCCACCGAGGCAATGAAGCCAATATTGGGTGAATATTATCAATATGATGGAACACCAATTCTTAAGGCGATGTATAGAGAAATGAAGGAATGCATTTATGTGGAGAAAGATGAAGGTGAAACTAAAGGAGTCTACTGGTACAGAAACAAGTTTTGATGTGCTGACAGAATCGCAAAGAGCAGTTTCTGTACTACTTATTTATTTGTCTCCCATTTCCTACTAGCTTAGGCGGCATGCCTTGATTGCACTGAAACAACTTGGATAATGCCACTTAAGCATTGCAAATCATTAATACATACAAATCGCTCTACAACTGATTAAACTTTGTTAAATACTGTTTAGTTTGGTTTCCTGTGTTCATATATGGTCAAAAAGCTTAGATCTCATTGTGAATGGTGTAGTTTAATTAACTATAATTTCTGAAGTTAAATTCTGATATATTTATATAGAAGTGTGAATGAATTAAAGTGATTCAATAAAATTTTATATTTCATTTCTTTTTTCTTTTGCTTGAATTTTCAAATTTTTAATCTTCAACATAATTATGCTGAATAAATTTATTCACTTCTTAGGGCTCGAATTCCTTCTATTACATTTTACATCTAATTTCTTTTAATACTCATTAGTAAAAAAATATTAAATATTAATAATACAATATCCGTCGCTAAGAGTGTCGTGGATTGTTAATATAAGAGCATTATTTTTTTTACTAATGCGTTTTCTAATAATTGCAAAAGTGTTAGATAACAAGAATATTCCTTCCCTATCACTTACTGATACGTGTGAAACTCAGTTGCGGTGACCTACATCCGGTTTACACAATTACACTTGCAGTTAAAGCAAATATGTAGTGTATATTTAGTTATTCAGCGTTTGTAGTATTTGATGTATTTAGAAGTTTAAACGTACTTGTAAATTTTGTTCGTCTAGTAGTAATTTATTTTAAACGCAACTTATTTAACTCACAAACGCAGGCGTTTGGAACTCAAAGGCAATGCATCAAAATTGGTACGATGCATTTGGAGGTCCAAATGCTGTAAGCGCTACTACCGCAAATGCTGCAAACGCTAGTAGCCGAATAAACCATAATGAATTTGATCAGATGTATGCATTTTATATTTCTTTTCTAGCCCCTAAGAAAAGGAAATACTTCATTTATGGGTTTATGAAGACCATTATTAACTAATAAGGTACTTAAAAGGAAATTCGTCTTAGGAATATTCTTGTTATCTTCGGATACATTTGGAAAATGAAAAACTCAAAAGAAAGGAGAAGGAAAAACAACATAAATGTAATAAAAGAAAAAATTATGTTAACGAAAATAAATTTCATATAATTAATAATAATTCTAAAACTTCTAATATCAAAACAAAGTTAAAATAATTTTGAAATTTAAAATTTCAGGCCTTATTCTAAAAGGTGAAAATGCATTTTTAGATTTGAAACGAGAAAGAAGTATCAGTTATTGTGAATACTCCATAAGATACTAGTAATTAAGTATTACTTCGTTTAAAATTTTGCTATCTATTGTGATAAATTTGTGTAGAATTACAATTGCGAAACATATCAATATATGAGATTTGATAAAATTATAAAAGAGTTCTACTTCTTATACATTTCTCCAAAAGAAATACCACTAATATTTATTTACGTTATTGACAATTAAAAAATTCATGTAAATATTAACAATATATCATTTTCCCTCCATTTATGTTATCCGCATATAAAAGGAATGCATTTATGTTGAAAATGATGAAGGAGAGACAAATTAAAGGAGTTTATTGGTATATTATTAAGTTTTGATGACATAAAAGCATGGTTTCTAGACTCGGATTGAACCGGCGGTCGAACCAGTAAAAATCGGAACCGGTCGGCCCTCGGTCCGGTTTGGACCAATAATCTATTTTTGTCCAAAAACCGTTCAAACCCGGCGAACCGACGGTTGAACCGTCTGACCCAACAAACTGGTGACTGGTTCGCGAGTTGGACTGGTTCAACCCTTCAGCCTTCAGAGTTCAGCCTTTAACTCTACACTTCTTCTTCTTCTTATCTATTGCGCCCAAATCTCTCTCATTGGCCATTGCCATCATCTATCTCTCTCACAACTCACCAATCACCACCAACTCGGAAATCCCAAAGACTCCATAGCTTTAAGTCCAATTGGCTTTATGGCTTCTTCTCCTCCTTCCATCACTCCAATTACGACGTCGCTTCTGCCTCTGTCCCAGCAAAACAATATTAGCTTAAGAGGAAATAGGGATATGAAGATGAAGAAGAAACCATATAGGGTTAGGTTTTTGAGTCTGTAACTGTGAAATTGAGAGTAGATATGGTGAATTTAATTGAGAATCAATGGAAGAAGGTTTTGACTTACCAGAAGGTTCGCTCCTTTTTCTTGCGCTTGTGTTTTAGAAAATTAACAAATTGGATACTGTTTGGCGGTGTATGTTTTGGGAGCAAAACATGTGTTACTTTTATGTTACGTTTGGATTGAAGGAATGAAATGAAGAGTGGAATGATTCATTCCATTCTAGTTGGAATGAGTTATTCCATGTGCTCTCCCTCCCTATAGGAACCAAACACAATTTTTTTCATTCCAATCGCAACCAAACACAATTTTTTTCATTCTATAGGAATGAGTCATTCCATTCTCCCTCCTATTCCACCAATCCAAACGCAGTATTAGAGAGAGAGAGGGTGGGGTTTGACTAAGGATATCATGCTCTTTTTAGGTGTCAAATTGTTGTTCTACCTAATATTTTCACCCACAAAAAAAAATACTCCCTCTTATTAAATTTGATAAATTGGTTTAGGTTTTTTGTAGATAAATTTAATAATTTTACATATTTATTAAATATTATATATAATAATATTTAATATATTTAATTATTTATATTTTTTATATATTAATGACGTCATTGGGTCAACAACGATTCGATCACTAGTTGGACCAGTGACCTAACTATCTGGTATTTTTTTCGATTCGATGATTGGTCTAGGTCTAAAAACCTTGTATAAAAGGCATATAAAGGGAAGAAAAAAAAAAGAAGAAGAAAAAGAAGCCATGGGGGCACCAGTTACTGTAATTGTTCCTGCACGTTTGTCTTCCATTTCCTAGTAGCTTAGGTGGCTTGCCTTGATTGCACTGAAACAACTTTTGATCCTCTATATATATTAATGGGTTGAAAACCCATTCTCCACAATAAAGAAAAGTTCTGTCTTATTTTTTTTTTGCACCAAGCAGAAATATTAATATTCTTACTATCATCCGTTGCCTTTTGTTAGTTGTTACAATGTACTATAAAAAAGATGGGTCCGTCAAAGTGGTTATAATTAAAAAGACAAGGATCTCCTTCACATTTTACATTCTTTTTTTTCAAAAAAGTTTGATAGCATCTGCAAGGCATGTGCTAGTTATATAATTTTTTTCATAAATTTTGATAATTTTTTATTGACATAATTTATAGATAATGTTAAAAATAATTTGTATCAACATCATATTTACAATTATATAATACATTAAAAGAAATAGATAAGCAAATTGATATTAATGCTTTATATGACTTTTCTTTGCTTTATTGTGAGATTTATACATGCATGTATATATAGATATCAAATTATAATTATATTCATTGTATTTAAACATAGATTATTATTATTATATAATTTGTATTTGAAAATTATAAGGTGATGACTAAATTACCCTTAAAATGATCAACCAAATTAATTTAGATAAGAACTTCAATTACCTTGTTATATATAAGTATTTGTGAGATTCATGCTTGCATGTATATATAGATATAAAATTATAATTGTATTTATTGTATTTGAACATGCGTTATTATTATTATATAATTTATATTTGAAAATTATAAAGTAATGAATAAATTACCCTTAAAATGACCAACCAAATTAATTTGAATAAGATCTTCAATTGCCTTGTTATATATAACAACCTTATGACCCGTGCGAGGCACGGGCTAGTTTCTAAAATAATTTTAAAAAGATTTTATTTGTATTATGTTCTATTAAATTTCTATTAAATGTCAAGATTTTAGAGATATTTTTGTTAATCCTATAAGCTATATATCAACTACATTCTAAAAAATTGAAGAAATTAAACTCGTAAGTATTAAAAAAAATAAAAAAAATGAAGATTTATATTGATTGTTTTTGTAGAATTACATCTTACACATACAAAGTGGTGGTACTAAAAGCTACATCACAATGACAAATTAGTTTTATGAAAAAATTAAGAAAAGTAAATGAGTATTTATATCTTTTATCCACTATATATATATATATATAACATGTTTGTGTGAGTATATTGGAAAGTAATATTAATTATATGTATTCTTTTGAAGTGAATATGTATAAGTAGTATAGAAAAAAAATATGCACTTCCATGAATTTAAAAATGTAAATAATTAAATATTTTTTATTCAATTTATACTATTAAAATTGTGAAGTTACATATGGTGCTAAGCTACATCACAATGACAAATTAGTTTTACAAAAGAAAGGAATTAAGGAAAGTGAAAGAGTACTTATATCTTTTATCCATTATATATATATATATATATATATATATATATAAGGGTTAATTAAACCCCAAAGTATACACTCTTTTACCATTCGTATCCCGATTTTTAAACGCTCCTATCCCGCTACCAAAATTACATATAAGTAAGCACGATAGACCTTATTGGAACAATCTGGTCAATTTGTTCGCCGAAAAATGGCCACGTGTGACAATTTAATATTTAAATAATGTTTACCATATAAATACCGTACTTGAATTACTAAAATTATACAAATACAAGAGAATACTCGATTAACAAAATAAAGGTTAAAAAAGAGGGATTAACGATCGGTTGCTACAATTAGACGAAATCGTTCATCTTCTAGGGCTTTGAGGGGAGTGAGTGCGATTTACAGAGTGATCAAAAGGGAGGTGAGGTTTTGGCTTCGATTCTTGTGATTAAGAGGGCAGAAATCGAGTTTGAATCCACACTGACCAGCTAGACTACAACACAAAATGGTTTGGGTATTGAGGTTGTTTGATTTTGAAGGTTTTGGTGAAAGTAGTATGTACGTAAGCCAATCATATTTGAGGCAATCATATTTGATATGATGTAGTATATACTTTGTAACCTTATTCGTTTATTAATAAAAGAATTAATTTATTAAAGACATTGTCCGTTATCTACATGATGTTGTTGTATTAAGTGTGGTAAACTCATAGTTTTGAGCAATGCTTTTAGAATCATGATGATGATCATGCTAATGAGATCTAAATTCTAGATAGCTCACAACTTAAAATTATTCCTAATCGTTGGATTACTAAAAAGGGGATTAGTGAATCCAGATATATTGGTACATACCTTGCTTACTCTTAGGAAGAGGATGGTTGATCTCATAATCATTTGTGTGGAGACACTAAAGCAAGTATGTAAGTACTTATTGGAGAATAAGTTTACTGAACGTAGCTCGCTAAAGGAATACCTAATGGGGTTTTACTTGCCTGTCAATAGGAATTTCTTAAGTGATATTAGTACAAGTAATCTTTAGACTTGAGATCATCATAGTATCTTGTGCATGATGAGTTATACTTTGACATGTCCCTTAAGACCCTTAGGGTATATCAAAGGGTATGATTGGGTATAATAAGTTGTACATAGAGATAGGTGAATGGTCAACAAAGAATTTATCACTTCTAGTAAAAGGAGAGAATGTCCTATGTGATTCGATATGTGACGCCCCCAAAATAGGTCCACACAACCCATTTTGAGTCGCCAATAACATTCTACAAAAATACAAATACAAATACGAATTTTCCCATTTACAACTAATATTTGTCGTGCAAAATACGACCACACACATACTGTGACTTCCATACAAATATCGTACCGTATGGTGCCACAGTATCCAAACCCAAATTATTACAATGCCGTAAAAAGACGGCAACACATGTTTTAAGTCTTCAGTACAATCATTATTAAACTATGTCATAACTTGATGAGGACAACCACTAACTCGGACCATCACTCCACTCCCCGGCTAGTCCCAGCTACATTTTCCTTTCCTGAGAAGAACAATGGGACAAAACTGAAAAGGGTGAGCTCAAATAGCCCAGTAAGAAATATCATGACTAAGATAATGAAGAATAAAATTTATCTTTAGTCTTCAACAGAATTAAATCAGAGATTTAAAGATATTTTAATTGTTCAACAACAACAATTGCAGCGGAACCAACAATCCATTAGAAGAGTCAAGTAGATTATAATATCTACCATCTTCTATAAATTAAAGGATCACCACCAATATTTTATCCCTGTAACACCAATCAACAATTCCTGTTTATGAACATCCAAATCAACAGGTTTATATTCAACAGCCTCTCTTTGCACTACGTGCCCAAAGATATTTATTTATAACATCACCGGTCATGATCATGCCAAACGCCAGTTCATCTTTGCACTACGGGCCAAAGAGAACTTTCACCATACGCCTTTGTTTGTAACACCAAAAGTCATGATAATACCAATACACAGTTTGGTCAAAATCATGTCACGCCAGTTCATCTTTGCACTACGGGCCAAAGAGAACTATCACCACAATTTAAGTATGAGGATGAGGATGATGACAATGATACAGTGAGATCAATGATAAGAAAAGCTTATAATTTAATCGGTATCAAAGATTGACCAAATTACCAACACGATGACCAAATTGTGGAGTCAAATTCAAGAATGATATTCAAGAAATAAGTTCAGAATTCAACTATAACGTATAAAACGAAATAGAAAGATTCAGGTGAAAAGATATTAGATGAAGCACAAACTATTAAGCTACTAATTTTCAGGGATTTTCACCATTTAAAAATAAGGTTTTGGAAACAAACAAAGATTTCTTATCTTAAATGGAGAAATGTGAAAGAAAAAGATATCCCTTAAAGAGTACAAAAGAAATGATAAATTATATGAGTATAACAGAATATATGAAACTGCAAATGGATTTTCACCTGTCATGCGATAATTCGCGTAGACAGATTATTTCCACAACAGATTAATAAGTAATGAATACGACGGGTTATTCACCAGGTATGCGTCAATCCGCACGAACAGGTTATACCCACAGATTAATAAGGAATGAATACAGAAGGATATTCACCAGGTACGACACTCGTACTTACAGGTTATTCCCATAGAATAATAAAGGTTGAATACAAAAGGATATTCACCAGGCATGCGTCATACCGCACGGCCAGGTTATCCCCACAAATTAATACAGAATGAATAACAACCTTTATGAGTATAATATCACTTACGAACATGAAAACAAATGATATTATATGTGAGTATGAAAGAAATGATATTCCCTACCTTCGTTAACTGGATGTTACTTTCTATGAAGTTTACTAACTTCGGATAATACTAGTATTCTCACAAATACTCACAATAGCCTAGCACACTAAGAGAACTTCAGAAATTTAGAGAGAGAGGAAGTATAAGCAATGAAGGTGTGAAAATTTCTTAAGCAAACTCTCCCTATTTATAGGAAAATCAAGGTGAGGGCATTTTGGTCTTTTCCCCATATTCTTTTAATATCATCCATCCATTTTTTCTTCCATTAATATTATCCATCCATTTTTTCTTCCATTAATATCATCCATCCATTTTTTCTTCCATTAATATCATCCATCCATTTTTTCTTCCATTAATATCATCCATCCATTTTTTCTTCCATTAATATCATCCATCCATTTATTCAAAAAGATTAATCCATTATCAAAAGATAATTCCATTATCAAAAGATAAAACCATAAAAAAAATAACTCCATTATCAAAATAAATCCTTTTTTTCTGTATTATTGTGTTAAATGCATTAATATCACAGATAGCATATACTCGCAATACTGACAACCAGATTATTCCCAGGAAAGAGGGGGTCTTCCATAAAAAATGGCGCGCAATTAAATAACCCCTTTCCTTGACAGAATTTCTAGACATTGTCGATAATGCTAAAATATCCTATCAAATGATATAAGTTACAGTGTCGTGACAAATAGTAAAATATATTATGCAGATGCTAATTAACAATTATTGAATCAAGATACTATGCAATTGCTACTTTATCAATTATTGAATCAATAATATAAAACACTGTGCAACATCGTGAGCTACTGTGGAATACCGTGTGCTACTGTGGAATAACGCGTTTTACTGTTTTTTTTATCACCGGGTATTTTAACAGTTATCGGTTAAAGTTTTGCCGCCAATTTCTATCACTTTCTATATCCGACAGTTAACCCATTGTGGGGCCCACTATCATTGACAATATTGGCATTTCGGCGCCGTCGTACGGTACCGAATATAATATTCCCCGACAGAAAGAATATTTTCCGACAAAAGGAATATTCCCCGACATACTATTTATCAGATAATTTGCATATAACACCCTTAACTATCATTTATAACAATTAAGCACTTCACTATTTAGAAAAATAATCATAAAGAAAATAATAAATTTTTATTTCATAAATTCGGGGTCTTACACGATAAATGACAACTCAGAAGTCTTTGGCCAAAGTAAAATGAAATTAGAAATGTGTTTCTAATTTGTATTATTCAGAGTTGTGCATTTGAGAATCGAAATACATATAATCAAATAAAATAAGACTTGGCAGTAATTCCATGTCTTATATTTGATTATGATATTATATGGTAGAAGGATTGAATTGTATGGTAACTATTCACTAAAAGGTTCTTTTGTGATTAATGTTAAAATCTATATTATCTGGAATGTCGTTGATCGCTAAGGAGGTTTACCCTTATTGTAGAATAAATATTATTTAGTTACATGAATTAAATAGTTTAATTTATTTATTTAAATAAGATTAGAATTGTTCTAATTTATTTATTCACAACCGATTTAATATGGAGAACCTAAAGGGTCACACCGCAAAAGAAACATATTTATTTAAGAAGTAAATGGCATAATTATATCGTAATAATAAGTTAAGTATATTTAATTTAATGTATGGTGATAGAATAAATTAAATAGCTTAATATTTATTATTTAATATTTTAGAAATATTAAATATAAATTAATAAGAGAAGTTTTATTATTATTATTTAATTCCTAAAAGGGTTTGAGAATTAATTAATACAAGTACTCTCATAAATTCTTAATTGGATTAGTAGTTTAATTAATTAAAAGAGTTTAATTAAAATAAAACCCTATTCCTAAATAGTTTAGGAGGGTTGCTTATATCTATAAATAAGAGAAGTCTTATTATGGATTAGGGTTAGACACACTTCCAATAGTTGAGAGAGTACTTACAATTTCTATAGAGATAGAAACTAGGGTTTTGCCAACACCCATCTTGTGAATACATCTAGAGGCCAAACACTTGGGTGGCTAATATTGATCAAAGGAAGGAATCTAATCGGTGAATTCAAGAAGAACGCGAAAAGATTTGGAGTTGAAGTTGTACCTGAGGAAATACGGTTCTACGAGGGTATAATTCTTATTCTCTACACGGTTCTACGAGGGTATAATTCTTATTCTCTATCTCTTTCGTTTAATTGATAATTGCGCATAAAGAAAGATCATGGTGATGGTTTGTATAAAATTTTAAAGTCTGATTTTATCGCACTTCCGCTCATTTGTGTAATTTGATTGCATGCTCGCGTTATATACAAACCTAACATTTGACACCCCTTTATGTCTAAGTATGTTCTTTATTCTTATCTGAAGTGTAGAAACAGTATATATAGATGGTTAAGATGCTTATTTGCATGAATAAGTTGTTAAAGTTCTTGCATGCTCAATTTTGGCCTACAATGGTGGTCCCATTTGTGTCTTTTTTGGTTTCTCTGCTTTGTTTTTTACATAAGTGGCAGTTGGGAATATTAAAATAATGTTTTTTTGTTTTTTTTCTTCTGTGGGTGTAGTTTTAATTTTAATAAATTTTTTTCCTAATTTTGTGTGCAGATGATCCAAATGCTCCCATTTTTTCGATTAAAATGGTTTATGGTGGAAAGTTTGACGAGAAAGGGTATGTGAGGGGATCAATTAAGTTTTTTAATCATGTTGAGTTAAAGCATTTGAGTTACAAAGAAATGAGAAATATGGCAATGGAATTGGGCTTTGCTGGGGATTTATCATTTTACCACTTTGTGCTTGAGAAGGGTTATAAACGCCTTGATACTGTAAAAGATCTGTGAGTCATTAAGTTTTTTATTCTTGAATCAAAAGAAGTAGAAGTGTGTATGGTTAGTGAAGAGCTAGGTAATGCCGAGCTAGGTAATGCAGAGCCAGGGGCAGAATAAGTTGGGAGCAATGTTGGGACAACTGATAAAGGGAAGAAAAAGATTAATGACTTTAGTGGTGGTGATTTTGACAATGGGAAGGAACATGATGGGAGTGATGCTGAGTGTAGTGACACTGATAGTAAGGACTCTACATATGTGACTTCATTTAGTGATAGTGCATATGAGGAGGATGATATAGACTATGAAAAGAATGTTGATAGTGATATTGAGTGTGATGGAGTAGGTGTAAATGACAAGGGGAAGGGGAAGGGGAAGGGGAAGGGAAAGGAAAATGTTGTTGATAAAGGGAAGGGAAAAGAGGGTGTTAGTGAATTGGAATATGATTTTATAGAAGAAGACCTCATGACTGAGGACATACCAAGAATGCAGATAAATGATGATGAGGATGGGCCTAAATGGCCTGTCTTTAATCACACAACAATGATGGATAATCATAAGTTTGAGGAAGGGATGTTATTTGTAGACAACAAAGTTTTGAAAAAAGTTGTGCACTAAAAAAAATGGACATTCGGCAACGATTTTTCGGGCAACGACTTATAAGGTCATTGCCAAAACTGCATGTTTAGCAATGAAATTTGTCATTCGTTATAGTTTGTGAAAGACTTTCATTTTTTGTAACAAAATTCGTAGATCGTTGCAAAATTTCGTTGCCAATTCGTTGGTCGAAAAAAAAAATCCCGCCTATTTTCTTTTTTTGTTGTTGTTGTCTATGTGGTTTCTGCTCATTGTGGGAAACGTAAAGTTTTTTGTTGCTATATTTCGTAGCCTAATATGGGTCACATTGATTGTCAACAGTTTTTTTTCGTTGCGTATTTTGTACAATATTTTGCAACGACTAGTAAATTATTGCTCAAAATTAAGATAAATACAATAAGCATGTTTCGACCTTTTTTTTCTTCCCAAAACACATCATTTTGTATTTTAAAATTATTATTTATTTACACGCAAATTTATATAGTCAAATGTTTCACTCCCTCCGTCTCAAAATAAATGCTCAGTTTTAATTTTTTTGGTCAGAGTTATAATTTTTGAAATTAAAATTAAACACATATAAATATATTTTCTAATTTACAAAAATTAGGGTTTCTAATAAATCAAATGCGCACCAATATTGAAAACACGTCCACAAACTCCAGCAGATTGTACTGTTAATTTCTCTTAAGGTATATATTATCAAGAAAAATATTTATCATCACACCACATTAAGTAACAAGCCCAGTATACAAAAGCATAAACATAAAGCATAAAGGCAAATATACCCTAAAACCTTATTTAAGTGTATAAAAGTAACATAAAACATAAAATCAAACAAGCCTACCCTGCTAATAGGAAGGTTGGATCACATTCAAAACTGAGCCAAAAGTTTCCCACTTTGGCTATCAAAGAATTTATGGCATGGCAACGGTCGAAAAGTTTATGGCATATCACATTCATCAAAATTTGAAAAACACCATAGTCCTCTTGAACCACATAATGATTCTCCAATTAATAAATCTACAAAATAGAACCCAACAAACAATAATTAGTCATGTATCAATGCATGTAACCCAACAGATAGTATAAAAAAATAATAAGATCAAAATAGTATACATGATTTAAATAATTTCTCACCCTAATTGTGTAACTTTCTTAATCCACCCTACTTTCCATGGTATCAAGTCCAACAACTATAGGCTCAATGTCCATGATTAATTCGTCCTCTTCCTCTTCCTCTTCTTCTTTATCATGTCCAGTGGCTATATTTTAAAAAAAATTAAATCCAAAATCAACAACTAAAGAAAGTCAAAATAACAAAATTTTAACATTTAACTTAGTCAAATTTAACAAAATTCTTTTCCATGTTTTAAGCTAACATGTCGAGGCATATTACAAGTACCATGTTCACATGCATAAATTTGACCACAATCTTTACATTTGGCTTTTAATTTTTCATCAATGATAACTTTTTCAAATTGGTCCCAAACTAAAGAGGTGCATTTCTTAGAACGTTTTATACCTATACTTGTAGATATATTTTGTTCATCGCTCTGTTTGGCACCCGCACTTGTAAATACACTTTGTTATTCCATGAGAGAAGAATACTATATCAAAATCCAAAACCACAACCTGTTTTCACACACAAATAAGACCCAAACTCATTACAAACTACCAACAAGTGATTATGCTTATGCACATGCTTAGTCAACATAGGAACCAAAGTAACAGGCTTTCCACATACGTGAAAAATTATTATATGTGGCCAAATATAATGAAACAAACATGCGGAGAGACAATTCAAAAAACATAGAAGCTCCAATTGATATTAATGAATTTCATTTTTCCATATACAAATGGGCAAGCAGCTGAGTACCTATCGTGATGCCTCTTCGTAAAGGGATTAGTTCAAAATCAAAAGAGAAAGATAAACTAGCAAGATGCTCTAGCTCTAAAGGAAGGATCCAAAGTGACACAGTTTGTGAGTTACTGTCAGCCAATGCATGTTTTACTGACACTCACAGTATATCAGTGAAATCTGAGTTCTCTAAAATGGAATGCGAGAAGCTAGTCAACACAATCACCCTCAAAGGAACAGAAACATGCCTTATTCTCTGTCTGTACTATGTTGAGCAATAAAAGTGAAGAAACAAAACCTTATTCTCTGCCTAAGATAAACTTTTCTGAAAGAACTGACAAAGTTTTTATGGTCATAGAAGAAGTAATCAAACAAAATGAAAATTACAAATGGGGTGACTAGATAGCTTATCTATAACTTACAAAAAAACCTGTCAAACAGGACCTCAAAAAGATTTTATAAATGCAATTAAAAGGCATTGATGCAGTTAAATGCAATTAATAGAATTTCGCCTACATTGGTGCTATTAAATGCAATTAATAGAATTTGTTACACAAATTACAAGGGTGGCATAAAAGACTTTGAAGTTATAATTAAGCTTGTCAAATGCTTTGCATAACTAAAAGGAGATTGCCATGCACTTCTAAATTCTAATAACATTGAAGCTATAGAAGACTGTTTAACAAAATTAAAAAAATTAGCATTATTATTTTTTATATTGACATCAACAAGCCGAATAAAACTAAGTGGATAAGCATAATAGTTTTTACAAAAACTGCTATTTTATTTATATCTTAGGAATTTGCATATAAATTTAAAAATATCAAAAGATGAGACTTCTTTTGTGAAGCGGATATAAATTTGAAGATAGGGCAGTACATTAATGAAACATGAGCATTCAAATGAATGAACAAAACACTGCTACGGAAGGACATATAATAATAGTCAATTAGTGCTGGTGTACAAAATACATATAGTGGTTCCAACCAATGTAACATGCTTTCAACATTTATACTTTTTGTGCATTGGTTTCAACAGAGTGCAGAACTTTCTCTTTAACAATAGGAAGAAACACTAAACTACTACTAATCCCAGGTGACACATTTAATAGCCAGGAAATAAACATGCTATTACAGCATTCCCAATATTGTAACAGAGGAGAAGTCACATCTAGTTTTGTATAAGTTCCATCAATCATCCCAATTTTGAACTTAGTAGTAAGAGCAATTATCATAGCTCTACACCATTGATTATAGTTCTTCTCTTTCAGAGTTTGGTTGGTTGGTTTGTCTTTTTTTAACATTTACCCCACTGTCTTATTAGTCACTGTATACAAAGTAATCCTTAATTATATGATCAGGAACAGGTTGCCAAAAAATTTACATGAGGTTGTATTGGAGGCTATTTCTATTCAAGCACTAGCAAATATCTATACCCCTTTCTATGACTGAATAATTAAGTTAGTGCTTCTAGTTTTAGAATAGAGCATCTTAACAAATATTGACTGTTTGATGAATGACATCTTCATGGAATTGAAATGCAGCTTGGTTTAGCTATTGAAAGTAAAAATGCCACTTTACCTGTTAAAAGGAGGTTGGTATGTGAACAATTAAGCTATTTGGGGCAGCTATGTGTTAATATGCTACTACTATCTATAACCGCATAAGTCTATCTTCTTCTGGATTTCTTCAATTTTATGTTGTGTATCATTTTGAGAATCCTAGTAAGAGCATAATCCACTAAATAAGGAACATAACTGGTTAATTTGATGTGAATTCCTACTGAAATTTAAGGCTTATTAAGAATTTAAGATTGTTTACAGCTTGTACCAGACAAGTTGTTCATGTGGAGTGTGAAAAGAGGGATTAACACTATTTACCGACGATGAACCACCTACAGTTTCCTAGTTGGGAGTATAAACTGGGAAAATGCGCTAGTTGAAGAATTGATGCACAAGTAGGAAATGAAGATCCAGGGTTTTCACAGTTCAAACAACCAAACAATGGAAAAATTGTGTAATTGAAGCATTGTAGCAAACAGATGGTAGACAGTAACCAAATACCTGAGATCAGAAAGGAACAAACTCCCACAAAATTAAGAAGCCACCGGTCGCCCCACCAGCTAAACTCCCACATCATCCGCCGCGCGCATCCGGCGGCGGAGTACCGACGACTGGTAATAATCTACGACGTCTCTCCAAAAGTTATCCACACCACGAAAAACAAATTCATGAACTTAGTCCAATACCTAACGGACTCTTCTTCTTCCTCCTCCACTGCACCCTTCACAACCCGCAGAGATATCTCGTCGGCAGCGAGACTGGCTTCCGTAGAAAAAACAAGTCTGCCGGGAGGAGGGAGAAAGAGTAAACGCTAGGGAATTTATGGGTATGGATGAAGGCTTTGAAATGGGTTGATTTCCCGGGATCTCTCTAATTGAAACATCGACATGTGAATTTTGGTCAAGGAAGAGAGGAGAAACCCAAATTGGTCTCTATTCCATGCTTACTCTTGTTACAGACCACACACACAAAAATTAGGGACTTTGTTCAAAAAAACAGTTTGATAACATTTTAAAAAAACAACTCTTTTAGAAGTAATATTATATGTAAAATAAATTTAAATTTAAAATTTAAGATATCGTAAATTAATTATAACAAACTGAAATATAATTCTTTTGTAGAACAAAAAAGTAATATTTTAACATTTGTAATCTTTTTCATAAAAAGAGTCATAATTGTTATAATTTTGTTTATTGTCAATTTACAATATTTTAAAATTTAAATTATTGCAACTTAACATTTTAATTAATACAATTAATATTATAAATTACTTAAAAATTATTATTAAGAATAAAATTTCATAAAATATTAATTGCGTTATAATTTGAATTGTAGTATATCATAAATTAAAGAACAAACTCAAACTTAATATTTGTTCTATTAGTATTTACAATCTTGGAACCCATGTGAGGCACGAATTATCTTTTATATTTTTTTTATCAAAATAATTCAATTGTAAGTTCCTCCTTTAGATTATTATATATATATATATGACATTAATATTTTTATGACTTTTCTCTTACTTTATTGTGACATTCATGTATTTATATATATATATATATATATATATATATATATATATATATATATATATATCAAATTATAATTATATTCATTGAATTTGAACATATATTATTATAATTATGTAATTTGTATTTAAGAATTGTAAGTTGATGTCCAATTTACCTTTAAAATGACCAACCAAATTAATTTGAATAAGATCTCCTCTTAACTTGTTATATACTTATATTGATTTATCTAAATTTTGATTATACAATTGTAATTATTGCAACTATTTAAAAGATATTACTAATTACTCTTTGGAATGGGATTAGTAATAAATTATACGATGTTAAGTGAGAACTATGTTTTTATTTATTATAAAAAAATGTTACATATTATATTATATAATTATAAATGATATATGTAACAACAAAGATAAAATCAATAAATATATATAAGATCGTACAATTTATTAACCTGCTTATTTAAATGAGGTCGAACTGCAATTTTGTTCAAAATGAGTTATTTTTTTTTTTGCCAATGTGGTCCATTTAAATGGAATGCTTTAGCTATTCAATTTTCACCGATATGAAAATAATATATCTTGTGACTTTATATGTCAACTTTTTTATTGTGAGTTACGTGTATAACTATAATTCAAAATATTTTTAGCGAGATGTATGATATCCAGTCGCATGTATTGATATACGTTGTAATCATAATTTAGCATAAAACTTTCACAATACATAGTGGAACTCTTTAGCATACTTTTCACATAAAAGAGTTTTTTTGTTTTTGTTTTTTGTTTTTAGTATTATTTTGTTTGTTGTCTTATATTTTTTTTGATGAAATAATATACTATTGTCAAATCATGTACTATTATGTCCTTTTTACAAAATCATGTACTATTATTTTTGAAACCCAAAAGAATGCTTCATTGAAAGAAATATTATACCGTATATATATATATATATATATATATATATATATAAATAAATTAAAATACAAACTATATATTAACTAAGCGTGGAGGTGAATATATCTCAATTAGTATAGCTTCCTCTAGTTATATTTTTATTAATCTGTATTTTGCTCATTTAATATATGAATGTTTGGCAGAGGATAACTTTATAAGTATAAATATGTATATTCTCTGATAGGATCCTTGAATATCTTGTAAAAAGTATTAATTAGTTGTTTTTTTAATAAAGTCAAATTGTATAGAAAATAGAAACACATGCAGCTTAATAATAAACTGTTATGATTATCCCACACTCAAATATGAAAAATTTATCAACAATCAACACAAGTTATTCCAACCAAAAAAAGAATGTATAGAATAGAGAAAACAAGATCTCATAAATGAAACTCTATCACAAAGAGAATTAATCAATTATCTCATAAATAGTGTACTCCCTCTATTTCAAATTTTAGGATCATTATTGATTTTTGAAAAATCAATTTGAGATATTTTTAAATTTAAAATTGATATTTTTAAATTTAAAAATTATTTAGATGTTTTATATTTTTTAATTACCAAATAGTTTTTTAAGTTGAGATGTTATTTCACTCATGATGTAAATTTATTAAGATATATTAATCATTCCACAGTTTTATCGAACCCAACTAACTTTGATTTTGGTCCTGCTAAAAATTTTCCCTCCTTCAATTTTTCACTCCCACCTACAATTGCACCTTTTTCTTCAGTTGGGATCAGTCGCTTCTATCGCCTCTCCTCCACTGCCTCTTCTCTATCGCCTCTCCTCTGTCGCGCCTATCCTCTCCCTCTATCGCATCCCCTCAGCCGCTTCCCCTATTTTTCCTCCCTCGGCCTAATTCGTCAACAAACCCTAGTTCTAATAGTCGTTCAATCCCTTCTTTTACTCGCCAAATATCACAAATAAAATCAATTACTCACAGTTTGTAGACCATTTTGGTCTCCCAAAAGTTTTGTGCAAAGCAATTGAAAAGATTTGAAAAATATGCAAGTTTGAGAAAACGGGACACTAAGAGAATGTTTGTTTCTTCTTTACTATGACCATTTTCTAATTTCTTTCCATATATGATGGTTTATTGGTTGATTTTCTTCAGAAATTTGAATCTAATGCATGTGTGCATATTTATTTTCTTTATAAATTTGAATTTTCTTTTTTCTGTTCTTTCTAGCACACTGGTTTTTCTGGTATATTTTCTTCTAAAGCTGGATTTTGGACTCCAATGAATGGCTATTATACCCTAATATGTAAGTTTCTCTCTCTAAAACACTTTGTACTTCTTTTCCTCATATTTTTGTCTGGTGGGTGTCTCTCAAAGTAAGATCTTTTGGTTTATTGGGTCGGATCAGTACCTTGGGTCTATCTTATTTTTTTTAGTTGTTGTTGTTTGATTCATCTGTTTGATCTGTTATTTTAAAAATAATTTCATTTTAACTATTTTGTCTTCCTTTTTCTGTATTCTCAAATGTGTAATTTTTATTTATTTGTTGTTTCTTTATAGGTAAACTTGTGGTTTGAGGATTATATGTAGATGGGGTGATTGTTATGTTTTATGATTATTTTATGGTATATGTTATTCTGAATATGATCACTAGCTGTTTTGCTTACATTAAGATCCTTCGGTCTAGTTAAAATGATTGGGTTAATGTTGTTTATTTTCATGTTTCAATCTTAATTTTAAATGCACCTGCTCCTTTTGCACGTATAGCAAATGATTTCATGTATTCTTATGGATTATATTGTCACTCTCTAGCTTTTATTTGTTCTCATCCAAGAAAAGATACATGGCTGCATGCATGATGAAACTTACATAATTTATAGAATTGGGGTGTATATAATTGTTTAAAAGAAAGGAATTATATTGTCCTTCGTATACTGTAGATTCATGTGGGGAATGTGGTGTGTTAGGTGAGACCATGTTCTATGTTCCTGCAGAAAACAGTTTTTTATTCATCCTAATCATAAGCCGCTGCAATCTAGGCAAATTAAGGCTGTTATAGAAGAATCTGGCTAGGATGAATAAAGGTGTTGGAATAGCACCCTTGAGAAGCTAGGCATCTTTTTCATGTGTTTCCTTACATCTCGATCATTTCCCTGCCTTTTTTTTCTTAACAAAGACTAACCCAGTCAGTCTTTTAGATTCCTACCCATCTTGCACTTCACTTGAGAAGTTGAGCATGCTTACCAAAGAAATGCGTAGTTATTGTATTATAATGACATGGGTGTATGGGTAAATTACTATGCCTTAGTTATTAAGAAAATAGGGTTGAGTGAGAGAATAGGAAGCCTTTAGCCAGCAAAATCTACCAGATGGTGCTTAATCATAAAGGGGAATGGAATGGAAAAGTATGCAAGAATAGAAACCCCCTAAAAAAACAAACGATATCTTTATACCAATTGAAGATCTCACTTTAGAACTCCAAGCTCTCATCTCAATGCAACAAAAATAGCAGCCTTGGTTTCTTGTGTTGAATGTGTTTCTTTATGCTTTTCTTTATTCTTTCTTTGGCTTATTTAAGTTCTAGATCCCCCTTTCAATGTTTTAAGAAATCTCATTTTGGGTCTCTTGTGACGCCCCCAAATCCGAGTACTTGAAACCCGTATTTGGTGCATCACGATACCATTTCTTTGAGCAGAATAATAAAAATTTATAAACTTAATATACATATCAGAGTTGTCTAATCCCCAGGTACAACAACCTTTAAGCATGTTCATTTCATGCTAGATAATAAATATTATCATCTTAATAAAGTCTAACTATTACAAATAACATCTTATACTTAATCCTTCAGCTTTTCCTTTCCCTTGTCCTTGCCAGAGCCTTCTGGTCGATCACACTTAGCTGAAAACATTTAATTTAAAGCAAGAATGAGCATTTAATTGCTCAGCAAGTAATAACAATTATGATAATATTTTCTTTGAGTACTATTTCTACCGCGAATCAATAGTGGTGAAGTCATTTGAAACTATTCTTAATAACATATCAAATCATTTTAGGATTTTTGACACAACATACTGACTTTTGAATACTGAGTGGTCAAAAGACCATGAACTGTCATTTTTCATTTTTGAAAAGGTTTAAACAGAAATTCATCTGCAAACCGCTCTGGTCTTATGGACATGTAGGGTGATCAACCCCGTTATGTCCTGTATTGATCAATACTATCTGTTTGAACGCTAATTGCATTCACTCTGTTCGCCTTGGGCACAAAAACATATTCCCCATTACGGGTTATTCATACTCAGTCTGGAGTCCTAACTAAACAATTCAGTTGGATGACTTTATGATAACCAACATTATTCAACAATACATTTCAAACTATGTCTAGCCGAGTCAAATAGCTTAGACAGTATTTAAACCATAAATACGTACCAAAGTTTAATAATATGTAACAGGATTTGTCATATCAAAGAATTTTAAGTTCAAAAGTTCTTGTGTAAATACAGTAGTTTATACAAGTGGGGACACTTGTATAATAAAAGACAGAATGAGATATTAATAAACAATAATCGAATTGAATAAAATTCCATAGTATAAGAATAATTGCACAACCGAATCATAGATATCATTACGGATATGAATAATTGACAATAATTATTCACGAGCATGCTTTGAAATTGATAACTCATATTGAGTTAGGAAATAACATAACATATACTTGTTTGCACAAAATAAAAGTAGTGCATAAGGTTTAGATACTTGCAATAATGTAAGGAGTTTAAGATTAGAGACTTGCTCAATATAAATTTGAGTAAGGTTAGGGAACTTGCCTGTCTGACGAGCTACATATATCTAGCCTTAATTAATATTCTTTGAATGACCTAGCATTGATAATGATGGTCTATCAATTAGTACTGAGAATAATTACATATCTATGTGCTTACTTATTTTATTTATCTAGCAGATAAATCAATCATCTAGCACACATAATTTAATATGTTATCCTTAATCCTATAAGACATATAATCGATCTTAGGTCAACGATTTAATTAATTAATAATCTATCCTTAATTATGTTTTTCCTTAAGTAATAAACACGTATTAAATCCTTTAAACAATTTATTATAATTATTTAATTAATGAGTTATTTAAACTCTCTTTATTTTATTAACTCTGTCTTCATTTAATTACTATTTAATATTAGTTAAATAGTAATTAATTAATTATCCTTAGTTATTATTTAATAAGAAATAACCATTATTTATTACTTAATCTTACTTAAATAATAAATAATTAGTTTATTAAATTTAATATTTTTTTAATCATTATTTAATATTAATTAAATAATAATTAATTAATTATTCCACTCTATTTATTATTTAATCTTAAAAAATAATAAATAGTTAGTTTAATAACACTAATTCTATTTAATTATTACCCCATGTTAATTAAATAATAATTAAATAATTAATAACACTTAAACAATATTTAATTAGTTTAATAATCAATTAGTAGCATTAAAACTTCGTTAGTTAGTAATTTTAAATGATTTAAAAGGGTTTAAATAATTAATTACACTAATAATTACTAAATTACCAAAAAAAATTCCAAATTAAATATTATAATATTCTTTAACATTTTAGAAAAACTTTGGTCCAAAACCCGTCGCTGGAACCGGCCGGAAAAGGCCTGAACTGGTCGCCGGAAGCCCTATCGTGAACCGAACCGGTTCACTTAAATAAATCATGCAGGCTGCCCTTTAATTTCCAGATTTGGGGTCCTTCACGGAAACGTGAATAAAATGAAATCTATAAGTCGTATAGAGGTCTAGTCAATCTCGTTGGATTCGTATCTTTCCGAACTACAATTTTTCATTATCAAAATCCAAATTTGGTCACGTTTTATTACTAAAAACAGTCCGGAAGTGGACTATTATGCACAACCCTTCAACAATTGGGGTGCTTTGGTATAAATTGCATATCTCTTTCATTTTAACTTCTTTTTGAACGATTCCAACTCTGTTTTTCTTATAACTTATGCACAATATACCAAAAAATATAAAATCATAAAAATAATTTATAGATTTCCAAATGTGTAATTTATTTGAACAAACTATGGTTTGTTCGTCTTAAAAATTGTTTTCAAGTATTTAGCTTAATTTTTCTACACAAACACATATCAATACCAAGTTAAACCCATTACACTATATATATCTACTATTCTAGCATGCTTCTAGCTATTTGAAGCTTGAACTCCATATGTTTAACATAAAATGACATAATGCATACAAGATTAGGGTTTTCTAAACTATAAAAATTATTTTTCTTTTCTTTTAATCAACCTTTAAACACCCACAAAGGTAAGATCCAAACATGAAGCACTAGAAAATAAGTAAATCAAGAGTTTTGAGTTTAGAACATCAACCCTTCATTTCTTTAAAAACAAACCAAATATAAACAAAATAAACTAATTTAGGGTTTTATTTCCTTATACCTTGATCTTGTAGCAATTTTTTTTCCTCCTTCCAAAGTAAGAGATAATGCTAGATGGCATGATATTTTTCTTCCCTTCCTTTTCTTTTGAACCCCACGGATTACCTCTCTCAAGTATTTTTTTTTCTAGCTATTAGGAAGTGAGAGGAAAGAGAAAGAAGATAGATTTTGTTTAATAAAATGAATAGATATGATTTGTATATCTATTATACATCCCTCACATTCTCTCTTTCTCTCTCTCACACACACTCATTAGATGGTTGCTTGCACACTTCAATCAAGGTTGTGGCTTATCTTATGGGGTGACAACTAAGGAGGTTTGGTGAGAGTTGGTCACCAAACTTTAACAAATAAGATGAAAAAAATTCAATTAACCATGTGCATATACTCCCTCCTTTGCCCGGGTCAGGCACCCTCCTTTTGCCCAATTTTAATTTTATTTTATTAGCCTAATTGCCATTTCTTATAAAATGTCTAAAAAGTCCTTCACACATGGGCTAAAGATTGAGCTATCTAATTTATTCTTTTGGGCTTCCTAATAAATTGTTTGGGCTATGTAAAATACCATGGTCCAATACATTAGTTTTATCTTACCATAATTATTTAACTAGGGTTACTAGTTCACTTATTTTGGACTTTAAATAATTACTCATATAAATTGAATTATATAACCCAATTAGACTTGCTTTAATTAGGTTAATATAATTTAATAAGTTGAGATAAATAAAATTAATCTCTTAAGTTAGTTTACTAGTATATATTTTAAATACTAGGACTATTCAATAAATTTAATTCTCATACCTAATGTATAATATTAGGTTGCAATGCTTTCTTTTTAATCCTCTTTATAAAATAAATAAATAAATATATATATATATATATATGCATATTTATAATATATACATTCATTTAGTCTCATACATATTCCACATAAGTCATAATATATTTATCATCATTGATAAATATTTATTATACTCATTGAATCACATATTGTTCATACATACATTCAAATATAATCAATACTTATATTTAGTATTCGAATTTCCTTAAGAAAATAAATTTTTATTATCCATAATACACATACATTCATTTTATAAATATAATTATATCAATAATTGTATTAAAAATTAAAATCCATAACCATAGATCAAATTAGAGTTTTGATCCGTACTGTCACTTTGTCACATTAACCTTTCTTAATCAACTTAAAATAATTAAATCAACTAATCTGTTAAATTCATTTCATTAAGAGATAATCATAATAATAATAATAATAATAAAAGTCTATTCATAAAGTATACATATATTATTTAAATAATATATTAACCATATTTTCATGGAAAATAAATAATAGAATATTTTTACAACAAAATTAATTTATTATAAGAATATAATCTATAATAATCAACAATTCCTTTTTTGAAAAATTTATTTGAAATCATTCATGCAATAAATAAATATATATATTTATCACATATACACATATGCTTTACCTTGCACGTATTTCTATATTTATTTTGATAAAAATAATATTATATATATAAAAAAAATTTATTTGCAAAATTTCTTATTTAAATTATATCCAAAATCTTGGGTTATTACATCTCTCCCGCATTTGACGTCTGTCTAGTGCAGGTGAGTTGATCTTGATCACTTCCAATTTTCCAATGTGATACCAAAAATGCAACTTTTCATCATCTAAAGAAATGAATATTAAAGAATCAAGTGAATCCATTGCTATGCAATATACTATCAAGTGATCTTGATCACTTACAATGTATCCAATAACTTATGCAGTGGTAGAGGGAGAAACATATGACAGTTGGTTGTGATTTTTAGAATTAGTAAAAGCTGATGTGGGAATTGTGAATGACTATGGTTGGACATTTGTATCTGATAAATAAAAAGGATTAATTAAAGCATTTGAGGAATTAGTCCCTAACTCAGAGAATAGGTTTTGCTTTCAGCATTAGCATCAAAATTTTGCAAATGCAGGACATAGAGGAATGAGATTGAGAGAGTTGTTGTAGGATTGTGCAAAAGCTACACATCCTAAAAGGTTTTAAGGACAACATGAAGGCACTAATGAAAAAGAGTGTTGAGGCTGTGAACTGGCTATAAGATAAATCTGTAAGCTAATAGTCAAGATCACATTTTAGAACATACCTCAAGTATGATATCTTGACAAACAACCTAAGTCAAAGTTTTAACAACATGATCAAAGGGGCAAGAGAAAAACCAATTCTGAGTATACTAGAAGATATCAGAGATTTGCTAATGAAGAGATTAAACATTAACAGGACACTATGTCAAAGATGGTTTGGGGACCTTTGTCCCAATGCAGTTGAGAGACTGGAAAAAGTTAAGAAATATGTAGGAGATTGCATTGCTGCCCCTGCAAATGACCACCTGTTTCAAGTAAGGACAGTGTATAGGGACCAATATATAGTTGATATAGATGCAAAGGGTTGTAGCTACAGAAAATAAGACATGACAGGCATGCCTTGCAATCATGCTATCTCATGTATGATTTTCAAAAACCTAGAGAATCTGCAGATTTTGTGAATGATTTGTACAAGATAACCACTTACAAGAAGATTTATAAGCCTTGTATAGCAAATATTTAGTGCAGACATGTGGGATGATAGCTAAGTGGAATATAATCTCATATTAATTGTGACGCCCCCAAATCTGGGTACTTGAAACCCGTATTCGGTGCTCCACGATTCTAAACATTCAACGTAATAAAATATTAAACTCAATAAAATTATTACATCTGAGTCTTTTTAACCCAGGTACGATGACCTTTACCTAATACATTACATGATATTTATTGTAAATACAACACATAAGTTCATCTATTACAAATAACTGCCTCTGATCATTCATTGAGCTTGTCTTTGCCCTTATCTTTGCCCGATCCATCTATAGAACCTTGTTTAGCTGAAAACATTTATAATAAAGTAAGAATAAGCATTCAATTGCTCGGCAAGTAATAACAGTTGATAAACAACGTATGCAAGGAATAAATGTTTTCTCTGAAATATGCTTTGACAACAGAATAAATACTATAAAGCAACTAAACAATTCTGAACAACAATATGACTCGTTTATATTTTTGAAATGACATACTGACTTCTGATACTGAGTGGTCACAAGACCATGAACTTTTGTTTTACTTTTCTTGAAAAGGTTCTATCAGAAATTCATCTGTGAACTGTCTGGTCTTACGGACACGGTGGGTGATCAACCCTTTATGCCCTGTATTGATCAATACTATCTAATAGAACATCATTGGTGTTCATCGTCACCGTCTTCAGGATGCAACATAAAATCTTCCCAAGTTAGGGATGTTCTTACTCAGTCTGGAGTCCAAATCAAAATAAGATGGGTGGACAGTTCTATCTATTCAATAATATTTCAAGACTTAATATAAAAAAATTGAAATAATCACATCTTATGTCTAGCCGAAATAAGTGGCTTAGACAACTTTCAATCTGTACATGTATATTGAACTTCTTCAAATAAATATGCTACTATTATTTTCCGAAGCTGATTGGAATAAAAAGTCTTATTGCTTTAAATGTACATATACAATCTCAAATCATTTGCGTAACGTAACAAGGATAGGTTACTTTCTCAATAAAAGAGAATAGTTTAGATGCTTGCTTATTTATAACTATTGCATAATGTAAATGCGTAGGTTAGGATACTTGCTCTATAAAAGAGTAAGGTTTAGATACTTGCCTCTTGCGTAAGCTACTATTTAACAATTTAACTTTTTCACGTAACCTACATAGTTATAATCATGTATAGGTACACATTAGTCACATATACTTAGTTCAAGTACCGTTATAAATTCGCAAGGAAACTTGAATCACATACGCATATTGCACAAAGACACCAAGCATCAATGGTTACTAGATGCACATACCTAGATACGTGTTCAAGGCACGTTCATTTGACATTTTATTTTTAAAGTTTATTTTGCTAGTATTAGTTGATTAATCTTAACAACATCTGAGTTGGTTTAGACATTCAATAGATAGACTAGTTTGAATCTCCTTATGCTTTGTATATCAAGTCATTGAGAATAATTAAACATTTGTAGTAAAATTTCCCTTGATAGCAAACTTCTCTTGAAGTTCTGCAATAGCGGCGTTGCGGCGCCCCAAATAAGCTTGGGAGAGGTGCTGCGGTGCTGCCCTTACTCTTGACGTTCAGTAGCAGTGGCGCTGCGGTGCCCTAAATGACCTTCATCCTAGTGCTGCAGCTCCAATGCTCTGCATTCGATTATGCAGGTTCTGCTTCTACAGTTCGTGGGAATCTAATACCTATTTAGTTCCACACTTCATAGTTACTACATTATCATGAATCCAGGCTACTTAGAGACATGTTTATACCTTTACACATTACTAATTACTTCATACTTGTATTGAATTCTTTCAATTCCCAAAATTTTGAACAAAGCTTTTCAATTGGGCATTAAATCAAATAGCTTGAGTGCGTTCATTAAAAATTCAGAACTCAAACTATCCTAAGCTTATGTTCTTCCAGATTTCTTGTAAAAATCACGTACAACTATCACAACCAATTATCTAATTCAATTCTATCATTCATGGCACAACCCAATTAACAAATTATAAAAGAAAATTACCTTTCAAGTTGAAACCTTTGTTTAATTGCTTGATTAAATCTACTGAGATCCCTTTTTGGCTATTCTTCACTTCAATGACACCTGAATTTCTTGCTTCTCAGATTGGATTACGCATTCAATTCAACTCCTAAGAACTATAGAGTTCTTAAATTTTGGCTGAGATGAAAGAAAAGAAAATAAAAGTCTGAGATATGGTTTAGTTTTATAGAGAGCGTTCCGCGCTTATCACTGTGATTCTCTTGATCATCACGTATTGAATTTGCTGAGTTTATCCCTCATTAAGCCTAACCATGACATCTCCTTCTTTGAATTTGCAGACTCAGCAATTTACTTGGGAGTTACTTATTAAGCCCAACTCATGCTTACTATTTATACTCTAATAGTATGAACTTGGGCAACACTCACACATATATTACACCTATTTACATACTACATATATAATATACTTATTACATAATACATAATATATTATATATCATACTTCTTTTCATAAAATAAATGATACACATTAAATAAAAATAAAAATTTATTTAATGAAATCATTTTACTCTATTAAAATAATTTAATGACATAAATTATTTTAATCCACTTTATTTAATGAATACGCTAATTTGATATTCATAAGCTAATTATTTCCTTTTTTATCAAAAATGAAAATAATCCCTTATTTAATATCCTTAATACACCACCTCTTTATATTTAAATAATTTAATTTCATAAATTATTTAAATACACTTTATTTAATATATACAATAAAATTTGCATAATTAAATAATTCCTTATTTTCTTTCCGTCTTACAAAATGTTTCTAGCAACTCATGCACATGCAATAAATATATAAACAAATATATTCATCCCTTCACAAACATATTCTTATTATACCGCACGCTTTCATATAGGCAATATAATATATTAAGGTATTAAAAGAAAAAACATTATTTAGTTAAATTCTTATTTAACAATTACTTGGAAAAATTTCAAATTGTTACATTAATGCTTCCCAAGTTTAATAAGATGCCTGGTAGGCCAAAAAAGCTGAGGAAGAGAAATAGAGATGAGCTTGCAATTGGTTCTAGTAACTTAGGAAAAAAATTCTAAGACTCTCTCAGATGCAGAGTGTGTTGGCAGTATGGACACAACTCCAGGTTTCATAAGAAGAAACAAACGCATATTGAAGGAGATGCAAGGGAAGATGCAAGAGTATAAGCAAGGGAAGAACCTATTGAAGTGGAGCTGACTCAACCTAGCACTGATGAGTTTTCAGAATCACAGCAACACTCAATACCTCAACGGCAGAAAAGAGTAAAACTACAAGTATGTAATCCCAAACAACAACACTCTATACATTTACCTTTGTTTTAGGTTTGTTTATAACTTTTGTTATTTGGATGTAAGTGAGAAGGTCCAATCCTCATAATGAGCTGCAAAAATCAGTAAAGGCCTAGTTAGTGATATGATGAATTAAATTAATATGTATATTTATTGTGAAATTGATTATGATAACCTAACTCATGTAGGTTGGGAGTAATGAGGGGTTTGAATGCAGTTAATGCTCCAAAACTTCGAACTCCTGTTAAGTTTAGAAGGCCTCCAGCAGGTGTTACCATACCAGACAGGAACTGGTTGCTGGCTGGTGTACCACAAACTCAGGACACTTTCAAAGGGACACCAATTCTGCTTAAGGGTGAGAAAAAATATGTAACACTGAAGAATGTGAAGTCAGTCCTCCATGGAAGTAAGTCAATTGCTACTGAGGGTTGCAAGAAGAAGAAGAAGAATAAGAAGAAATGAAGGCTTATCACTTTTTTTGTAGTCTACTCTTATATTAATATTTATTGAATGAAGACTTAATGCTTTTGCTCTTATTAACTAGGGTTCAGAATTGTTATGTATTAACCATTTGAAGTAAAACAGACCTTGTCTTTTGGTCAAACATGTGAAGTTTGACAGTATGTAATTAGTACAACTGAACTTTATGTTTCTGGTAATAGAATGAAACTAAATTTTATTATGGGTGTGTGTTTTGTGTGAATTGTTTTGGAGGATTTCTGTTTGCTTGTGAATTATGCTAGGAATTAATTGTTTTGGTTTATTAGTTTGATGGGATTTATGCTTACTTGTTACAGGAACCGTTATGGAATTGTTTTGGTTAATTAGTCATGTGGGATTTCTGCTTGCAGGAGGGGATGTTATGGAATTGTTTTGGTCAATTAGTCATGCTCTGTTTTGAAGCTGTTTTCATGTGGGTTTATTTTTCCTCTGTTTTTAAAGATTTACTTTCCTTTGAACTTTGTTTTTATGTGCTCTGTTTTCAGGAAAGGACACGTTTTGTTTTGCTCAAGTTGCTATGTCATTTGCAGAGATAAGGAACAATCAAACTTTTAATTCATTTTCCTACATCTGATTGTCATTACATAAATTCAGTTAGTACTACAATTGCATAGCATGATAATCCATGTTACAAGTATGATAGCTATGTACATCTTCTCTCTTCTTAGTAGCTTTTTGATTTCATCTTCAATTTTAGCAAACCTCCCCACTAATCCACCATCTGTTGGAGGTTCATACCATCGAAAGAAACCACATCCATTCTGAAAGAATTGAAAATTTTATTAGTTAAGGGTAGCTTAACAGGATGCAGAAGAAGAAGGAGATTTTTGGGAAAGCTTACCCCTACGGATTGGCAAGATAGAAACCTTCTCCCCGAATTTTGCTCGGTGTATGATGTTCTTTACATTGCCGGAATATGACAGTGATAAAGCACAATATCCATTGAAGGTTTATAACTTTTGCTCTTTTTTCTTCTCCTTCTTCTCTACCCTGACATGAGTCTTCTTCTACTCAGCATATATATATGTATATAGATCATATACATATTAATATATTAATACATATATATTAATACATATTAATACATATATTAATTTATTGTATTAGTACATATTAATATATTACTCAATCTAATTAATCAGGTTTACAAAGGTTTTATACAGTCAACTATATAAAAATCTGGTCAAATCCGTATTATACATATATAGACCACCGGAACACGTAGCAGTTCGAGCCACTTTTTTGGCCGAAAATTACAAAAGGGTCAGTTATGCTTACTTAACAGTACTTTGAGTAGCGGGATGAGAGCGTTTAAACATCGGGGTACGAATGGTAAAATGGTGTATACTTTGGGGTGTAATATGTAATTAACTCTATATTATAACATATTCGTGTGAGTATGTTGATAAGTAACATTAATTATATGTATTTTTTGTAGTGAATATGTATAAGTAGAATAGAAAAAAAATATGAACTTACATGAATTTTAAAAATGTGAATAATTAAATATTTTTTATTCAAGTTTTTTTGACTGAAATTAAACACACACACCTTACTTGGCCACTACCAAGGATCGAACCTAGGAACTCTTGCTCAGCAGGCGGCCTAGTCCACCAAAGTAACTGAGTTAGAGCTTTTGGTATGTCAATTTATACTATTAAAGTTGTGAAGTTACATATTAATGAAGTTAAATGTTGTTAGAATTAATTTTGGGTTTTGCTACCTAATAAAAAAAAGAAAAGAAAGAGAAATAATTAATATGGTAGTGAGAGAAAGTGAATGAAATGAAAAATAAAAGTTAACAATTCATTAATGCAAGTTCAATGAATAATAATTTATTAACTTAATTTGAATTAACACATTTTAGTTAACTCTACCAACCAACTTAATATAATTCAATTGAGGATAAGATAGCTTCTTGACTTATTATATACCGATATTGATAAAGTATAAATTAACACATAATAAAATTAAGTAAATGATACTTTTTGCCTTTTCAGTAAAATGTGGAGTGTCAGCCTCAAATGCTCCCTTCCAAGTTCCAAATCAGATAGAATCTAGGATACAAATTAGCTGGAGTACTGAACCAAAGTAGGAACACCCGTACCCTATATATGTAATAGATCATATAAGAGAACCTAGATCCTAATCACCCAACAAGATCAAATGACCAAAGGCTAGCATAGTCATATAACCTAATGCATTATCCTGTGAGGATTGAACTCACAGTTTATTTTTGTACCAGTATACACCTTTGCTCTTGTCGCCTTCCTCTTCCTCAACATATAGACACTCCTTTGCTTCTCTCCACATTGCCTTGTAAAATGGAGTGCCATCATAATGATAATAATCCCCCAATACTGGCTTGATCGCTTCAGTAGCCTCCTCAGCATGATAATGAGGAATGGTGGAGATCAAATGGTGAAGCACATGGGTATCGGATATGTGATGGAATACTTTGTTTAGAATTCCATAATCCCTATCGATAGTGGCTAGAGCTCCCCTCAACCAGTCCCATTCAGAAGAATCGTAGTGAGGCAAGGAAAGATGAGTGTGATGCAGTAAAGTGATCATTACAAGAAATCCATTTACAACATGTAATGGAGCTCCATATACTAGCATAACCCATGAAAATCCTTTTACTAAGGCGATGCGGTATAGCCCATAACCAGCTGCAAGAAAACCAATATCAGACAATAAGATTTGAGCCCGTTCACGTTCAGAATAAATAGGACTGTATGGGTCAAAGTGGCTGGCAAACCGGTCATAAGATCGTCCGGCTATGTTTACAATCAAGTACAAAGGCCATCCAAGGGTGAGAGTGAATGCAATGATGAAGACTCTGCCGAGTGGGTTGTTGAAGTGATGGTAATACGATCGAATTGTATTTTTGAATCGAGGGACATGATTTTCATCGCGGTCAAGAGAATTGGTGTTAGCATGGTGACGACGATGGCTAATTTTCCAAGAGAAATAAGGGACAAGGAGAAGAGAATGAAGAATAAAGCCAAGAGTGTCATTTAGCCAGTGATAGTCGCTAAAGCCGTGGTGGCCGCATTCATGGGCTACAACCCACACGGCAAACATGAAACAACCTTGAACATACACATAAGCAGTCCAGGCCAAATACGAGAGAGGCTTAGGAAGGAGAGGGATGTAGTTTGTGGCAACATAGTAGAGGAGGAAGCAAACAATGAGGTCATAAACAAGGTAAGAAGAGGAGCGAATGAGAGAACGGTTGAAACAATGGGGTGGAATGGCTTTCTTTATGTCGGCAAGGGTAAATGGTGGTTTCTCGTGAGGAACTCGACGGAGAATATTATTGTCATTTCTTTCGGCTTTCTTCTCCTCACCGCTAACCGGCATGCGACCACCTTTTCCCATTGTTCGAATATTATTTGCAAAGACAAAAGGCAATATCAACCCAATAAATTGCCTTTTTGTTTCTGCAATATCAACACTAATTTGCTTTCTCTTCTGATCTCTTTTAGGCTTCCCTGAATTTTAGTACTTGATGAAACTTGTTATATATTTTATTTATAGTACGTACTCGCCCTAGCTAGCTAGATGAAAATACACCACGTGAAATTACAGAGCCCACTACTAGGTATTCACAAACTTCGTTATCAGTCGGGTCTAGGTTTAATTAAAAAATTCTACATTCCCAAGTCAAATTAGTACAGCAAAGACTGACTATTCAATCGAGCACGCCATTGTTTGTTCACAAAAGTCTTGGACAAAGCAAAGTGTACACGTGGTGGATGTCTGAACAATATTCCACTGCCTGATTGAGCTCATTTGTAATAAAGTTTCTTATCTTCAAAAAAGTTTTTTCTTTTCAAATTAATGTTTATATAATACTATAACTCTTCACAGAAACTACTCCAAACAAGTAAGGTCCTGAACTATTACGATAATGAAATTAAGGAATTAGTTTATTAGCTCCAATTACAACTTAAACACTTTACTTTAGCTATAAAAATATGTTTTTTTATTGTGTATTATTCCACAAAAGTTCCATTTACAATATAAATAAATAAAATTGTTTTACCAAAAGAGTTCTTTCTTTTTTTTTTGTTGGTAGTATAAATTGACATCATATCTTTTATCTTTGTCATTATTATTTTATTATCATGACACAATTACTATACTAATATTTTATTATTTTTAAAGATAAAAATACAACAAAATTATATCCTTAATTTAGCAAAAAAATAAATAAAATTATATCCTTAATATTTACAACCCTTTTTGTGGAACGCATTGAAACATAACATTTGAAGGTTGGATAATTTACATGAAAGAGTAAATATTTTGTTTCCAATAACCTTAAGGTGTTGGTGTAAGAAAACGAAGGGTTTACAGAAGCGGCAGAAAATTCAATTCGTGTATAACAAGACAAAACTTTAATGCCTCTATCAGTACACACAGTTGTTGTTGCCGGAGTATTCATTCAATGTTTAAATTATTCAAAATATTGTATGAAACTGATTTTTTTAAAGTTAATTTAAAATATTTTTTTTTAAAATACAAAATTGTTGTAATTAATTTAACTTTTAAAAAAATAATAAATCTTTTATGTTATTAATTATTTTTTAAATAATTTATAATTTTTGTATTTATATAATCCAAAAATTAAATTATTTTATATTAATTTTAAAGATATTTTAAATGAATTTAAAAAAAATAAATATTGATAATATATTTTGAATAAAGGATGTAGTATGTCGATGAGTTCTTAGTCCGGTGATTAAAATCGAAGTGTTATAACATTTAAGTACGTAAGAGTGATGATATATTTGATTATGAATTATATTGTATTTGAATTGGGATTTCGTTAAAAAAAAAAAAAAAGGATGGCGTAAATAATTAAAAAGAGTTGTAAACAGGAGTAAATATATAGGTAGTCGTATGTGCAAGACCAATAAAGAATAGCCGTCGATGAGGACCAGAAATAATGGAGTGCTCAATCAGCAGACAAAGAGGACTGTGAATGGATCAGACATCAATCACATGTAGTGAGTGGCGGGCGCTCTTTAATTAAACTCTGACTTGCTGGACTGCTCATTTTGTACGTTTGAGTATTACGTACGTAGTGGCCTAGTAACCCGACAAGCATATGGACTATGGAGTAGTATAAATAAGCGAACTTGTTAGGGGAACTTCATACCAACATCACCAACTCAATTCTGTCTCTCTCTTTTTTTTACACACACAGCGATCAAAGCAAAATGGGTGCAGGTGGTCGTATGTCGGATCCGCGTAGTGGCAAGAAGACTGCAGCTGAAGCCCTTCGACGGGCTCCTCACGAGAAACCTCCATTCACAATTGGAGACTTGAAGAAAGCTATTCCAGCTCATTGTTTTCAAAAATCCCTTATTACCTCTTTCCGATACCTTATTCAGGATCTCCTCATGGCCTACTCCCTCTACTACATCGCCACTAACTATATCGACCTCCTCCCTCGTCCCCTCAACTATTTGGGTTGGGCTGCTTACATTGCTGTTCAAGGTTGTGTCCTAACCGGGGCTTGGGTCGTCGGCCACGAATGTGATCACCATGCATTCAGTGACTACCAATGGGTTGATGACCTTGTTGGCCTTGTTGTCCACTCTTCCCTTATGGTCCCTTATTTCTCCTGGAAAATTAGCCACCGTCGTCACCATGCCAACACCCAGTCCATTGACAATGACGAGGTATATGTCCCAAGATTCAAGTCCAATATCCGAAACTATTACAAGATCCTCAACAACCCACCAGGCCGAGTGCTCGTATGGATTACCACACTCCTTATTGGTTTTCCTTTATACTTGATGTTCAATGTATCAGGACACAAATACGAAAGGTGGACATCCCACTACGATCCTCACAGCCCACTTTACTCCGACCGTGAGCGCAAGGAGATCATTATTTCTGATGTTGCTATTCTTGCTGTTATCTATGGACTATACCGTCTCGTATTAGCCAAAGGATTTGCATGGGTTTTTCTTGTGTATGGTGGTCCATTGCTAGTTGTTAACGGATGGTTTGTGTTGATCACCATTCTCAATCACACTCACCCATCTTTGCCTTACTACGATTCCACCGAGTGGGATTGGTTGAGGGGAGCTCTATGCACTGTTGATAGAGATTATGGAATCCTAAATAAGGTTTTTCATAATGTTTGTAATGCTCATGTCTGCCACCACATATTCTCGATGATCCCTCATTATCATGGGCTCGAAGCAACGGAAGCAATGAAGCCGATTTTGGGTGAGTATTATCAATACGATGGAACTCCAATTCTTAAGGCAATGTACAGAGAAATGAAGGAATGCATTTATGTTGAGAAAGATGAAGGTGAGACAAAGGGAGTCTACTGGTACAGAAGCAAGTTTTGATGTGCTGACAGAAAGCAAAGAGCAGCTTGCTTTTTATTTGTCTTCCATTTCCTAGTAGTTTAGGTTGTATGCCTACATTGTATTCAATCAAATCTTGTTCATTGATGGGTTAAAACCCGTTACCTATAAAATGAATTAAAACTTCCTAATTATTTAATATCAAGAATATCCTTTCGGTACCATATATAATTCCATGTGGCGAGTACTGTTTTGTTTGGTTTCAAACATTCATATGTTTTGTTTGGTTACTGATGCTTAACTAGCTCTAAACCTTCATCTTAGTCGACTACTTTGAGGGAATACCAAACAATGTGCATGCTACCTGCTGGGGTGGTCGTTTCTATCCTCACGTGTTACTTTATCTTTCTCCCCAACGAGAAAATTAAAAGAAATAGAAAATTGGGTATATATGAAGTTCAATGTTAATATTAATGTAATCTATCATAATTTAGTTTATATTTGTTATCGTTGAGGATGTGTATGTATTGTTGGGAGTTTTTATTTTAGTGTATTTGTTGTTTGTTGTGATATATATTATTAAGAAAAACTGACCGAAAATAGAAACATATACAAATTGTGGTTTAAAAATCTGAAAACCACAAAAACAAATATAAAAAAAAATTACTGAAACTTTTCCGATGAAATTTCGATAGGAACATATACAAATTGTGGTTTAAAAATCTGAAAACCACAAAAACAAAATTTTTTTTATTTAAAAAATTACTTAAACTTCTCCAATGAAATTCTCGACAGACTTATGCTCGTATTTCCGACGGAATATTCCATCGGAATTAAGCTAATTTCGGCGGAAGTTAGCCTTACTCTATTCACCTTTTTTTGGCTTAAAAAGTCCCTCGCTCTTTAAGGCAGGCTAGATGGATCAAATAGGTGTTCCGTGGGGTGCTATATTTGTCCTTAAAACCCTAAATTCTAAACCTAATTTTGACGAAAAATTTGATCGGAAATAGTCATTTTTCTTGTAGTAGTTTCATCTCAGTCGACTATATTGAGGGATTATCAAACAAGGTGCATGCTACCTGCTGGGCTGATCGTTTCTATTATCACGTGCATGTTTCTTTAATTATATTTCTCCCTTACAAGAAATTAGAAGAAACAGAAAATGGGTTATATAGGAAGTTCAATGCTAATATTGAGCTTAATTGCCAGTCTTGAGGCAGTGAGCATTTGCTATATTTCTTATAATTTTATTGCATACTATTCTGAAACTATTGCATTTACATAACTATTGCAATTAGCCCTCATTTCTTTATGGTTTTGTCATGGCAAAATAAATTAATTGTGAGCATCATTGTTCAGAAGATATATTCTCTCGTAGAATAGTTATGTAAATTTATTAGGATTTAATAGCATATTTGACTCCTTTAGCTAAGTTATAATTGGCACCACGAAATACTAAATCTCACATATTGGCCCCCAACCTATGTTTAAGTAGGCATGATAGGCCCTTTTTATTGAAATGTTGGCATGTGGAATTATCATGTGATTTGTATATATGGTTTAACTGTATTTGATCATTAATGTACTACAGGCATTATATAATGAAATACTAACATATTAGCCAAAATTAGAAAGATGAAGGTGAGACAAAAAGAGTGTATTGGGATAGAATTTTTTTTTGATGTGCTACCAAAAGGAAAGCAAATAGCCCTTGGGTACTTCTATTGTCTTCCATTTCCTAGTAATTTAGTCAATCAACCTTCAATCTTGTAATTGATGGGTTTTATTGTAATTGATGGGTTGAAGCCATTGTTAATAATAAATGGCTAAATATACTTATATTACATTAAGTTTCATCCTCTTAATAATTTAGTTCTTAAATTAATTGAGGTTATAAATTGTTACATAAACTATCGAATTGCATACAATGTCGATCCAAAATCATATTCCGGCAAAAATTGGCCCGAATACGTAACTTGCCGGCAACCTACTAGTTTTATACGGTTTGACTTCCTTAAAAAATGGCAAAACTAAAGAATAAAAAAAAATTTAGAGACCAAATTGGTCTTCTTCTCTCCCGTTTCCTTCATCTTCCTACTTTTTTTTCTCTCTCACTCCATGTCTCCTTCATCCTGATCTTCACTTTCCTTTCTCTTCTTATTTGGTTCCCACAACTTCGTTATTCTTCACCCTTCTTGTAAAATATCTAAAATAGATCTGACATAAATAATTGGGTCTATATCACTATTAAAGTCCTTAAATTAGAAAATTATCATCATCCCCACCTCTTGAAACTCTTAAAATCAAACCATCATCATCAGAACCTCCACCTTCAGATTTGCAAAATTTATGTGAATATATATAATTAGAAACCTACACACTTAGGAAATTTAAATTTTTTTCTTGTAGATGGATCAGAGGGTTTCAAATTGGGAGCTTATCGATAAGGTTCTCGGTCGAAAAATTCTGGATGGTAATGTGAGCAAGGAAATTGTGCCTTGCTAGGGTTAGGGTTTCGTATTGGCTAGAGAGGAGAGAAATTCACGAAAAGCACAGAATTGATTGATTGATTGAAGAGGGGAGAAGAACAGGTGGACGATTGCTCCAATGACATGTGGCAGAACTCTCAGAATCCGGAAACCGGGTTAGTGTAGCAGGGATTCCAAGAGCCTTCTTGAGTCTTCGAATTGAGAGAGAGTTCCAAGTGTAATGAGCTTCCAAGAGTCTAAGTGTAATATCTTGATAGCCATCCCCTTTTCTTAGAATAGAGGGATTATTTATAGAGCTTTCCTGCGAAATAGTCACATGTCAGGCACATGTTTTAAGGGAAATTCCCGAAATACCCTTTAGTCATGTTTTAAAGGGAAAATTCCAGAAATGCCCTTTAATCATCAAAGTAATGCCCAAATTGTCATGTTTTTCTAGCCACCAATCCAATCCCTCAATCAATTCCCAAAATGGGTCGTATCCACGAGTCTTCTGCCTTGGAATACGTGGAGACTTCCCCGGGTCTAGCACATTTATTTTCGTCTAATCTGTACATTTAATTAGGTCACATTAACCCTAATTTGTACATTTAATTAGGTTTTTGTAAACCCTAATTTGTACATTTATTTCAATTAGGTCATGTGAACCTTAATATGCACTTGGGCCCAAATTTACCCCCCGCGCGAGAGTCACGATTCCTGAGAGACGCTCGTGCAAAATACTCTATGTTTTTGAATGATTTTGTGTGACTCCACTTATTCAAGTCTTGAACACAAGAGTTCTAGAAGAGGGAACCCCTAGGGGCCAAACCATTAGGGTTAAACCTTAGGGAGGCAAGACCTAGAAGGGCTCTTCCTTGGACCTCTTGGTAGATCATCTGAAAGCTTCCACATCTTGCTCAATATTTATTTCCTTATTTTCTGAGAATTAAAACAAGGAAGATCATCAGATATCACTAAATAAAATCCAATAATCAAATCTTATTTTATTATTTGGAAACAAAATCTTCCTTTATTAGAGTTTTATAAAGCAAGATCTTTTTTCTTAAGAAAATCAAATATTCAATATATATATATATATACATATATATATATAATAATTTCAAAATTTTCCTATTGTTAGGAATAAAATATCAGATATCAAATATATATATATATATATATATATTTTGAAATTCCATTAAAATATCAAATCTAAACAAATTTCGAAAATATATATTTTTATTCAGAAGTATGCTCAAATAAACTTATCTTTATATTTCGAAATCTTCTTTAAGAGGAAAATAAAGGTTGCAAATATCAAATCTAAACAAATTTCAAAAATATATATATTTTTATTCAGAAGTATGCTCAAATAAACATATCTTTATATTTCGAAATCTTCTTTAAGAGGAAAATAAAGGTTGCTTCCTTTGCTATTGCAAGCGTGCAATTTGAATATATACATCTCCCAAGTCACTTAGGCTTTTCTTTTCATCGTGCAATTTTTTTGTCTTGACATTTTCTCTCCTCCTTCAAGTCTGAAGATCTCCAAGAAGTCGTCAAGCGTTTCTCATCTTGGGAAAGAGGTAAGAAAGCAATTCCACCCCTATAGGGCCGAATCCTAAAGGTTGAACTCCATAGGGTCATCTTTCCTTCTTCTTTTTCTTTTAATTTTTTAGTTTATTTGAGTACTTTCTTCTGAACTTCTTCTTGACTTGCTTCTCCTACGTTTCTTTTCAGGTCATTGTAGCTTTTCTTTTGTCTTCCGAGCCCCGTTATTTAGATTATATCTCGGTAGGGTTCCCTCACATAATAATGAAAAAATAGAATATTTATTGCGACTAAAAACATCCATTGAGAAAAATTGATTTGTGGAGCATCAGAATTTCCAAGGTACACAAAAGAAATCCCCTTAGGGGGCCGAACCTTATATGGGAAATTAAGCCAAGCAAATTTTTTTTTTGGTACCCATAATTTTCTTTTTGTCTTCCGAGCCCCGTTACCTGGATCACATCTCGGTAGGGCTCCCTCGGAATAATGAAGGAAAATTGGCATTTTTAGAAGAAATCGTGAAGAAAACAAACAAAAGAAATTGCTCTTCGACGGGACCTTGCATGGCTAAACTTTAGGAGGCCGAACCCTAGGGGGCCGAACCCTAGGAGGGCCGAATCCTAGGAGAGCCAAACCCTAGGGGGCGAACCCTAAAAAAAATGTCACCAAAAATTGAACATTGGGAATCGTGACTCCTATTTTGACCATAACTTTTGTTCCGTTTGGAGTCTCGGGGCCCACAATATATCAAAACGACCGTATCGACGAGTACTTCAAAACTCATCGCCAACAGCCATGACGCATACCAAAATAACCCAAAAAATGGCTCCGAAGGATGCATTTTGGCTCTCTGAAGTTTTTTAGAAAAATTTAAAATCTTATGTTTCTTTCATAATTGTGATTTTAATCCTTCTCTGACTTCATTTCTTCTTTTCAGGTATTCTCAAGTGCAAATCTCAGATTCTCCCCTTGTCATGGTAAGCATACTCAAGTTCATATGCTTTACTTGACATCCTTAGTACCCTTATGTGGAGTCTTCCTTACTTGCAGGCCTTGTCTACCGGATGCTCTGAAGAGTTGAGGACTTACAGGGTAACTCCCTTCGTCAATGATTGGGGAAAGACTCCCTTTTTTGGGCCTTTTGACATTTTTTGGGAGCAAGTCCGGACTTACGATCACACAACTTTTCCTTCACCAGAGAAAGAAGGCTTGTTTCTTTATATCGCGGCTTGCAGAGGTTGGGACGACTTCCCCCATTCTGGTAACATTCCCCGCATGTGCATAGAGAAACAAGAATACCCTTTCAGTCCCTTTCGCTTTCTGTCTGACTCATCTGGCCGTCTTCAAGGATGGCAACATTGGACTGATGAGATCCTCGGGAATGTTGAGTATAAGGCTATACTAAAAAGTGCGGGCATATATCACTGTATTCAGCTATGTAGGGATCTACGTATTCATCAAGATCATGACGCCCTTACCGTGTTGATTTCCCGTTGGTGCTCTTCTTCATGCACATTCGTTACTGCTTGGGGGGGGGAATTCACCCCTACCCTAGAGGATATCTATGCTCTCTTCCAATAAGCCTTTTCTTCTGTTTCTTTCATTCGTTCTTATTTCCCCCTCTCTTCTTTTTAAATTATGTGCTTATGTTGAGCTATATCTTGTAGCCTCCCTGCTTTCGCTTCGGCTTCTTGTAGCCCATCCAGTCTGTCTCCCAGGGATACTGAGTACGTTACATACTTGATAGAGGCTTTCAGACAGGCTATCAATTATACTTCATGATGTCATGGTGTCTTAATCATTTCAGACTTCATCTCGGGTACCTCCTCGAGTTCCTCCCCCGGGATTCTCTACTGTCGGGGAGATGAGAGTTACTTGCTCTAGAGTAAAGCCGAGGATCCTTATTTTTAGATTATCGAGAATGATGATAATGATGATGTTCCCATTGGATTTCTTATGGGTACGGCAAGTGAGGTGACGACCTCCACTATTTGTGAGCCTCCTTGATATAACATGATTGTTGTCGAGCCCTCCTCACCTCATGATGACTTTGTCAGCCTTAATGTTGACGATTCTATGTTTGATGTGGGCTTAGGTCCTGCTGTGGTTAGTACAGTTCTATCTTCACGCCCACATACAACATCTTCTCATGATAGCTTAGAGGGTACCGGTGACACCCATGTTGATGCTAATCCTCCTCCCCCGAGAGGGAATCCTTCGGAACATATTGTTGATTTCCATCCTCCCCAAAAGGATTCTCCCGAGGCTACACCTGACAGGGAGGGTATAGTTGCTAGTTCTTTGGGTGGGGGCGTCGATGTTTTACTTTCTTTGCCCGTTGAGGGGCTCGCCTTATTTGACTCTCTTCATCTTGATTCTGCCACCTCACCTTTTAGTGACCTCGGCTATCCACCCAACAACAAAGATGTCGTGGAGCTACAGGCATTCTCTAGGCCCGTGATTTGTGCAGCCCCTCTCCCGATGAATATCATGATTGCTTCCCAAGTGGCTTCTACTATAGCTTCCTCCAATCCAACCGGAGAGCTTGTTCCTTTGAGGGATTTCTAGGTTTCTTCCTCCAGTCAGGAAAGTCTCACGCGTCTCTTAGTTTGGTTCCCACAGATACTTGATCGGCTACATATTCATGAGGCCTCCTTCTAGACCCTTTTATTAGCTCAACTTGTAAGTTTTGTTCTTGAGATGCACAGTCTTTCTCTCCGTTCTCTATGAACAGAGGACTTAGATATCTGAGTTGTGAGGTTAATAACTTGTTGGCCTTGACATTTCTCCTTTTTGTGCTTGGCTGGATATCCTTACTTCTAGGTATTGTGTTGTTGCACTGTGCATTCGGAGGTCACTTCACGTCATCATGAGAATTACTTACTTTCGGTAGAGCTTTTGGGGCTTCTAGATATCATGGCTAAATTGAGGATTAAGCTTTAGAAATTTGAGTCGGCTGCTCAAGACCTTGGGGGAATGATAACATCAAATACGAAGGCTTGCGATACCGCTATTGTTGACTTTGAGGCTTTAGTTATGCCTCCTCTTCAGTTTGATATGTCTTAGCCTCTAGATCATGGCTTTTTGTAGCTTTTTGTTATTTCCTATATCAAAGAACTCATTTATATGTCATTTATTATAATAGAGTTTCTTTAGCATTATTGATTGCCTTTAACTTGAATTTTTCCTTAAGACCCAATGCTTAGCATTGAATCCTACGTTATTTAAATTAATACTTCAAGACAACAATATTCATAATAGTAAGAGTAAACATGCAATTTTTAAGTAACATGCTCTTTTTTTTTCGATTTCTCGCAAACCAACACTTGAATCCATACTTTTAAAATCAAAGAATATTCAAGTATAAGTGAAAGTTTGACATTTTTATTAATAATCATATTGCTTTTAACGAAAAGCATAACATTTCAAAATTTTCATAAAGATAATAATAATAGATTTTGTTTTTGTCAGATAAAGCATAACGTTCGCCACTTTTAGAGATAAAGTGTAACTTTCTCGAGTTTGAGGACTTATAGTCAGGTGCCTCGATTACTTTTAGAGTTGAAAGTATAACTTTGAGGACTTATAGTCAGGTGCCTCGATTACTTTTAAAGTTGAAAGTATAACTTGTCAGGTTCGAGGGCTGTAAAGTCAGGTTCTTTGATTACTTTTGAAGTTAAAAGTATAACTTGTGCCTTATCCCTTGGTACGTCGTGCCAATTTTTGGCATATAGGGTTTCATAAGGGCTTAAGTTGCGCGCCTCATCACTTAGTCATCCAATTTCTTGGCAAGTGCAATTTACGAGGACTTGGTCACCATTTAAAGTGGACCACCATCTTGGGTGGATTTTTAATTCATCAATTCTTGTGTCTCCACCCTTGGTCATCCAATTTCTTGGCAAGGGATACTCTTGAGGACTTCAACCACTATTTTCTAGTGGACCACCATCTTGGGTGGATTTTTTGATATTCTTATCTTTACAGTTCTGAGATCTTTCGATGGTAGAGCCAGTATTTAGGTTGTCTATCATCTTGTGTTGATAAAGTTTGCGTAACAAAACTTCTCATAGTTTCGACATGGGTATCAACTATTAATTCTTGATGATTGCTTGTTGTATGCTACTAAAGCCTGTTGTCTTGAATATGCTATTGTGGCCCTTGATCGTGTTTCTTGAAATCTAGTATGAGCCTCCATCCTTCTTGCCTTCATGCGGCTTTAGCATAGCATCAGGCATAGCTGCAGTAAATGTAAGTTTGCCTGCATTATCATAGTAAAATAGTCGTGGAGGAAGTAAGCAGGGCTCTAATGTTCTTTTTGGATTGATGTTACACACGCCTTTGTCATGGCATCACGACCTTTGGCGTTTTTGGGTAGCTTTCTATGTTTCGAAGGACTTGAGGGAGATCATCCCTGAGCCTCCATGTATTTTTCGTTACTTTCCTTAGTCTTAATCATCACGATAACCAAGGTTCGATCGGTAAATCACATCGGAGCTCAAACAGGAGTGTGCCCCCTAGAGGCCGAACCCTAGGAGGGGAACCTTTGAGTTCTTCTTCTTTTGCTCTTTTTTAAATTTTCCATCCTTTCGACTTCTGGGGCTACACCATGGGCAATAGTATTGCATGTTTCTTTTCCTTTGTGGTTTGGAAGTGGTTTTTCATACACGGTGCTTTCTTTTCACAGTTCAATTTCTCCGGCTGCCAGCTTCTCATGGTATATCCTCCGCAGACTGTAACAGTCCATAGTGGAATGTCCCGCGTACTGGTGGTACACATAGAAGTCCGGTCTTCTTTTCATCTCTTCTGTCACCACAAATCTAGGCCTTGGAGGTTTCACCACTCCGTGCTCGACCCATTGTTCGTACAGGCCCCTGAATGCCTTCTCACTGCATGTGATAACCTATGGAACTGGCATTCTGGTATACTTATCCCCGAGCTTTCCTCTGTTTCGTTCAAAAATTTTCTCATTCTTCTCCTTCTTGCCCCTTGTGGTTTTGGCTGAGAGTCAACCAAAGCCACAGTTGCTGTTCTCTTACCCTTCCATGTAACCGTCGCATGGTTGATAGGCACTGTCACGATTCCTCCCAAATCTTGTGCGAAGGATGAGAGGGTCGTAAATGAATCACAACCCTTTGTAATGAGATGGGGCTTGAAGGAGTCTAGAGCACCATTATTGCATATGCTAACCAAGTTCTTCTCCTCAATTGGCTCTGCACACATCTGTGCTTGGGCCCTGAATCTGTTCACATAATCTGACAGCTCCTCATTCGGCTTCTACTTGAATCGCATCAGTTCTACAATAGTTACCTGTTTCTGTACATAGAAAACTTTCTTAAAAAATTGTAATTTCAGATCATCCCAATCATGGACTGATCCCTTCTCTAAATTGTAGTACCAACTGAAGGCACTATCCGTCAAGGTCTTGTTGAATTCCCTCATCAACAGATTGTGGTTATTCACCTCATCATAACCCAACCATGGAGACATTGACTCCACGAACCTGGCAATATGCTCCCTGGCATTCCCTTTCTCCTCGTTATACTTTCGGAACTACGTGGGGTGCTCAATATATCATGTCAGGTAAGGTTGTCTCCGAACGTGTGCCGGGTAGGGTAGAGTAAAGTCCAACACTGAAGGTCGGACTGTCTGCTTGCGAAGTTGATTGATCACATCAATCATATCATCCTTCGTCACATACTGGCTCGTGGTATAGATTCTTTGAGGGGCTGTTATATATTGCTGCATTGGTGGCGTGTATGGTAATGAAATTGGCTGGTGTACACTTGCATCCTGCACAATTTGTATCGGTTGTGCTTGTTGGCTTATTCTTGGATGTGGCTCGGGATGGTCGGTATCTGTACTTGTGAAAATGCTGGGAGAGTGGTCGTGATGATGTTGGGCTGAGGCTGACTTGCTTCCAATCTGAGTTGTGGCATATCACCGCTATTTTGGGGCTCCAAGTTGATGATTGGAATCGGTTGACTCTCCGTTGTTGGAGGTATAGTCTGATTCTCTTTGTTGTTACTGTTGTCCTCCACTTCTGCTCGTTCCCCCTGCGAACTTCCTGGGAACATAGCCCTGAAAGTGGGGATTTGCATCAACTGTTAGCGAAAATTCCCCATTTCTTCCTGCTTCCTCTGTATTTCTAGCATCATGGTCATCATCATCCCCTGGCCTTTTCGTGCATCTTGTAATGCCTTGAGCATCTCCATCTGCACGGCATTCGCAGTTGTCTGCGCTCCAATTACTTCCTCACCTTGCCTTCCCGTGTTTGTCTGTCTAGCACTGATTTGTTATTGATCAGCCATTTGAGGTGATGTTGAACTTCCTTCCGAAACGTCTTCTAAGATGGGTTGATCAAGATCCAGATTCGCGCTTTGGAACACTAGATTTGCTTGCCTTGAAATCGGATCCGGTGAAGTGATGCTTGTTGTCGGTGAAACTCTTCCTGTAATTCTCCCACTTCGAGTTGTGGGCATACCCTTCACGAATTATACACCTCCCCAACAGAGTCGCCAAATAAATAAGGGCAAGGAAATTGTGTCTTGCTAGGGTTAGGGTTTCGTATTGGCTGGAGAGGAGAAAAATCCACGAAGAGCTCGGAATTGATTGATTGATTGAAGAGGGGAGAAGAACAGGTGGGCGATTACTCTAATGACATGTGGCAGAACTCTCAGAATCCGGAAACCAGATTAGGGTAGCAGGGATTCCAAGAGCTTTTTTGAGTCTTCGAGTTGGGAGAGAGTTCCAAGTATAATGAGCTTCCAAGAGTCTAAGTGTAATATCTGAGAGCGATCCCCTTTTCTTAGAATAGAGGGGCTATTTATAGAGCTTTCCTGGGAAATAGTCACATGCCAAGCACATGTTTTAAGAGAAATTCCCGAAATATCCTTTAGTCATGTTTTAAAGGGAAAATTCCAGAAATGCCTTTTAATCATCAAAGTAATGCCCAAATTGTCCTGTTCTTCTAGCCATCAATCCAATCCCTCAATCAATTCCCAAAATGAGTCGTATCCACGAGTCTTCTGCCTTGGAACACGTGAAGACTTCCCTGGGTCTAGCACATTTATTTTCGTCTAATCTGTACATTTAATTAGGTCACATGAACCCTAATTTGTACATTTAATTAGGTTTTTGTAAACCCTAATTTGTACATTTATTTTAATTAGGTCATATGAACCCTAATATGCACTTGGGCCCACAGTATAAAACAGTGGAATATAACGGGAAGAAGCGACATCCATGTACGATATTGGCGGGCTATGACGGCAACTATTGTGACTGAGTATGGATAATACCTTCCAAGCTCTTTCCTCTTCCCATCTTTCTGCTTCATTTCTAGTAAATCTGGTTTAATATGGTCACGATAGTACATTTTCGTGTATGTGATGACCTCAGAGCAAGAGCAACCCTTTTGCTTTCATGTTGGCCAGCGTTGGTTATTTGCTTACCATTCTCGCTGATTCCAGCATTTCTTATGTTTACGGATAAAACTGTTAAATGAAGATAATTTTTTGTTGTTGATAATTTAGACTAAAGTTAAACACACACAGTACCCTACCTTAACTATTGCCAATGATTGAACCTAGGACCTCTTGCTTTACAAGAGCTCATCGGTGTTAAATGAGGATAATTGAGTTTAGTTTACTTATGAGACAGAGGTTTGCTTCACAGAGATGGTTAGAGATGTGTTTGGATTTAGAAACGAGATCACGGTTAATTAAATTAGTTTTGTTGTGACTCTGTGTATTCATGATGATCTAATTTAAAGGATGAAGATGAAGTTTCATGGAATAATTAAGGTAATTATTATTGTTTATATGTTTATATCCTTTTATCTTATGAAAATGATAACGGGGCTTCATTCATCTTGTTTTTGTCTATGAATAATGAGAGTGAAAATAATATCAACTTAGTTTTATTAGTTTTAATGTTAATGAGATATATGATGATTTGACCCATTTACGTTTAAATATTTAATATAGATAAACAATTTCTTTAAAATAAACTTATTTTTTAATATTGTCTTTAAATTAATAATAATAATTATTAATGTAAATAGTATTTAGAAGTATTTTAATTTGGAGTTAATTGTATTTAAAAGTACTTTTTTTATGTAGTCGAACCGTATATGAATATGGTCAAATCATATAAAATTAATCGGGTTGCCAACCGGGTTAGGTATTTCGGTCAATTTCCGCCGACAAATGATTTTAGGGTGGACATTGTATGCAATTAGGTAGTTTATGTAGCAATTTATAAACCTAATTACTTTGGGGGCTAAATGATGAGTACGGTAGAACTTAGTGTAACAGATGTGTATTTAGCCCAACAATAAATAAAAGTTCCATTTCAGTTTTTATTCAAGACTGTATTTTTCGTTACAATTTATAATTTCCATATATATGACAATACTATTTTGTTAGGTTCATACATTCATCTGTATAACTTTAACTTAATTCGTCGTGTTCATTCATACGAAAGGTAGAGTACAGGGAAAACCACAGCTACAATCTCGCTGGCTCCATTAGCGACGGTTAGTGAGAACATCTACACTTCTATGCTAGCGAATGTAATACATATTGCAAACAACTAGATATGGATAATACGTCGCGTTTGAAAATAAGGATTGACAAACACAAGCTAACAATAAAGCTGTTGTAAACTTTCGCTAGCCGAACTCTAACTCTAAAAGTTTTAACAGTATTGTCAAGACAAAAATAATATTGGTGGAGTAATAAATATCGTTTAAAGTGCTAAGTGCTGTGTGGGCAAGGAAATCGTACCTTGCTAGGGTTAGGGTTTCGTGTTGGCTGAGGAGGAGAGAAATCCACGAAGAGTACGGAATTGATTGATGAATTGAAGGGGGGAGAAGAACAGGTAGGCGATTACTCTAGTAACACGTGGCAGAACTCCTAGGATCCAAGTGCCTTCTAGAGTAACTAGGATCCAGAGAGCCTTAGTGTGTGCTTCGGGTTGAGAGAGAATCTCCAAGTCTTCAGTCTTTTCAAAGGTCCAAGCCAAGTGAGGAATCCAAAAGTCCCTTCCTCAATGGAATAGAAGGAGTATTTATAGGGTTTCCTGGAAAGTGGTCATGTGCCAGGCACATGCCCTCGGGGAAAATTCCAGAAATACCCTTAGTCACCAGAGTAATGCCTATATCGCCCCTGTCCTTCTAGCCACCAATCCAATCCCTCAATCAATTCCCAAAATAATGAGTTGCCTCCACGAGTCTTCTGCCTCGGGACACGTGGAGGCTTCTCTCGGGTCTCGCACATTTATTTTCGGCTTTTCCGTCTATTCATTTAATTCAATTAGGTCACAATGCAAACCCTAATTTGTGCATTCAATTCGATTAGGTCACATTGTGAACCCTAATTTATACTTGGGCTCACATTTGCCCCCTGCACGTGAGTCACGCCATTGGAGTGATGATCGTGCAAAGTACTTCAAGCCTCTGAGTTATGCTTCAAATTTCAGGCCCATTCGCTGAACTCGATCTTGCAAGCCTCGAAAACAAAAATCCTTAATAGAGGGAATCCCAAAAGGAGCTCTCCAAGATATTTTGTGCAATATTCCATCAAATCTTTCCAAACATTGCACAATCTTTGCTTCCATCTATTATTTTATTTTATTTTTTATTTCGAAACTAAATCAAGATAAATTAAATTAAATTTGGAAATTATATATTATAAATTAAATAAAAGCTTATTTAATTTTGGGAATAAAATCAAATCTCTATAATTTTTATTTAGAAATATGATTAAATCTCTCCTTATACTTTTTGGGAACAAAATCAAATTAAATATATTACCAAATAAAATAAAATCTTATTTTATTATAAAAACAAGATCAAATCATTTTTTATTAGGGAACGGGGATCAAATCCTTCCGTGTGTATATATATATATACATATATATATTTCAAGAATTCTTAGAAGTAAACTCATTATTATTATTAGTTTTATTATTTTTTTTTATTAGCAACGAAGGAGCTGATCATCCATGCATGATTGTCGTGAACATGGTGCATGGCGTCGCCTTTGCTCTGTTTCCAAAATCAAATCAACTTTTAGTTTATAAGAATTCCTTGTTGAATTTGTACTTGGGACCAAGCCTGAGAATCCATATCTTTTTAGAATCCCATGGTCATTGCAAAAACTTTCCATATAAATGGAACAAAAGTTATGCAAATCACGAACGCATGCCCCGGTATGATTATCTTCCCTCAAGGACGCCAATAATTGCCTCAAGCTCATAAAATAAAATCCTTAAAATTAGCCTCGATTAACAAAATTACCGATTGGAAAACAGCATGACATGATGTAAATAAGATTATTGATTGAGCTCCATGATGCTTTTAACCTTGGGTTCGTAGAGAGAGTAAACAAGGACCTGCATTTTAGCAATATCCAGCCGAGGCTTTCCTTGAGAGAAGGCAGAAGAAAACAGAAGGCGATATATAAACTCTTTAATCCTTCCTTCCTCACCGTCAATATCAACTGCCCCTTCTGCATCACCGCCACCATTGGTCACTGTCTCGCCGCTAAACGCAGGTAACAAAGCAAACAATCAAATTCTTTCACGCTTCCCGAAAATCAGTTGCAGCAAGTCTCCGTCATACGGTGCCATTAGCGAGTCAGATAAAGCTCGCAACATTCTTTGATAGTTTATTCAACCTTCGGATCATTGTCTAAGCGGATATTATTAATCTCAACTCCAAGCGTGTATATCTATTCGTGACTTCGGCCAACACAGGTTCATATTCATAGGTAATATGTGCACATGGCTCTTGTTTGTCCCATATGACTTTGTAATCGTGCATATCTATGTTCTGTGCATGGTTTGATGAAGATGTGCTTTACTTGATTTGCACCGTATATTAATTGGTGATACAGAAGCTTGGTTCGTCCCATATATATATATATATATATATATATATATATTAATGGATTCATACAGTAGGTTCGGATGATGCGCACATGGCATATCATTAGGTTCGTATCAATAGATAACATGAAGATATTTAACAGGTTCATGGGCTCATGCAATATTCATAAATTGGTGACCCGGTTCATGTGCCAATCTTAGTTGTAGTCATCATGTTTGTAGTCGCGGATCAAAATTCCCGAAGGCAACACCATTAATGACTAGGTTAGGCTCTTGCATGTATACAATAAGATAATTTTGCAAAAGGTTTTTGTTTCATGTCATGACAAGGGCACGTGGGAAAACCACCATCCCTTTCTTATATGGCTAAAATTATCAAGCAAGCATTCTTCAATCGGGAAAACAAAATCATGATAAGGGCACGTGGGGAAAAACCACCATCCCTTTCTTATACGGCTAAATTATCAAGCAAGCATTTTCCAATCCGGGCAAACAAAATAAGGGCACGTGGAAAAACCATCATCCCTTTCTTATACGGCTAAATTATCAAGCAAGCATTCTTCAATCTGGACAAACAAAAAGGACTAGGTTAAAGACTCCTCCTTGGGTAGCCAAACCTTAGGGATTTAGCCTTATAAAGCCGAACCCTAGGGAGTGGTTGAACCCTAGGGGTCCCAACCTTTCCTCTTCAATCCGAGCAAATAAAAGGACTAAAGCAAGAAGGACTCCTCCCAGGATAGTCGAACCCTAGGGGTCTAGCCCTAAAAGGCCGAATCTTAGGGGATGGCCAAACCCTAGGGGTCCCACCCCTTCCTCTTGTCTTCACATTCTTTGGGTAATTTTTGTCTTACTTACTTCGTCCTTTCCTTCTTTTCAGGTGTTCGTGATCTGTCCTTTTCCTGGGCAAGTCTTCTCATTTGAGTCTCAGACCTTCGTTCTTGCCATGGTAAGCACTTAATTTCAAATATATTTTTTTTTTCACTTTCTTTTCTTGTTCCCCAGAATTCTCAAGTTAAGTTTTCTTTGTTGTAGGCCAATTCTGACGAGCATTCTGCGGATCCAAAAACCACTAAGGAGATCCCCTTCATTAGCGAATGGAGCAGAGCTCCTTTCTATGGACCATTTGATGTCTTTTGGGAACAAGTGAAGAGTTATGATCGTTTAGCTTTTCATCCGCCTGACAAAGAAGGTCTGTTTCTATACGCTGCGGCTTACGAAAGTCCGGACAGTTTTCCCTGTTCTAATCGTATTCCCCGCATGTGTATTGAGAAGCAGGAATATCCTTTCAGCCCTGTTCGCTTCCTGTCCGACTCATGTAATCGTCTCCAGGGATGGCAACATTGGACTGATGAGATTCTTGGAAATCCTGGTCATGTAAAGATGCTTGAAGAGGCCGGTATTCTGCGCTGTATCCAGCTATGTAGGGATCTTCATATCCATCTAAACCATGACGCCCTTACCTTACTACTTTCCCGCTGGTGCTCCTCTACCTGCACCTTTGTCACCACTTGGGGGGAATTCACCCCTACTCTAGAGGATGTTTACGCCATTTACCAGTATGTCTCCTTTCCATTCCATTCATTCATCATCGTCATTTTTCCTTAAATTATGTACTTATTTTCATTATGATTTGCAGTCTTCCTGCCGTCGCTTCGGTTTCGTGTGGTCCCTCTAGCTTATGTCCTAGGGATGCTGAGTGTGTTACATACTTGTCAGAAGCCTTCAGACGGGCTTCTAGTTACTCTTCACGGTTTCAGGGTGATAAGCTCCTTTCTGACTTTGAGACCTTCAATCGGCAGAAGACTTCTTGGCTGTCTTGGGTGCGATACTTCTTTCGTGACTACAAGTCCGGTCACTGGGATAGTTCCATTCACAGCGAGTCCGTTATTGCTCTTCATGGGGAGCAGTGCCCTTTTCCACTCGCCGCTTATCTGACTATGTGGCTCTCCCGTTTTATCTTCCCTGGCTCACCGACAGATGGCCCTTCAACTCGCATGTTTAGTTTGGCAGCTTTATTGGCACGGGGCTTGCAGGTTCCCCTTGCTCCTCTCTTCTTGGGGACTTTGTATCGTCGCTTGGACGAAACTGTCTTTGCTATGAGGGAGTCTGTTGGAAGGTACCCTTTTTCCAATTTTGCACATTTTTGTATCAATTCTCTTTCATACTGCACTTTCCTTTTGCTCATCAACGTTTTCTCACTTATTTAGGTATGACGTGAGTTGCTTCATCCCAGGCTCTTTTCTTCAAATCTTCCTCTTTGAGCGCTTTCGGGGCCATTCTACCTCGTTATACCTCTCCAAAAAGAAGAAAAAACTTTCACACCCTTTCTCATCGCCGAATATTGTTCCTCGCACCTCTCGTTGGATTGATCACAGGGCTACTTCGGACTTGCGACTTTACATTGATGACTTTTCATGTTTCATTGCTCGTCCTTATACTATAGTCCTAGAGGGTGGTCTTCTGCCTCACTTCTATAGGAACGATTTCCGCTCCTTTTCGAGCGTCGAGGGCTTGCATGGATCGTCACTCTCTTGGTTCCTGTTCCTTCGAGCTGCAGAACTTCCATACTTTGTTGAGAATGATGAGTTCGGCATTGTTCTTTACTCTCCTTAGAGAGTTATGAGGCAATTTGGCTTTGATCAGCATCGACCTTTCGGCCGTTCTTGTCAGGAGGATTACGAGAGTGCTCTTAATAATTTTGTCCCCACATCTCTGTCATTTACATGGGAGCTCCCAAGACTGCCGACTGCTCATTACGACCCTCTTCCTTTTGTCATACCAGCTGCTTCTCGGGAGGGACGCTATTCAGCTAATGAGCGCAACTTCTGGCTTATTAACTTGAAACGGTGGCTGGATGACACTATGGTTTACTCGTTGCCGGCTTCTCCTCCTAAACATCTCCGATGGGCCAAGCTACTATGTTCTCCTAGACTCAACACCCGTTCGGAGAATTGGCCAACCAGCAGTCGATTTCTTGAGCGTGAGGCTTCAATGCCCAAGTTTCCTCCTCTTCAGTCAGCAGAGAGTCTTCTTCGAAATCCTCCTGATGTTCCTCTTACTCATGCCCCAACCACTTCCAGGCGTCTTCCTCCACGGGCTTCGTCTCGGGTACTTCTGTCTCAAATACCTCCTCCAGCTCCTCCCCAGGGATCCTCTGCTGCCGAGGAGATGAGAGTTACTCGCTCTAGAGCAAGAGCACCTATTGCTACTGCTTCTGAGGTGGTACCTCCTGCAGATTCTTTAGTAGATCCTGTTAATCGTCCTATTATTAGGCTTAGATTGAAGCCTTTGACTAAACGTCCCCATGATGATGCAAACTCCAGTATGCCGGTAGCCGAGGATCCGGTCAAGAGAAGCCGAAAACTTGTGGTAAATATTTTATTCATTTCTGTTATATCTGTCAGCTTTCACATTTTTCTTCTATATTTCGTTATGTTATTTGTTCCTTGCTTTTCAGATTGCTGAGGAAGATGAGGAAGGGGATGATGATAATATCCCTATGGGGTTTCTTACACATGCTACTAATGGGACGGTGGCTTCCACTACTTGTGAGTCTTCTCGAACCGCCCCTATTGCTATCGAGTCGTCTTCATCACATGATGTTCGTGTCAGCCTTGAGGCTGTAGATTCCTTATCTGATGTGGACTCGAGTCCTGCTGTTCATGATACGTTGCCCCCATCACAGCCTCCTACTGCATCTCTTCATGATAGCATTGAAGGCGCTGATAAAACTCATGCTGATGTTGATGATTCTATGGCCATGACTCATCTTTCTTCGAGGAAGAATCCACCTGAACCTATAACTGATTTTCATCCTCCCCAGGGGGATTCTGCCGAGATTGTATGCGCCCAGGAGGGTACTATTTCTAGCACTTTGGGTGGGGACACGGATATTCTGCTTTCCATGGCACCTCACGACCCTCTCTCTATTGGTTACATTGTGAGTATTTTCTTTAGTTAATATATACTTGTCTCTTTAAATTTTCTTCTTCATAATGTATTATACTTTGTCATTTTCCTTTTCAGAGCGAGAGAATGAAGGATCTGCCTTTACCTGTTGAGGCACTATTTCTTCCTTTTCTTCACTACTGGAGTGGGGGACTCCTCCTGAGCCGTCAGGTTTGGGTATACCTTTGACTTCATCCCCCTTGCACCGTCACAAGCGAAACACTATCTTCCCATCGGGTTTAACAACCCTTTCCCATTTCGTCCTCTGTTCTTCTCTTCTTCTATCTTCTTTGCTAGCTTCTGATTGAGTTATTCGTTTTGCATTGATTATGTTTCTTGCATCTTCAGGGGCAGCTACCCTCTTCTTTTCTCCTTTTCCTTCCTTATCCAAGTCCACCACTATTGGCTTTTTAGAACATTCCTCTGGTTCCGGGGTCTTCTTCTTCTCCTTCTTTTCAGGCACAAACTTGTCTTCCTGCACTTCCTTCCAGCTTGCTAGTTTTAGGGAGTCGGGCTTTGCAATCTGGTTCTCTCCCTCTTCAGCGACATCATCGAAAAAAGTTGCTTCAGTGATGTGTGCCTCCTCTGGTCCAAATGGATTCCTTTCCAAATAGCTTTTAGACATTGGTGAAAGACCGAGGGTACTACCCCGTAGTCATTCTGCCAAGCCCTACCTAACAACACATGATATGCTGCATCAACTTCTGTCACATGAAACATCACGGGTCCTCGGATTTTCCCTACTTGCATATCTACTTTGATGTGTCCAAGGCTTCTCGTACTTTGGTTAGCAAACCCTGTGATGTTTGTCTGTTCTTTCACAATTTTCTTTTCTGGCAGGCCTAAACGCTTGAACACAGTGTAGGGCATAATGTTTATAGATGCTCCATTATCGATGAACGCCCTCCGCACATCTATGCCATTTATTATTGCTGTCACATACAGCGGTCTGTTGTGCGGGTATCTTATCTCTCTATCAGCTTTAGAGAAAGATATCTTGCTTTCTTCCTTTTCCATCGTCTTCATAAATCCTTTGCTCACGGCCATGCATGTCACCTGTGTTTCAGCAGCTTTAATGATTGCCTTGGTTGCTTCTATCCTCGCTTCCTTGGCCAAACCTATTTGATCGAAAAAATTTCTGAATTTAGCGCCATTCATTAAGGTTGTCACCTGCAGGCCAGGATCAACATTCTCCCTTTCTTCTATCACTTTTAAATTTTTCATCATCTCCACTTCTGGTGCTTCACTATGAGTAATAGTGTTGCACGTTTCCTTTCCCTTGTGATTAGGCAGTGGCTTGTCATGTACGCTGCTTCCTTTTCCCAGCTCGATTTCTCCTGCCGCCAACTTTTCATGGTATATCCTCCGCAGACTATAACAATCCATAGTAGAATGTCCTGCATATTGGTGGTATACACAGAAGTCCGGTCTTCTTTTTATTTCTTCTGTCACGACAAACCTGGGCTTTAGAGGCCTCACCACTCCATGCTCTATCCATTGTTCATACAGGTCCCTAAACGCCTTCTCACTGCATGTAATAGCCTCTGGGATTGGCATTCTTGCATACTTGTCCCCGGGCTTTCCTCTGCTCCGTTCAAAATTTTTCTCATTCTTCTCCCTCTTGCCCCCTTGTGGTTTTGGCTGAGAATCTGCCAAAGCCACAGTAGCCGTCCTTTTGCCTTTCCATGTAACCGTCGCATGGCTGGTGGGCAATGTCACGATTCCTCCTAAGTCTTGTGCAAAAGACGAGAGAGTTGCAAATGAATCGCAGGCTTTTGTGATGAGGTGGGGCTTGAAGGCATCTATGGCACCATTGTTACATATGCTTACCAAGTTCTTTTCTTCAATTGGCTCTGCACACTTTTGTGCTTGAGCCCTAAATCTGTCCACATAATCTGACAGCTCCTCGTTCGGCTTCTGCTTGAATCGCATGAGCTCTACAATGGTTACCTGCTTCTGCACATAGAAAAATTTCTTAAAAAATTGTAACTTTAGATCATCCCAATCATGGACTGACCCTTTCTCCAAATTATAATACCAACTGAAAGCACCATCCGTCAAGGTCTTGTTGAACTCCCTCATCAATAGGTTGTGGTTATTCACCTCATCATAACCCAACCATGGAGACATTGACTCCACGAACCTGGCGATATGCTCCCTAGCATTCCCTTTCTCCCCGTTATACTTTGGGAATTGCGGTGGGTGCTCAATATACCCTGCCGAGTAAGGTTGTCTCCGAATATGTGCCGGGTAGGGTGGAGTAAAGTCTAACTCCGAAGGTCTAGATGTCTGCTTACGAAGTTGATTGATTACGTCGATCATATCATCCTTCGTCACATACTGGCTCGTGGTATGGACTCTCTGAGGGGCTGTGATGTATTGATGCATTGGCGGTGCATATGGTAAGGAAATTGGTTGGTGCACACTTGCATCGTGCAAAGCTTGTATTGGTTGTACTTGCTGAATTGTTGGTTGTATGCGGCTTGGGATGGTTGGTATCTGCACTTGTGAAAATGCTGGGAGTGTAGTCGGGATGATGTTTGGCTGAGGCTGGCTTACTTCCAATCTAAGTGGTGGCACATCACCACTGTTCTGGTGCTCCAAGTTGATGACTGGAATCGGCTGACTCTCCATTGCTGGAAGCACAGTCTGATTCTCTTTGTTGTTGTTGTTGTTGTCCTCCACTCCTGCTCGTTCCCCCTGTGAACTTCCTGGGAACATGGCCTTGAAGGTGGGGATTTGCATCAACTGCTAGCGAAAATTCCCCATTTCCTCTTGTTTCTTCTGCATCTCCAGCATCATTGTCATCATCATTCCCTGTCCTTCTCGTGCCTCCTTTAACGCCTTAAGCATCTCCAACTGCACAGCGTTCCCAGTTGTATGTTCTCCACTCGCTTCTTCACCTTGCCTTCCCGTGCTTGTTTGCCTGACATTTGTTTGTTGTTGATCAGCCATGTATGGTGATGTGGAACTTCCTTCTGATGCGTCTTCTATGATGGGTTGGTCGAAATCCAGATTCGCGCCTTGGAAAGCTTGGTCTGTTTGCCTTGGAACTGGATCCGGTGAAGTAATGCTTGTCGTTGGTGAAACTCTCCCTGTAGTTCTCCCACTTCGAGTTGTGGGCATACCCTTCACGAATTCTACACCTCCCCAGCAGAGTCGCCAAAGAAATGTGGGCAAGGAAATCGTACCTTGCTAGGGTTAGGGTTTCGTGTTGGCTGAGGAGGAGAGAAATCCACGAAGAGTACGGAATTGATTGATGAATTGAAGGGGGGAGAAGAACAGGTAGGCGATTACTCTAGTAACACGTGGCAGAACTCCTAGGATCCAAGTGCCTTCTAGAGTAACTAGGATCCAGAGAGCCTTAGTGTGTGCTTCGGGTTGAGAGAGAATCTCCAAGTCTTCAGTCTTTTCAAAGGTCCAAGCCAAGTGAGGAATCCAAAAGTCCCTTCCTCAATGGAATAGAAGGAGTATTTATAGGGTTTCCTGGAAAGTGGTCATGTGCCAGGCACATGCCCTCGGGGAAAATTCCAGAAATACCCTTAGTCACCAGAGTAATGCCTATATCGCCCCTGTCCTTCTAGCCACCAATCCAATCCCTCAATCAATTCCCAAAATAATGAGTTGCCTCCACGAGTCTTCTGCCTCGGGACACGTGGAGGCTTCTCTCGGGTCTCGCACATTTATTTTCGGCTTTTCCGTCTATTCATTTAATTCAATTAGGTCACAATGCAAACCCTAATTTGTGCATTCAATTCGATTAGGTCACATTGTGAACCCTAATTTATACTTGGGCTCACATGCTGTTAACTAGAACAATTGTAAAAGCGTTGTTAAATATATATTTACTTTGTAACATTATTTTTACTCTAATATTATCCACATCCTTAATTTTAATCTTAAAACAAAGTACATCAAATTGATTTTTTCCATTGATAGGGGCCGGGATTAAATACTATCATTCCATGTGAAACTGTTTTTATTTATAATTTTTTCTAATTTACAGAAGCAGTACAATAGTTAAAACGAAATTAATAATTTAATAAATTGATAATAAGAAAACATTAACCTTCATTTCGTAAATAAACTTTCATCAAGGAAATTTAAAAGAACAAATACAGTTCAAAACAACTAAAAAATAACCTAAATTTACATACCTAAAGCATAATAACATAAGAATTAAATCCGGAAAATTAAAAGGAAAAAAGAAAATGAAAAAGAAAAAAAAAACCTTCACTAATTGTGAAATGCCTATATATTCTCTAGTTTTGGACATCATTCTGTTTGTAGGTAATCTGTTCTTCCGTCAGCGATAATATCTCTTGATTCAAATAGAAGACAAATATGTCTTGAATCAAATAGAAAACAATAATCTCCCTGAATATTACACATAGCTCTTTATTAATCTACACCAGTCATTTCAGCCCAAGATGACATTTTTAATATGAAGTTGCAGTATGCATCACTTGGAAACAGATGAATGTGAAAAACCCATTTTAGTTTCATACTCTATTGTTTTCATACAAAACTGAGTATATTAAACAATAAAAGATTGAGAATATTTGAGCAAAGTATATATAGTATGCTGAAATACAAAAATGACTCTCCAAAATGTGACTTTGTCATGATATCTTATTTTTGGTTGTGAAAACTCTCCAGGTACATTTAATTATTAAAAATAAACCCAAAAATGTATATTAGTGATCATAATTTTTGTCTAATGCAAGTAATTATATACTAGATATATCAAGCTTTTTCACTCAAGTATAATTAAATATAAAAAAAAATTTAATTTCAATCATTATGTATTAAATATATTTTATTTAAATATACGATGCGGAATAAAATATATATACTCTACCAGCAAGAAGGTTTAGTTTTGAGTCCAGTCCAACTTGTACGGCTAAAGTGCTCAGGACCAATCGGGCAATTTGAATAGTTGATGTCCATATTTAATTGGCTAACCTCACACGCGCGTCAACATCGATGTGTTCATTTCATATATTCTAAATAAATAAAAGTTATCAAGGATCCTCCCAATGTTTCCATGCGGCTATTATTAGCACGAGCATATATACATAAAATTAATTTATTTATGGGATTCAGTACTCTATTATTCTTTTTTTTTTTTTTTTTTTTTTTAACAATCCAACCTCTATAGGTAACGTGAATGATAATTAGAAACGGACAACATTAGTAGTGGGCTCCTATAACATATATATATAAAAAAACGCAGAGTATTTTACTAGTCGCCGCCCATGAGGACTGAAAACAGTACTTATACCGGACTAAGTAGTATTGACTTAGCAGCCGATGAGGACTGAAAACAGATAGTAAATCATGTCTTTGGGGCATTATTACGTGCACTACTACCAAATAACTCTGTATATACACAAAACAGTCAAATACGACATGCGAGTGGCGGGCGCTTTGGGCTCTCCACTTCCGTAGCGCATTATTCATTCATTTTTTACTTAGGTAGGTAGGTGGGTAGGTTAGCTTCGTTATATAAATAGTAGTGAACTCTTTATGTGGAAAACATAAGAGCAGCGACTGAACAAACAAAGAGAAATAGAAATAGATTGACAGAAAAACATAGAGAAAGAGAGGCCAAAATAATCTTTTTTCTCTTCTTCCAAGTTTAGCAGGTGATCAATACATATATAACAAAAATGGGTGCAGGTGGCCGCATGACCTCTCCTGCAGTTCCGCCTAATGGAAAGAAGACTGCAGCTGAAGCTCTTCGACGCGCTCCTCACGAGAAGCCTCCATTCACAATTGGAGACTTGAAGAAAGCCATTCCAGCTCATTGCTTCCAAAAGTCTCTTGTCACATCTTTCCGATACCTTATTCAGGATCTACTCATGGCCTACTCCCTCTACTATGTGGCCACAAATTATATCGACCTCCTCCCTCGTCCTCTCAACTATTTGGGCTGGGCTGCTTACATTGCTGTTCAAGGTTGTGTCCTAACTGGGGCTTGGGTCATCGGCCACGAATGTGATCACCATGCATTTAGCGACTACCAATGGGTGGATGACCTTGTTGGCCTTGTTGTCCACTCTTCACTCATGGTCCCTTATTTTTCTTGGAAAATTAGCCACCGTCGTCACCATGCCAACACTCAGTCCCTTGACAATGATGAGGTTTATGTCCCGAGATTCAAGTCCAATATCCGAAATTACTACAAGATCTTCAACAACCCACCTGGCCGAGTCCTTGTATGGATTACCACACTCCTTATAGGCTTTCCTTTATACTTGATGTTCAATGTATCCGGACACAAGTATGAAAGGTGGACTTCCCACTATGACCCCCATAGTCCACTTTATTCCGAACGTGAGCGCAAGGAGATTATTATTTCTGATGTTGCTATTCTTGCTGTCATCTATGGGCTATACCGTCTTGCACTGGCCAAAGGATTTACATGGGTTTTCCTTGTGTATGGTGGTCCACTCCTAGTTGTTAACGGATGGTTCGTGTTGATTACCATACTCAATCACACTCACCCATCTTTGCCTTACTACGATTCTACCGAGTGGGATTGGTTGAGGGGAGCTCTATGCACTGTTGACAGAGACTATGGAATTCTAAACAAGGTCTTCCATAATGTGTGCAATGCTCATGTCTGTCACCATATTTTCTCGATGATTCCACATTATCATGGACTGGAAGCAACAGAGGCAATGAAGCCGATATTGGGTGAATATTATCAGTATGATGGAACTCCAATCTTAAAGGCAATGTATAGAGAAATGAAGGAATGCATTTACGTCGAGAAAGATGAAGGTGAGACCAAAGGAGTCTACTGGTATAGAAATAAGTTTTGATGTGCCGCTGCAAGCGAACCAAAACCCCCTGGAGGACCGGTTTCTGTACTTGTTAATTACTGTACGTTTTTCTTCTATTTTTAAGTAGCTCAGGCGCATTATTTTTTTATCTTCCATTTCCTAGTAGCTTAGGTGGGTGGTAAGCTTAAATTGTACTCGATCAACAATTAATCTTGTATATTAATGGGTTTAAACCATTATCTCTCATGAATAAATGCTCCATGTCATCAGTTATTCAAGAATATCCTTTTCTTAATTACAGTTTATAATTTACATGTGTCAAATACATGTTCTTTTGGGGAGGCCTGGAACGTGGATCCCAAAAAACATAGCCCAGGGTCGCCGGCAGCCGATAGCATGATGTGCGCCACCGGCTCAATCGGTTCTAGAAATGTTCTGCACCAGTTTCCACAAATATATATTTCCAAAATCATTTTTTAATTTGTTTGCAATCTGTTAATTTTTCAATTTAGTCTCATTTTTTCGGTTCCTGATTATTAAAATAATGGTTAAACAGTGGAACATTTGGCTAACTTCTCATGTTCTACATCACATTTAAGCCATCAATGGTCACTTGCAAGAATATAAGCACAAATCATGATGGTAATAATGTTATTGGAATTGCATGGTATGACGATATATATAGTACATTGTAAAGATAATTATTAATTTAGTTAGTATTTATCTTAAATTAGGCTGCTCTTTCTATATATGTAAGATGCATGTACTTAAGATTTGTTCGGTGTATGATGTTTTCAACACTGCCGGAATTTGACAGTGATAAAGCACCAGTCATTGAAGGTTTATAACTTTTGCTCTTTTTTTTCTCCTTCTCTACCCTGACATGGGTCTTCTTCTGTTCAACAAGAATATATATATATATATATATATATATATATATATATATATATATATATATATGATTTGGCGAGAAATGAGCACATGGGTTGGAGGGAACTGATGTTGGAGGGAGTAATTAATTGTATTAGTACATATTAATTTATTACTCAATCTAATTAATTAGGTTTACAAAGGTTTTATACAGTCAACTGTATAAAAATTTGGTCAAATCCGTATTATACATAGATCACCGGAACACGTGGCAGTTCCGGTCACTTTGTTGGCTGAAAATTATAAAAGGGTCAGTTATACTTACTTAACTGTACTTTGGGTAGCGGGATGAGAGTGTTTAAATATCGGGATACGAATGGTAAAAGGGTGTATGCTTCGGGATGTAATATGCAATTAACCTTATATTATAACATGTTCGTGTGAGTATGTTGATAAGTAATATTAATTATATATATATTTTTAATGAATATGTATAAGTAGAATAGAAAAAAATTTATGTTGATAAGTAATATTAATTATATATATTTTTTTAATGAATATGTATAAGTAGAATAGAAAAAAATATGAACTTGCATGAATTTTAAAAATGTGAATAATTAAATTTTTTTTTTCAATTTTTTTGATTGAAATTAAACACACACACCTTACTTGACCACCCGCCAAGGATCGAACCTAGGACCTCTTGCTTAGCGGGTGTCGACGCCGGGTTTTCGCTTCAATTGCGATTTGTTTGTCTTTTCCAATTTTAGCCTTTTTATTAGGTGATTTTTTGGAAAAGGTCGGCTTGAGTGTCGACGGGGTTTTGAAAGATCGTTTATTTTTTAATTCGCTGGCTCATGTGTGACTCCGAATTGATTGGTCTGCGAATCGAAATTCATAGAGTTCGGGGGCTTGCTTAAGCGAGGGGAAGGTGTTAGGCACCCCCCGACTTCCGTGAAACACGGTTACCGCAATCTTGATGCTTTCCTATCCTTTAATTCATGAAATGTGTATGTGTGCGTGTGTGTGTGTGTGTGTGTGCTTAATGAATGTTGTGATGAGTTTGTATGAAAGAATCGTTTGGTTTTTTTGGGGTCGATTTATACGAGAAAGCTTGATTCTTTATAAGAAAGGTTTGATTTCATTTGTCAAAACTATGAGATTTTCATTAAGTGTCGTTTTGGCAAAACAAGAGTTTTAAACCTTCGTCAAAATAGGAATCGAGATCTATACGTTGCCTTCGTAACTCAAATGATGGGCAACTTCTAGAATCTCTTTAACCCTATGCACAACGGTTTAATAAAACGTCAATTATTTGACAAAATCATTCCTTATGATATTTGAAAACGATTTTCTTTAGCTTTCTCGTTTGAAATAGAAATCGACATTCATTAGCACTTCCCATTTATTAACCAGTTTGATTGATTTTATGAAGATCTTATCATTTGGCTTTGAAATCAATTTCGTCTCATAAATCAAATCGAGCATAAACACAACAATCTAAATAAACTATGCATAATACATTATTACAACGAGCTAAAATTCACCAAATGGATATCATCGGGCCATTATGAAGAAATTCGTTCCAATTGGAACCCTCCCTAATAGTCCTCAATCCATAGATCCACAACAATATACAAGAAAAACTACATTTAATTTAACCAAACAATATAATATAAATTGCTAGAACAAAGGGAATTTTCACCTTGCAAATAATCTCAAATGGATGTGAACTTGTGTATTTGACTAAGATAAGGAGTATATTTGGTACAATCAAAATCAAAGAATATAAATCCTCTCTTTTTTTCCTCTCTTTTCTTCCTATTTGATTGCAAAATTTGCTCCTTTTTCTCTCTATTTCCGAGCGGGCAGCATAGTCCACCTAAGTTAGAGCTTTTGGTGTGTCAATTTATACTATTAAAGTTGTGAAGTTACATATTAATGAAGTTAAAAATTGTTAGAATTAATTGTGGGTTTTGACCTAATAAAAAAAAGAAAAGAAAGAGAAATAATTAATATGGTAGTGAGAGAAAGTGAACGAAATGAAAAATAAAAGTTAACAATTCATTAATGCAAATTTAATGAATAATAATTTATTAATTTAATTTGAATTAACTCATTTGAGACGATAACTCACCAAACAAATTAATATAATTCAATTGAGGATAAAATAGTTTCTTGACTTATTATATATTAGTATCAATAAAGTATAAATTAACACATAATAAAATTAAGTAAATGATACTTTTTGCCTTTTCAGTAAAATGTGGAGTGTCAGCCTCAAATGCTCCCTTCCAAGTTCCAAATCAGATAGAATCTAGGATACAAATTAGCTGGAGTACTGAACCAAAAGGAACACCCGTACCTCCTATATATGTAATAGATCATATAAGAGAACCTATATCCTAATCACCCAACAAGATAAAATGTCCAAAGGCTAGCATAGCCATATAACCTAATGCATTATCCTGTGAGGATTGAACTCACAGTTTATTTTTGTACCAGTATACACCTTTGCTCTTGTCGCCTTCCTCTTCCTCAACATATAGACACTCCTTTGCTTCTCTCCACATTGCCTTGTAAAATGGAGTGCCATCATAATGATAATAATCCCCCAATACTGGCTTGATCGCTTCAGTAGCCTCCTCAGCATGATAATGAGGAATGGTGGAGATCAAATGGTGAAGCACATGGGTATCGGATATGTGATGGAATACTTTGTTTAGAATTCCATAATCCCTATCGATAGTGGCTAGAGCTCCCCTCAACCAGTCCCATTCAGAAGAATCGTAGTGAGGCAAGGAAAGATGAGTGTGATGCAGTAAAGTGATCATTACAAGAAATCCATTTACAACATGTAATGGAGCTCCATATACTAGCATAACCCATGAAAATCCTTTTACTAAGGCGATGCGGTATAGCCCATAACCAGCTGCAAGAAAACCAATATCAGACAATAAGATTTGAGCCCGTTCACGTTCAGAGTAAATAGGACTGTATGGGTCAAAGTGGCTGGCAAACCGGTCATAAGATCGTCTGGCTATGTTTACAATCAAGTACAAAGGCCATCCAAGGGTGAGAGTGAATGCAATGATGAAGACTCTGCCGAGTGGGTTGTTGAAGTGATGGTAATACGATCGAATTGTGTTTTTGAATCGAGGGACATGATTTTCATCGCGGTCAAGAGAATTGGTGTTAGCATGGTGACGACGATGGCTAATTTTCCAAGAGAAATAAGGGACAAGGAGAAGAGAATGAAGAATAAAGCCAAGAGTGTCATTTAGCCAGTGATAGTCGCTAAAGCCGTGGTGGCCACATTCATGGGCTACAACCCACACGGCAAACATGAAACAACCTTGAACATACACATAAGCAGTCCAGGCCAAATACGAGAGAGGCTTAGGGAGGAGAGGGATGTAGTTTGTGGCAACATAGTAGAGGAGGAAGCAAACAATGAGGTCGTAAACAAGGTAAGAAGAGGAGCGAATGAGAGAACGGTTGAAACAATGGGGTGGAATGGCTTTCTTTATGTCGGCAAGGGTAAATGGTGGTTTCTCATGAGGAACTCGACGGAGAATAGTATTTTCATTTCTTTCGGCTTTCTTCTCCTCACCGCTAACCGGCATGCGACCACCTTTTCCCATTGTTCGAATATTATTTGCAAAGACAAAAGGCAATATCAACCCAATAATTTGCCTTTTGTTTCTGCAATATCAACACTGATTTGCTTTCTCTTCTGATCTCTTTTAGGCTTCCCTGAATTTTAGTACTTGATGAAACTTGTTATATATTTTATTTATAGTACGTACTCGCCCTAGCTAGCTAGATGAAAATACACCACGTGAAATTACAGAGCCCACTACTAGGTATTCACAAACTTCGTTATCAGTCGGGTCTAGGTTTAATTAAAAAATTCTACATTCCCAAGTCAAATTAGTACAGCAAAGACTGACCATTCAATAGAGCACGCCATTGTTTGTTCACAAAAGTCTTGGACAAAGCAAAGTGTACATGTGGTGGATGTCCGAATATTATTCCACTGCCTGATTGAGCTCATTTGTAATAAAGTTTCTTATCTTCAAAAAAGTTTTTTCTTTTCAAAAATCATAGAAGTAATACAAAAAGTGACAAAAAGGTCTGGACTTTGGAGTGCGTAACAAATTAATGTTTATATAATAGTATAACTCTTCACAGAAACTACTCCAAACAAGTAAGGATCCTGAACTATTACGATAATGAAAGGAATTAGTTTATTAGCTCCAATTACAACTTAAACACTTTACTTTAGCTATAAAAATATGTTTTTTTATTGTGTATTATTCCACAAAAGTTCCATTTACGAAATAAATAATTAAAATTGTTTTACCAAAAGAGTTCTTTTTTTTTTTATTGTTGGTAGTATAAATTGACATAATATTTTTATCTTTGTCATTATTATTTTATTATCATGACACAATTACTATACTAATATTTTATTATTTTTAAAGGTAAATATACAACAAAATTATATCCTTAATTTAGCAAAAAAAATAAAATTATATCCTTAATATTTATAAATAGAACCCTGTTTGTGGAACGCATTGAAACATAACATTTGAAGGTTAGATAATTTACATGAAAGAGTAAATATTTTGTTTCCAAGAAAACGAAGGGTTTACAGAAGCGGCAGAAAATTCAATTCGTGTATAACAAGACAAAACTTTAATGCCTCTATCAGTACACTTGGTTGTTGTTGCCGGAGTATTCATTCAATGTTTAAATTATTCAAAATATTGTATGAAACTGATTTTTTTTAAAGTTAATTTAAAATATTTTTTAAAAATACAAAATTGTTGTAATTAATTTAACTTTTTTATAAAATAATAAATCTTTTATGTTATTAATTATTTTTAAATAATTTATAATTTTTGTATTTATATAATCCAAAAATTAAATTATTTTATATTAATTTTAAAGATATTTTAAATGAATTTAAAAAAATAAATATTGATAATATATTTTGAATAAAGGATGTAGTATGTCGATGAGTTCTTAGTCCGGTGATTAAAATCGAAGTGTTATAACATTTAAGTACGTAAGAGTGATGATATATTTGATTATGAATTATATTGTATTTGAATTGGAATTTCGTTAAAAAAAAAAAAAAGGATGTCGTAAATAATTAAAAAGAGTTTTAAACAGGAGTAAATATATAGGTAGTCGTATGTGCAAGACCAATAAAGAATAGCCGTCGATGAGGACCAGAAATAATGGAGTGCTCAATCAGCAGACAAAGAGGACTGTGAATGGATCAGACATCAATCACATGTAGTGAGTGGCGGGCGCTCTTTAATTAAACTCTGACTTGCTGGACTGCTCATTTTGTACGTTGAGTATTACGTACGTAGTGGCCTAGTAACCCGACAAGCATATGGAGTAGTATAAATAAGCGAACTTGTTAGGGGAACTTCATACCAACATCACCAACTCAATTCTGTCTCTCTCTTTTTTTTACACACACAGCGATCAAAGCAAAATGGGTGCAGGTGGTCGTATGTCGGATCCGCGTAGTGGCAAGAAGACTGCAGCTGAAGCCCTTCGACGGGCTCCTCACGAGAAACCTCCATTCACAATTGGAGACTTGAAGAAAGCTATTCCAGCTCATTGTTTTCAAAAATCCCTTATTACCTCTTTCCGATACCTTATTCAGGATCTCCTCATGGCCTACTCCCTCTACTACATCGCCACTAACTATATCGACCTCCTCCCTCGTCCCCTCAACTATTTGGGTTGGGCTGCTTACATTGCTGTTCAAGGTTGTGTCCTAACCGGGGCTTGGGTCGTCGGCCACGAATGTGATCACCATGCATTCAGTGACTACCAATGGGTTGATGACCTTGTTGGCCTTGTTGTCCACTCTTCCCTTATGGTCCCTTATTTCTCCTGGAAAATTAGCCACCGTCGTCACCATGCCAACACCCAGTCCATTGACAATGACGAGGTATATGTCCCAAGATTCAAGTCCAATATCCGAAACTATTACAAGATCCTCAACAACCCACCAGGCCGAGTGCTCGTATGGATTACCACACTCCTTATTGGTTTTCCTTTATACTTGATGTTCAATGTATCAGGACACAAATACGAAAGGTGGACATCCCACTACGATCCTCACAGCCCACTTTACTCCGACCGTGAGCGCAAGGAGATCATTATTTCTGATGTTGCTATTCTTGCTGTTATCTATGGACTATACCGTTTCGTATTAGCCAAAGGATTTGCATGGGTTTTTCTTGTGTATGGTGGTCCATTGCTAGTTGTTAACGGATGGTTTGTGTTGATCACCATTCTCAATCACACTCACCCATCTTTGCCTTACTACGATTCCACCGAGTGGGATTGGTTGAGGGGAGCTCTATGCACTGTTGATAGAGATTATGGAATCCTAAATAAGGTTTTTTCATAATGTTTGTAATGCTCATGTCTGCCACCACATATTCTCGATGATCCCTCATTATCATGGGCTCGAAGCAACGGAAGCAATGAAGCCGATTTTGGGTGAGTATTATCAATACGATGGAACTCCAATTCTTAAGGCAATGTACAGAGAAATGAAGGAATGCATTTATGTTGAGAAAGATGAAGGTGAGACAAAGGGAGTCTACTGGTACAGAAGCAAGTTTTGATGTGCTGACAGAAAGCAAAGAGCAGCTTGCTTTTTATTTGTCTTCCATTTCCTAGTAGTTTAGGTTGTATGCCTACATTGTATTCAATCAAATCTTGTTCATTGATGGGTTAAAACCCGTTACCTATAAAATGAATTAAAACTTCCTAATTATTTAATATCAAGAATATCCTTTCGGTACCATATATAATTCCATGTGGCGAGTACTGTTTTGTTTGGTTTCAAACATTCATATGTTTTGTTTGGTTACTGATGCTTAACTAGCTCTAAACCTTCATCTTAGTCGACTACTTTGAGGGAATACCAAACAATGTGCATGCTACCTGCTGGGGTGGTAGTTTCTATCCTCACGTGTTACTTTATCTTTCTCCCCAACGAGAAAATTAAAAGAAATAGAAAATTGGGTATATATGAAGTTCAATGCTAATATTAATGTAATCTATCGTAATTTAGTTTATATTTGTTATAGTTGGGGAGTTGTTGTATGTATGTGTTGTTGATGTTGTTGTATGTATGTGTTGTTGGGAGGATTCTTATTTTAGCGTATTTGTTGTTTGGTGTGATATATATTGTTGAGAAAAACTGACTGAAAATAGAAACACATACAAATTATGGTTTAAAAATCTGAAAATCACAAAAACAATTTTTTTTTTAAAAAAAAAATTACTTAAACTTCTCCGATGAAATTTTCATATACAAATTGTGATTTAAAAATCTAAAACCACAAAAACAAAATTTCTTTTATTTAAAAAATTACTTAAACTTCTCCGATGAAATTCTCTACATAGTTATGCTCGTATTTTCGACGGAATTTTCACCGAATATTCCATTGGAATTAAGCTAATTTCGGCGGAAGTTAGCCTTATTCTATTCACCTTTTTTTGGCTTAGAAAGTCCCTCGCCCTTTAAGACAGGCTAAATGGATTAAATAGGTGTTCCGTGGGGTGCTATATTAGTCCTTGAAACCTAAATCCTAAACCTAATTTTGACGAAAAATTCGATCGGAAATAGTCATTTTTCTCGCAGTAGTTTCATCTCAGTCGACCATATTGAGGGATTATCAAACAAGGTGCATGCTACCTGCTGGGCTGATCGTTTCTATTCTCACGTGCATGTTTCTTTAATTATATTTCTCCCTAACAAGAAATTAGAAGAAACAGAAAATGGGGTATATAGGAAGTTCAATGCTAATATTGAGCTTAATTGCCTGTCTTGAGGCAGTGAGCATTTGCTATATTTCTTATAATTTTATTGCATACTATTCTGAGACTATTGCATTTACATAACTATTGCAGTTAGCCCTCATTTCTTTATGGTTTTGTCATGGCAAAATAAATTAATTGTGAGCATCATTGTTCAGAAGATATACTCTCTCGTAGAATAGTTATGTAAATTTATTAGGATTTAATAGCATATTTGACTCATTTAGCTAAGTTATAATTGGCACCACGAAATACTAAATCTCACATATTGGCTCCCAACCTATGTTTAAGTAGGCATGATAGGCCCTTTTTATTGAAATGTTGGCATGTGGAATTATCATGTGATTTGTATATTTGGTTTAACTGTATTTGATCATTAATGTACTACAGACATTATATAATGAAATACTAACATATTAGCCAAAATTAGAAAGATGAAGGTGAGACAAAAAGAGTGTATCGGTATAGAATTTTTTTTGATGTGCTACCAAAAGGAAAGCAAATAGCCCTTGGGTGCTTGTATTGTCTTCCATTTCCTAGTAATTTAGTCAATCAACCTTCAATCTTATAATTGATGGGTTGAAACCATTGTTAATAGTAAAGGGTTAAATATACTTATATTACATTAAGTTTCATCCTCCTAATAATTTAGTTCTTAAATTAATTGGGCTTATAAGTTATTACATAAACTACCGAATTGCATACAATATTGACCCAAAATCATATTCCGGCAGAAATCGGTCCGAATATGTAACTTGCCGGCAACCTACTAGTTTTATACGGTCTGACCGTATTTAAGTACGGTTTGACTTCATTAAAAATAGTAAATCTAAATAATAAAAAAAAATTAGAGACCAAATTGGTCTTCTTCTCTCCCGTCTCCTTCATCTTCCTATTTTTTTTCTCTCTCACTATATGTCTCCTTCATCCTGATCTTCACCTTCCTTTCTCTTCTTATTTGGTTCCCACAAATTGGTTATTCTTCACCCTTCATGTAAAATATCTAAAATAGATCTGACATAAAAAATTGGGTCTATATCACCATTAAAATCCTTAAATTAGAAATCATTATCATCCCTACCTCTTGAAACCCTTAAAATCAAACAACCATCATCACAACCTAGCTCCACCTTCAGATTTGCAAAATTTATGCGAATATATACAATTAGAAACCTACACACTTAGGAAATTTAATTTTTTTTTTCTTGTAGATGGATCAGAGGGTTTTAAATTGAGAGCTTATCGATAAGGTTCTCGGTCGAAAAATTCTGGATGGTAAACAACAGTGGAATAAATCTGGTTTAATATGGTCACGATGGTACATTTTCATGTATGTGATGACCTCAGAGCAAGAGCAACCCTTTTGCTTTCATGTTGGCCAGCGTTGGTTATTTGCTTACCATTCTCGCTAATTCCAACATTTCTTATGTCTACGGATATAAATGTTAAATGAAGATAATTTTTTTTGTTGATAATTTAGACTAAATTTAAATACACACACCTTACCTTGGCTACTGCCAATGATTGAATCTAGGACCTCTCTTGCTTTATAAGATGCCTAGTATACGAATTGAGCTAGAGCTCATTGGTGTTAAATGAGGATAATTGAGTTTAGTTTACTTATGAGACAGAGGTTTGATTCACAGAGATGGTTAGAGATGTGTTTGGATTTAGAAACGAGATGATGGTTAATTAAATTAGTTTTGTTGTGACTCTGTGTATTCATAATAATCTAATTTAAAGGATGAAGATGAAGTTTCATGGAATAATTAAGGTAATTATTATTGTTTATATGTTTATACCCTTTCATCTCATGAAAATGATAATGGGGGCTTCATTCATCTTGTTTTTGTCTGATGAATAATGAAAGTGAAAATAATTTCAACTTAGTTTTATTAGTTTTAATGTTAATGAGATATATGATGATTTGGCCTATTTACCTTTAAATATTTAATATAGATAAACAATTTATTTAAAATAAACTGATTTTTTAATATTGTCTTTAAATTAATTATTATTATTATTATTGTAATACCCGAGAAAATAGTGTAACTTTATAATTAGGTTTATGAATATTTATCTAATAAAATAAAAAAAAAATTGGATATTATTTTGTGTAAATGTACTAAATGAATAAATATAAATGAGATATTTAGCAATAACAAAGGGACCACAAAGTTGATAATTTAGCTGAAATGATTTTCAGCATTTTGTGTTGTGTTTGCAAGTAGACTAGTTAATTTTTTTTTGTTGGGTGGATGAATTTTTTAATAAAAATAGTGGTTAGATATATTAATTAAATCCTAAAAGAATGGAATGGACTTGAAGTGTCACCATATCTACTACATAAATAAAAAACTTAGGCTTGTATTTGTCAATAGATAAGCCAAACATGGAAGACAAGTGGCGGATGATAGGAAAAAGGAAATTTCTATGGTGCCCGGGGGTTGGGGACCGGCTTGGAGCCCGGTCCAAAAATTTTATTTTATTTTTTTTTTTTGCTTTTTCACTCCCAAATAATTTATGTGATTTATTGGAACAGAAATTTTTATAAAAAAAAGTGATTTAGGTGTGATTTGGATACAGATCAAAAACAGAGTTACACAGACTGTGTAACTCTGTTTTTGATCTGTATCCAAATCACACCTAATCACATAAATTATTTGAGAGTGAAAAAGCAAAAAAAAAAAAAAAAAAAAAATTTGGACCGGGCTCCAAGCCGGTCCCCAACCCCCGGGCACAGTAGAAGAACTCTAGGAAAAAAGGGGGCCAAACTCAAGATTTTGTTAAAAAAAATGGAGGAAATAATGCATCACATGGGATAAAGAATCAAGCTAAGTCTATATATTCTCTCCATATTTACTCAATTATATATCATATTAGACTTGCACCATTTCCTTTTTTTTTTCCCTAAGCTACTCAATTATGTTCATAAAATATTAAACTAGCTTATGATTAGGCTAGTTAATTTATATAATATATATATATATAATATATATATATATATATATATATATATATGTCCTCTCTACGTGTAACTATATATATATGTACATAAAATATTAAACTAATTAATGCTTAGGCTAGTTAATCTATATAATATATATGTCTCCGTTCAACTATATATATAGTACTAAAAGAAGAAAAACATAAGGGAAGCCAGTAAAAGAGTGGGTGAAGAGACATAAGAGAGAGAAAAAGAAGAGTAGCAGAGTAAGGAAAAGTGAGAAAATAGGAAAATAAAATTAGAAGGTATGTTTTTAATTATTCTTTTATTATATAATTGTTTTATATATGAAGTTGATATATTTCTCGCAACATAAGCAATATATGGTGACGAAAATGGGGAAGAAAATCCAAGATATTAGAACTAGAAATTCTAATTTTAGTGCTTGGAATTACAATAAGGGAGAAAAGTAAAATAAATAAATATTTAATGTGAATATTAATATAATTAATATTAATGATTTGGGCAAATTTATTCAAGAAAAGGCTAAACTATATCATGAATAGTACTCCGGCGTTAATAAAAGTTGTAAACCTCAAGAATATTTATATAAATAAATATATATAATGTAACGAGTTAAATCACGAAAATGGTCAATTGCATAAACGAAGAATTCTGGTAATAAGTAATGAGGAATAAACTAATTAAAAAATGAAGAAATGTTATATTAATATTTTTGACCTTTATGAATAATGATATAGGTCAATTGCAAGAAAGATTTATTGAGCTACAAAATAGTCAACGGACCGAGACAAGTTTCCTAACTTATACAAATTCTGTATATTGTGCAAGTTCTCTCATTTTGAGCAAATTAAATGTCCTAACTTGTGCAAATTTATCTTTATGTGCAAGTTTTCTATTCTTATGTGCACTTTGTGCAACAACATACGTTTAAATTGCTGAATTTCATTTGTTATATGCATTTCATTGTACGATGATTTATTAAAATGGAGTTATTGCCATTTGATTCGGCTTAATTCGATTCTTGAGTTATTCCAGTCAAAAGGTTTTATGGTTAAGATATTGTTTGTGATAATTATTTATTTGTGATAAGTTGTTTATGTTAACTGTTAAAAGAATGTTTTCGATCGTTGTGATTGTTAGTATGTTAAAGATGTTAAATGATAGGAATCTAATTTATTTTATTCCTGAGAACGTTATTTATTTAACTGCTTATACTTGCTGAGCAATTAAATGTTCATTCTTGCTTAAAACATATATTTGCAGTTAAACCTGAGAAAGCCGAAGGATCAGGCAAAGATAAAAGGGAAAAAGAAGATGGATGAGTAGGAAGCATGTTATACAATAATTAAATATTTAAAATATTTGTAATGAATTTGAAGGATTTTATATGCGTATATTTGTAACGATTAGAAAACCTGGGATTAGATTAAGATGTATTGAAATAAAATAGATATTACACTTATGGCATTAAGAATTGTATTGATTGAGTTGTATCGTGGAGCACCAGACTCGGGTTCTAAAGAAACCGGATTTGGGGGCATCACAAGTTGGTATCAGAGCTGTAGGTTATAACTCTAGGATACGAGTAGCTTAGGATATAATCTTAGAGAAATTAGTAAAGAGATAAACTCGAATAGAGTTTTTAAGGGATGAACTGAAGAAATTCATCAAATGAAGTACAAGTAAAATATATTGTTATTTGTTATTTGGTAATCACATTATTAAAACTGATTATAGAATTAGAGACGATCATATTATCGATGAGAAGCTAATAGTCTGGTTAGGGGACAAGTTAGGCCTAAACTAAGGAGCACAGCTTTTGTAGCTTCGTTGAAAATGATTTCCATTGTTTTGTCTAGATTTAGCCTAATAATTAAAGTTTAGCCTGACAAATCATGTAAGACAAACTGTGGAAGATGGAAAAAATAGAGGGAGTTAATTGTAAGTTTGAGAATTGGCCTATAAATAAGTCTTCATATAATTATGTATTTCTCCAAGTTAGAAGTAAGAGAAAGCAAGAGTAAGCTAAAAAGAAAGAATAAAAAAAGTCACAGATTTAAAAAAAAAAAAGAAACAGGATGTCAGGAGATGAAGTACTTAGAGATGTCCCGGTAGTTTGGGAAGAGCTGATAACTGCAGAGCCTATATCTGTGGTAGCTCACCCGAGGAGGGGGAAGAACCGGTGGAGGATTCTGAAGAGGATCTATTATTAGAATTGGTGGACATGAACATTGAATTAGAAGATATGGTGCGATAACTATAGGCAAAAGTAGAAGAACTCCGATCAGACAAGCGAGAACTACAAGAGAAAGTGGAAGAACTCCGATCAGACAAGCAGGCTATAGAAGCCCACTTAGAAGATGAGATCTAAGAGAAGCTGAGATCGCAGGATCATGAGTAGGACTTGGAAGAAGAGGTGAGAAGCAAGAACAGGAAGATGAATAGAATGAAGTACGCCTTTAACAAGTTGGTCGGACGTATTCAGGATAGAGTATCCAATTACCCCGAGGAGGAAGATCAGACTGGACCCGTCATTAGTAAGAACCAGGTCATGATCATTACCAAGGAAGAACAAGAAGAGTTCATTGAGCGTAGTCTGGGAGGTTGAGGTGTAAATGGCGTATATAAATACGCCTGCTTATAATGATATTAATATGTAATCCTAATTTTGTGTAAGTTAAGGGATATGTTATGTAAGTAAAGTATTATGTACTACAAGATGCATATTAATAAAAGTATGTTTAATAAATGTGCTTTGAAATAAATAAAGAAAGACTACTCAGAGTTAGATGGAAAGAGATGATAAGTTATATCTTATGATAAGACTTTTGAGGAGCAGAAAGAATGTCATCAAATCGTGAAACGATCTGTAGTAAACGTTTAAAAATGAACTTATGAAGAGTTGTGAATGATAAAATATGAAGTTAGAAAATTCATGTTAAGCGAAGAGAAAGTTAAAGATTTGTTATATTTCAATTAAAAACTCATGTTAGTAGCTAAGTTGAACAAACCTTTGTATGGGCAGAAAATTTGTGTTTGGTTTAATAACCACTTAGTTTACTATATTTATAATCATTGAAATCTTGTTTCAAGCTATTATATATATATATATATATATATATATATATATATATATTGTGAGAATGTGATTCTTTTCTCATATGTATATCTGATAGTTTATTGTTACGGAATGATAAGGCTATCTGCGAGTTCTTAAAACTCATACTTATGGTAAATTCATGACTCATAATTGTATGGTAGGTTTTTGAGCCCATAGGTTTATGGACAGTTCTTGGATTGTTCTTAAACTAAATATTACTATGACAAGTTCCTAAACTCATATTATTTTGGCAAGTTCCTGAACTCGTAATGTGTGGTAAGTTCGATGAACAATGTTTATGGTATATCACCATAGACCATAAGAAGGGTTATAGAGTGGGATTTAAAGTGATGAGCGAACATTAGTATAAAATTAAAAATAAATAGAGTTATTAGGTATAAAAAGAATGAGAGAAATTAGAGATGATTATGAGTATTCCAAATCTTCTAGCTATGCTAGATTTCAAACTTTATTGATATCGTGCTAATATTTATATTTTTGTGTTTCTTTGAAAAATGTTGGTTCAAATTAATGAACCAATAAGTTTTAAAAACTCCTATTATTAATATGTCTATGCTAATTGTTTCGGCTAGACAAAATGATTTGAAAATATCAAAATATATTTTATACAATGGAGTCATCAATGCAATCTAACCTAGTGTTGGATGTGATCATAGAATCGTCAACCCACTATGATATGATGTAGTATGACAAAGTCATAAAATGACAGAATTCTCAACGTACTGTTAAGATAGTGCGATATTATGATGTCATAAAATGATTTTTGGTTTTCCTTAAACTATGAAAAAATGTGTCAATTAAGTTGGCTAAATTATTTCGATTGATGCCCGAATTGTTGATGTAAGTCTAAGCTATTTGAATCGGCTAGACGAATGTTAAAATATATTTATGAAATTCAAACATTCTTTAATAATTTATGCCAAACCAAATTATTTTGGTGTGGATTCCAATGTTGAAAAGCTGAGGTGAACAACCTTATAGGGAAATATTTATGGAGAGGAGAGTTTTTCAATTTATATGATTGTTAAACATTTATGGAGAGTTTTTCAGTCTATATGACTGTTAAACATTTATGGAGAGTTTTTCAGTCTAAATGATTGTTAAGCACTTATGGAAAGTTCATGGTCTTTATGACCCCTCAGCATAATATGAAAAGTTTTTTTTTAAAACGAATCTTTTTATCCTTTTGTTATTTCATAATGCTTCACAATTATTGAAGACTCTTGAAAAGATATTCCATTATTCTGAAAATTGAACGCTTAGAAGATGTGAATTTCTTAGAGAAAAGTGGTTGTAGAATGCAATGATTAAAGAAATCATTAGAGAGAAAAAAAATAAAGTAGTCATTAAAATGAGAAAGTAATCAAATATGATTAAATAAAAGTTAATTTGAAAATTTAGTTTTGGTGACTAAAATGAGTAGAGATAATTATACTATAATTTTGAGGACGAAACTCTTAGAAGAATGGGTAAATGTAATACCCAAGAAAATAGTGTAACTTTATAATTAGGTTTATGAATATTTATCTAATAAAATAAAATTTTTTATTGATATTATTTTATGTAAATGTACTAAATGAATAAATATAAATGAAATATTTAGCAATAACCAAGGGACCACAAAGTTGATAATTTAGCTAAAATGATTTTCAGTATTTTGTGTTGTGTTTGCAAGTAGACTAGTTTTTTTTTGTTAGGTGGATGAATTTTTTAATAAAAATAATGGTTAGATATATTAATTAAATCCTAAAAGAATGGAATGGGCTTGAAGTGTCACCATATCTACTACATAAATAAAGAACTTAGGCTTATATTTGTCAATAGATAAACCAAACATGGAAGGCAAGTGGCGGATGATGGGAGAAAGGGGGGCCAAACTCAAGGTTTTGTTAAAAAAATATGGAGGAAATAATGCATCACATGGGATAAAGAATCAAAGCTAAGTTTATATACTCTCTCCCTATTTACTCAATTATGTTCATAAAATATTAAACTAGCTTATGATTAGGCTGGTTTTTTATATATATATATATATATATATATATATATATATATGTGTGTGTGTGTGTGTGTGTGTGTGTGTGTGTGTGTGTGTGTCTGCGTTCAACTATATCTATAGTACTAAAAGAAGAAAAATAGAAGGAAAACCAGTAAAAGAGTGGGTAAAGAGACATGAGAGAGAGAAAAAGAAGAGTAGCAGAGTAAGAAAAAGTGGAAAAATAGGAGAATAAAATTAGAAGGTATGTTTTTAATTATTCTTTTATTATGTAATTGTTTTATATATGAAGTTGATATATTTCTCGCAACATAAGCAATATATGGTGACGAAAATGGGGTAGAAAATCCAAGATATTAGAGCTAAAAATTCTAATTTTAGTGCTTGGAATTACAATAAGGGAGAAAAGTAAAATAAATAAATGTTTAGTGTGAATATTAATATAATTAATATTAATGATTTGGGTAAATTTATTCAAGAAAAGGCTAAACTATATCATGAATAGTACTTTGGCGTAAATAAAAGTTATAAAACTCAAGAATATATATATATATATATATATATATATATATGTATATGTATATGTATAATGTAATGAGTTAAATAACGAAAATGGCCAATTGCATAAACGAAGAATTCTGGTAATAAGTAATGAAGAATAAACTAATTAAAAAAATGAAGAAATGTTATATTAATATTTTTGACCTTTATGAATAATAATATAGGTCAATTGCAGGAAAGATTTATTGAGTTACAAAATAGTCAACGAACCGAGGCAAGTTTCCTAACTTAGACAAATTTTATATATTGTGCAAGTTCTCTCATTTTGAGCAAATTAAATGTCCTAACTTGTACAAATTTATCTTTATGTGCAAGTTTTCTATTCTTATGTGCACTCAACAACGCACGTTTAAATTGCTGAATTTCATTTGTTGTATGAAGTTCATTGTACGATGATTTATTAAAAAGGAGTTATTGTCATTTGATTCGGCTTAACTCGATTCTTGAGCTATTCCAGTCAGAAGGTTTTATGGTTGAGATATTGTTTGTGATAATTATTTATTTGTGATAAGTTATTTATGTTAACTGTTAAAAGAATGTGTTAGTTTTGAGAGGCACAAAAGATATCTAGAAAAGGGGGGTTGAATAGATTCTTTTAAAACTTTTCCTTTTTCTTTCTTTCAAACGAATGACTTATCAGTTTAGTTAATTATCAAATAATTAAGCACAACGGAATATGATTTATAAAACCCTCTTTAGAGATAGAACAGTAGTAAAGGATATAATAAAGCAGTGATAAAATAGTTATAGCAGTTATGGCAGTTAAGAAGTGCAAAGAGATAAAGACAAGGCTTTTATTGGTTCGGAGCACACAAGACTCCTACTCCACTTTTCTACTCCTCGAGTAGCAAATCCACTAAGGATATCGTTACAACTGAATCACAAAGATTCCTTCAAGACCCGCAGTCTTGAAACTCCAGTACACAATGTACTCTTCAAAGCCAACAGCCTTGGAACTCTGTAAACTAAGACCTGCAGCCTTAGAATCTCTTGTACCCTTTAGTACTTCAGCAAGTCCAGCAGACTTGACTTAGGTTAGTCACCTATTGACCCTTTCACTTGATAGAGAGTGATTGTTTCATTGCTACTGAGTTGCTTGAAGCATATGGTTTGATAAACTCAGCATCGAAGTAAGATGTTTCCCTTCAGATTGTAGAATGATAATATGACACATTATTTTCTTTACGTTGTAATTGTTTAATCTGAATCTTCAATCCGTCTGCTTTACGTAGATGCTTCTGAAAAAATCTTTTCGTTGAAATGTGGCCGTTGCATCTAATCCTTCCGTTTGAGATGTGCTGCTGAACTTAAGAATAGTTTATTCATTATTGACTGCAGTAGTGGAGTGAGTCAACTTCCATTAGCCTGTACCAAGATAGTGGTAGGGATAGTGCTCTGAATATCTGCAGACTATAGTTGTTTGCTCCCCACTGATTTGTTTAATATTCAGCAATTGTCTTGGGCAGGTCATTCTACTGTTTAATCGTTATGGACAACTTTAGAATATTCAATTCAGATCTGAGTTGCTCGTTTGATGTGTTGATTTTACGATCTTGCTAGTCGTAGTGTCGTCAGTGTGTTTGTAGAGTTGCAGCTCTACAGTTGTTTGATGCTTGCAGACGTTCACTGTGATCTTCATATTTTATTTTGATCATTCTGAAATAACATCAATGCTTTGCCTTTATGTTCTTCCTCAGAGGTGCTGATTTAGTCTGTGAGTACTGACAGAGACTACTTTACGATTCTGAGAGTTTGTCTTGAGATGCAGAGACAACTCTACGTCCTATCGAGGGAGCTCTACATTCTGCCAAGAGAGCTCTACGTCCTGTCCTGTCGAGAGAGCTCTACGTCCTGCCGAGAGAGCTCTACGTCCTGTCGAGAGAGCTCTACATCCTGCCGAGGGAGCTCTACGTCCTGCCGAGGGAGCTCTACATCTGTATGGAAAAACTTGTGATGGCATACGTTGACTCTGCAAAGTTGGCTGATTACTCTACGATCCTTTATTAGGAGTATGGCAGTACTCTACGATTAGCACACAAGATCAACCTAACAAGTTTGATATTTTCTATTGTAAGTCCTTTGTACATCACCTTCAATAAGGGACTTTTACAATACTTAATATTACAAATATGCTTAGATCATCCTAACACATTTGATCTTTTTCTATTCTAAGTCATTGTACATATGTCTTTCATTAATTCATTAAGGACTTTACAATTTAGCTACTGATACACATATGCATTAAGAGCACAACATTAAAATTTAAACCATGATTCCTAACAGAATGTTTTTCGATCATTGTGATTGTTAAGTATGTTAAAGATATTAAATGATAAGAATCTAATTTATTCTTGTTTATTCGAGCAGCTCCACCAATTATTGTTCAAATTGTTGAAAATTTTAGAAAAATATTATTTTTATTCCTGAGAAACGTTATTTATTTAACTGCTTATACTTGCTGAGTAATTAAATGCTCATTCTTGCTTAAAATATATATTTGCAGTTAAACTTGAGAAAGCCGAAGGATTCGGGCAAAGATAAAAGGGAAAAAGAAGATGAATGAGTAGGAAAGCATGTTATACCAATAATTAAATATTTAAAATAGTTGTAAATGAGTTTGAAGGATTTTATATGCATATATTTTGTAACGGTTAGAAAATGTTGACGCCCCCAAATTCGAGTCTCAGATACCCGAATCTGGTCATTCACGATCCAATACAAACATCCCACCTCCAAACAACATATAATAACTAAATGCAAGAATATAATAAACATATGTTGTTCATTAAAAATATGTTATTAGTTCCCAAGATTCGATAAACCTTAATACATAAATCAATACATACCCTAAATATTAAATCAGGGAAATTAACATTGATAATAAATTTAACTAAGCATAAAATAAAGTCAGCTATTAGAAGTCTATCACTTCATCTTTTCTTTGCCCTTGTCTTTGCCTGAGGTCTCGGGCTTAACTACAATAGGGTTCATGATATAACAAGGGGTGAGGCAACTAGTTTGCTCAGCAAGTTCAAATAACAACAAGAAATGATATATATCATGAATAAAAGGAATATCTGGAAACGATTCAACGAAGAGAATGACGAAAGCAAGAATAATAACTGCTTTTAAAATAAACGATAGTCAATGTAGACCATGAACAATACACTTCCAATGGAATCAATAGCTAATTGACTCTTTGGTTACTGGCTCAGAAATACATACTCGAGGGGATTAGCCTCTAGTACACTATGTGTATGCATAACATTTAATTTATGTTCTTGTATCTTGTATTTAGATACATAGGGTACTCCCCTATATTTTTGGGGTGTTCATATTAGTCCAAGAATCCGCGCCTTAAAATGGCTTGGAAAACTTTTATTAAATATGCTTCTATTTAGCCGAACAATGGCTTAGACTTAACTCTGAATAGTTCATGCAATATAGAACTTTAATTAAGGCACAAGTCAAAGGATGTACGAGCTAAATTGCACCAGGTGTGAATCACAATAATATCAATGTAGAATAATCGTAAAGAAATTAAACCACTTAGAGCATGCTTAGAAGTAAAGTTCGAGCTTAAATAATTAACTCGAGCAAGGTTAGGGAAAACTTGTTTAATAAATAATTTGAGCTAGGATAGGAAACTTGACCAACACAAGGGTTAGACAAGCGTTAGGGAACTTGCCTGGTGCGTCTGCTACAATATAATAACAGACGCTCCTTAAAATCCTACACAATTAGGTACATATTCATATAACAATTAGTCATATAGGACTAAATTCAAAACAGACGCAGTATCATTAAAGCACATTGATTGCCACTACGACTACCCAGTCGGGGGTCTCACTCCCCGGTAAGCGAGCGGCTACCCTGCTCGCTTGTGAGCTGGGGGGGGTCAACGGGGGCAGCGCCCCCTGGAAGCCAAACGTAAGTTGCAACCAGGTTAGTCAATTTACGCCTTAAGACAACACCACTTTGGTTGATAATTGATATATAATTAAGCATTTAAGGCTTAAACAAAATATGATTAACTAACGGATAACTAATTGGGTTTATTAATTATTATTACCAAAATAAATAATCTCAATATTAATCTTGGTTGCTTAATGGTTATCTAATAGAAATAATTTAATAACTAATTAAAACTATTAATATTAAATTACGCAACCCGACCCGAACCATCATCACGATCCGGACCGACCAGGCCAAAAACACGGGCTCGCGCTGTAGCGCGACACCATCAAGGCGAGGCCGACGCTGCGACGTCAGATCCGTGCCGACCTAGCTTAGCACACGGCACTGGCGCTGCGGCGCTAGAATTAGAACTAGACTCCACGCTGCAGCGTGAGTCCCGTCCTGGTCTGGCCCGTGCTGCCACGTGTCGACACTGCGAAGCGAGATTTAAGCAGAAAGCTTGACGCTGCGGCGTCGTGGCCCTTAGGCGTGACGCTGCGGTGTGACGTTGCCTCTACGGCGTCAGACCCTTTCATCGCGACGCTGCGGCGTCATTTGCTGGGGCTGCAGCGTGACGAACCAGAGTCGTCGTCCTCGTTCCATTTCAGTGACTTTCTTCAAATTTTAATCACTTAAAATCATTCTACCCAGCATGTGTACTCAATATTAACCAGATAATACTATTAATTATAAGTTTTATAATTAATAGTGATATGTGTACCAAGCATAAAGCAGAGCATTCCTAACAATGCGTAGCGAAAGTATACTGCAATAAGGCTTACCTTCTACTAGCAGTTCTTTCTCTTCCTTCCGTAATAGACAATGAATTCAGAGGTCATTCGCGTGTACTTCCCCCTTCAGATTTCTCTTCCCAGCAGTACTCCCTCTCTATACTAATTTAATCGGAAGTTTTTTCTTAGCAACTGATTTCCTGAAGATGGAATCCCAATTTATAGAAAACCCACTGACCATGCCAAGCTTTTAGCCAAATTGGTTAACCAGCGGGAACAAGAAGAAGATGATGGGCTAATCGTCACTGATTACACATTCGACCATATCTTCAGCCACCAAAAATCTAGCCAAGAAATCCCGCAAGAAAATCCTTATGCGGTCTAAGAGATGGGTTTTAACTGTTCATCCCAACTTAATTTAATTTAATCCTCTCTCCCCTCTTCCGCTATGGTAAAAAATAAATAAGGATATGTCCCAAAATTTGTTGTCCCAATATATTGCCCTGTACTAAGGTTAATTAAAATAAGATAATTACTCACGTAAACCCAATTAATTTAGTATAAACCCATAACCTTCCCAATACAAGATTCAAAGTAAATGGGTTAAATAAGTTAAATTAAATAAACTAATCTAAAGTCCGTTAGTATTAAACCACCAAGTAGACTATTAATCATTAATGCTAATATTGATCACAGTTAATTAATATTTATAAATTAATTAACTTATGCGATTTTAATTTTCCACACCTATATTCATTTAAATTGAATATTTAATTAATCGGCACTTTATCAATTCTTTAATTATTAAAAAACCGTAAGGGCTAGTTAAATCAGGTTGGTACATTAAGTACCCAGGTTCCAAGGTTAATTAATTATCTTAGCTTGGTTAATCCAAATTAATCAAAATTAATCAATTAGTATGTTTATTTATTAAGTGGACCATTTAAATATTATAAATCGCATTTCATACATTATTCACATTAATAAATAGCGATATTCACCAAAGCACTATATTCAATATAATTTGAATTATTTAACTAATTACCTAGTTATCAAATACTAGATATTAAATAACTTAGGGTAGTCTACTAATTTAATAATTCCATTAGTGAGACTCCCTTTAATTATAAATTAATTATCTATTCCTAATTATTCCACCAAACACAGCAAATTGGTTCACGATAAATTTACAACTCACGAAAATATAATTCCGTTTAAAATTATCCAAAAATTCAATGGTCATTACGTCCTCACCCTACTTATATAGAATTCTGTCTCCGGAATTACAAATTATAAGGTCACTCAAAGTCAAACAGAAGGTGCTGGTAATTCGCCCTCATCTTTTCTCTCTAGCTCTCACGTAGCTTCTTCAAACTGCGCTGGGCTCCTCCAAAGAAGACCATTGACCAAAACGAATGATCTTATTTCTCAACGTCTGTTCCTTTCTTGTTATTCAAGTATCTGGGCGGGGATTTTTTTCATATGATAAGTCTCTTCTCGACTTGAATGCGGCTGTATAGGAGATGACGTGTTTGTAGTCTTGGTTTTTGTATGGCCGCAACACTGACACATGAAACACATTGGTGAATGTGCTTAAGTCACTACAAAAAAATAGACATTCGGCAATGATTTTTCGAGCAACGACTTATAAAGTCGTTGCTAAAACTGCATGTTTAGCAATAAAATTTGTCATTCGTTGCAGTTTGTGAAAGGCTTTCATTTT